>CM062816.1:812903495-814103495 GCA_031772625.1 Pinus tabuliformis | reverse complement strand
CCGAGTTGGTGGATCCCACATTGTACAGGCAGCTGATTGGTTCCTTGATATATTTGGTCAACACTAGACCAGATATCTGTTTTGCAGTCAACACGATGAGTCAGTTTATGTGTGAGCCTAGGAAGGTTCACTGGGTGGCTGCAAAACACATTTTGCGGTACTTGCAGGGGACAGTGGATTATGGTCTGGACTACAGGCAGGGAGATGGAGTGAGATTGGCAGGATACACTGATTCTGATTGGGCAGGTTGTGCTTCTGATAGGAAGAGCACTTCAGGGTGCTGTTTTGGGTTGGGTTCAGCAGTAGTGTCATGGTTCAGCCGGAAG
The DNA here is from genome assembly GCA_031772625.1 of Pinus tabuliformis. Lineage (NCBI taxonomy): Eukaryota > Viridiplantae > Streptophyta > Pinopsida > Pinales > Pinaceae > Pinus > Pinus tabuliformis. Next base: position 814,103,169 of record CM062816.1, on the reverse strand, counting down.
CAGCAGTCAGTAGCACTGAGTTCAGCGGAAGCAGAGTATATGGCAGCCAGTCTAGCTAGTTGTGAGGCTATCTGGCTTCGCAAGATGTTGTTTGGCTTATTTGGTCAACCGTTGAGACCTTCAGTGATTTACTGTGATAATCAGAGTTGCATTAAACTCACGGAGAATCCAGTATTTCATGACAGGTCAAAGCATATCGGGATCAGATATCATTTCATCAGAGACTATGTTCAAAAGGGAGTTGTGAAGCTTGAGTATATTTCCACTGATGAGCAGGTTGCAGATATTCTTACCAAAGCCTTACCATGGGGCAAGCATGTCTACTTCAGAGACAAGATGGGTGTGGTGAGGAACACCTTCCTCGGTAAGAGGGAGTGTTGAAATTTGGTGCCGGAGGACAGGTGGTTCCCTTAGGCTTTGATCTTTGGCCTAGGGAAAAGTGTCCAAAAGAATTTAATTTTTCTCCTAAAGTGACTTTATAATTTTATAAAGTTAAATCTAATTTAAAAGTGACTTTAAGTGATAAAGTTACTAAGTCTAATTTTAAATCAACTTTTATAAAGTCAATGAAAAATTAGAAAGGAAAAGTGACTTTGGAAATAAATGACTAAGTGGGTCTTTATTAAAGTGGGGTGAATTAAAAAATAAAAAGTGAGATTTAAATGAGCATTTAATCTCAGCCATTGATCTAAATCTATTTCAGCCATTAGATTTAGAGATCACCCAAAAGTCACTTGGAGTTATATTAAGGGAGGAAAAAGAGGAAAAGATCACATTCGATTCAATTCTTTCATGAGCAGATTGAGAGAAGGAGAGCAAGAGAGCAAGGGAGATTTCTGGGCGGTGTAACAGCTGCGGTGTATCAGCAGCGGTGTATCAGCAGCGGTGTAACAGCAGCGGTGTAACAGCAGCGGAGTATCAGCAGCGGTGTATCAGCAGCGGTGTAACAACAGCGGAGTATCAGCAGCGGTGTATCAGCAGCGGTGTAACAGCAGCGGAGTATCAGCAACGGTGTAACAGCAGCGGTGTAACAGCAGCGGTGTATCAGCAGCGGAGTATCAGCAGCAGAGTATCAGCAAGGCTGAGTTTCAGCAAGGCTAAGATAAGTTGTAAAAGTCTGTTTGCTGATTTTTTGTTGAACATTTCTCCTACTGTAAAAAGGCATTTTCCAGAAATAAAGAAGAGCTCTCAAACTGGTTTTCCCCGAGAGTTGTAGGGGGTTTTTCCAGGGTCACATTGACCAAAAATCTCAGTGTTTAAATGTGTTTTAATGGCTGTTTATTACTGCTGATTTTTATTTTTGCAATTTCCAGCATTCTGTAAAATTTCCAGAATTTGTGTTTTCAGCAAATTTATTTTTTTCAGCTTGTTAAATGTATGGTTATGGGAAAGGGCATTTAACTATATGGGAGAAATAAGGAGAAACTGAAAACCAGGGTGGGAAATGAGAAATTTCTACATTCTATTGTTCCCTATTGTTCCGCTACATTGTTGATGTTATTGTTATCTCTATATAATTGCTTATGATGATATGGGATGAATGTAATAAGTAAATTGTTGAAAAAGTTTTAAAATGTGATTATCTACAACAGAGAACAATCTAGCCCTCAAATTAACATGGTATTAGAGTTGGGATGAACAAAATTCATTAAAGATCACCCCCCGTGTAGACACCTATGATGGATTTCTTGATCAAGCAAAGTGAAAGAGATGATGTTGTCAAACCTAAAAGAATGCTAAGGTTTAAGGAAGTCATACGGATGTAGGAATTTACAAGGTAAGTTCCTCAGATAGAATACCAAAGGACACCGCTCACAAACAGATCACAGATCAATACACCAGTATTCTTGACGTGGTTAAAACCCTTAAAGAGGGAAACAGTCCACGGCCTAAGCCAACGCGGCCACTTTAGGCAATTTATTAATGTAAAAGAAAGAAAATTTACATAAGCTTCTCTCATGAACGGTCACCTAACAAATGACCCTCCATGCTCTTTAAATAGAGATCATGGACCAATCGAGTGTTAAGCCACGAATCAAGTGTCGGTAATACCGACGAGAGAATAAACCGTCAGATCACTTCATGTCTAAAACATATCATTACCATCGGATTGTAAGTTACAAAAATTACATACTAAAGAAACACACTTTACCTAACTATACACTAGACCAAGTTGTACTTAATTATTTCCTATGTGTCGAAATATCCTAACATCCCCCCTTAAGAACAACTTGGGATAGGATTGAAGGATGTACAAAGCTGAAACAATAGGAGAAGGAAGGAGGCATTAGAGCCTATCCCCCCTTAGTGACAACTTCCTGAACTCCAACCATAAATCGAAGTTTAGTAAACTTCGTCTCTGTGAGAGCCTTTGTAAAGATGTTTGCAACTTGATCATTGGTTGAACAATAGTGCACTTCAAGAACATGGTCATGAATGAGATTTCTGATGAAGTGCATGTGTAGTTCAATGTGTTTGTTGCGCTAATGTTGGACTGGATCTTTGCATAGTTGAATAGCACTTTGATTATCACACCAAAGTGTAGTCGGATGTTGCTGCTGAAAACCAAACTCTGACAGGATCTGACGAAGCCACAAGGCTTCCTTACTAGCTTCCATGGAGCCACAATACTCTGCTTTTGCTGAAGAAAGAGAAATGGAACTTTGTTTCTTGCAAGCCCATATAATAGGTCCAGTACCAAGAGTGAAGACATACCCTGCAGTAGACTTCCGATCATCAGGGTTACCAGCCCAATCAAAATCAGTGAAACCAACCAACAGAGGAGATGCTTTTGCACTGTAATGAATCCCAAACTAAATTGTACCTCGAACATAACGAAGTATTCTTTTAGCTGCTTTCTAATGATTTTCATGTGGGTTTTGCATAAATCGAGCAACAAGGCCAACAACAAAGGGAAAGCCAGGATAGGTATGGGTCAGATACAAAAGTTTTCCAACAAGCTAATGATATAAGTGTTAAAATTGGCAACTAGGGCCAAACTCCATATGGGTCATCTTATTTATGACAGCTAATATTTTTCTTGGATCCCTCTCATCGAGAGGTGTAGGATTGATCTAAAGATCATCCGATTCCGATAAGTATTCATGGAGTTATGAATTTATTTATGTTATGGGACAATTCGTCAAGGTTGGCCAGCAACCAAATAAACCCCTCTTGTGCTCAACGTTTTAGTATAAATAAAGGTACCTTGAAAGATAAGTTGCACAAAACGCCGAAACGTTTCAGAGTTTCCGAAACGGGTACATTTAGAAACGTCACCTCCCAAAAAGGGAAACGTAGTCGAAACGTTGGCTGAAACGCAATATATGTTTATATATATATAAATAAGTGAATAACACATTATCTTGCAAGAAAAAAGGTAATAAGACCCATAGATAACAATCTAGAAGGAAAACCAAGTCTATATTAACTCTCATAGATGATTACATAATGGTTGAGTTTCAGTCAAGTTTCGGCTGAGTTTTGGAGTTTCGGGTACGAGTACGTCCCAAAACGTCGGGTTCCTAGAAGTTTCGTGCAACATAGCTTGAAAGTCATTGGATACACATCCTCTTGGTGATCTCTTCCTCTCCACTTGTCTTTGGGTTTTGGTGGGAGGAGAAATCTAAAGAGGATATGCTACCCTAAAGGATGCCCTAGATCCTAACACTATCATGGAGGAGATTTTAACGCAGTGAAGAAAGGGTTCTATGCAGCTAGTCAAGATGCCTTCTATGCAACCCTAAAGGAGGAGTCTTGGAGGAGCCCTAGCCGCAGTCAAGGAAGGAAGTAAAGTATAAGCCCTCGGGCCTCAACGCTGTCAAGAAAAGGCTCTCTAGTCTAAGGAGATTCAACACAGATCTAAGGAGTACTAGAGGGAGCCCTAGATGCAGTAAAAAGAAGCCTACACACAGCTAAAGGATAAGCCCTCATTTGCTGTCCTATATACCCTAGCCGTAGGTCATGATTTGCATTCACAAGTAACCCTCAAAACGCAGCAAAATAGAACCTTGATCTGATGTCTGAGTAGCTCCTAAACCGTTGTCCACAAAGATCCTAATCTGTTGTCATAATGGAGACTCTAACCACTGTATTGAGAAGAGTTTTATATGCTCTCTAGTGGAAGGTTATGAAGCCCTAGCAACAGTGAGGAGATCTGAAAGGGGGATGTATTACGCTGTCAATCTAGAGACCTAATTGGCAACCCTCATCTAGCTCTTATTTTCCATCATGAAAAAGGTCTTATACGCAGCTCTATTAGCCGCAATAGAAGAGGCCCTAATCAGTGGGATGCAAAGACCTAAGACGCAGCAAGAAGAAGTGGTCTTATGTCGCAGCAAAAGGAAGTATTTCATCAGCATTAAAGTCACATTGTTGTAGGTGACAGCATGACACATTTGAGATCTATTTTGGGCATACTGTGCAGCAATAAGGCTGATTGGTAGATACTATTCTTCAAGGGTAATAGCTGGGTACTATATGATAACCTGCTTGCTGCTGGGCTAGGCCGCAGGCCATAGCTAGCAGCATATTGTGTTAAGGGTTGCACAAGGATAAGGACTAAAGGTTGATATGACTGCTTGTGTGGTCAACATGTTAGACAGCTTGGTTAGATACAGCAGTTGGATGCAGCATGGTATTAGTGACAACAGTAAAGTGCAAGCATAGTAGTCAATGAGTGCACATCAGTGATGAGTGCAGCATTGAGTGCAGATCCGTGATGAGAGCAACTCAGTGATCGAAGCAGCAAAGTGACAGGAGTAGCAGCATGAAGTGCCTAGCATGGTCATTAGGTCCAACATTGTGATGATGAGTGCAGAATGGTGTTGCACGGTGAGGTACAGCATATGAACGAGATGCAGCACAATGATAGGTGAAGGAGTCACCTTGGAGAATCAGTTGAAGCATCATGTCTTCAACTGATCTCATGTAGAGATGATCTATTCTCTTATCTTGAAAGTGGAAGTGTTGATTGTTGTTGTAAATGTACTATCTCTCTCCCTCTCTGCTGAACTATTGAAGAACATATAAGAAGAATTGATCAAGGGTTTCCCCACATTGGGGTTTGTCCCTGGCTGGCGCCACATCTTGTGTCCTCTTGTCTTGGCTTGTCTTCTAAGATTTATGTTTATGTTCTATCTGCAGTTTACTTTAATGTTGATGTGATTGCTAATCTAGAAAAGATATTGAGCTAACTGTGAAAATTGAATTAAATTGCTCTAAGCATAGAACATACCTAAACTTAACAATAAGGTAGCATCAACTTCAGGGGAAACACAAGTGACTGAAAATTTGGCTCCAGACTGAAAGGGAGAAGGGAATGGCTTACAGTCTTCCATGTAAAAGTGGCATGAAAGATCATAGGCATACTTGGACTGGGAAAGGGAAATACCTTCTTTAGATTACAAGACTTGAAGAGCAAGAAAATAATGCAAGTGTCCTAAGTCTGTCATTTCAAACTGCTTTTTAAGGCTGGACTTCAAATGGTTTATAAGGTTGGGATCACTACTAGTAAAGATAAGATCATCAACATAAAGAACAAGAATGATAAGAGACTTACCCACTTTCTTGGTGTAGACAGTATTGTCAGAATGACACCTAGAAAAGCCAGTATCTAAAAGAAAACTATCCATTTTGGCATACCAAGCCCGAGGGGCTTGCTTGAGACCATAAGGGGATTTCTCAAGCCAACATACAAGGCTGGAGTTTGTTTCTATAAAACCAAGAGGTTGTTCCATATAGATTTCTTCATGTGAGTCCCCATGCAAGAAGGCGAATTTAACGTCCATATGATGGACTTCCCATTTGAAAGAGGCAGCAAGGGAAAGAACAAGGCGAATAGAGTTCATTTTGGCAACACGGGAGAAGGTTTCAGTATAGTCAATGCCTTCAACTCGTGAAAAACCCTTAGCAACAAGATGAGCTTTATGTTTATCAAGTTTTCCATCTGGTCCAAACTTGATTCTGTAAACCCATTTGCATCTAATAAGTTTTTGTCCCTTTGGAAGAGGAACAAGGTCCCATGTATCATTTGCCAATAATGAACGATATTCTTCATTCATAGCTGCGTCCCAATCTGGATGGCCTGAAGCTTCTGCAAAGGTGTCAAGATCATAATTCGTTGAAGCTTGAGCCAATAAAGAAGAGGCTCTATCGAACTGAGAACATGTACGACGTTGATCTATAGGATCACCTACAAGAGCACCTGCTGCATCCCGAGTAGCGCGGACCCATTTTGGAAGCTGAGGAGCTGAAGGAAGATCCCGAGAAGGTGGGGGAGGATTGTTATCCTCATTGTCATCATCTGAAGAAAGAATATTTTCAGAAGTAGAAGGGATAGAGAGGTGTGGCACATCCGCCAAACTAGGCTCGCAGACCGATATATATTCAGCAAACTTTACATCTCTTCTAATGATACATTTTTGGATTTAGGTTGAAGAAGTCTATATCCTTTGACATCTTCAGAATATCCAACAAAAATACATTTTTCACTCTTAGGTTCTAAGGCTTTATGTTTCTCATCTGGAATATGGGCCCATGCTTCACTTCCAAAAACACGAAAGTGACTTACATCTGGTCTAATTGAGCTCCATGCTTCTTCTGAAGTAATATTCTTTAAAACCTTAGTAGGAGTGCGATTTACTATGTAATTTGCACAGTTAATTGCGCTGCCCAAAAATTAAGACTAAGTCCTTTAGATTGAAGCATACAATTAGCCATTTCCTTTAAGGTGCGATTCTTCCTTTCAGGTACACCATTTTGTTGTGGAGTATATGGAACAGTATGTTGCAATTGAATTCTATGCTCAGTGCAAAAGTTGATGAATTTTTTGTTAACATATTCTCTACCATTATCAGATCATAGCTTAAGAATTTGATGTCCAGATTGTTTCTCAACTAAGAACTTGAAGGCCAAGAACATGTTAAAGACTTCACTCTTGAGCTTTAAGAAGTATACCCAAGTGCATCTGGAGAAATCATCAATGAAAGTTAAGAAATACTTGTAGCCAGAGAATGAAACAACTGGAAGTGGACCACATAAATCAATATGCACAAGCTGTAAAGGGGTTGAGGCATGCCAAGAGGCACATTTTTCAAAACTATCCTGATGATGTTTTCCAAGTACACATCCAGAACAAACACCGTCTCTGCAAGATACCACAGGAAGACCTGTCACCATATTTTCTTTACATAGATTTTGAAGGGAGTGATAGTTTAAGTGACCAAATTGCTCATGCCAAAGCTTGCTCACTTCATCATTATGAGCAACAAATAACGAGGGAAGAGTTGATGATCCAAAGTTGTTAAACTTATACAACCTTGTAGAATCATCAGCAATGCTAGTAGCTAAAATCTGTCTAGGATCTCTTAGGTCCTTAATTACAATAGCATGAGGTGAAAATTCAACGGTTTTACCTTCACCTGAATGAGTTATCTGATATACAGATAGAAGGTTGCAGGATAAGGTAGGAACACATAATACATCATTGTCTAGATGAATAGTTCCAGTCCCTACAACACTAAGAGATCTATCATCTCCAACATAAATATTTTTGGTGTTACAATCATTTAAAGAAGAAAACATGTCTTTGTTTTTGGCCATGTGATAAGAAGCTCCAGAATCAATGAGCCACTCATGAAAATGAGAAGAAGAAGATACATTTAGTGCATAACCAGACCGAGATGTTTGACAACCACATGCAAAAAGTGTTATTCCTGAAGATGAAGTTGAAGTTGAAGAGTGCTCCAAATGGATGTTATGCTTCTTCATGGTTGCTTCCAAGGCTTCCATCTTCTTAAAGCATTTGGATTCTAAGTGGCCATCACGATTACAAAAGTTGCAATGTCTATCAGTCTTCTTCCCTTTGTTTTTATTTGCCTTATCATTTTGTTGAATTGATTTTTCATTTTGAGACTGAAATTGCTTAGGACCCTTGTTTGGTTTAGGACCATTCTTTTTAGGATGTTGTTTCTTAGGATTCTTTGAATTTGGTTGTTGCTAGGCTGCTAAGGCTTTCTTAGAAGAATTTCTAGTATTAAGAAGACCAAGATGTAAGAGTTTTTCTTGTTCTCTTATTAAAGAATCACAAAATGCATCAAAAGAAGGGGACTTGTAGTCTTGTCCTTGAGAAATAAAGGCTTCTCTAGTACAATGGAAGGTGGAAACAAACACAAAGTAGGTTGGTCGCAACTTAGTAAGAATGGAATAGATAAGGCTATCATCTTCTTTCTTAACCTTAACACCTTCCAAGAGAAGTTTAAGGGTCTTGAACTTGGACAAAAAATCTTCAATGGAAGAAAAATTATTGGGGTCCAATGTAAGCAACTCATTTTCAAGTTGATGGGCTCTAATTTCATTTTTAATTCCAAAAACTATATTGAGTTGTTTCATTGCTTCATTGGTGGTATCAATTTCTGAGATATGGAATCTAAACTCTGGAGAAATAGACATCCCTATCAACCCAAGTGCTTGATCTTGCTTATTTTCCCATTTGGCTTGCTTATCTTCATATTTAGGTTTAGAGTCTTGGCCTGAAGCTATTCTAAAAAGGCTTTTACTTCTAAGTAAATCCATAATGTAGGATAGCCATTGGAAGTAGTTGGTGCTGTCAAGAATAACTAGGCATGGACTTTCCATTTTAAAAGAAACTGAAGCTGTAGATGCTGAAACTAAGTGTTCCAATGGAAAGATCTCAAAAAATTAGGCATATTAAAAAAAAAAGGCTCTGGATGAACAAGTTATGGCTTTTAGAAGAAAAGTTGTTGAAAATGCCGACGAACTACGTGAATGCTGGGAAGTGAATGATAATGTTATATTTAAAAAAAAATCCCCCCCCCCTCCAAACTTAATCTAATTAACTCACTTTTAAAAAAAAAAATTATGTGACCCACTTTTATAAATAAGTGAAAGTCACTTTTACAATGGTACTTTATGAACTATCCACTAAATTGTAACTTAAATAAAAGATAAAGTGACTTTAGAATTATAAGTGACTCATTTTTTATAATGGGTGAGAACACTTTTACATAAAGTAACTTTAAAACATAAGTTACATGTGCTTTTTGAAAAAGTAACTTAACAAAAAGAAAGACTTGAACCCAAGACCTCTATTCTCATAAAGTAACTTTGGACCAAGTGAGCTAGTTTAAAAGATAAGTAATTTTTGGAAAAGAGCAAGGTTTTTTTTTCACTGAAGCTTTGGAATGCGTGCTTACTTGAAAAACACTTTTTTGCCTACAAAAAAATAAAAACCACACAAACCAAAACGATCACACAAAAGAAATCCAAGCCTTACAGCTTAAAGTTAGATTTGGACAGAAACTATATATTTTCCTCAATGTTTCTGGTTTTCCGAGATCGCACTAAGGCGCAACGGAAAAGAGCATGCGCATGAGAAAAATCATTTCTTTCTGTTTCTGGTTTGCCCAGATCGCACAAAGTCACAGGGCAAAGAGCATATGCAAAAATGAAAGGTATAGATCCAGTAATAAAAAAATTATAGAAGACTATAAACCAAAATAAACAAAGAGATAAATAACTATAACTGCAAATAAAAGTTGTATATCTCCAGATCTTAAAAATGACATAGTTAGGGCCACTGGAAACCTTTTCGCATGAAACGAAAGGGGTTCCTCACTGGAACATATGCTCCTAACACAATAGAGCAGTCCTCTTGGCCCAAAAGCGGTCAGAAACAATAGATCTAGGAAACGATAGTCGGATGCAGTTGTACCGTCTTCGGATTGGATCACCAGCAGAGGCGGCCCTCGAATAGCTTTGATACCATGTAGGAATTTACAGGGTAAATTCCTCAGATAGAACACCAAAGTACACTGCTCATAAACAGATCACAGATCAATACACCAGTATTCTTGATGTAGTTAAAACCCTCAAAGAAGGAAACAGTCCACAGCTTGAGCCAACGCGGCCACTTCAGGCAATTTATTAATGTAAAAGAAAGAAAATTTACATAAGCTTCTCTCATGAACGGTCACCTAACAAATGACCCTCCATGCTCTTTAAATAGAGATCATGGACCAATCGGGTGTTAATCCACGAATCAAGTGTCAGTAATACCAAGGAGAGAATGAACCGTCGGATCACTTCATGTCTAGAACATATCGTGACCGTTGGATTGTAAGTTACAAAAATTACATACTAAAGAAACACACTTTACCTAACTATACACTAGACCAAGTTGTACTTAATTATTTCCTATGTGTCGGAATATCCTAACAACGGAGCCTTTGTTCTTGCAAATAAAGGTTAGGGTTTGCGAGAAACCCTAGGAGTGGTCTTGAATATGGAAAAGGCTTGGGTTCTATAGCATTGGAACCCTAGTGTGATTTAGAATCTTCATGATATGATATGATCAATGAGAAGCTATTGAGTTATTCAAGCACCGATGCAGATCCAGTGGTCATCTTGCACTTCGATAGTTGAGATTGGTTGCCCAAGAAAGAGATTAAGAATATAAGCGATGCTCAAGAGGAAGCATTTCTTCTTTGCAGAAGTAAAATCAAGAGGGAATTGATAGCTTCCTACAATCCTCATTAAAGATAAGTACTTTTAAGACTTATGTTATTTCTTTGTAACATTTTTCTTGTTCAATTGATTTATCTTCTTAAGGCTATTGTTTATTCTTCGTACATGAGTAATTGGCTAACCAAGTGCTTCTTTCCCTAACCTTTTGAATGAGGGTGTGATCAAGGAAAGCAAATCCATCTTGAGGGCCATCAAGATGTAAAGTAATGCAGGAAGAGTTAGCTCCAAGAGGGAGTTGGTGCAGGAAAATGAAGGAACCACTCTCATATCTAGAGAAGAAAGACAGTCCTACCTCATCATCAAGTACACTTTCATTATGTTTACTTACTTTGTTATTATTTCTCTTGCTCTTGTTGTGGGGTCAAACAACAGAAGGATGTAAGGACCTAGTCCTCCATATCGAGATTGAGGAGGACGCAAGTCATCCCATGATTAGAGTGGTGCTTGAAAATGGACAAGAGCTTAGACCTTAAAGGAAGGATTACACTCTCCAAGGTTAATATTATGACTGAAGAAGCTTCCTATTTAGAGGGAGTAGACTGTCATGTAACAGTCAAATGAGATATTCTGAGTGAAGGAGATGTTGAGAGCAATATGTCCTTCTTGCAAGGACCATTCTAGATGACAAATATGTTGCAGTGTCAGAGAATTCAATAGTGACATGCTCTCTGATAAAGAGTACTATTATAAGATCCTAACACTTGTTGCCAGATGCATTATTATCAGATGTATGTGAAGTTGGCTTCCTCCATGATGTACTTAAGAAAGAAGCATATTTGGAACTACCTCAGAAGTTTGAGGCACATGAGAAGGAGACTCATGATTGCAGACTAAAGAAAGTCCCATATGGACTCAAGCAAGTCCCCTGGGCTTGGCATGCTTGGATTGATGAACATCTGATGCAGACTCCAACCTCTCTTCAAGGTTGAAGGTATGTCTTTGATATTTGGTTTTATATGCTAATAATTTATTTTTGACAGGATCAGATCATCTCATCATTCAGTACCAGAGGGAGTTGACCTTTGAGCCCAAGGTGATCCACTTCTTGAGATTAGAAGTATAACAGAGAGATGATGAGGACTTCCTTGTCAAGGGAAGTATGTTGTCAGAGACTTGGCATGATGGATTACACTAAAGCAATTTAGAGACTCCTCTTTAGGTTCAATTTTGGTGGATCCCACAAAGAGCAAGAAACCAGGTGGATCCTTGTTTTGGAGCATGTACCCTGAGCCAGAGCCTGGGCATATATATTGGGATGCTACAAAGCTTGTATTGAGATACTTACATGATACAATCATTCATGGATTGAGACAGTGTTATGATTATAGAGATATGTCAATGCCAAGTGAACCAAGGTGTTGTAATCAAGAAGAACACATTGAGGTGTTGCTTCAGTATGGGTCTTGCTCTGATTTCCTAGATGAGCAGTGATAGACTTCCATTGCACTCCGTCCAACAATGGTCGATCATATTGTGAGAAGAGTGGCTTCAAAGGCTATCCACATAATTGTCATAGTGCCACCGATGGAGCGATGAGGCTCTAGCACAGAGGGAGCAATGAGGCTCTGACAGTGACTTGTTGCTGGATTGAAGCAGTGAGGCTTCAGCAGATGAGCAGGTTCCAAACATTCTCACCAAGCCATTAAAGTTCATATTCTTTAGAGAGAAGCTTGAAGTGCAGGAGAATGTATCCCTCCCCGACAAGGAACACTATTGATCGAGAACATTGAGCATATGCCTTCCCCCGTCTTTATGACTAGCCATGGACTTGGTGAAGGGGGTTGTTAAGCTAGACTCCTGGGTGTGAGGGTACAAGAACATTGAGCATATGCCTTACCCCATCTTTATGACTAGCCATGGACTTGGTGAAGGGGCTTGTGCAGCTAGACTCCTGGGTGTGAGGGTACTCCTTGAATCCATGGACTTAGCTGACTAAATTCCCTAGTATGCATCCTACCCGCAAGTCACCGTCGTGTCTTTATTGACTAAGGGCCACGATGAAGTGGTTAAGATTGTTAGGATTGCCTCCCATCTTGGCCACATAGGAGAGGAGACTTAGGTGTGCGTGATCTTTACCTAATGGCAAACGCACCTACCATGAACTTGGTTATGGTAAATTAATTTCCCTAAGTATTGGATGCAGGTGTTCTACCACTTGATCGATGAGGATCAAGTTGGGAGAGGGTCAGTCAGTGGACATAGGGTGTGTGTGATCTCTACCAAGGTCATTTATGACTGCCATGGACTTCGTTGTGGTAGATTGATCTCCCCTATTGTCAATGTGGATCATTCTTCTTCTTCTATGGATTGAGTCATCATTGTTCAGTTGAGATGAGGTCATGGAGTTTGACCTAGAGACCAGTAGTGTGATCTTTACCAAGGTCATTTGTGACTGCCATGGACTTGGTTGTGGTAAATTGATCTCCCCTACCATTGGTTGTGGATTATTCTTCTTCTATGAGATGAGATGAGCTTCTCTTATGTCAAGACATGTACATCCGAGATGAGACACATGGTACAGCCAGAAATTCCTCCCTAGCTGAGAGGGAGTGTTGAATATTGGGGCAGCTTCGGGATGAATTTCTCTAAGAGAAATCCAACTACCCCAAGAAGAAACGATCTTGCCCCGGGGAGAATTCAAAATGAATAAAAGAAATATTATTATTAATGTGTTTGGCACTCCTCTCATTATTATTTTATGTGACAAATTTATTTGGGAAAATAACTTTGTCCGCTTCAACATCAAGGCATTTATTAGCAATTTGAATTTGCTTTTCCCCTCCAAATTCACAAGTTGGCCTCATAATATTTCAAGTCAGCCTACCCCAAAGGACATGACCCTTTGTATGAACAATTAACTATAAATTGGCACCTTACCTCCATCATTTGGCATGCAACTCAAACTTCTTCTATGGTGGATTTCGAGCACCTATGGCATCTTTCTCCGTGGCATACGAAGCTCTTGAAGCACTATATATTCTATCTAATGCGGCCTAATGGTGGCATATCTCTGCGGCCTAAAAAGTGGCATCTCTGCAACCTAATGATGGCAATCTTTGCAACCTAAATGGTGGCATCTTTGTGGCCTAATGATGGCAATCTCTGCGGCCTAAACAATGGCATCTATGTGGCATAATGATGGTAATCTCTACAGCCTAAACAGTGGCATCTCTACGGCCTAATTCTGTCATCCTATATGCAGCCTAAACAGTGGTATCTTTGCGGCCTAATTCTTTCATCCCATATGCGGTCTATTTTGTGTACAGGGCCGAGTCTATAAGACATTTTCTGGGCAGGTTTTGCTTATGGTTTGGAGGAAAATTCACTGTGACAGGGCCGTCATTTTCTCTGTGATATTGCAGGAGGGTTGAACCCTAAATTAGAGTTGGTTTGAGGTTGAAACAATCCTATTTGAAGGGCCGAATTTGCTTGAAGGGCAGTGCGAGATATATGGGTAGCTTGCAAATGAAAAACACAAGACTTGACGAGGTTTGGAGGCTAGAATGAGTGCAGTCACATCAACTACAGGAAGCCCTAACCAGGGTTGAGTTATGATGCAAGAGCATCCGAGCACTCATAATTAAAGGAGGAATCCAAAGCGGGGCAAGGAGGACGTGGACCATCGGAGCTGAACATGGGACAAATCTGTTTAAAACAGAGTAAATGATGGAGTGGATAAAGTCTCTCGAAGACTTAATTAAATGTAATTTTCCACATATGTATGCATGTAGAGAGAATTAGGGACAGTTGAGTGATTCATGGAGAGGATTTGATCGGATCCTTTCAGTGATCCGATCCAATATTTCTCTATATATATTACGAGCCTGCGTGTTCAATAGGGAGAGAAGAATATAGAGTGATAGATAGAGTTTTATGAAACCCCGAGTGAGTAAAATGTAATCGAGTGAGAATTCGTTCTAAGGCTGAAATGCCTTAGTTTGTAATCATACCGTATATAATAGAAAGTGTGTGTTCAGTGTTGAATTGTGCATCTGTGTATTATAGTATAGATAGCATGTGTGTATTTCATAGATAGACTTAATGTTCCGTGTGCAGCTTTGATCGACCATCGATCACTGTGAGGATCGATGGCGATCCAAAGATAAGCAAGTTAACTGTTATATATGAATGTCGCGTACTTAAATGAATGTGGCAGATCCGTGTTAAAACACAGAAATCCATCAATTGAAAGAGATCAAGTCCAAGAGGAATGGGTGAGAGAATGTACAGGAGCCGTTGGATCTGAAAGATCAACGGTCCAGATTCAATCGTTGTGGAGTGGAGATCTCATATCGCATCAGCGAAACCCTTTATGCGATATCAGAACTGGCCGAAGTTCGATTGCGAATGCGATGATGCGATGGAACATGGATCGTTGGATCGGAAGCCAGATCGACGGTCCAGAAGTGATCGGTGATCGCATTTCGGAGGAGGTAAAGGGCTAGCGACAGTGGAATAATGAAGGGCCGATATGCGACATTGCGATATCACCGATAGGCCGATATAGCGCCGATCGGAGATCGGGCCGATCAGTAATCGGAGATCGGAGCAACGCTGTGGAGCGACTAAAGGTGCAGACCCGACGATATTTATAGAAGCGGTGTATAATATTTGAGATCCGGCTTTGTGTTCCGGCAGGGTTTTTCCTTTGTATTTCCCTTGTTCCCGTGTATTTCCGATATATGTGTTGCCCGGGTTTTTTAAAGAAAAAGTGAAAGATAACGCTTCCGATAACGAAATGGGCTCATAACCCATAGGTCCCAGGATCGATTATTTATAAAGAAAGGGGAAATGGATATACCCCTATTTCTCCTTTCATCAAGTTACCTCAGAGAAGACTCACAGGATCAAGCCTTAATTAAGTGAAGATCAAAGGTCGTTCTTGTGAATAAGTGCCGATATACATAGCTCGGGAATAAGGGCTCAAAACGAAAGGATCAGCACTGTAATTGAAGGAGTTTGAGGCCGAATTGGTAACCAACCTGTAGCTCTACAAGATGCCCTAATCAGAGGGCCATGGCCTCAGAAATTCAATGCACAGGTGACGTTCCTTACAGAGGTATGTATGGTGTTCTCTATATTGATGTTTTGGTTCTGATTGAACAACATTAGGAGCAGCCTGTGCAAAGGGTGAAGGGTTGTTAAATAGATCCTAATTACAGTCCTTTGTGAAGGACAATGATATATGTCAGAGTTCTCATGACAGTGATATATATGGCAGTGTCCTTGTGACAATGATGACAGTGATATAAAGGGCAGTGATATTTGTACTTATAACAGAATGTTTGGGCTAATCTTCAGTATTAGTGACAGTGATGTTTGGAATCTGGATAGAGATTCTAGTTCTTTGGATAATGATGTATGGCAAAATTACTTGTTCCTGTCGAACATGATGTATGGCAGAATTACTTGTCCGTATAGGACAGTGATGTATGGCAGGGTTACTTGTCCTTATTGGTCAATTATTTATGACAGAGTTACTTGTGCTTATAAGAGTGATTTGGAGGCAGCTTTTATGGTTTCATCTACTGATCACAAAGGTCTTGTGGAGCGCATATGAATGCTTCTATCCAGGGTTGGCCCTAGGAGGCCTATTGTGATTATTGTTGGAAGACTTGTGTCTCATGATAAATTTACTCAGCTGAAAATTGATTGACTAATAGAAGAAGAAGAATTGATTTTTGGGTTTTCCCCCTTGTGGGGTTTTGCCCTGCTCTCTGACCTAAATCATGGTGTCTCTATTGTGTGTGTTTTTCTTCTGTTGTTCCTTACTGTTCCACTACATTGTTGATGTTATTGTTCTCTCTATATAATTGCTTATGATGATATGGGGTGAATGTAATAAATTGTTGAAAAAGTTTAAAAATGTGATTCTCTACAGCAGAGAATAATATAGCCCTAAAATTAACACAGCCTCTAGATGATAAGGGCTATGTTATTCTAATTCTAAAACACATTTTGGCCATTCAGTAGAAGAAATTTAAAAACAAAGTATTGTTATTGGCATCATTGGTGGAAGGATTTGACTTTGGAGGATTCTACGTAGGAACGCAGCATAGAAATACTTCAACATCTAGCACTATAATCAATTTGGGCCAAAGTAATTCAAGGAGGGGGCACTGCCAATTGCTTAAAGACTATGCTATTGCTCCCAACTGAGAAGAAATGTCAACATTCTTGCCCCACAGTGAAAAAAATGAATTAAAGGAGCCCAATTTGGAGTCAGATGGGCTAGCATGTGGTTTAGGAGGAATTTAACGTTTTATGTTAGGGGTTGACAACTTAGCAATACCAAGGTAAAAAATTAACAGAAGATAAATAGACAAAAGAGAAGTGAAAGCTTTCAATAAACCTTTTAAGTCATCTAATAGAGCATGCTGTGGAATTTTTGTTGGAAGCAATCTATGAGATAGTCATTCCTGGGTCAAGTGCAACATCCATGATATACTTGGAACCTCTTAGGCTCTATATTGGTATCCGTATCTTCTCAGGAAAGTTATTTCTCAGTAGATTTCAGATTCAATGTGTTTTAACCTGAATTTATTTCTCATTTATGGGATAATAATATAAATATTAACTATATATCATATGCCATTCTAGCAATCTGTCTTTTGAAAAGTGGTCTGAGTGAACTCAGACTTAGTCAACTTGGCCGAATTGACTGGGGACCGCTTCAACTAGGCCTTCAGCTTGGCTCAGGGGACCAGTTTGGTACCATACCAGCCGAGTCAGAGCATAACTTGGCCAGTTTGGTGCCAAACTGGCCCACCGAACCAAGCTGAAGGCCTAGTCGAAGCAATCCCTAGTCAATTCGGCCAAGTTCACTGAATCTGAGTTGACTCAGACCACTTTTCAAAACACAGATTGTTAGAATAGCATATGATATATTGTTAATATATATTGCAAAACCAGGCTACTTGACCAAGTCTGTGGAAAATTGTTATAAGGGACAACCGCCCCCACTTCCCCCAATTTGCCCCACGCCTCTCTCATTGAGCCTTTGGAGTTTTGGAGCAATGCTGAAATCTTGAACAGCAGATGTGAGGCTTGAGCTTGAAGCTGGTTTGGCAATTGTCTCACAACTGACACCTTTCTTATTGAGCATTTGGAGTTTTGGAGCAGCCTTGAAGGGCAGTGATCTGTCCCAGCCACGTATATCATATGTCTTTAGAGTTTTGTACTTTCAGCCTGCTGATCTTGTTGATGAGTAGATTTATTGAAAATATTGCAAGAGAGGGTGGGTGTAATGGTGAGAGGGATTTTTAGGTTGAAGGAGCACATGGCTGGTATAAGAGGCCAGGTTACCCCATGCATGGCCCCATTAGAGGAGATTGGACATATTAGATTGGAATTGCAAAATCAACTCACAAAATTTGAAGAAGACAAGTCTAGGTAAAGGAGATGCTTGTAGCATGTTTTTCAGATTCTAGAGTCTACAGGCCATTTAAAGCCTCATTGATTAACAGTTATGTATTTTGTGTTTTATATGTATTGCACTTAATGTCATTTTGAAAATTTTTTATATATTCACTTTTACATGGTATATGCATGAGCAGACTTTACATATATTGTCTCTAATGGTTTGGAATCTATAAAATATGTTTTTTAACTAAAACCTAAGTATTCTATGTAATTTTTAGTAGACCGAATCATTCAAATCAGATTGGTCTGAGTCAATCCCAGTCCAAGTTGAAGCTCAACCAACTCTGACTCTGGTTCCAAGTTTAAAAACTATGCTAGCAATTCAATTCGTACCTAAGTTTTCTAGTTATTTTGAAGAATTAAATTTTAGTTATAGAAGCAGATTTCAGATGTGTTCACCAATTATTCACTAATCAGGGCCACAACATTCCTTCTTTCCATGTTCTTTGCAGCAAAGTTGTGAGGCTCTACTAGGAAAACGACTGAATGAGATCGACGGGTAAGAGTAGATTTGTTGAGCTCAAATAAAAACTCGCAAGTTGACTTGGGAAATAAAAATAGAAAAAACCCTATTTAAGAGGAAACAAAGAGACTATATTATTTATTAATATAAAACTTTACAATGTATATACAACGCAAATTTTCCAATAATAACTCATTTCAGAAGTACATACGATAAAACATCATGGAATTTAGACAATTGACAGGTCTATTGGTTGTCTACTGCGAAATCAGATCACAAATACAAACAAAATGAGTGCTTTTTTCACCTTTTATAAGAAAACAAACAAATCTGGCTCATTTCTGACACGAGATTACAAGTCATATTCGCAAGTATGACTCGAGGCCAAGTCATACTCAAAAGGGAGCTAACACAACTCAGTTTCGTCACAGAAGGGAGTCAGACAGAAGAGTGGAGTCAGACACAAGGAGTCTAGTAACATTGCTCTAAAGTGTGTAATATTAGTCATTCGTGTTTGGGAGGAGTACTTTTTACTAATACTGACAACATCTAAGGAATATCCGACATTCTGTGGTTCGGAACTCCCAAGTGCCTGATGAAAGTCTCCCAAACCATAGAGAAGATATGGGTACCCATATTAAGCATCAAAATAAGTTTAAGCCATGAGCTTCTCCAGCACAAAGTCATGAAAAAAGAACAGTTTCCTAGGTTAGGCAAGAATTAGAAAGGGAAGGCCAAAAAATTAAATTGAAACACGGAAGATG
The DNA here is from genome assembly GCA_031772625.1 of Pinus tabuliformis. Classification (NCBI taxonomy): domain Eukaryota; kingdom Viridiplantae; phylum Streptophyta; class Pinopsida; order Pinales; family Pinaceae; genus Pinus; species Pinus tabuliformis. Next base: position 814,083,975 of record CM062816.1, on the reverse strand, counting down.
AGAACCAAAGCTGGGAAGTTAGCTGTAACGGCAAAGACAATGACTGTTGCATTATAGACTGGTTGATTTGAATAATCATGTACTTCAACCCTCAGTTTTGTCTTTGGGGTCTCTTCTCTACAACTAGATGTTACTCATATCTGCATCTGGACCATGTATTTTTCTTTACTACAAAATGATTAACTATCAACATCTAAAGAGGCAACTATTACTGATGAGTTAAGAAAGGAATAGTTCAAAGTTCAAACTTACAATGTGTGATGTTGTGAGAACATAACTCCTCGGATCTTGAAATATGAGAAACCAATCAAGACTCAAATTTGATATGATAGTAAGTGACCACAACAAGGCAACCATATATTCATACATAATAAGTGAGCATGTTCAGATGGATAAGTGTACAGTATATAGCAGGGAAGATAAGCAAAAACACTAGCCTTGGATTGCAAAAGAAAGCTTGTTGCTACTTGTAGGAACCACTCACAATCTGAAATGATGAGGCAAGCAACAACTAACGTAATACAAATGCCGCACAAGAATTGAGCAACTTCAATCCACTCAAGCATCTGGATAGCTCCCATCTCCAAGCAAAGTCGCAAATCAGATTACTATTTCCTTCTTAATTTCTGCACCAATGCTGTTGTCTGTGGTGCCTATTTCTCTAGGGTTGAAATTGCCGGCCAGTTCTGGCAAACTGCCCCTGATTTCTGAAAGATTTGACAATTTCATATTGTTGGAATCTGTGTTCTCATTTGAACCATGTCTATCAAGAAAAGATATCACTGCATAGACAGCGGCCAAATTCACTTTCTCAGTAGAAACTTCTGCTGTTCATCGTCATTTCTATATTTCTACTGCTGCTTAAACAAACTTTTGTCCAGTCTGTCATAAACATAAACAATTTAGACCAATTTAATGCGGACCAACTTGCTATTACCATAACTGCAAACGTTGCAAATCTTTTAAGTGGAAAAAGTATGGCATTCACAAGTTCAATTGAGGGAGGCAGAGACCTTGAGAATGTTAGCAGGCCAGAAATTGCTCCAACATGCACCAAAGGATCCAAACTTTAGAACAAAATGCCATAGCAGGACTACTGGAACCACATAAACTTGTAGTCTTGTACCTCAGACATCAGCAACTGCCAGGAAAGTTTGTTTTTCTGAAAAATCCCAGTCAAGAGAGTACTCGTAACTCAACCAAATTACAAGGACTTTGAGGATCCTCTCCAAAAGCATATAATCCTTCAGACCTAGCTTGATCGCAAATTTCAAAAGTTCAGCAGGAACCAAAAAGCATACTAGCAACGTAATTACGCCTTCTCTTCCGATGAATAAATCTGATAGGTAACAAAATGTGCTTCTAAACACCTGAAACAACCCACTAACATTCCATAAACAACATATTCTTAAATCTTCCAAAAATGCTGTAAACACATCTTGATTACCATTCAGCACACCTTTTGCTGAACATCCATTTGCATTCTAATCATTCTGCCAATTGCATCTTCCTTTGCTTTGAATTGAGTATCTGAGCCACAGATATCTGTGGAATGAGTGAACATAAAAATCTCTTTGTATGCTGCAAAAACATCTCCACAAGAATGGATAATCGTTTCACACCCATGTTTTCTGAATGTTGATTAACTTTTGAAGAGTGTTATCTTCAAATACCAGAAAGAGTTTACTTCTCAGTATGCCATTTCAATTAACATTTTTGGTATTCTTTGCTTTCTGCTAACGGTTGCATCCAAGTCTTTCTCTCTTAACCTGCCCTCTTCTTGCATAACATCGGCTACTACAACATCAAGATCATTAAAACAAAAATTTTAACCTTTACTTGAGGAAAAATAATCAATCATATTTCTGGGCTCTGATATGTGCTCCAGCTCGTCAGCAAGCCTGGAGGCATAACTAGTAACTGAGGACCAACCGTTAACCATTGTTATACTAAAAGAAAAGCAGTTTTGGCATTTTGGGTCATGCAACAAGACATAAATGCAAAGAACCACTGCAGCTGCAGACAGAACTTCGGCTGCTTCAGAAGCATCTGGCACATGCTCAGTGGTGAAAACATCTCATGCCCAGATGCTTGAAAAGCATTTGCTAGTTGACGAGCCAAATTTCTTGTTGTTTCCAGCGAAGAATCCTCCAAAGCCATGGGAAGTATACGTTGTCTAACTGTCTTATAAGGAATGCCCAAGAATAAGATGGGACATTTTTCAGGCACACCCAGAGCCATTCATCTGTTTTTTTCAACATTTTAGAAAATCATCGTGCACACTGTATTCAAAAGTTACACGCACCTTCTCTTTTGATGTCCGATACCAGCCTCATATATTCTCATATCACATTTTTCCTTCGTCATAATCTCCGGAACCTGAAAGTAAATCCCTTTGAAGACACTGAATTTTGAAGTGGTGTTTGAGATTCAGCATCATCTATTCTCATTTCATGTGAATTTTTTGTAATAATCTCTGGAACCTGGAAGTGATTCCCTATATGACTTGTTGAAGATACTAAATTTTGAACTAGGGTTTGAGATCAAGCATCATCTATTATTCTCATTACACGTGAATTCCTTGTCATAATCTTGGAACCTGGAAGTGATTCCCTTTATGACCGACTGAAATACTGACTTTTGAACTGTTGTTCGAGATCCAGCGTTGTCTATTCCCATTTGATGTGATACTTTGTCATAATCTCTGGAACTTAGAAATAATTCTCTTTATGAAACATCCATTAACGACTAGTTTTCTATGATTTACTGTGGCCATATATACTTCCACTTCCTCAATTCTTCTTGCATATTGTGATCAACTGTGGAGTGTGTTGATGAAAGAAAGCTGGTCAATTTCTGAATAAGTGAAAAGGTAATAAAATTGCATGACAATATTGGTTCCGGTGACCAGACTACACCATTTCTTATCAATATTTCATATGAATCAATTATACCTTGCCAAATAAGTTCCTTCCTATTTGAATGGTCATGTTCCACATGAAGAAACTAAAAATCCAAAAGGGTTTTTGTAATTATTGATATACTTTGGTATAGAATGCACCATAAGAAGAATTGCAGGTTCGATATCCATGATATTGTTAATTTTATCAGTTAAAAAAGAGCCAATCACGTTCGCCTCTACATGCTTGCTTGTACAACACTTCAAGAGCCAACCCATGATCGTCCACCTTGAACTAATATGAGATTGAAGGATCTCATTGGGCGGGTGATGCATACAAGAGATAAATTGAACAAGATCAGGGATAAGCGTTTCACTTTCAGGGGCAACCAAGAATTTATATGCAAACCTTGCCTGTTACCTTCTCTAATTACCCCATTTGACATATTTAAGGATAAATCTAATTTGGTTTTCCGACTCGGGTGTAATCCTAGACACCAGGTACTAGATGGAAGAAAACAATAAATAGAGTTGCGAAACATTCCTAAACCCCTGAACCCTAAAAACCCCAGTATTCCCCCAACAAATCCTTCCATATCAATTCAAACTCAAGAATGCAATCCACATTTCGCAATAAGCGCATGAGTTCCCTTCCAACAGAAATGCAGTGTTGGAAGCATTCCCTCAAAACCTTAACACAGAATTCAATTTCGTTCTTCTTCGAAACATTCAAAAACTGGCTCTCAGATCTACAACGTTCAGGTAACAATCTGACGTAAACAGGTGCTTCATGAAACAACCCCAATTACTATGTGGCACAGAAAGTAACTTCAAGGGCTAACCACACGTTTCCCTAAGTCAAATCGCCCTGGCCCCCCCCGGGCCCCCCTTTAAATCCACTCAGTTGAGTGGTGAGGCACAGGGTTTTCAAATCCGGGACGGCCCTATCATATTACCTTGTTATTTGGACCTTTTTGTTTTCTTCTTTTTCTGTTTCAATCAGAAGACTTTTGTTTGATGTAAAATTGGAATTTTAACAATGGTAAATTGTATTAGGTTGATTAATTTAATAGAAAGGTTATTTTTGTAAAGTAGTTGTTTTTACTTTGTAATTTTGTTTTAAAATTTGATTTTGGAAAAAAAAAAATTATATTACAATTGGTTTAACTAATTATAAGATTTTAAAATTTGATAGAAGAGTAAGAGAATATAAAAATTACATTATATTGATATAATACAATTAGTCTAGATTCATCTTAATTTTGGATCTTCCACATGCTCAGAAGCATCAAATTTTGATTAATTTAATAGAAAGGTTATTTTTGTAAAGTAGTTGTCTTTACACACTGATTTGTAATTTTGTTTTAAAATTTGATTTTGGAAAAAAAAAATTTATATTACAATTGGTTTAACTAATTATAAGATTTTAAAATTTGATAGAAGAGTAAGAGAATATAAAAATTACATTATATTGATATAATACAATTAGTCTAGATTCATCTTAATTTTGGATCTTCCACATGCTCAGAAGGATCAAATCTCTTGAATTTGATCCCAAGTTCAATCTAGGCTAGAACTAGAAATTTATTTATAGAGTTCATGCACCTAAAAACATGGAAAAAGAAACATAGCATATGGATGAAAAGCATGAAGTATTAAACATAATTTATAAGGTGTAAAAAGCCATTAAACAATGATAAGTCAATATCATTATCTTCATGTAATATGAGCATGTACAATGCTAAGAAAGAATGTGACCCACACCATACAACTAAAATGAACTTAGTAATCCCAAAAAATTACATACCCAACATTAATATGAAACAAAGGGTTTAATATTATATATTACCTTAGTCATGTATGGGTTTTTTTTTTAACATTATATTTTCTTAATCCATGTTGCATACTAGCTACAAGGAAAAGCATAATGAGCTTTCAATATATAACATGTATACAAATCAATGATATCTATAAAAACATGAAGTATATGATTGGTTGCATTTAGCTAACTAACTAATTTAGACACCATGTTTTTTAGTTAATATCTTGTTTGCTATTGTTCATATTTTTACATTTCTTCCAAAGTAGGTATTAGAGAAAAAAAAAAAAAAAATCATATTTACACTAAACTAACACTAGAAGACTATAAAAAAAGATGAGCTAAAAAAGAAGTGAAAAGGGTGAAACAATAACTTACTAAATAATAAACAAGAGAGAAGAGCTAGAAACAAACAACAAAGTAGATATATATTTGTTTCATATGAAAGTCCTTTAACAAAAGTGTCTCACATGAACTTTAAGACTATAAAAAAAGATGAGCTAAAAAAGAAGTGAAAAGGGTGAAACAATAACTTACTAAATAGTAAACAAGAGAGAAGAGCTAGAAACAAACAACAAAGTAATAGATATATATTTGTTTCATATGAAAGTCCTTTAACAAAAGTGTCTCACATGAACTTTAAATGTACAAAGTATATGACATGTAAGAAACTATGCTTCAAAAAACTTTTAGTTCTAGTTTTTGGAATGTCATGATTTCAAAAGAGAACATTATACAATTGTAGCGATTGCGGGTAATAGCTATACATAATTGTTAAATATAGTAGATTACAAAAATTCACACACTAGTAAAACTTTTTTACCCTTGCTTTGTGAAACTGTAATTTCATAGTGCTAGTTCCTAGTGAAATGAAACAGAAAACCTACACAAGGAGAGCAAAAAGGGATTACTAATTAGAAGCAAGGTGTGCAAAGGGAAAAAATAAAAAACAAAATCATGTTTATTTCTTTTCCTTCTTTTAATTATTAAGTGCATTATGTAAGTGAACTCACATTTCAATATGAAATGATGTCAAAAAAAAATTATGTCAACAATGATATTCTCCACTGAAATTGTAAATGTCTCAGTTATTGAGAACCCACCCACATAACAGGAAAATTGTGTTTGAGATGTTTTGCTTTTTCTCGTTCAGTGGGCATTCAAGTGAAACTAATTGTGACATTCGTTGAATATAAACCTCAGTGTTGGACACCTAATTTGCTAAAGGTTTTGGGTGTGGAATATGAAGAGTCATTGGAGTCCAAGAGACCACTTGGAATATTAAAACCAAGGGTCGTAAGATATTGTATAAATGTATATCGTTGTGAATATATGAAACACACGCTTATCATTCATATCCTCTCTATTATTTTGTGATGTTTAACATTGTATCAAAGCCCAAGTCGCGGCTCGGGTTCTAGATTTAGGAATCTTCTTGTCGCTTAGTGTAACTCCTTCGCCTCAATTTGGTCACTACTACAACCCTAAGGAATGTTCCCTGGTCAATATTTTCACTCATATGATTCTGCTTATCCCAAGAGAATATATTTGTTGGGTTCTGTCGACTATAATCTTCTTCAAAGCTTGCAGTCGGCCCTTTCTCAGTTCTCATTCCACTTGTCCCCTTTGCAGAATCAGCGCCCCGCTGGAACATACAATTTTGGAATTTGTTAGAGTGGAACAAGTTTCAGTTATAATCCCAGAGCCCATTCCTTCAAGAATGTTTCCTGTTATCCCTGTCTGATTTGACATCTAACCAAACATTTCTTTATCCCTCTGGCACCATTCATTACAACCTTGTCATTACTAATGAGACTTATGACCATGTCATTGAATTATGGTTGCAATGTGTGACATCAGCTGACATTTTTTCAAACTGCCCAATTGCATAACTAGAAATTTCCTTCTCGCCATGTTATTTGGAAGTGGCTCAAGAGCTAACGTCAGATGCTACTAGAATCTAGTGCCTTTAGATGCTATGTTTTTGGTCTACCATGCCGGTACAATTTACCAATGATGTAATGCAGTTAAATTATAATCTCCACTAAGTTAGTGTTGATATTCCTAGTGCCATGCACGTTGGACAACAGTGTTTCAAGGATTTCGCACCAGAGGAGTGAAAAAGACATGAAATGACAAACATTAAGCCTCATGAACTGTGCAGCAAGGTGCCCAAATTCATCATCCTAAGCTCTTGGATTTTGCAAATGTAGATTGCAGTAGATGTGGCACATGTATCGACAAGGTATGAAGGTATGGTGTCTTGATATCCATGGTAAATACGTCGGCGGTAAGAGTCGACGAGAGACCCCAGGTGAGGGGCCTCTAAATTAGACACAAATTAAGGCCCATCTAACCTTTCTTAGGCATTTGAAGGCTATATTAAACCTCTCCTTATACACTTAATAATGTTTTTTTTGCTTTAATATGTTCTTAAGAAGGTTTAGAGATGATTGCATATTATGTGCCTAATATTTTTTGTTTTGAAGAATATTGTGTAGATTATGAAGATTTGGAGGAGGAGATAATCTAGGGACTTGCTCCCTACTACAGGAGGATCAAGATTGGATAATAAATGAACAAAATATCATGAAATCATTGACAAATTCTGGAGCTCCAGTGATTGAGAAAATCTAGGAATGTGTTCTCTGTCATTTAATGCAGATTCCTAGTGTTGGGAACCAGATCCACTATTTGAGGGATTTTGGAGGGGAAAGCTTCATCCTTTTAAGGAGAATGTCTCCTCATCATTTCGTATAAGTACCAATTCGAATTTTCCTCCAGGGGAATGTATTTTCTTAGTCTTGTAGTGGAGAAAACTTGTATTTTCGCAGCTCCACTTTCATTTCTAGTAGGGATGTTGATCTAGGTGGATATTGGTGGCCACCCTCCTATTCCACTTGGACCCCCAACATTGTCTCTTTCAGTTTTTCAGTTTCCTTAATTGTATCACATTTTACTATTTTTGACAATTTTTCGAGTCCTGAACTTCAGGATCCGTTTTGAGACCCTAAATGGCATTTTTAGGGCAAATAGAGAGACTTAAAATGTCACAAAGAGGTTTACCTATTCGTTTTTGGCCTACTCTTTGAGATCTTCAAAAAGAGGTATTATGATAGCCAAACAGAGATTGTATGCCAAAGTTACGACCCCGAGAAATTGATGTACCAATTTACCAAAACAAGGTCCATAGTTTTGGCGTTTCATCTCCTAGGGTTAGGTTTCTGGATGTTTAGGGTTTTCCATTGTTTCTCAATAATAAATAGGCCTTGGAGCCTCATTGTAACACATTTCAGAGGCATGTAGCTGCAACATCTCTTCTCAGAGATAAGCTACCATCGCCCGAGCTAGTTTATTTCCATTATGTTTGTAAGCATATTTCAATATTCTCATATTAATGAAATGAAGTGTTATTATGTTGCATTTCTATATTTATGGTTATATATGTAATTTGTCATGTTCCTGTTTAAGTTCATATCAGATGTACTTGGATTGAATCAAATAATGAAGTTTGGTGTCATTTTTAGCTTCTAAATCTTGGTCTCCTTCATAGGACTCTGAGTATCCTTGGGCTTGGCCATCCCAGGAGCCTCAGATCCCTTTTGTATAATTTGTTTTTCTTCTTTTCACTTCTTATTCACATGCATCTCTTATTCTTGTTTTTCATATTTCTGCATTTAGTATTGATGCTTCTTTTATTGTAGGATTGAGTTAAATGATTGAAGTGAGTTGTTTTGCAGGTTATTTACAGAGTCACAAGAATGATGCATCCTTAGAATAGATTTTAAAAGTCATATTCATCATTGAGCTACTTGGATTGGTTTACTAGTTCACAAATCTAGAATTTATGGAAGTCTCTTGTAGCAAAAAGTAGTAATTTTCTGTTATTTTTTATAACGTGTTAATAAGATTCAATTGAGTTGATTCCACTTGGATTAGGTCATAAAAACATTTCAAGTTAATAACAAAATTTACCCCAATGCATTTTCACTTTATTAGGGTAGGCATTTGATAGGTTAACTAGCTCGTTAGTTCTTGAATTTCTAGTTTTCAGAGTAGTAACTTTTTGTTGTTTTTTAGCACGCGTTAACAAGGGTATTTTGGAGTGATTCCACTTGAAAGGGAGTCCTAAGACATCCTACTTAATAACAAAATTTGTCTCATCCCATGTGCATTTGATTTACTTGGTCATTCGGGGAATTATCTCCTCATATAGCAATTTTGTTTCACCTGTAGCAATTTTGTTTCGCCTGTAGCAACCTCCTATAGCATGTGTAAACTTGACTAGATTTGCTCCAAAAGATTGGTTTTTGTCTCTTAGTCTTGAATAATTACCCCTAGGCTCTAAATCCATGATTGAGGAAGAATAAACACCAATTAGGACATGCCTTTTTACAAAGTAGATTAGGCCTATTTATTTGAATTCATGCTCTTAGGATTTCAATCACAAATTGTTGTTCTTGCCTAGGATTTCTTTTCAAAGTAACATTTCCATTTATGAAATTAGTTTAGGCTTTGATTTCATTGCATTCACTCCATTACCTCATATCAACGAAAGAATGACACATTGTATGTTGCACATATAGTGTTGGCACCTCTTAAAGTTTGTACAAACCCTGGGTTGATAATTTAAGTTAGTAACCTTTGGAGTTGCAAAATTCTTGTTGCAATATTGGGGATCATCACCAGGAAATCCACATGTGTTGAATCCTTTTGTTGTCGTGGCTCCTTTTGACCACAACTATTATTGGAGGGTCATGGCCAAGAGCTTTGAGGGTGTGATAGGAAAGTGATCAACTGTCGATGGGGATTGTTTCAAAATTTGGCAGCTAGTTTTTGGTTCAACATAGACTCGTATCTATTTATAACAACGATTGATGAGGTTCTTCACCAAAAAAATTTGAAATACGTTGTTGTATTTGACATATCCATTTCAACTCAACAACAACATCTACACATTGGCAACAATGAGTTGATGGTGGTAGTAGGGACTTTTATTATTGTCATTTTCACAATTTGTTTTTAGACAAGAAACCATGGTGTATTTTCGGCAAACACTGATTTTTTGGTGCATAATCTTCATCAAGTTCAAGAAATTTTCACATTCTTTTGACGACTACTCTCTTGCTGTCAATAATAATTGTTGAGGCATTTTTCAAAACTCTGTATTCAAGGGCATCGATTTGAAGCTTTCAGGTCTTCTTAACTGCTCCGCTACCTTTTTTATTCTTGAGTTGTTAAAAAAATGGCCCTAATTGATGAAGTATTAGAGTTCTTGAAAATTATAATACACTACTATTCATGATACAGTAAAAATCAGCAAGGATTTTCTCACTGATATTCAAAGTTGTTTGCAAAATGCACAAGAGAAGATAGAGTTTTTGCAGCTCGAACCACAACTATAACGAGATGAGTTACGACAATTAAGCATCATTCTGAACTTGTTTTTATTCTAAACAATCATCTATTTGAGTTTGAGATAGACTCCCATCCAAGAAGATTTGCATACAGATGTAGAAATTCAACTTGCATTTCCTAAGCCCATTATCAGATCTTGGGAAGAGCTTATCAGCAACAAGCACATAATTGGTCTTGGATATGACAAGGATTTTTCCTTTCATAATCTTGATTACTCAAATCCCATCAATTTTAAAAGTGTTGGGTTTCTTCAATGCAACTCCATTTCACTTGTTTCATATCCCTCCCTTATTCCACAACAACCACAGATTATGAAATGCCAACATTGTGATAGAGTTGGCCATGTGAAAGATCATTGTTTTGATCTTCACCCTTGTAAGCATTGTGGTAAGCACACTCACCATTCAAACATATGCTTCAAAACCAAGCCTCCTGCAAGACTGAATATTCACCCTGGATGGATTGCTTCTTGGAAATGGGCTTCAACAACTAAGAAGATATTTTAGTCATATCATAGAATTTGTTCTCAAGTATTGAAAAGTCTTGCAATTGAATTTTCTTCATCTTCTCACCTTGTATTTAACAAGGGGAATATTTATGGTCATCTACAAGGTTCACAGATACATCAAGTGAGCCTGAGCCTACTACCTGAGCCTAGAGCTAGAGTCATCCATACCCAGATTCAAAGTTTTATCCAGAGATAGAGAATCCCATGAGCATGCCTTTGGTTGGTGGTCTTTCTTAAACCACCGCAGGTTAAGACCTCAATGGTCTCCCTTTTCAGAACACTTCCTCTAATAGAAGACTTCAACTTCTAGCCAAATTTGGAAGATTTCCAAGTTGAGACCTCAATGGTCTTCCTTTTATAGAACATTTCTCTAGTAGAAGACTTCGGCTTTAGCCAGATTTGAAATTGTTCGAGAAACCACATCAATTCTTTTGGGTTGAGACCCCAATGGTTTCCCTTTTCAAAGCATTAGGAAGCACTTATTCTAGCATAAGACTTTAGCTTCTAGCTAGATTTGGAAGAGTTCTAGGAACTACATTAAGTGTTTTAGTGTTGGTGGTAATCCTTAAACCACCACTAGTTGAGACCTCGAGTTTTCCAACATTATACCTTCATTTGAGAGAGAAAATTCAGCCATTTGATGTCATGCATTTTTGCTTTTTTGTATTACAAATCTCTTCTTGGACTCGTATATACCCTTTTGGATTAAGGCAACGAATGTTGGACACCTAATCTGCTAAGGGTTTTAGGTGTGGAATATGAACAGTCATTGGAGCCCAAGAGACCACTTGGTATATGAAAACCAAGGGTCATAAGATATTGTATAATTGTATGTCATTGTGAATAAATGAAACACATGCTTATCATTCATATCCTCTCTATTATTTTGTGTTTTTTGATAGTCAGGATCATTGACATTATACTTTTCTATCAATAAATATGCATTTGACTCATTTCTATAAAATAACAATGATTCATTGCAATTATTTTGCAAGCAAAGTCTAAAATGTTATATTGTCCATTGTCTCAATTCTATAGAAGTATATCTATTATGCAAAAGCACTCAGAGAGAATCAATTAAGCAATCTCCAGGAGTAAAAATGAAGTTGTTCAAGGGAGTCAAATTGTGTTTTTCCAAAACAACATTAATATCAAGTTCTTCATGCATGCTAAATTTGTTTATTTCAGCCATATGCTTGTCTCCATCTTCTTGTTTGTTTTGTTCTTCAAGTGCATCCATTTTTTTTCCTTTTTTATGTTATCTACCCACTATAGCTTTATAAAACCACACACACAAAAAAGAGGAATGCATTTCTTTTTCTTTTTCTTTTTATAGATATGGGGAAAAATAATTTCTATTTATACCATTTAAATGTTGGTAAAATTTGCATATCTTGTACCAAATGGAAATTGACTAGAATTGCAATGACACCAAGAAAGCTCGACTATTTCCACCTTAGATACATAGATCATATATTCCCTTGCAAGTCAACAAAGAATCCAATCAAAATAAGCAAATATCCCATTGTTTCAAGATGTTGAGAATCCAAATATTATCTTGCTTTGGAGAATGGAAAATCATTATGGCTTCCCTAGGATGGAACTACAAACAATAAAATCAACATAAATGAATAGTGATACTATAAACTTGCATATTGTTGCAAGGACACTCATGTTTAAGCTCACATTTAGTGGTTGATTATAGAAATAGTACCAATGAAGTAAACTAGTATATACATTTCTAATACTGCATTAACAAGACACATTACACTTTGTCAATTTTATCACCTAAAGTCTGAGCGGAGGTAAAAGGGTAAGTTCCACTTCTCCGCACAAGGTGGGGCCAAAAATAAATATTTAATCTATAATTGTGTTGGGAAAGCAACCCAGGTATTTAGACTTGTGTGTAAATGATAAATAATAAAGTCGTGGTGAATAAATTAAGAAGAGGTAATAAACGATTATTTATCTTCTTTAGAATTTGATCCTATTTTTTTAAAGTTGTACCTGTTTGTTGGAATTCAAATAATTTTGATCTTATTTCTGGATGATATATTGTATTAAACAAGCCATTTTGAATTTGAATATTTTTGTTTAGTCGACATTAAAATTATGAATGGAGACTGTACACTAGTGCATTGTACCTATTTTTAGTGATGAAAAATCTCTAACTCTTCTATTTGATTATGAGATACTCAAAGAATCATGGTTAGAAATTTGATGTGACATTATTGTTGTCTTTTGTATATTTTCAAGTTAATGTGAACCAAGCAATGAATAACTAATCTAATTTTTCCAAAACATGTCTGTCCTCGAGTGCTAATAAGAAAGTTTCATCCAAGTTTGTTTGTTTGTTTTGTTTTGTTTTTTTTTTTCCGCATTTCAAATTTATTTTATTTTCACTTGTTTGGTAGACATCTTAAGGAATTAATAAGTATCATGGTTATATGATTTTTCTAGTCCCATAATTCCTTTTTGGGTTACATGGTGAGAAATGAAACTACTTTGATTCATGTAAGACAAATATAGAGCCCAAAGTAGCTAATTGGGTTTAAATTCACATTAGTTATTTGATTGGAAGGATTTATTAAATTTCATATAGTCCACGTAGAAAGATTTCCAATGTTGTTTATATGAAAATTTAGCGTAAATTGAGTAATGACACTCTCCCTCATTTGGTGGAAATCTTTCTTTTTTTCCCTACATTTTTTGTGGGCTAGAGTCATTCCGTGTGTGAAAGAAGATAGTATCTCCAAATGTAATTCTCATGTTTTTATTTGGCAAGTATTGGAGGGGAATTTACACTTAATGAGATAATTTTTTAATTTCTCGAAAAATTATTATGATAAGTCTCCCACTTGGAAGAATCTTACTAGTCTAAAACTGGTGGAAGTATGACATGTGCGGAACTAATCTGTGTAGAAGCAAGGCATGTGCAGAGCTAAAGTATATGCAGATGTAAAAGGGTAGTTCCAATGTTCCACATAAGGTGGGGCCAAAAGGAAATATTTAATTTAGAATCATGTTGGGAAAACATCTCATATATTTAGACTTAGGTGTAAATGATAAATAATAAATTTGTGGCAAATAAATTAAGAAGAGGTAATAAATGATTATTTATCTTCTTTGGAATTTGACTCAATTTTTTTTTACTTGATTTGGTCTCACACCTAATATATTGGGAGAAGTTAAGGCATATTATGGATATGTTAATGAATTAATAAATATCATGGTTATATGATTTCTCTAGTCGTAGAATTCATTTTTGGGTTACATGGAGAGAAATGAAGCTACTTCGATGCATGCAAGACAAATATAGAGCCCAAAGTAGCTAATTGGGTTTAAATTCACATTAATTATTTAATTGGAAGAATTTATTAAATTTTATATGGTCCACGTAGAAATATTTCCAATGGTATTTATATAAAAATTTAGGATAAAGTGAGTAATCATACTCTCCCCCATTTGGTGGAAATCCTTCCTTTTTTCCCTACATTTTTGTCGGGCTAGAGCTTTTCCATGTGTGAAACAAGACAATATGTTGAAATGTAATTATCATGTTTTTACTTGGTAAGAATTGGAGAGGAATTTATATTTATGAGATAAACTTTTAATTTATGAAAACAAGATTTATTAATTCCATTAATAAAAATATGTATGTGCATATATTAATCTCTATAGGCCTATGTGATAAGTCTCCCGCTTGCAAAAATATTAGTAAGTCTAAAACTGGTGGAAGTAAGGCATGTGCAAAGCTAAAATTTGTGTAGAAACAAGGCATGTGTGGAGCCAAATTTTGTGCAGAAGTAATGTATGTGCGAAGGTAAAGCATATGCAGAGGTAAAAAGGTAAGTTCCACTACTCCACACAAGGTGGGGCCAAAATGAATATTTAATTTATATTCGTGTTGGGAAAGTGACTCAAATATTTAGAATTGGGTGTAAATGATAAATAAAAAAGTTGCGGTGAATAAATTAAGAAGAGGTAATAAACAAATATTTATCTCCTTTGGTATTTGACCCAATTTGGACTGTGCAATTACAACTCTACTTCTCCATACCAAGTTTTATATCATGAATCCCAAATTGTCCCTCTGCAATCGAGGGGATATTTAAATGTTCAAGGTGTATTATCCTATCACTACTGCACTGTGACTTGGGTCTGAAGTGAAGTGCTCCTCATGCTCTGCCACTTTCTAACAACATAAATACTGTTGCAAATCAACAATGGGATTTGATAGTGTACTTCTATCAGTCAATTTTTTTTGATGTAATATTTTTAATGGTTAGGAATTTGTCACAAGCCACTTGGATATTTTTTTTATATCTTTCAAATAAAAATATTTTTTTTCTTATCATGTCTAACCATAGGTAATTAGTCTTTGCAAGTGTTTCAAGCAATCAAACAAGTGGAATTTCATTTCAAAATAATAATAATCATATTATTATTATTAATTTTATTTACAATATTTTCATAATCATTACATTTTACATAACAGTATAATAAACTATAGGAAAGGCAACATTTTTTTAAAAGTCAATTACATTTATTGGGAATGTTGACTATAAATCGATTTCTATACTAGCAGGGACTAAAAAACATTATTGAGTTTTTTTTTTTAAAGAATGCATAAGATATTATATTTGACGGGGGTGAACATTTTAGATGCTACTTGCTCATCAAATCATACAAGAGAGGGTACACAACTCGAGGTTCAAAATGGAAGCCAACTAGGATCTTATTTGTGCATGGAATTAAGGTGTTTGTCATTTCAAGAGGTAAGAGAATTCATCGAGCACTTATCCCTTGCACAACAATTAATCTATAATGAAGATGGGAAATGAATGTGGTGGTATTCCCTACGGATATTGTTGGAATTATGGCATGTTTTTGGGAATTTTTCTTTGGTTGACATTGATTTATACCCATCATTTTGTTAATGTTCTCTAGTGAGAAGGAAAAATATTCGTGGATGACATCTTTGTGACAAAGAAAAATTAAGGACCAGGTCCTCCTGGCCTCTTGGCATGGTCTCTTTACTTCTTCAAGTATGTGCTAGCTATTGGTGCTCACTCTCAGCAATCCATGTTGACTATCGAAGCTTCATCGCATTTAAATTCTCCCAAGTGCACTCCAGTCAACATATGATTAAGGTACATCAATGTTTAACATTGTCTTATCTCTTAATTTTCACTTGCCCACCCCATAAGGGAACCAAAACTAGTCTCTACAATCGATATTGGTTTGTGTTTATTCCACTTGTTAGTGCTTCTATACTCTCCCTCTCCTCTACCTGTTCTCTCTCCTTTGTGGTTAAAATGCCCAGAGAACAAGCCCTAGATCATCATGGGGATGGGGGTGATCATACTAAATAATGAGAGAGGGCCCAAGCCCAAACCTCAACAAATCAATTTCTAGATCATACATCATTGGGGCTCCAAATAAAGATCTATGATATTGAATAGGAATTAGCGGATGAGCAACTGGAACTTAGATTCTAAAATTATGGCCAAGGTGGAACACTGGGCTTTGGACCTGGGAACTCCTAGAGAAAATCACAACCAATATTTGCACACAGTGGATTTGTATTGGCATATCAAGGATTTGTTGGAAAAAATGCTTTTTGACTGCAATGATACCAGAGATGAGCTCCTCTTTCACATGGAATAGCTCCACCTGTTATACCAATTATGGATGAAAGCATGCAAAAAATGGAGAATTCTCTTGTGCATAATAGAGACCAACATCCTCCTAGTCCACCAGTTAGCCTACTCCAGATGTTTAACTTCATGTGTCTTCTTGACATGGTGACATTGACAATCTACCTGTCATTTTTTTAGTATCCAACACGTATGTTTACAGTCTCTATGCTTGGAGTATGTTTTCTTTTTGTTCATTAGGCTTCTATGGCTTTCACAGCCAAAATTGTGTAAGTCATGTTAGTATGAGCTTGGTATCCTACCAGCTCCATATGTCCAGTCAGGGAAATTTTGAGTCAAGCCTTGATTAGAGTTCTCAGAGTCATTCTAGATTAAACTTAATCAAGTAGTCTATCTTCATAAGGTACTGTACATATTTACAAATATAATATAAAGCATACAAGCTTACAAAAAATATATATTTAATAGGGATTTTTATCGTTGTTTTTTTTAATATATATAAACCAAAAAGAGTATTTGTATTATATAATTTTGTGTTTGGTTCACAGCAAATACATCAGGCATTGCAAAGTTAATTCATCAAAGGTTTCCAATTGTTTTCTCCTTTTCAATAGGAATACAGGATTTTTCCTTAGGAGAATATATCTAAGCAATAAAAACAAGAGTTTTGTAGGTGAATACCTTACAAAACTACCCTAACAAAACACAAAATTTAGAACACATAACATTACTAATTGATTATGAAATCTTTCATGATGGTTTGTCTACATGCATGTGTTTCCTCGAGGTTGCTATGAAGTCACTTTGGCCCCCCACTTTTCCATTTTTATATTTTCTTTAATTTACACATCTTCAATTTACACCCCTCATTAGCATACTTGTCTGCTTCTCTATTGAAGTCTCTTAGGACACGGAAATATGCTTTGGATGGGATATCTTCTGCGATTTTCCTGATTCTTTTTCATGATGTTTTCCATAGATTTCTCCTTTGGGAGGGAGCCTTTGACAAAATGATGCAGGATTCGGAGAGAATCTCCCATAACTGTAAGTGTGTTCATCTGATGTTTTTTTGCTAACAAAAGTCTCTGGTAGAGACCATATATGTACGCTTTATTATTTGTCATATGACCAAGGGCCCATGAGTACCTGAACACTTTTTCCTCTTCGAGGAAATAGAGTACCACTCCCCCACATGCCACCCCTTTGAATTTAATGTTTTTTATATATTAATTAATTTAGAGTACTATATTTTTAAAATATAATATAAAATATCACTTTTACTACTTCTTTATCTTTACTTCAATACACTAATAATTGTCACTGAAAAACACTAATTTAAAACAAACACACACATGTATAACATGCATATGTGTGTGTGTGTGTGTGTGTGTCTGTATGTATGTTATTTTTACTTAATTTTTTTTATGTGAATCAGTAGTCTTAGGGAAGAAAAACATTAAATATTATTATCTTTTAACATGAAATTTATAAAAATTTCTAAAAGAATTTGTTCCCCCCCCCCCCCCCCCTCGCCCTTTTTTGTTTTAATTATCCCCATAAAAATATTCTAATTGACATGTCATTTTAAGTAAAAAGAAAAAATCTTTCAAAATGTGCATTTATATATATTTTAAAAATATTTAAAAATATTTTAATTGACCTATCATTTTAAGTAAAAAGAGCCCACTGGGCTTTGGATTGACGGTGAATGGGTGCATTGTTAAGGCACTCCTTGCGATAGGTCATTGGTTCAAATCCCCCGTGGGTGCTTACCTACCAAAAAAAAAGTAAAAAGAAAAAAACTTTCAAAATGCATGTTTACACACACACACACACACACACACTATTATATATATACACAAACGAAAGTAAAAAAAAAAAGACTTTCAAAATGCATTTTATATATATAAACACACGCATTTTGAAAGTCCTTTTTCTACTTCAAATGACATGTCAATTAATATTTTTATGGGGATAATTAAACCAAAAAAAGGGGGGGAAACAAATTCTTTTCGAAATTTTTATAAATTTCATGTTAAAAGATAATAGTATTTAATGTTTGTCTTCCATAAGAGTAATGATTTACGTAAAAATTTAAGTAAAAATAACATAATAAAAATGTCCATCATTAAACAACAATAAATAAATACGTATTATTATAATCAAATCTAAAAGCCAAGTCCACAAGGGTGTAATTCACTTGGAAAAGCATGTTATGTAAAATATTATGAGATCCTTGGTTTGATCCCCGATTAACCCATATTCACATTAGAGGTAGTGTGGTGCACTTAGTCGTTAAAATGTTAGTAAATGGAATGGACCTTGTGACCATCCCAATTGTCGATTCCACCAGTAATGAAAACACTGTTGAAGAATGTAATTAGTTTCCGTCTTCATATTTATATTTGAGTCAAAGAATGAAAAATACATTTTTATTATTATTACAATGACTTATTAAAGCGTGGCTTTCATGTCTGGGTCATCATTTATAGGTCAAAGTCCCCATTGTGGACTTCTAGATTTTATACCGAGTCATTAGAGTCATTCTCCATTTAATGAGACCCTTCTTGGGCTTTTGTATCATGTAAAAAGAATTATTATTGAGTCAAAAATGTAGTTTGTCACCTCCACACCAAGTCGGCCCTATCCTGAAGAAGTCAGCGTATAAGAGGACAATTTGGCCCACAAAAGAGGCTATATATACAAGAGCAGTTTGATCTATTCGTAGATCAACTCAACAAGTTTGATACACATCAAGGAAGTACAAGAAAAATGTGAAGTTCAAGGGAAAGAAGGAAGAAGTGCAAGTCGAAGTTTCTGGGCTATCTCTCTCTCTCTCTTTTATGCGAAGTTACAGGGCTATTTGCTAGATCAAAGTTCTGTTGCTGGGAGGGTCAAAATTTTGAATGTGTTGGGTCGAAGATTCTGCAGCTGGAAGATCGAAATTCTGGATTTGTTGGGTCGAAGTGTTGTTGCTGCAAGGTTGAAGATCTATATCAAATTTGTTGGAAGGAGGGGCTAACTTGGTGGTTGGAGAAGGGTCGTGTTTAGGTTGAAGAGTCTTCTATTATATCGTCTTAACTATTGAAGGAATGAGTTTGACTGGGTTTTCCCCTATATAAGGGGTTTTTCCCTGGAAGAGTGCATCAATCTTGTGTCTTTTGTTCTTATGATCTTCATACACACATAAATTGCTAATTGCTTGATGAAAGATAATATAATAAAGATATAAAAGAAGCCAACTGTTATGAAACCAACTCAAGAAAAGATAGAAAAGATAGATCAACGCCTTAGAATTCAGCCTCTTCGAGGGGGCAACCTCCTTTACCTTACATAAATGAACAATTCTTGGATGATACAAATGAAAGACCTCCTTTCTATATATAGGATTCTAAGGGGTCATAACATAATCAGAGCCGACATAACAATAATAATGTAAGGGCACAATAATAACAATAGTGGGCTTCTATGGGGCACAATAGTAACAATATGGGCACTACATGGGTACATCAATATAATAAGTGGGTTGTACTAATAACAATAAGGGGTTACACTAGTAGTATAGGGGCCTAACATGCCCCTCTCCTTCAAAAAGCGTTGTCCTCAACGCTTGAGTAGTTCTTGATGCTTATGTATAAAATTCTTGTCCTCCCATGTGGAATCTTCAGCGGTTAAGTTCTTCCACTTGATGAGATACTCTGAAATTGATCGATTTCATAGCTGTCGGGTTCTTGTTTCAGTGACTGCTCTAGGTTCTAATATGATTTTTCCTTCCTCTTCAATTTCTGGCAATATTGTTTGAATTGGGATCTTTTGCAACTTTTGAATAAGTGGCCATACTTCTTCGTCCTTCTTCCATTCATCCCTTGCTTCGTTTATCCAATCTGGTTGGATAATAGAAATAGCACAAAACAATGCTTCCACATCCTCGTCCTTGAAGAGTCTTCCCATTCGGTAAGGTCGCCATTTTTTAAGTGCATGTAATATTGCCAACATTTCCTTCTCATAAATAGATTGCTTGAGATGTAGCAGTAAAAATACCCAATCACCTACATCAAAACATTTTTCACTACAATGTTGATCTACCTGTTGTTTCGTTTGATTTTGCACTGAAGTGGCGTTATCCTTTAAAAGTTGGAGAACTTGTTGTTGATGCTCGATGTGATCTTTCACTACTTGAACCTTTTTCTTCTTGATATGTCCTTATATCTGTAGATTTTGAGGAGTGCTAATTTCTTCCAATCCTTTACAAGATATGGTCAGATTCATTTCTTGATGCTCGATGTGATCTTTCACTTCTTGAACATTTTTCTTCTTGATATGTCCTTCTATCTTGATAGTTTGAGGAGTGGTAATTTCGACCAATGAATTACAAGATATGGTTGGATTCATTTCTTCTTTCTTGATGTGATCTTTCACTTCTTGCACCTTTTTCTTCTTGATATGTCCTTCTATCTTGAGAGTTTGAGGAGTGGTAATTCTTGCCAATGCTTTACAAGATATTGTCTGATTCATTTCTTCTTTCTCTGGGGTGGGGTCCTAGCGTATATCTTCTTCTTTTGATGTTTCTTGATCCTTTTCTTCCTCCTCTTCATATTCTATGTAAAATAATTTCTTCTCAGCACACTTATGACCTTTAGTGCATTTTCTATCACTATTGTAACAAAGCCTTTTTCTCTTTTTTCTTCCAATTGTTGTGGTGTAAACCTTGTAGGTTGTGGAAGGCTAAGAGAAGAAACACTTCCATATTTATAGTTGTGAGGGGTATGCTTCCTGGTTTCCATAATTTTGCTTTCCACTATGTCACAAAGCCCTTTTACTCTTTCCAATTGTTGTGGTGTTGCTCTAAAGAAGGTGTTGCTCTTTGTATCCTCATAATGTGCTATCATTTCCTCGATGAAAATTGACCACGTAACAAGTTGTTTACGAGAACAAAGCCCTTCATACCATAAAAATTGATCTTGTTCTAAATATGAAGATGCAATACATACCTTTTGTAACAGTTGTACACCATGTAGATCAAAATATTGCTCCATCTGAAGTATCCAATTTACCGGATCCTTGCCATCAAACTTCCTCATCTTGCTTTTTCTTGATTTTAGGAGCTTGATCTTGAAACGACTGTAACTCTGTACTTTCGGATATTTAAGTTCTGAAATTGCGACCTATAGTAGCCCTATGTGTCCTCTTTCCAATGCCACTATTCTGATCCAAATTGGATTCTCCAAGAAAGAGTTATGCACAATCTCCCAAGATGACCTGATTATAGACTAGTTCAGTAGAGCGAACTTGTACGACGTGCCACGAGTCACTGTTTTGACCTTTGGATCTGAAAAATGCATACAAGAAACTACAGTCCATCCTCTTTCTGTACCTTCTTACGAAATTTCAATCCAATCCCCAGAGAGAAAGTTATGACGATTTTCCCTAGGTCACCTGTTTGGAATGTAATTCATGAGTTTGCAAAAAGACCAACTTCCTCAGATCATATCTCCGCAAATATAGCACGAAAAGTTCTGAAATTTGGACCCGAGGTTTAGCGCAATTTCTTCTCAAATGGGTTTTTTTCCAACTTCTGAAACGTCGCAAAAAAAAAGTTATAGCGAAAATGCCACGATGACCTGTTTGGAGCAGCAAAACCCTAGAATCCAAAGCTCTGATACCAAATGTTTTGAAACCAGCTCAAGAAAAGATAGATCAACGTCTTAGAATTCAGCCTCTTCGAGGGGGCAACCTCCGTTACATTACATAAATGAACAATTCTTGGATGATACAAATGAAAAGACCTCCTTTCTATATATAGGAGTCTAAGGGGTCATAACATAATCAGAGCCGACATAACAATAATAATGTAAGGGCACAATAATAACAATAGTGGGCTTCTATGGGGCACAATAGTAACAATATGCGCACTACATGGGTACATCAATATAATAAGTGGGTTGTACTAATAACAATACGGGGTTACACTAGTAGTATAGGGGCCTAACACCAACATAATTCACAAGTAATTATCAAAAAAGAGAAATCTAACCCTAATTCAACAAGCATTGATTTCTCAACATGGTTTCAGAGCTAAGGCAAAGGAAGATTGGTGATCACTCTATTGACTTGAAAGAAAGGACTACTCCCTCTATCATAAGATACTTGAAAATGGGATTCAATATTGCAGGAAGTTGGATCAAAAGAATCATCTACAACCTATTCAACAAGGGCAAAAGAAATGGATTTTTGGTTGCACTCACAGGTTCACTCAATGATGACAATGCATGGATTATTGATAGTGGTGCATTAAGAAACATGACAGGAGATAGAAAACAACTTCACACTCTATCAAAGGAACAATCTTCTCATGTAGTGGAATTGGGAGACAACAAAAGCTATGATGCAAAAGGCCCGGTGTTGGGCCATTAATATGTCATTATTATTATTATTATCACTTTTGAACGCTTATTCCATCCATTTCTACCATTCCTCATCACGTCATTTATCATAATTTATCATATAATTCTATTTTATAATTATTTATGCTCTTATGGATAAATATTATTTATTCTCTTTTATTTTTAATAAATTGATTATTATACATGTTTTTAGCAATGATGGTTTATTAATAAATTTGTTCACCATTTTAGCCTTCAAGATATTTTCTAGATTGAAGATTTGATCTCCAGCTTGTCATTAAATATTCCAACTCAGAAATTCACTGGAATAAGAAGTGACAATTTTTCATTGAATGTTTTGGGCAAATGAGGAAGAATCTGAAAAATCCGAAACACAGGTTTTGTCTAGAATGGACCAAATTAGTTTTGTAATGAGCCGTTTTCCCAAATTCGGTCCGTACTAAGAGAAACAGAAGGTTCTTTGAAGAAGTTTTTCTCAGATTTGTTGTTGCGGCCGTTTTCCAAATTATCCCAGTTGCAATGCCAAATTCGACCTGTTCTTGTTGAATGATTGATGAAAAGATATTCCAGATAGGATCTTGTTTATCAATTTGTTGTGAGAAATCTAATTTTGTAATGAGAATCATATTATAATCATCTCTGTTGTAACTGCTCTCTCTGTATTTAAATGAAAATAGAGATCAGAGAAGGGGATTCATGATCCATGATGGGATAGATTATGAGAGATTAAGTTAGGGATTATTAGAGATAGGATAGGATAGGATAGGAGGAAAGGGGGATTGTTGCATTACCATTGTAATTCTCAAGGCTTTTGTTGTTGTAATGATTTCACAGTTTGATGATTAATAAATAAAAGAGTTGTTGTTCCATTATTTGATACTGGAGTAAGTTCGGCGGTGCTTCACTGGCGGCTAAGGGCCCGGCCCTGGTGGATCCACTTGCTACCTATACCATTATTTTACAGTTCCAGTTGTGTGATGGTTTGATTTACTTTTCATTGCTTTTGAGTTGCATTGCTTTCTAACTTCTTGTTCTTGTACATTTTTCTGAAATTGTTTCATGCATGAAATCGCAATTGGATCGCGTTGCTATTTTCTTCCACCATAACAAAGATTGCTATTCATTACAACTTAAATTGTTATGCTGTTCATTTTGGTTATAAAGCTTCACTGTTCACTTCAGATTCTGCCGTGCATTATAGGTTGTTTCTTATTTAGTATTGCTGCTCATTTCTATTAATTTCGTAGTGTTGTTCATTTCCATTTAGTATTGTTGTTCATTTAGCTTTGCAGTTCATTTCCATTTAGTGTTGTTGTTCATCTTCAATAATTTAGTATTACTGTTCCTTTCCATTAATATTTCATTTCTGTAAGATGAGCTTTGCTGTTCAATTCATTTCCGCTAAAGTTAAGCTTTGCTGTTCAGTTTTTCAATAGACTTAGTCGTTGTTCTTTTCTGCAAGGATTTGATTTCATATTTTAATTGATATTGCAGCAAGTGTGTTTTAGTAAGCATTTCCAATTGAATTTCCATTTCCAGTTATTTTCTTTAGTGTGGATTGAAAGATCAACAACTATAAAGAACATTGACTATAGCTGTCTACATTCTCAGATTGGAGATCTTGCCTATGATTTATTTTCATTTGCATCAATTTACAGAGGAGAGAGTTATCATTACTGAGTCCTCGACTGATGATTGTTTGAGTGAATGATTTAGTTACAGAATATTTCAGTTTCTTGCTGTTCCAATTAGATTTTGTTTCCAGCATTCATTTATCTTTGCATTTTAAAGCACTATATTGCAAAACATTACTCTTGAGCAAGTGACCACCTCAAACTGAGTACACTCTTGAGATAAAAAATCGTCCTTGGGTTGACAATTAATGTGAAGATAATTAGGAGTTAAAAAGACACCTCTTTATCGCTCAACATTTTGGCATCGTCGCTTCACTTTATGATTGCATGACTACTCTCCCTCATCTTGTAGCACAAACACATTCTCCATATTCTTCACTAGCTCTTCCACAACATCCTGCTTGCATATCAAAATCATCCACTTAACCCAATCATCTACATCATCAAAATGCTCCATTCCGTACACAATTTCCTACTCAACTCATTCCACACCCTCACCATAATAAACTAGTACAACATGCTTACAATGTTGAACTACAAAATTTACCCACCCTTCCCACCCATTCTATCTCACATACGCCATTAGAGAAAACTTATAATGACATTCAGAATGTTTCAAATTCAAAAATGGTAGAAGTTATGGAAAAAAAAATGAGGTTTCTTCTAGTCTGCATCAACAAGCCGTTTTAAAAGCTCAAGAACTTCATGATATGATGGATATGGGAAATCAAGAAAGTAAAGGATATATTGAAGATTGGTTTCACTCCATCATTTGTTTGTAGCATCACTCCATACTTCAACAATTTTTGACACCATCTTTTCAAGGGAAGTTGGCTTCTCATACCCTAATATTCATTAATATGCATTTTTCAAATTTGGGTATGTACATATTTGAAGCTTTATTTCAAAAATGGCTCCACTGGAAGTACTCTTATATGTAATCATATTCATTTTTCAAATCAAAGTAGGTTAGTGTAGAAAATAAATAAATAAGGACATAAATAAATACATTTTGTTTTTATGTAAAACTAGTTGTTTTTTGTTGCAACACGCTGTGGAAATCAACATCAGTGATAATTTTTTTAATTCATTTGTGTATGTAGATGAATTATAATGGAAATCATAGTTCTACAAATTCTCATTTTCATTTTTATCACCAATTTGGAAAAAATGCTTGAATATCATATTTTTTGGCTTGTGGGTTTGATTAAATTTCTGAAAACACAGTCGGGACAGTCATGTTTTGGAGGCCTAAATGAATATATTTTTAAAATATGTTTCTATCCTAAGCAGCCCTTGATGTCTGATTTCCAACCCAATTTGAATCACTCAATTTGGACTTGAAACGAAAAAGTTAGAACCAAAACATTGGCAGGGTGTCTAGCGGGCAGCTCAGGAACAGAGTTGGGACAGTCAGTTTTTGGAGGCCTAAATTACTATGTTTTTAAAACCTGTTTCTATCCTAAGTATCCCTTGATGTCTACCTTCCAACCCAATTTGAATCACTCAATTTTGATTTGAAACGAAAGGTTAGAACCAAAACATTGACAAGGTGTCTAGCGAGCAACTTAGGAATAGAGTTGGGACAGTCAGTTTTTGGAGGCCTAAATGACCATATTTTGAAAACATATTTCTATGATTTATTCCCCTAAGAATCTAGTTTACAAGGGAATTTGAATCACTCATTTTCGATATCGTATGAGGAAGCTATGACAAAAATACTGTCTGTCTATCGTAAATCAGCACTTTTAAAACTCTATTTTTCCGGCAGTTCCTTAGAGTATTTGACCTATCAATTATTCTTTTCTTTAAAGCCTGTTTTTATTGGAGATAAATAAATGAATATAATTTCATTTCCAATTTGAATCATTCGAATCTGACATCAAACAAAAAATCCATGCTTAAAATATCCACTGTTGTTCTGAGTGGGGTAATCGAAAATGACTTTGTTATGCAGGTTGTTATAAGTAAAATTGACATATCATATAATCGAATTTTTAAAATCAGTTTCTATTGGAGATATATGTTTGAATTAGCTCTCACCTGGCTTTGGAATCACTCAATTTGGATGAAAAACAAAGAAGTTGTGATTAAAACACTGCAGGTTATCATGATTGGCCACTGCTCTGCCACAAGTAACAGCTAAATTTTACTTTGCTATTTTCTCTATGGATTTGTTATATAGAGTAACTACTTGTTATTTTTTTGCATAATTCTTGGATTAGGGGAGCCTGATCACCTCTTTTTCTCCATGATTTAATGTTTTATTGCAGGCAGACATTCGTTTTTTGCAGGTCCTAGGAGAATAAAGAAGGTCAATTTATGGATGAGCAATTCTTGAAAGAAATTTTAATGAAACAAGGGAATTATGGATGAGTGATTCTTGAAAGAAATTTTAACGAAACAAAGATGTTTCTTCCTTCAAATTGTAACCCACCTCAGCATCAATGCAGTGAACAACTAATTCGTTTTTTGTGTGCCTGCATTTTATGATTGTGCATTTTTGTTGTTCCTTTCAAAGGAACAACACTTTCACATTTCTGCTGTTCCTTTCAAAGGAACAACATTTTCACATTTCTGCTGTTCCTTTCAAAGGAACAACATTTTCACATTTCTGTTGTTCCTTTCAAAGGAACAACACTTCCACATTTTTGTTGTTCCTTTCAAAGGAACAACACTTCCGCATTTTTGTGTTCCTTTCAAAGGAAAAACACTTTTACATTTCTGCTGTTCCTTTCAAAGGAACAACACTTTTGCATTTCTGCTGTTCCTTTCAAAGGAACAACATTTTTTGGGCAAACTGGTAAAAAATGCACTTTCGCATTTCTGCTGTTCCTTTCAAAGGAACAACACTTTTTGGGCAAACTGGTCAAAAATGCAGCGCCGCTTTCCACCTGCTTTTGGAGGCCTTCCCCTTAGCCAAATTGAGTGCACAATAGCTCGTTGGAAAGCTTGTCGAGTCTACTTTCTAGAACATCTTGAATTTTGCAATTTGGAGTTCATTTTCTCTGTCAAAAGTCCAATCTCCCAAGACTGGTCAAAATAAGCAGAATGAGACTGCTGAAACGCGTAGTGATGTTGCAGTCAATGTTTTAAGGCCTTCCTCAACTCCAAATTGAGCTCATGATAGCTCATTGGAAAGCTATTTGTGTCTACTTATCAGTTGACTCATCAATCAAGTCATTTGGGCATCTCATATAGGAGAAAAATTGATTTTACCAAGGTCACTCCAAAGGTGCACTAACCCTCCTGAGGCAAATGATGTTTTCGACATTTCTCCCAAACCATGAAACCTGTGTAAAAAATAAAAGAGGTTTTTTTTCGTAAGTCAATTATGGACAAAAAAATCTCTCACTTTTCTCAAATTCATCTTTTCTTGCCCAGAAACACAGTTTGAAGAAAATTGTCCCTTATGTGTGGTGAATGGCTTGTTCCTTGGAATGACTTCTCGACAAATGATGGAGATCTTGTGTTTGATGATATGAAATGGCCTCATACCCTATGATATCCATCATACCTCCCCTACTCAGATATCTCTGAACAACACTTTTTGGCGTGCATTTCCTTTGTTGTTCCCTACAAGGAACAACACTTTTTTAAGCGTTTTTGTTAACACTTTGGGAGTATTTTCGAGAACAACCCTTCCTTCCTCTTGTGGGATTATTCCTAGTTCATCTCAACCACATTTTACTGATTCCCTTTCATGGCATGAAGTACGTTATTTTTATGAGGATAAGAATTGTGGATTCTATTGAAGCGAGTTAATATCATTCACGCTATGATCTTTAATAGGACAACTCCTTGATGATAGATTATTTTCAAAAGCAACACAATTATTTATATACTACTTTACTGCATCATTTTTTGCTATACATGATATTGATTGATAATTTTAATACCATGCTGGTTCCACCTTTCCTGGTTATAATCTTCTCTGTCTATACTAAATGAGATTATGGGTATATTTTTTTCTATTGACATGTTCAAGTTCTTCCACCATCCCTGCTCTTGAGGAGTACTGAGCCTCCCTCTTTTTATCATAAAAATGTGTAATAACAACAAAATTTTGTTCGCAAATGGAGGATAGGGGGTCTCATTACGAGCCAGCCTACCATGTTCATAAGACTGTAACAAGGTGACATTCCCATTATGGCCACCACACCAGGGTTATGATCCATTGGATAGCCAAATTATCCTTGGAACAGGAGGTCTCATCACGAGTCGGCCTGATCACTTTTGCTACATCCCAGTGAATGGCAGTGTGGATATCTGGTTACCACGCCAGCACACTAATCTCTTTTGTAGAACAACACGGGAACTCTCTAGTTATAAATTGAAGATCCTGGCTCATATGGGTTAAAAAGAAACCTTGCCGAGGCTATGGACGTCTGCTGGCAGCAGAGGCTCTGCTTATGGTATTGAAGTTATATCTTATCCTCAATTATTAATATAATACCATTTTCTTATTCTTTCTTTTTATCAGAGAGTTATTTCCTTAATTTTTTTGAACCTTTACGCATGAGAAATTGTTTTCAGATCAATCGCATCATTTTCAACTAGAATACCGTCAGCAAAGCATCTTTTTGGCATATTGCTGTCCTTTTTCTTTTTCGCATAACTTATCATCAATCCAAAGCATCCTATCTCTTATTCATAACTATCTTTACACACTCTTCTCTCATTATAACCATAACTCTCGCCATCCTATCATTGATATGTGTACTCTGCTTCATTTATTGTTGTATTGTTCATTCCCTTGCCTTGCCGTCAGCATAACACCTTTCATATGCTTTATGGTCATGGAATCCCTTTTCCAATTGGAGGGGGGAATGTATGCATTATGGGATAGCATGCGATATGATTACTGCACTCTGCCATAACTTGTTGATTTGACAAAATATTAGTATTATACAAAAGTTTTTCTGATTAAAATTTTTGCATGCATCTTATCTGTTGCTATTCAAAACTAACACTGTGGATTCAAGAACATTGTATGCAAAATAGTGATTTGTTTACAGGAGAACAACAAGTATGGGAGGGAACTCTATTCGCAGCATGACCACACTATTGCAACTAACAGAAGAGGCTCGAGCAACTCGCGAACGCGAACAATTGTTCAGACATGATGTGCTTGCCTGGATTCCACCTTTTGCATCACTTTCAACACCAACTTTGCCTACATCAGCTTCAACAAATGTCAGTCCATACATGTCATTCTACATTTTTTTCGGAGGTAAAACTTGAGGTAAAATAGCATAATTTTCTGATTTATTATGAATTTAGGAGAATTTCATGAAAATCCATTGAGCATTATTTATCATCATTCATTCCACATCTTTACCACTTCCCATTTTTCAGAGACATATCATCTTTTAGTTTGGGGGAGTGTTGCTTTCATTCCTTTCTTTCTTATGACCATGTCTTTATCATCCATTGATCTTCTTATTCATTCTCGACACCCCCTTATTCCATGTTGTTTTACACCAAGCATAGAATTCAACAGATGGTAGCGACCACCTCAATTTGTTTTCTAGCATTGCATGAGGGCATGCTAATTCTTCAGTTTGGGGGAGGCATTGCTACGCATGATGGATGTTTTCTACTTTCTTTCTCATTTAAGGCATACAATTTCATTTTTATACAGTGCAGAAATTGATTTCCATATATTTTTAAAACTATGAACTCAATTCTTGTGATTTCTGGATAACACAAACGTATCATTAAGATACACAAACCCAGACAATTTCGTGTTAAATTAGTTCATACAATTTCTAAAATCATGCACTCTCACCTACAACCATTTTTCTTATATCTCATGATCCGTGCATCAAAACGATCTGATTTTTGGATCATAGAAGCATTAATATATTATAAATCTACTTGCAAAATTTCAGCAAAATCTGGTTTATAGTTTTTGAGAAAATGGTTAATGAAGTTTGTTGTTACTTATATCATATTTTGCTACAACTTCATATACACATAAGTTGAACGTCAATGAAAAAATTGTTACGCCTTCATCAACATTGCTAAAATTGAATATTCATTATTTGAGGAAGAATTCATTGCTTGGTTAACACAGAGTCTTTGGGTTGCATGAGGACATGCAATATATTCAGTTTTGGGTTGCATGAGGACATGCAATATATTCAATTTGGGGGTATGTTGGGTCGTTAATATGTCATTATTATTATTATCACTTTTGAACACTTATTCCACCCATTTCTACCATTCTTCATCACGTCATTTATCATAATTTATCATATAATTCTATTTTATAATTATTTATGCTCTTATGAATAAATATTATTTATTCTCCCTTATTTTTATAAATTGATTATTATGCATGTTTTTAGAAATGATGATTTACTAATAAATTTGTTCACCATTTTAGCCTCCAAGATATTTTCTAGATTGAAGATTTGATCTCTAGCTCATCATTAAATATTCCAACTCAGAAATTCACTGGAATAAGAAGTGACAATTTTGCATTGGACGTTTTGGGCAAATGGAGAAGAATCTGGAAAATTCGAAACATAGGTTTTGTCCAGAACGGACCAAATTAGTTTTGTAATGAGTCATTTTCCCAAATTCGGTGCATACTAAGAGAAACAGAAGGTTCTCTGAAGACGTTTTTCTCAGATTCGCTGTTGTGGCCATTTTCCAAATTATCCCAGTTGCAGTGCCAAATTCAACCTGTTCTTATTGAATGATTGATGAAGAGATATTCCAGATAGGATCTTGTTTATCAATTTGTTGTAAGAAATCCAATTTTGTAGTTTCATGTTCCGGATTATCCACAGTTTCTAGTTCAGTCTGTCGACGTTTCAAACCCCAACGGGGGTCCATCATCAGGACAATTCAGAAAGATAGAAATGAAATGAATGAAAATCCAATTTTGTAATAAAAATCATATTTTAATCATCTATGTTGTAACTTCTCTCTCTGTATTTAAATGAAAACAGAGATCAGAGAAGGGGATTCATGATCCATGATGGGATAGATTATGAGAGATTAAATTAGGGATTATTAGAGATAGGATAGGATAGGATAGGATAGGAGGAAAGCAGGACTGTTGCATTACCATTGTAATTCTCAAAGCTTTTGCTGTTGTAATGATTTCACAGTTTGATGATTAATAAATAAAAGAGTTGTTGTTCCATTATTTGATACTGGAGTAAGTTTGGTGGTGCTTCACTGGTAGCTAAGGGCCCGGCCCTGGTGGATCCACTTGCTACCTGTACCATTATTTTACAGTTCTAGTCGTGTGATGGTTTGATTTACTTTTCATTGCTTTTGAGTTGCATTGCTTTCTAACTTCCTGTTCTTGTACATTTTCTTGAAATCATTTCGTGCATGAAATCGCAATTGGATCGCGTTGCTATTTTCTTCCACCATAACAAAGATTGCTATTCATTACAACTTAAATTGTTATGTTGTTCATTTTGGTTATAAAGCTTCGTTGTTCACTTCAGATTCTGTCGTGCATTACAGGTTGCTACTTATTTAGTATTGCTGCTCATTTCTATTAATTTCGTAGTGTTGTTCATTTCCATTTAGTATTGCTGTTCATTTAGCTTTGCGGTTCATTTCCATTTAGCGTTGTTGTTCATCTTCAATAATTTAGTATTACTGTTCCTTTCCATTAATATTTCATTTCTGTAAGATGAGCTTTGCTGTTCAATTCATTTCTGCTAAAGTTAAGCTTTGTTGTTCAGTTTTTCAATAGACTTAGTCGCTGTTCTTTTCTGCAAGGATTTGATTTCATCTTTTAATTGATATTGTAGCAAGTGTGTTTTAGTAAGCATTTCCAATTGAATTTCCATTTCCAGTTATTTTCTTTAGTGTGGATTGAAAGATCAACAATTGTAAAGAACATTGACTATAGCTATCTACGTTCTCAGATTGGAGATCTTTTCCTATGATTGATTTTCATTTTCATCAGTTTACAGGGGAGAGAGTTATCATTACTGAGTCCTCAACTGATGATTGTTTGAGTGAATGATTTAGTTACAGAACATTTTAGTTTCTTGCTGTTGCAATTAGATTTTGTTTCCAGCATTCATTTATCTTTTCATTTCAAAGCACTATACTGCAAAACATTACTCTTGAGCAAATGACCGCCTCAGACTGAGTACACTCTTGAGATAAAAAATCGTCCTTGGGTTGACAATTAATGTGTAGATAATTAGGAGTTAAAAATACCCCTCTTTATCACTCAAAACACGGGATCAGCTTATTTGAAGCTGGACAATGGAGCAAAGCTACATATCAAAAATATACTCTTTGTTCCAGGTTTGAAAAAGAATTTACTTTCATTTTATTTGCTTAGAAGATAAAGGTGATAGAGTTACTTTTGTAGATGGAAAGGTTTTTACTTGGGGTAAAGATTCAAGCATTGATAAAGCTAGGGTTATTGGAATTCGCGAAGGAAGTCTATATAGAGCAATAACGCCATCTCCTCAAGCCCTAGTTCACATGGAAATCAATCCCATTGAACTATGGCATAGAATATATGGACATTTACATTACACGGTTATTCCCTCTCTCAATAAATTGGTAAATGGCATTCCCAATATTAAAGAAGATCATGAAGGAATATGCCTTGGGAAAGAATACAAGGAAACCATTTATATGCAATGAAGCAAGGTCTAAAGCAATATTGGACCTTATCCATTCAGATGTATGTGGGCCTATGTCTGAAAAAATTCTTGGAGGTATCTTTATTATGTAACCTTCATTGATGATCACTCTAGAAAGACTTGGATTTATCTACTCAAAACAAAGGACGAAGTATTTGAAAAATTTAATGAATTCAAGTCTGGAGTAGAGGCCTTAACCGAAAGAAGAATAAATACTTTGAGATCTGATAGTGGTGGAGAATACACTTCAAAAGAAATAATTTCATATTGCAAAGAATCGGGAATTAAGATGGAGCTCATTGTCCCCTACAACCCCGAACAAAATGGAGTTGCAAAAAGGAAAAATAGAACACTTGAAGAATGTATACGAACAATGATCTTTGATAAAGATATTCCTAAATTTCTATGGGGATCAGCTGCAATGACTGTTGTATATATACAAAATAGAAGTCCTCATAGAATCCTCGATAATATTACACCCAAAGAAGCATTCACAAGAAGGAATCCATGTGTGGACCATCTCTGAATCTTTGGATGTCCCGCCTATATCCATGTTCCAAAGGACAAATGAAAGAAGCTAGATTCTACAAGCATTAAAGGGATTTTCATTGGCTACAATATTTATTCAAAGGCATATAGAATCTACATCAAGGAAGGAAGACATATTGAAGTAAGAAGGGATGTTATATTTGATGAAAATCATGCCTACAAAAGATCCAAGGATATTTCCATTGATTCCAATGACAAAGACATACCACTATTCGAAGAAAAAGAGCATCATGACAATCCTACTACAAATCAAGAAGAAGAAGAAGAAGGACCAAGTAAGCCTATTCAACTTGTGATCATACCCGACACAAGAAAGAAGCCAAATTGGTTAAAAGCTACTCTTGAAGATGTTGAAGTACATTGAGCTACAAAAGGAACTTTTAGAGAAAGCAAAAGACCAAAAAGATATTATGGATATGTTGCACACATGAAAAAACTAATAGAAGTTGAACCAACTACATTTAAGGAAGTTGATCATCAAGAAGTATGGAAGAAGGCTATGCGGGAAGAATATCAATCCATTATGAAGAATGGGGGTTGGGAAATCATTCCTAGACCTAGTGACAATTCGGTTGTCACCTCTAAATGGATCTATAAGATCAAACATGTTGTTGATGGAAGCATAGAAAAGTACAAAGCTAGATTCATTGTAAGGGGTTTCTCTCAAAAGGAAGGCATAGACTATGAAGAAACCTTTGCACCTACCGCAATATATACTACTATAATATCTTTGGTTTCATTGGTTGCAACAATGGGATGGAATATCCATCAATTGGATGTAAAAACAACATTTATGAATGGAACCATTGATGAAGAAGTATACATTGAACAACATGAATGATTTGAAATAAATGGAAAAGACACTCACTTTTGTAGACTCAAGAAGGCCTTATATGGTTTGAAGCAAGCTCCTAGGGCATGGTATGCAAGAATGGATGCATACCTTCTAAGAATCGGGTTTGTCAAAAGTTATGTTGATTCAAATGTCTATATCAAGGTTGTGGATAATGAGCCAGTCATTATTCTACTATATGTCGATGATCTATTTATTACAAGTGTAGAGCAAAGGATAAAATAATGCAAGAAGATGTTGGCAACCAAATTTGAGATGAACGATTTGGGCCTAATGCATTATTACCGAGGATTGTAAGTATGGAAGAAACCTGGGGAAATTATCTGGGGCAAGGAAAGTATATAATTAAGTTATTGTAGAAATTATGTATGATGGATTCAAGCCCATGACTACCATGATCACCAATCTCAAGAAGTTGAGAAGCTCTGACTCAAGTCTCATAGATCCCACCTCCTATTGAAAGTTGGTCGGTTCTCTGATGTATCTCGTAAACACTAGACTGGAGATATGTTTTGCTGTGAACATTCTTAGTCAATTTCAGTTGGAGCCTCATTGTGATCATTGGATGATTTCCAAGCATATATTAAGATATTAACGTGGTATTATTCATCATTTCCTAAAATATGATAGCAAGGAAGTCAAGCTGACAGGTCATACATATTCTGATTGGGGAGGAAGTGAGACCGATGGAAGAAGCACTACTGGTGGATGTTTTAGTTAGGGATTTGCAATGATTTCATGGATGAGTAGAAAACAAGATCATGTTGCTTTAAGTAGTGTTGAAGTTGATTATGTAGTTGCATGTGAAGTAGGAATTGAGGTTGTATGGTTAAGGAAATTTTTGTCAGATTTGTTTGAGAAACCTCTAAGTCCTATTGTGATAAATTGTGATAATCAAAGCAAATTTAAGATGTATGAAGATCTTGTGTTCCATGAAAAGATGAAGCATATAAAAAATAAGTACCACTATATTATAAGTTTGGTACAATATGAGACCATGAAGCTACAGTATGTTCCGACTGACAAACAGGTAGTTGATGTGTTAACAAAGTCTCTTCCTAATAAGAAGTTTGAATATTTGAGAAGCATGCTTGGTTTGGTTGATACTATTGACTTTGTTAACGAAAGGTGTTTGGAAGAGACTTGAGGAGGCATCTTGTGTGATACAAAATTCCTTGGAGGACATTTGACCGACATATGTGTTGATGTCTAGTTCCCAAAGTAGGGAGGGTGGCGTTGGTCATAGAGCTTTGGCCTTGCATTACGTACCTAGTTCCTTGGGTTGATGGTTAGCAAGTAAGCCTAATGTTACCTAGAGAGCCTAAAAGCTTTAGTCCATATTAGTCCCATCCACATAGATTGCCATGATTAGGAATCTAGCATGTGGCTCTATGTGTGTCGAAGTTCTTCACAGTTCTTGTGTTTTGAGATCTTCCTTGTACTTGTATATACATGTGTAAATTATGAATACCTCCCTAGTTAAGAGGGAGTGTTGAAGAATGTAACTAGGTTCAGTCTTCATATTTATATTTGAGTCAAAGAATGAAAAATATTTTTTTATTATTATTACAATGACTTATTGAAGCATGGATTTCATGCTTGGGTCATCATTTATAGGTCAAAGTCCCCATTGTGGACTTCTAGGTTTTATACTGAGTTATTAGAGTCATTATCCATTTAATGAAACCCTTCTAGGGCTTTTGTATCATGTAAAAAGAATTATTACTGAGTCAAAAATGCATTTTCTCACCTCCACACCAAGTCAGCCCTATCTTGAAGAAGTCAGCGTATAAGAGGACAATTCGACCAAAAAAAGAGGCTATATATATAAGAGTAGTTTGACCTATTTGTACATCAACTCAACAAGTTCGATACACATCAAGGAAGTACAGAAAAAAGTGTGAAGTTCAAGGGAAAGAAGGAAAAAGTGCAAGTCGAAGTTTTTGGGCTATCTCTCTCTCTCTCTCTCTTTTATGTGAAGTTACTGGGCTATTTGCTAGATCAAAGTTCTGCTGCTGGGAGGGTCAAAATTTTGAATGTTCTAGGTCGAAGATTTTGTTTCTGGAAGATGGAAGTTCTGGATTTGTTGGGTCGAAGATCTAAATCAAAGTTGTTGGAAGGAGGGGCTGACTTGGTGGTTGGAGGCGGTCTATGTCTAGGTTGAAGAGTCTTAGATTATCTCATCTTAACTACTGAAGGAAGAAGTTTGACTGGGTTTTCCCCTAGATAGGGGTTTTTCCCTGGCAGAGTGCCTACATCTTGTGTCTCTTGTTCTTGTGATCTTCATACACACATAATTTGGTAATTGCTTGATGAAAGATAATATAATAAAGATATAAAATAATCTAACATAATTCACAAATAATTATCAAGACAGAGAAATCTAACCCTAATTCTACTAGCATTTATTTCTCAACAAAAATAAAAATTCAAAATCATTTTTTTAGTAAAGATAGACCATTCATATTACTTTAAAAAAACTAATACACACAATTTTGCCTAGCTATTGGCCTACCACTTAGGAAATTAGACCAGTACCATAGGTTCAAAATTTTAAGATTACTAATATTGTTCACTATTTGAAAGTTTGATCAATTGAAATTGTTTCTAACAAAGAAAATAAACTCTATACTAATGGACATACTAATAACATTAACATAAAAGAGGTTCTGTTGCAAGTGAATGGCTTGCGTGGGCTTCATCCTAGAGGGGTAATTACTTGAATTTGTGGTTTTGGATCACTGTCATTATCAAAGGAGGAAACATCTATGTTTGCCAAGTACTTGGCGAGGATTGTGAATTTTCTATTGAGCCTATCAACTTTGTCCAACAATTTTGTCATGCATATGATCAATTCTTGTTGTGTATCTTCCTTATCAATTAGGAATATTCCCATTGGTGTCTTTATATGCTAGTAAAAATTAATAGTTTGAATGTAAGAAGTAGCCCTAATTCTAGTGGAATTCCTCACATAAGGAATCTAGTCCCTATTTTCTTGATCCACATGTCTGTCAGGAATATAAAGTCTTGATTGTCAAACTTTCTCTTCCATGTTTGAAATGGCTCTTTGAACAACTACAGGGATTATGTCCTTGTAGCATTCCATTGCTTCCTGAACCACTACCTAGGCCTGAGTTTAGGGTGTCAAAGAGGGACTATACTATGAATGATGGGAGAGACCAGGATGCCCTCATCTACCATTACCTTGAGAAGCGAATAGTCATTGCCTAGCCATAGTGAAAGGCTTGAAACAAGGGGGGGGGGGGGCACAAAATAAAGGATGATGAAAGGGAAACACAAGGAGAACCTTTAGAACTAAGTGGGAGGACAAAGATAAGGGGAGTGGTAGGAATAGTAAACCAGAGCACGGGAGAGGTAAAAACAAAAGGACAAGACTAGGGAAGTGAGGGATGAGACAAAGTAGAAATGACATAATAAAGGATGAGATGAGGACCAGGGGCAAAATAGAAATTCACTGTAGTGATAAAAACAAGACCCCTGGGATAGTCACTCCCAAGGAAGGGATAATAAAGTAGAACCCCACAGATCCAAAATCCAAGTTCAATGCAACAAGGGAAATTTCCAAAATTGAAGCATAATTCCAAACTGGATTGACGATAACCAAATATGTAGAGGCAATGAATATTATGAGTTTTTCTAGTGAGTGAATTACTTTGTTTGAAAATTTTCCAATTGAGGAAGATTTCTAGTCCTGCGTTCCTTTTAGTCTCCATGGAACATCCTTCCAAAACAAGCAACACCACACCGAATTGCCACTATCCATGCTTGAAAGATTATATGCATGTAGCTAGTGTCGGGCCTTGTATGTTTGTCCTTAGCCAACCATTCCTTATCATTATGTTGTTTTCATTCTCCTATTATTTCCATAATGACTCCTAAAATTCCCCTGCAAGTCAAGATCAAAG
This sequence comes from Pinus tabuliformis, assembly GCA_031772625.1. Taxonomy (NCBI): domain Eukaryota; kingdom Viridiplantae; phylum Streptophyta; class Pinopsida; order Pinales; family Pinaceae; genus Pinus; species Pinus tabuliformis. Next base: position 814,045,666 of record CM062816.1, on the reverse strand, counting down.
CTGGTTGTACATTTCCCAATTTCTACATTGTCAAATGCAGAAGCATTGCAAGCTCCCACATGCAGATTCACATTACTTTTAGTGTGTGATGTACAGGAGACCATGTAGGCTACTAGTTGGAAGGAGAATTACCTTCTTCTTTTATTCCCACGACACTAATCTCGAGTTGGGGAGAGTGGCCCTTTGTGTACACCCACCGTGGGGAAAAATCAAAATATCACAAGTATAACTTATTAACAATTTGCAAAATTAAGCTTGTTTTTTAAGAACAATTTAAAATTAATCAACACCATATATGCCAAATTCACCATCCTCAACAACCTTGTCATCATTTTCTTCCACGGTATTTTGTGCTTTTCTTTTGGTTCATTTCGCTTTTACATTATATCTTTGATGTCGACAAGTTCCCCAATGTGTTCCCTTACAAACAATCCATATAATGATCATTGAGGTTCCTTTGAAATTTTTTCCACTCGTGATTCACTAAAATATCCTTTTTTCAAACTAACTTCTTATGTTTCATCTAGAAGAACTTTAATAGCATTAATTCTTTAATGAGTAAAATTGCATTATAGTGGATAATTTTCAATGGCGATGCAATTTCTTCCTTTTAGTAAGCAACATACTGGTGTCACATTTGATCACCAAATACAGAAGAAACAATGAAGTAAATTAATGTAAACCCATGTAAGTTAAAAAATAATACTAATATTGAAGTTTGATTTCATATCATAAATTTTACTTGAACTTGATAATACATCCAAAACCCAATCTTCTTCCTTTGAAAATGTATCTACAAGAAAATTAATGTTTTTGATAAATGTTAACGATATCTCCTTTCACATATTTTTCCTCATATGTTATTTTTTCTTACCATAACATTATAAACCAATATTTGTCTATGTTTCTCTACAACTTTTCCATTCATAAGAACAAAATTATAAGTATTATCTTTTGTTCAACACGAAACATGTATGGGATTGGTACCACTTGCAAATACATCAGTGCTGGAACTACTAATATTCAGCTTTTGCTCATAACATGAAATAGTAAAAATTCAATTAAATTGTACATAAATATAATTTATTTTTAATTTTAATCACCGAAACACACAATTTAAATGTCTTAGAAAAAGGTCACTTCCTTGAGTTCGTTTTTTCCTTGAAGCTTGATAGTACTAATCGTAATTGTGTGTTTGAATGAAAAAACACAAACCTTCAAAGTGGTGATGTTATGCTTTCTACAAATCTTGTAGCCACTTTATTGAAAGCTTGATAAGTATAAGACTAACTATCATATCAAATGTTTTGGATAATTAAACTATGAGGGATATCTGCAATAACTAGGGAGTAATTTTTTTTTGGAACAAAATTTGCAATATTTTCATAATCACCTAATATTACTTGACTATGGTCAATGCCAAGCCCATTCCAAATGTAGTGATCAAGAATGTTATAAAGTTCAAATTTATTTTTTGAATAAAACTGTTGAATGTCTTTGGTACTCCATCTATCTTCCTCTTCAACATCTTTAATGAAATAGACAAATATATCTATAAGTAGTAAATTATAAATAGTTTACAAATGAATATAATAAACCAACATTCCTTTTTCATGAATCTAGATAATTGTATCTAACATCATCCCAACTCTCTTCATTCAACATTTTAACTATTTTCCCTTGTATTCTCATATAAACCTTGTGTCTAAATAAATATAATAAATAATGTTATAACATTATACTTAAGAAAATAATTACAACAACAATAATTTAAAAGTCCCCAATGGGGGTGTTAACTATGGGTGCGAAGGTGGATGCTAGTCAGATGACCTCAACCCTGAGCAAAGGAGTAGATCAACGTGATGTCCAGTCTGATTATTTACTTATGATGCATTGAAAACTCTACTCACCACCTTGCATGGCATATAGTATTAAATTTTCTAATGTCTCCTTGACATACAAAAAAATCAATGGGCATTATACTATTAGGTTTCTTAGTATGCCTTCCCATTATGCTCTATCATCCTCCTCAATTTTGTTTCCTCTACTCATCATGGATTTCGATGATATCTCCCCTCTTATCACATCCCTATTTGGTTGTTTATTCCTTCCTTTCCATTCATACTCATCGAAACTTGAAGTTGGAAAGCCTCCCCCTCTGACCACCACTAATTCTCTGTTCGACTTCCTGGAAGGTCTCAAACTTTTTTCCTAGATGCATTTTTTTCATCCTTCAAATTTGGGGCTACTAATTCTTTCACATCTCTTCCTTCCTATGACATCCATGAGCCATCGACATGCTCACTATCATTAGGATGGTGGTGGTTATGGTAATGTTAAATGCTCATCAATTTGATTTTGTGTTGAAGCTTTGGCGTATCATTTTCATACCCACACTCACCTTGAGATTCAATCAGAGCCCAACAAAGTGGAAGAATACGCTTGTCACGAGAGACATGGAATTTGTTACACTCCCTCCCACCCCCTTGTACTATTGTGTAGTGTGGAAGGTGTTACTGATGTCTTAATCTGATTCATTATCTATCATGAAAATGGGGTTACAAAAAAATTGCTCCTTTCCAAATTTTGTGGAATTAAAAACTGACATCTCTATCATGTATAGCTCAATGAGAGCTTTCCAATGATATAATTTTTTCCTTATCTGTGTCCTAGATCGAAATTTATGCATGATAGAATTTTTTTCCTATTAATGATAGCCACATCATTATCAGAATGCCAAGTGGCATCTAAGTGGTCTTAGATTTGGTCCAAGTGGAAATGCCATGTGGACCAACGGGTTCACAACTCTGGGATAGGTTTAAATGGGCCCTACACATTGTTGTTAGGCATGTGTATGTCCCGGTGTGAGGCCTTGGACTAAGCGTATGGTGGAGACCAACCAAAGCCACATCAAACCAGGCTCCACCCTATCCTTCTGCACATGACTCTACTCGAGATCTCCTAGAGGCAACAAGCCGCAAGCCTTGCAAACTCGATCAACATGTTGTCCATGGGTCGGGAGGTCCTAATTAGACATCGCGTTCACCAAATGGAAGCTCGATACTCACAATCAAGATCTTAGTGGGACCCACCCCTAGGCTTGGTTACGTCAGTTCATCTTGCTCATTGGTTGGAAAAGTTATGGGCCCAATGTCCTTACGATCATAGATCGAGCTAGGCCTATTAAGGCCACATCATGCTAGGTCAGAACTATAGGCCACGACATGGTTTAGTGTACCTGAACACACCCCAAATCCTGACGTACCTAGGTACATTAGATCCTGCGAGGATTACGTTGTTTCAAGTCAGACCATTTCAACCACATCGCACAATGTTCTCTTGGGGCCTGATGCCACATGATTGGTAGTTGCCCAATTCACATTGTGTCAACTAGAAAATTTAGGCCACCAAACCTCGTTATATAATTGGAAAGAAAATCACAAATGGTCTGAGGGCCAATTTCTCAACACAAATTGAATGTGTGTTTGGTATGTCTTCCACTGAGGATGCCTGAACGCCTCGGTGGCTCACAGGGCAATTGACCAAGGTTAAAATGGTTTGAAGCCAATAAGACAAATTTAATTAAATGCATAAAGGAATGATAAGATCAAACTTGTGGTCTTCTCCAAATTTGTAAACATGGGAGTGGAAAATATATCGGTAATAACTATTTCCCAAACAACTCTGTTGGGCTAGAAAAAGTGACGTGACCCCAACTAATTTTCATAAGTTATGTGTACGTAAGTTGTTCATGAAATGCCACATAGTTGCGATGATTACTTACATAGACTACTTGAATTTTAACCAAAGAGTGAAATATGCTAATTTTCACAAGTTATATATATTAAGTTGTCGATGAAATACTGCCCAATTGTGATGGTTACTTACACAAACCACTTTAATTTTAACCAAAGAATGAAATGTGATAGTTTTCACAAGTTATATATGTGTAAGCTATCCATGAAACACTATCCCGTTAATTAAAATTGATATACACTACGACACGACGGAGGAAGGGCTATAGCATGCAAAGCCTATATGTATTATTACTAGATGATGAAAGAGAGTCTGAGAATATACAAACCACTTCTTCCATAAATCATTAATCGTAAAGCATGAAATATCCAACCATTTCATAAATAAAGTATAGATTATGGGACATCCAACCAATTCATAAATGAAATACTAGCTCTTTAGCCCAATTACACAAAATATAAATGATATAGGCTTAGCCACTATTCAACACTTAATTCAAATTGTATTCAAGAAACCATGAGGCATAATCTATATACAATCAAGTAACCATAAATACCATCCGAAGTTCCCTAAAATCTGTCAAAGACCCTATGGACCCTAAAAATATGAAAGGTGTTTACGTTATCCCTTGCTCTTGTGGGACTCCCTACATAGGTGAGACGGGTCGCTCAATTAATCAAAGGATTCTTGAGCATGCCACTGACATCAAGCATGGTAGGACCTGCTCCTCTGCTTTGGCAGAACATGTAGATAAATCTAAGCATCATATCTGCATTGAGTATACCCAGGTCATTGCCAGGATCAGTGATTTCCATCATCGTAAATTTAGGGAGGCCTTAGAAATTGAAAGGAGGCCCAATAATTTGAATAGAGACGATGGTTGGAATATTAGCAAAAGTTGGGACCCTGTCCTGACTTCTTAAGTATTTAATGCTTTTTTTTTAAGATTTTCTTTTTTCTATGTATGTGGCTTATTTGTTTCCGTTTTTAAGTTTCTATGATGGTTTGAGTATTTTATCTTCTTGATCTTTCTTAGCCCCTCTTTACTTATATTTTAGGTTAGACCTTGTTTATTTTATTAATTCCTTGTGTTTTATGTAAGGCTTGCACCCTTATTTTTGACCTTATTTATTTCTTTGATTATTTTGAGTTTGAATTTTTATTAATTTAGATTATTTGATTTATGGCATTGTTTCTCATTTGTTATATTTTTATTTATTAATATGGTCCTGACCCCATTATTTATTAATAGGGTCTTGATTCCTTCTGTTATTTTTAACTTTGTTTTTTGTTTGTAGTTTGACTTTGACTGTCTGTTTTCTTTTTATATATATTTAACCTATTCTAGATTTTTTATTATTATTATTTATTTATTTATTTTTATTTATTTATTTATTTTATTTTATTTAATTAATTAATTAATTAATTTATTTATTTTCTGCGTAAAGGCTACTTCTATTAAAAAAGAGAAAAATATATGTACAAAGAGGTCAAGACCTCAGAGGGGGCTGAAGCCATCCCTCAACCAGATATCCTGATACACATAAACCCCTTTGACAACCATCCCGGGATTGAGAAAACTTAAGACATATTTTTCAAATCCCTTACAGACAAAAGTGTGAACCAGAGCTATGATTATCACTGCAGTACTATCGACGACTATGGATTTACTGATAATAATTTTGCCTTGATAGCCATATACAAAATTTGACAAAAACAATAGCTTTTTGAGCCATGACCTGATACAATTCATAAGACTATGGCGAGTATCATTACCAAACCAGGAGCTGAAACAAAACATAATTACCATTATCCATAGAATCATAACAGAAAGATGAAAAGACCAGAAGAGAGACTGCCAGCAGTGGGCATTGTACCAAAATCATCAAACATGTTTTTGAGAGTCCAGAGCATCCCTTTCCACCTGGCTAGGAGAGCCCATCCACGTGACGACCGCGTTGTCTTCATCTCCCATGTCGCCGCCACCTGGAGGAGTTTCCAAATTCAGAATGCCACTGGGAGGATGCTCTGGCTCGACTGCAGGCAAATTGCATTGTGTAGAGTCCACTGGAGGCTGAGGAGCTTCAGGCGCATTCCCCTCTTCCTGTATATTGTCACCATTGAACACGACCCCAGCCACATCTCCCTAAAGAACGCTATCGTCCTGAGACTGAGACGTAGTGGTATGAACAGAGCTGCTAGGCTTATCCTCCTCCTCAGCTGGGATCACTGTAATACTGGCTGACAGAACGGGTTTATTGAGCCTACTGTGGAATTTGAAACGAGTGGTTTGGAAGGAATTGTGCAGGAAGGGCCTGCCATGATCAAAAGGCGGAGAGGACGGGGAGGCTAAGGCCAGTGGAACTATATTCTAGGGGGCAGACTGAGAGGCGCAGCCACGATTGCCAGTGGTGCCTCCACGGTGAGAAACACCACGACGTCGCACCATTTTCGAACTAACAGAGAGACCTGGGAAGGGAATTAAGCAGGACCAGATGGGATAGGGCCAAGAGTAGGCGAACCAGGCCGAAACCATATAAAAGATGAGCTCCCAAGCGGCCAAAACGAAGCAGGGGTGCGGGAAAAAAAGCAGACGGACATGGAAGGAGCCGAGGAGAGCGATAACATAAACCAGAAGCCGAGCCATGGATAAATCAACCTGCGCGGGCTCTCGAGCTGGGCGCGCATTCATTGTCGAATGCCTGACCATTATTCTGTACCCCTTGGCATTCATTTCAATTGCGGTGGGTTTATGGGATCTATGCTAGAGTGCCAGGTGCAGGGACAGTTGCCGGCGGGGAGTAACTCCGTCTTAAATGAACCTCGATGACACCCGCATCCAGGTAACCTATTCTAGATTATTATTGTTAATAATAAAATAAAATATTTATGAACTAGCCATTTTATTGAAAATATATATATATATATATTATTTATGAACTAGCAGTTTAGTTGAAATTATAAAAATAAAACTATATTATTTATTAACTAGTCGTTTATTATAGCCGTTATTTGAACCTTGAGTCTCTATCTTGCTCTCTATTTATACTCATGCCATGATCTACCTCTTCATCTTGTCGTGACAATGAACCACACTGGATGGTTCGAAACGCGTTGACAAATGAATTTTGATGTGATTATCGCTGAAAACTTGTCTAAAAAACAATAAAATGTTCATAAACACCTCATCCAGTCATTCATCAAGCAGATAGATTGAGGAATTAATTGTTTAGGCATAATGTACAAAGACTTTTATACATAACAGCTATAACTCAACATTCATAAATAATGTTCATAGACTAGGTTACTTATCTGGTTGAGCTGATTTCTATTGGAAACTGGAGAGGGACTCTTGCTCTCCTCCCAACGGTAGGCTACTTACACTGATATATATCTCATAACCAACCACCCCTGAGCCAGTTCCAGAGTCTAAGGAACAAATTTCACCGAGGATAACATCGACTGGACTGTAATATTGATATCACTTGCAGGTCGTTTATCAATAGTTTGACAAGCACTGGTAGTTTCACAATTGTTATAAGCATCAATGGTTTCACTACCAACTGCAAGAACTAGTGATTTGTTGCATGGGTGGTTTCACAACAGCATATAAGCACTAGTCATTTCATAACCACAACAAACACTAGCAGTTTCTCAGTCTCAAAAAGCACCCAATGTTTTCAATTTAATCTCTTTGTGCTCAAACTGGAAACACCGGGTAAAAATTGAGGACAAATAAGTGGTCCAGTGCAGGTCAAATTCTCTCCATGAGATTCAAACCCTCACTGGATCTCGATGAATTTCTCTAGGATCAAGTCTAACCCCTGTCTGAGTCTGCGTTGACATACTTATGGCCACTTTGTTATGTGTGCTGGTATGACTGCAAGGGAACTAGTTTTCCCCCATTGTAACTTCCTTTACATGCAATCTCTTCACTCACGAAAAGGGTAGGTCATGATGGCACCACCCAACTGACTTGCCCCTTCACTTTCCCAGTAGTTGGTGGTCTTTTGACTCAAAGGAAATTTTCTTATTTGCATTAATGATTTCGGTCAGAACAAGGAATGAATTTCCTTAGTCGTAAGGGGTTTGGCATTTAATTTTTAATAGGGTGCAGTATGGAGGTCCACGTTAAGCAGTTGAAATTGTAAATTTTGTTTCTTAGAATCTGTCTCGTTGTCCTTTCTCTCCAATAAGTTTAAAATTCAATAATAAAAATTATAATTAATATTTTTTTATTAAATAAAATAATGATACATAATTAATAATTTTTAAATTTAATTAAAGCATTAATACATCTCAACACTTCAAATAGAGCACTAATGAATTTAAAAATCAATAATTCCATTATGCTTAGACATAGATTCTACCAACAACAATTATTATGTAGAATGTACAAATATATAAATGCTTATAAATATAACAATCAAGACAAGGGATGTTACAAAATCTTAGAATTGGAGTTTTTTTATGGCCTTGTCACTTCGATTCTTCAAACAAGGACCACCAAGGGAAGTATACACCATGGAACTATATTGGTAGTTGAAAAAAAGGCTGCTTGGAAGCAGGAGCGGAAGTGGGAGCGGGGAGTGACAATTTTCAAAAGTTTCCTACTTAGGAGTGATTTTGAGAGTGTTTTTTTATATAATATATATTTTTATATATTTTGATGCATATATGTCAACAAAAACATATACAAATGATGAATTAGTTATAAAAAGCATAAACACATTGATTAAACCATATAACATCAATAATTTAGTATTTATAATCTTCATCAACCACAGGTCCACAGGTTACAACATATCAATTCTCATCATGTTGGGTGTGGAGCTTGGTTATCTTCCTGATTTAGAGGTCTTATTTTGTCACGTTTAGATCCTAGTCCCTGATAGGGGGGTGTGAGGACGCTTGGCCCCCCACCACTGTTGTATGGGGGTAGTAACAACCTTTGATCCCCCCCCTAGAAGGGGTTCAAGGATAGCGCCCTCGAAAGGAAATTTTTGAGAAAATTGCCTTGTAAAATATTGTAATTTTGTAGTCAATCTGAACCATTCATTAGGTGGAAGATTTGACAGTAGAAGTTATGTTGAGACTGTATTTTAGATTAATCACATTATTGAGTTTTGGTCGGCGTTTTGAACCAACTAATGTGGTTCATCCTCAGGACAAAGGTGAAAAAATCAATCTTCCCAAATGTTTAAATAGCAGAGATGCAGCCTTGCCCGGAATTACCCATTATGAACTAGCCGTTAGGAAAAAGGTTGCTAGGAATTAGGAATTAGTTAATGGGATATAATATTAGTTAATTTATAATTTATTTTCATTTTCAATGTTATTATGTAATAAAATTTACCGAAATAAAATGAAGTAATATTTATTTATCAATCAATTATTTATGTTCATTTTCAATGTTATTATTTAATAGAATTAATAGAATAAAGAATATATGAGGTTGAAATCATAGTTGGTAGGCAGTTAGAATTATATAGAAAAGAAAAATAAAATTTGTTCTAATATTATTATTAAATATTAAAAAATCACGAAAAAATTACTCAAGGAAGCTAAAAAAGGAAAGAAAGAACTACGTTAAAAGAATAGATAAAAAGAATAAAGGGAGATAAAATGAGAAAGAAATGAAAATAGAAATAAAATATATAAACAGAAATAAAAATGATTAAGAGGAGAGGGCAGGAATCCATCTCCTACTTAATTTCCAACCATCATCCCTATTGAGATTGATCACATGCTTCTCAATCTCAATGGCTTCTCTTAGCTTCCGATGATGGAAATGATCAACCCTGGCTATGACTTGGGAATCCTCAACACAGACATGGTGCTTAGACTTCATCGCATGTTCAGCTAAAGGTAAGGAACAAGAACAATTGTGCCTAATGTCTACTGCATGCTCTTGGATTCTTTGGTTTATGGAGCGGCCAATTTCACCAATGTAAGGAATCCCACACGAGAAGGGAATTGAGTAGACCCATTTCATGCCTTTAGGGTCAACCGAGTATTTAATGGATCTAAGAGAGTTTCTAATGGTATTAAGGGGCTTGAAGATAGAAACAATTTATTCTTCTTAAGAATATGAGCAATATTATCTGTGGTCCCCTGGATAAAGGGAAGCAACAGATTGGAAATCTGATCATCACGGTCAAGCTTAACTCGAGATTATTTACAGGCTCTTTGAAATCCTCTGATGCCTTGTTGTCTTCTATAGCCATTATTATCAAAAACCTTCAGAAGATGAGATTTTTATTCTTCTAAGTGATTCTCATGAGAGATCCTAAGAGCATGAGTGGCAACACTATTAAGAAATCCTAATTTTTGGGTCAGAAAATGATGAGAAGTGACATGAAGATATTGTTTCATGTGATTTTTTTGTGAAAAACTTGGTGAGAAACAAAACCATCATCCATTCTAGAGAGGAGAATATCAAGGAAAGGGAGGCACCCATTAACCTCAACTTCCATCGTGAATTTGATGGATTCAGATTTGGAATTAATATGATTGATAAACAAATCTAATCTCTCACAACCATGGGGCCAAACGACACAAGTGTCGTTGACAAACCTCTTCCATTTCTTAGGGTAGAATGGACCAGAAGCTAGAGCTTTAGTCTCAAAATATTCCATGAATAAGTTAGCAACTATGGGGGAAAGAGGAGAACCCATTGCAACTCCACAAGTTTGTTCAAAGAACTCACCTTGGAAGCTGAAAAAAAGTGGAGGTAAGGAAAAGACCAACCAATTTGGTCATGTCATTATTAATAATCTGATTAATGACCTCATTGGCCTCTTGAATAGGGGTTTTTGTATAAAGGGAGACAACAACAAAGCTCACTAACAAATCCCCTGGGTCAAGCCTAATATCTTTCACCTCTTTGATAAAGGAAGCAGAGTCTTTGAGAAAGGACTTTGTGTAACCAACAAGAGGTTTGAGCTTTTGAGCTAGGAATTTAGCAAGAAGATAGGAGGGCCCACCTATTGTGTTGACAATAGGTCTCAGGGGGATCCCAATTTTATGGACCTTCGGAAGGCCATAAATTCTGGGGGTAAGAGCATTTCTTTCAATAAGATTTTTGCTAATAGGATTAAGAGAATTATTAGATTTTATGGCATGCACGATAGTTATGAAGATGGTCAATCATCTTCTTAACATAGTTATCTTTATTAAGGATAACAACGACCCCTCCTTTATCAAATTTTAGGACAACAATGTCAGGGTTATCCCTTAAGGCTTTAAGGGCAAGAAACTCATTTTTGCTAATGTTTCTTTTTGGCGGCTTATCCTTCCTAAGAATGATAGCACAATATTTTCTAATAACCTCCTTGACATTATTGGGAAGGTCACTCATTTCATATTCGATGTTACAAATAATGTCATCGACATGAATCTTCCTAGGGGCAAGGGAAAAATTAAGCCCTTTATTTAAGAGGTGAATGTAACAGCCCTGGTGAAAAGCTCATGTAATAAAAGTTAATAAAGTCAAAATAAGACCAAGGATAAGGGCCACATATTCCAAGCTGAATGTTGGGCAAATATATCCTAGTGGGCATCACTGGATGTGTGTTTTGGCTAACAAAAATTGGTAAAGGCTAAATCAAAGGCATTAAAATGAAAAAAGGCATTTTGGCACATTTATTTATGAAAATAAAGGAAATTAGGAGAAAAGTAAGGTGAAAGGTCACAGGTTGCATGTGAGGAGGGAATTGAAGGAAAAGAATGGAAAATGAAGAAATTAGAGGTCTCATGCATAAAAAGGCTTTTGAGGACCAGTTCATGGCTTTTGTCAAGTTCAAGTTTGGAGCTCTTTCATTATTCTCTCTCTCTCACTCACTCTCTTGGTTACTTAGAGTTTTCTTGGAGCACTCTAACTTTGGATCAAGGAAGGAAAAGAAAGCTAAGGGAAAGGAAGACAAGAAAGAATCAAGGGAAGGAAAGTAGGATCAAGAAGCTTTAGCAAGAATACTTGTAGGTAACCTTTTGCATGTGTAATTTCCTAGCTAGTTTGGACATGCATGTTGGTGTATGGTTCTCTTAATGTCGGTCATGGTTTTGCCAGGTTATGACAGTGGTTTTGAGCGTAACCTTGACTTTTTCCAAATGCCATGGTATGTTGGGATGTTTATTTCAGTTTTTGAGCTTTGGTTTGTTGGATGGTTTTCAGAATCTGGGGCAGAGGTGGTATCAAGTTCCATTCCCAAAGGCCTAGGAATTCCTTGACCGGTTTTGGCGGGATACATGGTAAAGCCTAAGGGAGATGTCTTGAGCTAGGGCCTAGTGATCCGGGTTTGGATTGCGATAAAGCCTGAGAGACAAGGAGACAAATTTTTTTTCTCAAGGATAGTGATGAATTCCGGATGGCATTCCAAGTTTTGTTCGATTATGATTGGAGCACCAGTTTTGGTGTGATAACAGTTTGATGAGGGTGGAGGTCGTTTAAACTCTGGATTCCCTTGGTTGTTCTATGAGATCCCACATTCATGCTTGGAATATGACACCAGGGTGACTGGCTAAAAGAAAGATTTGGTTCAACCAAGTCTATGGTCGAGTGGTACGTGGAAGTCCCGAACCTAATTGGATTTTCCTATGATTAATAAAAGCTAAGTTCTCTTACGTTTGCACTAATTGATATGTAGATTTAATGGTTGTCTTATCTCTGATATTTACATGGTTTTATGTTGGTTATAAGCATGGTTAAATGGCTGGTTCATGTCATGGTTATTTCATGCATTTTCTTGTCACTATTAAATGGATGGATTCAAGACCTAATTGATGATGTAGTAGTTCAAAGGAGAAGGAGGTGATCCTTCTGGTTATGTTTCATAATTTGTTTCAACCATTTATGCTCTGTCTTGTATCCTAGACTTGTATGTTGCATTGATTCCAAGTGTTTGACATAATTTCAGTCCCGGTTGGGGATGCTCAGGCCTAGTCCTGAGGTTGATTTTGATTTTTCAGCATTCTTACCATATCCTTAATGAATTCTAAAGGTTGTAGCAAGTTCTGGGCGGAGGTCGGGATTCTGGGCTAGAAAAGTGGCTTAAATCCCAAGGTCGTTGGCACATAACTGGTAATTTTGGTCCATAGTCGCTGGTAGGTAGGCCTGTGAGAGTGACTTTAGGTTGATGGTCACTCCCTTACCCATAACATGAGAGTGACTATGGCCTAAGAGATCCAGAACAATAGTGGGACCCAGGGATAGGCTGTCTGAGTGGTTGACTTTTCTCCTGAGGGTTTTCTTGATGAAATTGGATGAATGTGCGGGATGTTTCGTCGATTCTGCTTCCTTAAGGTCAAATCTGATCATAGTAGCCTCTCATCTCATGTTTACCCCAGTTGTCATGGTTACTTTGGGTAGACCTGGGAGGGGGTGTTATAGATTGGTATCAGAGCATGGTTCACCCCTCAGATTGGATGGGTGGTGTGTGTTGGTCATGCATGCATGTCAGTTGCTTGTGTGTCCCTTACAATTGTGTTCTATGTGCTTGTTGCATTGCATCAGGTTGATCATGGTTGTGGTAAGGTTATCATGAGGAACTTTATATGATTTTGTGGAATGTAACGTCAAAAGTATATGACTGGTTACTTGATTATATGTAGCTTATACATAGCTTTATTATATGTAGCTTGATTACATCCTTGTATGTTGGGTTGCACTCTTGATTGTTTGATTACATGTATCAGTCTTGTAGGTTGGTTACAAGAATTGATTGCTTATGCTCGACTACATGCAGTTATGCGTATGTGTAGTTGATTAGGCATTGCTTATGCATGTTGATGGTTTCATGTGGCAATGTGTACGATGGAATAACAGTTGTTGTCATGCATAAGGTCATAACATGCATTGTTGATATGGCCTTGCATTGATGACTGGACCCTACCTAGAAGGATGTTTATGTGTTGATGCATTTATTCGATAGATGTATATATGCTATTATGATTATGTTATATATGTATCATGCTGATTTGATGATATTGCAGACAAGGTATCCTCCTTGAATTATGCTAAGGTACGTTGGTTTATTGTAATTGGTTTAGCTGACATAGTATGCCTTGTAGGAAAGAGATCAGATGGCTAGCAAGGTGGTAGACTACATAGGATCTCCCTATGCATCAGATGAGTAGCGTGGTGTGGGGCATTCTTCTGATTTGGCAGACACATTGAGAAGCTTGTGGGAAGAAATAAGGAGTTGCAAAGTGGACAATGATAAAATCATGCAGGCACAAGAGAAACAAGCAGAGGTGAATGCAATACTACTTCAAAGTTTGTCAGAATTGTAGCGACAGGGGCCACTTCAGATCAGCCATGGGCAAGAGGATAGAACTAATGGGGCATATGGTAGTAGGTCTCCTAGTAGACACAGGTCTTATGGTGGGCATAGGTCAGATAGATCTGACATGATCAGAGATGGTAGGTTGTTGGACACTCAGGATAGGAGAGTTACTGGACACATGTACTATTCTAGTTCTGGTTCTGATAGGCATCATGATCGTCATCGTTGTCATCCTTACAGGAGGAGTGATAGGGGAAACTTTCCGGATGAGTTCAAGAAAGAGAAGACACCTACCTTTGATGGAGAGATGAAGAAATCATAGGATGCAGAGGCATGAGGAAGTTCTTTAGATTACATGACTATTTAGAAAACATGAAAGCAAGGATAACCCTTTTCAGTCTCAATGGTAAAGAAAATATTTGGTGGGAAGATGTGAATAATTTTAAACGTACTGATGAAGATGATTTTACTTCGCATGCATTTGAAAGGCTCTTCAAGAATAAGTACTTTTGGGAGAGGTACTATGATGAAAAAGTTAAGGAGTTTTAGGATTTGTAGACGGGTTCCATAACAGATGATGAGTACACTAGCAAGTTTTTAGAGTTGTTGAGATATGTGCCTTACCTCAAGGAGGAGAAGGCCAAGATTCAGAGATTCATCAGTGGACCAAAAATAGCATACAGAGACCGGATTGAGTTCGATGAGCCTAGATCATTAGAGGAGGCCATCCGAAAGTTGAATCATTGTTTATGAGCAGTCAAAGTGAAAAGTTGAGCCGAAGCATGACTTGAAAGGAAATGAGAAAGCTAAAGGAAAATGGCCACCAAAGCGAGGAAGAACTCAAGATGCAAGTGAGAAAGAAAATGTAGTTCCTTACAAGAGATTCAATACAGCTGAGAAAGGACATGGAGAGCAACATGCTAGAGGCGGTGGTAGAGAACCATTGTAGTGTTGGATATGTGGTAAGGATCATCGTAAGAAGGACTGTCCACAGTATTAGAGTGGTGATAGACCCCAGATCTACAGTGCTCAGGGTGCACATATAGTTGGTGATGTTGGTCATAACATTCCTTGGAACCATGCAATTGTGGAAAATAGGCATTATTGGGCATCAATCATTGAGATGGATGGTAAGATTTGTGATCAAGTTATTTCTATTTTGATTGATCCTATATCTAACTATAGTTAGATTAGTCATGACCTGGTGGATAAGTGTGGTTTGAGAAGATAAGTGCATGCAGAATCTTGGTTGGTTCAGTTGCCTACAAGTACAAATAAGCAAGTTCGCCATTGGGTAAGAGCTTGTGCATTTTAGTTAAATGGTATGCCTACAATAGTGAACTTGAATGTGTTTCCATTGGGATCGCATAGCATGATTTTGGGTATGGATTGGCTATACCTTCACAGAACCAAAGTGGGTTGCTTCGATAAGGCCGTTGACTATGTGGATGATAGTGGGGAAAGAGGACTTTGCAGGGAAAGAAGAAGCCTACATCAGTGAGGATGGTTACCGCTATGCAGGCCAAATGAAGTCACAAAAATGGTTGTGCGATGTTTGCAATGCACATTTCTAGTGACAAGGGTAAGGACGTTGAGGATATAGATGTGTTGAGCATGTACCCATTTTGGCAGTAGTTTCAAGATGTATTCCCTGAGGACATTAAAGAGTTTCCACCTCATAGGGAGGTAGATTTCCCCATTGAGTTAGTGCCAGGGGCAACTCCAACATCAAAAGAACCTTACAAGATGAGCACACCTGAGTTGGTAGAGTTGAAGTTATAGTTAAAGGAGACACTTGAAAAGGGATACCTTAGGCCAAGTATATCTCCTTGGGGTGCAGCAATGTTGTTCGTAAAGAAGAAATATGGTACTCTCAGATTGTGCATTGAATACAAGCAATTGAACAAGGTAACAATCAAGAATAGGTACCCTTTGCCGAGGATTGATGATTTGTTTGATCAGTTAAAGGGAGAAACAATATTCTCTAAGATCAACTTGAGATTGGGATACCATAAGGTATGCATCAAGGAAGAGGATATCTTCAAGACTACGTTCAGGACCAGGTATGGAAATTATGACTTTTTTGTTGTTCCATTCGGTTTGACTAATACTCCAGCTACATTTATGTGTTTGATGAATAGTGCATTGCATCCTTACTTGGACAAGTTTGTTATTGTATTCATTAATGAGATACTGGTATATTCTAAAAATGAGGAAGATCATGCCGAACATTTAACAGCAGTGTTGAGGTTGCTAAGAGAGCATCAGTTGTATGCTAAGCTTATCAAGTGTAGCTTCTTTTAGACTGAGGTACACTAATTGGGACATGTTGTCTCCAAGGAAGGCATTATAGTAGATCTAGAAAAGATAAGGGCTATTATGAAGTGGGAAACTCCCAAGAATGTGGATGAGGTGACATCATTTATGGGATTGGAAGGTTACTACAGGAGGTTCATCAGGAACTTATCACGCATTGCATATCCTATCACATCATTGCAGCGGAAAGGTAAGAAGTTTGAATGGACAAAGGAATGTGAGGCTAGTTTTGAGAAGTTGAAGAAATTGTTGACACATGCACTAGTGATGAAGATTGCAGATCCAGACAAGGAGTTTGTAGTGTGTACAGATGCTTGCAAGAGAGGACTTGGTGGATTTCTCATGCAATAAGGATAGGTAGTGTGCTATGAGTCACGGAAACTAAATGAGCACGGGTAGAACTACCCAACACATGACCTTGAGTTAGCAGTGATCATACATGCATTGAAGATGTGGAGGCACTATCTTCTTGGCAGGAGATTTGTACTAATGAGAGATCACAGTGGGTTGAGGTATTTGTTTGACCAACCAAATCTAAATGCCAGACAAGCTAGATGGTTGGCCACCCTTAGTGAGTTCAACTTCGAGATCAGATACATCAAAGGGAAGGAGAACTAGGTTGTAGATGCTCTTAGTAAGAAGGTACAGGTAAATCATATAGCAACTATGAGCTCTTATGGGACAGAGTTACAGGATAGGATCTTGCAGGCAGGACAACGGGATGACAAATACATGGAGATCATGCATAGGTTACAACAGAGTACAGGTATAGGTACAGGTGATCAAGATGCAAACTATCGTCTCATGGTAGATGGCTTGGTGAGGTTTTGAGACAGGATCTATGTGCCGAATTGCAGTAAGCTCAATAATCTTATCTTGAGAGGGTTACCCATCAAGCCATAATCGGGCCATCCAGGATATCAGAAGATGTTGACGACGGTGAAGAAATTCTACTATTGGCCGTATCTGAAGAGGGAAGTGGCAGATTTCGTGGTTAGATGTTTAGATTATTAGCAGGTCAAAGCGGAATGCAAGCATCCAGGTCATCTACTATAGTATATTGTGATTCCATAATGGAAATGGGAGGTCATTTCCATGGATTTCATCATAGGTCTTTCGAGAAATGTGAAGAAGTGTGATTCTATTATGGTCGTGGTTGACAGGTTGAGCAAGGTAGCCCACTTCATTCCAGTGAAGAATACATATTTAGCTAGTGAGGTAGCATAGATTTTCATTAGAGAGATAGTAAGACTGCATGGTGTTACAAAGAAAATTGTGTCGAATAGGGATGCAAAGTGCACATCCAAGTTTTGGAAGGAGCTATTTGCAAGCTTGGGTACAGAGTGGGCTTTCAGCACAACTTATCATCCACATACAAACAGACAAATAGAGAGGGTCAACATGATTTTGGAGGATACACTGAGGATGTACGTGATGCACTGGTAGAGGAAATGGGAGGAGTATCTTCCTTTAGTTGAGTTCACATACAACAATGGTTATCAGGAGTCATTGAAGATGAGTCCTTTCAAGGCATTGTATGGACGGAGTTGCAACACTCTCATCAGTTGGAGTGATCCAGTGAATAGGGTACTTATTGGACCGAATATGCTGGTAGACATGGAGCAGGAAATGTAGGTTATAAAGAGGAGTCTTAAGGCAACACAGGATAGGCAGAAGAGTTATGTAGCTCAACACAAGGTATTCAAGGATTTTCAGGTTAGGGAGTGTATTTACAAATCAAGCCCAAGAAAATATCTTTGAGGATTGGTTCATGTGGCAAGATGGCACCACGGTATTGTGGGCCTTTCGGGATATTTGATAGGACCGGACCAGTGGCATATGGACTTGCACTGCCTCCAATAGTGAAAGTCCATGATGTTTTCCATATTTCAATGCTTAAGAAGTATATAAAGGATGTTGATCATGTTATTGATTAGTCTGTATTGTAGGTGGAGCAAGGAGAGTTCCAGTTGGAGCCTTAGTGCATATTGCAGTGGAAACATCTCATACTTAGGAATAGAGCCAAAGAGCAAGTTAAAGTGTAGTGGAAGCACTTTGGGCCTGAAGAAGCTACATGGGAGATGACAGATCAGATGCAGGCCCGATATCCTTCATTGTTTGCCGGTTGAGGCAAAGCAGTTTTGGTTTGATGTTGGTATATGTTTTTTTGATGTTATGGTATATGTATGTATATGTATACGAATGTAAATACCACCATAAGCTCAGTTATAGAGCTCCAATAAGAAGTATGGGAGTCATGTTATTATGGTTGTTATATTGTCATGTTGTCATGATGTTTTGCTTTTAAGTAGGTCTTTCATTGTAAATACCACAACGAGCTAAGTTATAAAGCTCCATGGGCAATATATTTTCTTTTCAACGGTTTTGTTGAGGTCATGGTGTGTTTTAACACCGATGACGGTGTTCCCCAAGGGGGGGGGGGGTTCTGTAACAACCCCGGTGAAAAGTTCATGTAATAAAAGTTAATAAAGGAAAAATAAGACCATGGGTAAGGGACATGTATTCCAAGCTGAATGTTGGGAAATATATCCTAGTGGGCATTACTGGATGTGTGTTTTGGCTAAGGAAAATTGGCAAAGGCATTAAAAGGAAAAAAATGCATTTTGGCACATTTATTTATGAAAATAAAGGAAATTAGGAGAAAAGTAAGGTGAAATGTCACAGGTTGCACGTGAGGAGGAAATTGAAGGAAAATAATGGAAAATGAAAAAATTAGAGGCCTCATGCATAAAAAGGCTTTTGAGGATCAGTTCATGGCTTTTGTCAAGTTCAATTTTGGAGCTCTCTCATCATTCTCTCTCTCTCTCTCACTCTCTTGGTCACTTAGAGTTTCCTTGGAGCACTCTAACTTTGGATCAAGGAAGGAAAAGAAAAAAAAGGGAAAGGAAGGAAAGCAAGGATCAAGGAAAGGAAAGTAGGATCAAATAACTTCAACAGGAATACTTGTAGGTAACCTTTTGCATGTGTGATTTCCTAGCTGGTTTGGACATGCATGGCTTTGCATGTTGGTATATGGTTCTCTTGTTGTTGGCGGCATGGTTTTGTCGGGTTATGACAATGGTTTTTAGCCTAGCCTTGAATTTTTCTGATGCCATGGTATGTTGGGATGTTTATTTCAGTTTTTGAGCTTTGGTTTGTTGGATGGAATTCAGAATCAAGGGCAGAGTTGGTCTCAAGTTCCTTCCCAAAGGCCTAGGAATCCCTTGACCGGTTTTGGCGGGATACACATTAAAGCTTGAGGGAGATGTCTCGGTTTAGGGCCTAGTGATCCGAGCTTGGATTGCGGTAAATCCTTAGAGACAAGGAGATGGAAAATTCCTCAAGGATAGTGATGGATTCCATATGACATTCCAAGTTATGTTCGGAGCACTTTTGGTGATCCGGATTTAAACAGGAATGCAACAAATTACAGATATAACCATACATATAGAGATGCAGCAAAAATAATACTTCATTTCATTACTGTAAAATACTAAAATATGCTTACAAACAAAAATGGAAATAAACTAGCTAGGGCGATGGTAGCTTATCTTTGAGAAGAGATGTGACGGATACATGCCTCTGAACTATGTTACAATGAGGCTCAAAGGCCCATTTATTATTGAGAAACAATGGAAAACCCTAAACATCCAAAAACCTAACCCTAGAAGATGAAAAGCTAAACTGTGGGCCCCATTTGGGTAAACTGGTACATCAACTTCTTGGGGTCGTAACTTTGGCATACGATCTCCGTTTGATGCGCACAATATCTTGTTAGAAAGATCTACCCGATAAATACAAGTTTGGGAAGAGCAACATCAGTCGATGGACCCATGTTGCTCCCGGTTTTCCCAAGAAACGTCGTTTAGGGCCTCAAAACGGCTTCGGAAGTTCGAGACCCAAAAAACTGCTAAAAATAGTAATTGTGCTACAATTAAGGAAACTAAAAAGCTGAAAGAAAAAATGGTGGGGGTCCAAGTGGACTTGGCAGGTGGCCACCAATATCCACCTAGATCATTCCTTCCCCCTTAGGAAGCAATTTTCCCCATTGCGTTGAGTTCCTCCATGAGTTGAGGAAACTTCTACTGAACTTGGTCCTTGGTAAGCCACTTGCCTTGGTGAAGGAGTTGGCCTGCTTTGACAACTCTATACAGTTGGATATTCTGCTGACAAGTGTGTTTGATCTGTGTGTCCATGATTTGATCAGTTGCATCTTGTTCCATGCAATCTGGATTTAACTCTGTCGGTGTGAGCTATTCTACAATGTTAGATGTGTCTAGTAATGGTGGAAAGTATGGCCAAAGGCAGTCCACATTTAACATTGGGTGCAGGCCAAGGAATGGGGGAATGTTGAGCTCAAATGAATTGTCTCCCACAACCTTGGTAATGGTGTAAGGACCATATCGGAGTGGTTTGAGTTTCCGATAGGCTCTGGTAAGGTGTTCCTTTTGCAAATGCAACCAGACTTTGTCGCCCACCTAAAACTTGTGTGGCACCCAATGTTGATCATGTTGCTGCTTGTACTTGGCATTTGATTTCTCTAGAATTCCATGGACCTGCTGGAAAACATGTTGGATGTGCTTAATTAAGCTGTTTGCCTTATCTATTTCAGATTGGACATGAGGTGAATCTGTGTGAGTAGCTGCAAATGGCATGGCCACATCAATGGGACATAGTGGCTGGAATCCCAAGGTCACTTGAAAAGGGATGTGGCCAGTCGAGCTGTGGAGAGCTCGGTTGTAGCTGTGCTAAACATAGGGGAGGCTTTCATCCCATGTGCATGGATGCTTCGAGTTGTACATGCGCGGAATGTGTACTATCATCCTATTGATAACCTCTGTCTAGCCATCAGTTTGAGGATGGAAGGCTATGGACTTAGTGAGTTTGGTGTCCAACATCGACCAGAGACTGGACCAAAATGTATTGAGGAACTTGCTATCTTTATCTAAGATGATAGACCGTGGGATCCCAAAGTGTACCCACACTCATTCAAAGAAGAGTGTAGCAGTGGCTTCTGCTATGATATTCTTCTTGCAAGTTGCCATAATAGCCATCTTTGAGAACTTGTCGACGACCACAAAAACATAGTTGTTTCCATGCATAGTGGAAGGAATGCTCGACATGTAATCCATGGAGATGGATTCCCAAGGTCGACTAGGGGTAGGTAGCGAGGTATAGAGGCCTTGCTTCTTGATGGTTGGTTTAGCAATGGAACAGGCAGTGCATGATCTGATGTACTTCTCGACATCCTGTCGAAGATTCGGCCAATAGAAATATTTCTGCAATACTGACACTGTTTTCTCGACCCCGAAATGCCCAATAGCCCGACTGTAGTGTGCTTCCCAAATCATCTTGGCACGATCACTTGAAGGAACACAAAGGTGACCCAGGTGGCATAACATGGCATCTTGGAGGTGAAAATCTGGAACATGCTAACCCTCCAAGAGTGTCTGGTATGTGTGGCCAAATTCTGGGTCGCTTTTGTAGAGAAGTGGCCAATCAGAAGTCTCATGCCCACAAGAGTTGAGCACAGTGGTTAACGCCATGATCGGTGGTCGACTGAGGCAATCTGCAACATTATTGGTGCTGCCCTTCTTATACTTGATATTCAAATGGAACTGTTGTAAGTATATGACCACTTCTGATGGCGATCATTCTACATTTTCCCTTGGGTCTGAATGAACTGCAGGGGTCGATGGTCTGTGTGGATGACCGTTTCCTTCCCCAAAATGTGATGCTTCCATTGTCACCAAGTTTGCACAATGGAATACATCTCTTTGTCATAAGTGGGATACTTCTAGAATGTGTCTGTAAGTGTCTCATTGTGATATGCCACTGGATGCCCGTTTCGAGTAAGGACTGCCCCAATAGCATAGTCAGAGGCATCTGTCTCGACCTCAAATGGTTTTTGCAAGTCTAGTAATGCGAGCATTGGTGCCGAGTAGAGGCGATCTTTCAACTCTGTGAATGCATTCTGTTGAGATTCAGACCAAAAGAATTTTTCTTTCCCTTCTCCCCTGGTGACTTGATTCAAGGGCCAAGTGATATGAAAAAATCCCAACACAAACCTGTGATAGAAGTTGGCAAGACCTAGAAAGTTGTGGAGCTCTGTCAGAGTGATTGGAGATGGATCCACATGCACCCCTCGTTCATCAATAAAGTATCCCAGATACTAAACCTGGGTCATGCCAAAAGTGCATTTCTCCAAATTAGCATATAACTTGTGTTGCCGTAGTGTTTGGAGAAACTGTCGGATGTGGTGGAGGTGCTCTTCCCAACTCTGGCTGAAGATTAGGATGTCATCCAAGTATACCACTACAAATGAGTTGGTGAATGGCCGCAAGATGTCATCCATTAGCCTCATGAAGGTTGCAGGAACATTAATCAATCCGAAAGGCATAACCAACCATTCGAAAAGGCCCTCCTTGGCTTTGAAGACAGTCTTCCACACATCGGAGGGTTCGATTGGTACCTAGTGATATCCTAACTTCAAATCGATCTTGCTGAAATATTTTGCCCCCTTTAGTTGATCCAAGAGGTCATAAACCCGTGGGATCGGGTACCTATTACGGACAGTGATCCTGTTTAGCGCCCGATAGTCAATACAGAGTCTCCAAGTCCCATCCTTCTTCTGTACCAACACGATCAGGCTTCCACAGGGTGATGAACTCAGACATATGTGACCTGTCTGCAACAGATCCTAAATCTTCCTCTTGATTTCATCGTTCTCCAGAATAGAGCACCGATAGATTGGTCCATTGGGAAGCGGCACACTTGGGGTCAAATCGATGGAGTGCTTGACTTGACAGTGCAAAGGAACCCCTGCAAGGGAGGTGAAGATGTCCTCGTACTCCTCCATGACCTTGTCCATCTGTAGTTGTCGTGCGGAGGGACCCTGTATGGAGGTCGTGGTCACTATATTCTTCTTTCCTTGAGGGCGTATAATTAGGAAAAAAAATTCCGGGTTTTGGAAATGAATTCACTGCATTGTTTTTCAGTAATCAAAGAGATGACGGTAGGCGGTGCTACCTCCGATATCCTATACAACTTATTTCCTAAAGTAACAATAACAACACGAGACCTTGACTCATACACAGCATGTCGCTTCCGCAAGTATGGTTGGCCTAATAATACATCACAAACATCAAGGGGAGCAACACCACACAATACCTCATCCGTGAAGGGCTTGATGTTGTATGGAAGGCGACACTGCTGGCTCACGAAATATCCCGTCCTTGGTGAAGCCACCTGATGGTGTACGGTTGTGGATGTGCTGTGGTCGGTAAGCGCAACCACTTCACGACCTTTGCTGAAATGAGGTTCCTTTGGCTCCCGCTGTCGACAATGAACTATAGCAGGGAGCCCTTTACCCACATCTGGGAGTGGAAGAGACGCTCCTCCTCCTCTGGATCTTCGGGTTCCTCCTTATGGACATTCATGGTGGCAACGGTGGCGTTGGGCTCTGCATTGATAATCTGCTTCCCTTTATCATTCTCCTTATCTAGTTTTGACTCAGAGTTAGAACATGCATCTGATTTTGAAACCTTTAGCTCGGCCACTAGTGACTACTTGGCCCGACACTCACTTGTGTTGTGAGTGGAGCTCTTATGGAACTCACACCACTTTCTCGTGTCCTTTTTCGGCTTCGCGGCACTGTTCTTTGCTTGCAACTTTGGCGGGTTGTCTTGGGTTGCCCCGCCTTCGCTTTGTCCTTTGTTCTGTGGTTTGGGGGCACCTTTCCCTTGCTTCAGATTTGCATATCTAAAGTCTCACTTCTTCTGTTTAAACTTTTTCTCGATCTTGACGGCATATCGGTATGCCGTGCTGAGCGAGGAGATGTTCAGGAATTCTATTTCTTCTTGGATGTACCTGTGCAGGCAGCCGCAGTATTTGAGTACCAAATGTTGCTCCGAATCCTTGATACCCAACTTTATGCGAAAGGTATGGAAAATATTGGTAAACTACGGCATGTCTTGGTCCCTTCCCTGTCGCAGCCTGGTCCACTTTATGTATTGATCCTCATAGCTTCCAATAAGGTAGTACTACTCCTTGATGGCAGTCCGGAATGAATTGCAAGTGGGAGCGACTGAAAATAGTGAGGCCATACTTTCATCCTTCTACTCGCAATAGGTTTCCCACCAGTCCTTGACGTGGGGGGTGGCTTTGAGAAGAGCGAAAGTAATATTTTCCCGATCGGAAAATTAATGAACAAAAAAATATCCTTCTAGCAGATTTAACCATTTATCTATGGCATCTACATCTATCTGACCCTAAAATATGGGAATGTCAAAGTTAACTTGTACCTTGAAGGGTGTGGTGCTTCCAGAGTAACTGCTGGAAGTAGATGTGTTGCCCATGGGTAGCCGCTGAAGGATCTAGGCAAAGTTGTCCATCATCGTGTTCATTTGTCACTCGAGGGCCTCTTCAAGTAAGATTTTGATAGGATCTCCTGCCCCCTCCTGTTTATTTTCATTCGCCATGGGAGGCCATCGGGATTTGTGAGGCTGGTCTTGCAAAGGTTCGGCCAGTTCAAGCCCTAAGTCCTTATATCCGATCTCGTTGGGGACATGAAAAGAAAGACAGAGAAAGGGCAGACCACTCTGATACCACTGATCCGGATTTAAACAAGAACACAACAAATTACAGATATAACCATACATATAGAGATGCAATAGAAATAATACTTTATTTCATCACTGTAAAATACTGAAATATGCTTACAAACAGAAATGGAAATAAACTAACTAGGGTGATGGTAGCTTATCTCTGAGAAGAGATGTGGCGGTTACATGCCTCTGAACTATGTTACAATGAGGCTCAAAGGCCTATTTATTGTTGAGAAACAATGGAAAACCCTAAACATCCAAAAACCTAACCCTAGAAGATGAAACACAAAACTGTGGACCTCGTTTGGGTAAATTGGTACATCAACTTCTCAAGGTCGTAACTTTGGCATACGATCTCCATTTGACGTGCACAATATCTCGTTAGAAAGATTTACATGAGAACTACAACTTTGGGAAGAGCAACAACAGTCCATAGACCCATGTTGCTCCCAATTTTCCCAAAATACGTCGTTTAGGGCCTCAAAATGGCTCTGGAAATTCAGGATCCGAAAAACTACTAAAAATAGTAAACTATGCTACAATTAAGGAAACTAAAAAGCTAAAAGAAAAAATGGTGGGGGTCCAAGTGGACTTGGCGGGTGGCCACCAATATCCACTTAGATCATTTGGTGTGATCACGGTTTGATGAAGGTGGAGGTGGTTTAACCTCTGGATTCCCTTAGTCGTTCTTGGATTGGTTGTTCTATGATATCCCACATTCATGCTTGGAATATGGCACGAGGGTGATTGACAGAAAGAAATATTTGGTTCAACCATGTCTATGGTCAGGTGGTACGTGGAAGTCCAGAACCTAGTCAGATTTGCCTATGATTAATAAAATCTAAGTTCTCTTACGTCTTTTGCACTGATTTATATGTGGATTTAACGTTTTCTTAACTTTGATATTTACATGGTTTTATGCTGGTTATAAGCATGGTTAAATGATTGGTTCATGTCATGGTTATTTCATGCATTTACTTGTAACTGTTAAATGGATGGATGCAAGACCTAGTTGATGATGTAATAGTTCAATGGAGAAGGAGTTGATCCTTCTGGTTATGTTTCATAAGTTGTTTTAGTCAGTTATGCTCTGTCTTGTATCCTAGACTTGTAGGTTGCATTGATGTGAAGTGTTGGACATAATGTCAGTCCCAGTTGGGGACGCTCATGCCTAGTCCTAAGGTTGATTTTGATTTTTCAACATTGTTACCATGTCCTTAATGAATTCTGAAGGTTGCATCAAGTTCTGGGCTGAGGTCGAGATTCTGGGCTAGAAAAGTGGCTTAAATTCTAGGGTTGCTAGCACATAAATGGCAATTTTGGTCCACAGTCTCTAGCAGGTAGGCTTGTGAGAGCGAATTTAGGTTGCTGGTCACTCCCTTGCCCATAGCATGAGAGTGATTATGGACTAAGAGATCTAGAACAACAGCGGGACCCAGGGACATGCTGCCTAAGTGGTTGACTTGTCTCCTGAGGATTCTGTTGATGAAGTTGGATGATTGTGCATGATGTTCCATTGATTCAACTTCCTTAACGTCATATAGGAGGTTGAATCTGATCATAGTAACCTCTCGTCTCATGTTTACCCCGCTTGTCATGGTTACTTTGGGTAGGCCTGGGAGGGGGTGTTACAACAAAGAACAAAGGGATCTATATCTATACTCGAAAGATTAATCACAATTTTAAAAAGGCATTAAGAATTATTATTATTATTCAGCGTATTATTATTAGAAGAAAGAATATTATTTTTATTCTTTTTGGAAATTATATTGGATGAATTAATTTTGTCGTTGATATTATTAGTATTATTATTATTATTTGTAGTAGTATTATTAGAAGAAAGAAAAATATTTTTGTTCTTAATTTAATATTTATTATTATTATTATTAAGAATATTACATTTATTTTTATTGGAATTTATAAAATATAAATTAATGTTTTTAATAATATTATTATAATGAAAGTTATTATTATTAAGATGGGTCATATTGTTACTATTATAATCAAAATTAATATTATGATTACCATCCCAGTGATTAATATTATCGTAGCTAGGGTTACAATTGAAGATATTAGAGGACAAACTAGAATCATTAATGGAATGAGGCATTAAAGAGTCAAGGTTAGGAGCCAAATTTAGGGATGCGAGAGAAATTGAAGAGGGACTATCGAGGGGAGATAGGTTTAGGACAAACTAGAATCATTAATGGAATGAGGCATTAAAGAGTCAAGGTTAGGAGCCAAATTTAGGGACGTGAGAGAAATTGAAGAGGGACTACCGAGGGGAGAAAGGTTTCGGTGTAGCAAGCGCGGGGAAAATCATTAAGGTTAGAGGAAATGCAAGGAGGGTTAATGGAGGCCAATGCGGAAATGGAATTGTCGTCCTAAAATATGATAAAGGAGGATGCATTGTTATCCTTATTAAATCTGACCATGTTAACAAGATGATTGACATCTTCATAACAATGGTAGTTACATTAAACTTAAAAACAATCCCATTAAAAAAGTTTCTAAAGAAATCGTGCATGCCATAAAATCTAATAGTTCTCTTAATCCTATTAGCAATTAGATTATTGAAAGCAATCCTCTTACCCCCAAAATTTATGGCTTTCTGAAGGTCCATAAAATTATGATCCCCCTGAGGCCAATTGTCAACACAATAGGTGGGCCCTCCTATCTTCTTGCTAAATTCCTGGCTCAGAAGCTCAAACCTCTTATTGGTCACACAGAGTCCTTTATCAAAGACTCTACTTCCTTTATCAAAGAGGTGAAGGATATTAGGCTTGATCCAGGGGATTTGTTAGCGAGCTTTAATGTTGTATCCCTTTATACAAAAATCCCTATTCAAGAGGCCATTGATGTCATTATTTAGATCACTGATAATGACACAACCAAATTGGTTGGTATTTGCCTTATCTCCACTTTTTTAAGCTTCCAAGGTGAGTTATTTGAACAAACTTGTGGGGTTGTGATGGGTTCTCCTATTTCCCCCATAATTGCTAACTTATTCATGGACTATTTTGAGACCAAAGCTCCGGCCTCTGCTCCATTCCGCCCTAAGAAATGGAAGAGGTTTGTAGATGACACTTGTGTCGTTTGGCCCCATGGTCGTGAGAAATTAGATTTTTTTCTCAATAATCTTAATTCCCAATCTGAATCCATCAAATTCATGATGGAAGTTGAGGTTAATGGGTGTCTCCCTTTCCTTGATATTATCCTCTCCAAAATGGATGATGGTTCTGTTTCTCACCAAGTTTTTCCCAAAAAACTCACACGAAACAATATCTTAATTTCGCTTCTCATCATTTTCCAGCCCAAAAATTAGGAGTTCTCATTAGTAGAAAATGATGAAATTAGTGACCAGGTGAATAAAAACGTTAGTCATCACAAATTTTCCAAGTGAAATACTACCAAAAATGAGCAATCTTAAGTGACCCAACTAAAAACAACTAACACAAATGACTAATTTAGTCTCGGTTTAAAATATACGACTAGATAAATTATAAGTAATGAAATTAAAAATGAATAACGTGAATTTTTACACAAAAATATCGTCACCATGATTATTTTCAGTCAGTATGGGTCTATCATCACTTGTACTGTCCTCCTAAGCAAGTCTCAGACCTCAGCTCTTCAAATCAAGCTTTGGAAATGAGAGAAAGACATTAAAAATCAATGCAACTCTGGTTCCGCACTTTCTCTCACTGTCACCTACGGTCCCGCACCTTCTGTGTACAAAAATTGCGGACCTGCCCGCTCTGTCCCTAACAGTGTAGGTGCGGACCCCTGTGAAAGTCAAAAGGTGCAAGTTTTATCTTAAAAAACTCACTTTGGTTTAATTCTAGATGTTTCTAGAAGGAATTTTGACGTGGATTGTTCGCTCTGAGGTGGTTCATGCATCCCAAAAGAGAAGGAGCTAATCCCTTGATGAGAGGAGCTATCCCTTTGAAGGAGGGCTTTATCCCTTTGAAGGAGGACCTAGTAACCTCCCTCCATTTCACTATAAATCGCATTGGGCTGGTTGATGAAGAGGTTAGAAGCTGAACATTTTTGAGGGTAAATGCTGGTGAAATCAAGACTTCCTAGTTAAGCCTAAGAGGAAAGATCACATACCTTTTTGGTTTCATTGGGGAGTGAGTGAAACTTGTCAAAGTAGAGGAGACTTCTTGCTGGACCCTGGGAGGAGCTTGTACAGCGTCAAGGCAAAGGTTGTAAAGTTCTTCTTCTTTTGAATTAATACAAACAAACTCATTTTTCTCAACAAGTATCTTATGTTATTTGTTTCATGGACTCCTTGACTTTCATGTTAAATATGTTTTATGCAATTGGGTTTTCAGGTGCTATTTAATTTGTTTGCCTTGTTTGTGTTTGCAGATTCGCGAAAAGGAGCTCATTTGGATCGAAGGAGCGAGGGCATCAACAAGCTTGCGTTGGACCTAAGGTAGGCCCTAAAAACACTCGTTTGCTATTGTTTATCAAAGCATATTTAGAGAAAGATAGTGTCTGGTTGGTTTGCTTGTCATTAGGTCTTCTTTAGATTCTAGGAAGGTCTATCTTGTCCGCAAGATCGACTTATTCCGTGTGACAAAATGGCGACTCCACTGGGGACTTGATTGTTTTCCTTGTTTTTACTTTGACCTGAGAAACTGTTTTTTGTTTCTGTTTTTGGCTTGTTGTGTGTAAAATTGGGTAGAGTTTGTAGATCCAGGTTTATTTTTCGTTTTTCATAGCTTTGGGAGAGGACCGCACCCTAGCCGTTTGACACAGTGCGTACTTACCCGTAGCTTGGCTTTTAGCACAGAGCGGGACCGCACCTGTTTCAACTGTGGGGCTGCGGACCCTGTCAAAATTTTGAAAAACCTAAGATTTCCTCTGTTAGTTAGCTTAGTTTTTGTTTAGGAATTGTTATCCACTGCCCAGACCAGCATATAACTTGTCAGAAGCTTTCCTTAGATTGATTTCGTTAGTGTTAGGGTTTTAGGTGCAATTCCTAGGAGTTTTGCTTGTTGGGTTTGTTTTTCATTTTGGTTGTGTAGTGGCTCTGAGCTTAGAAGCTGTAGGGACTTCAGATCACCTTGGTGTCTATCAACCTTCTTATGAGTCTGACCATTTATGAAATCTCCCCTTGTTTGAG
This sequence comes from Pinus tabuliformis, assembly GCA_031772625.1. Classification (NCBI taxonomy): domain Eukaryota; kingdom Viridiplantae; phylum Streptophyta; class Pinopsida; order Pinales; family Pinaceae; genus Pinus; species Pinus tabuliformis. The sequence goes on along the minus strand of CM062816.1, from coordinate 814,015,571 downwards.
GAATCCGCTTTGAGTTTTCTCTTTACAAAACTTCGAAAAGCTTGTATTTAAAAGTTTGGATTTTCATTTTCAAAAAGAAAACAAAATTGGTTGTTCTTGACTGATTTGTGATTCTGCATAAATTAGTCCTTAGCTTACATCTAGCTAAGTAAAACATCCTTAAATAAGAATTTTAGTAAGCTTTGACTTCAAATAGGTTTTTATAGTTTGTAGATCTCAAAGTTAGTCATTTTCATTAGTTTTGAGTGTTTTATTAAAAAATATAAAAATCTTTTTGAAAAAAGTTTGTTTTTTGTAGTGATTGAGTGCTTTGAAACGAAAAAGGGAAATTTTTGTGAAATAACTAGTTGTCTCGTTTTGAGTGCTTTGGAAAGGAAAAAACTCTTCTTTTAATTTGTTGAATTGAGAAAGATTTGTGTTTACAAAGTATTTGCATTCTCAAACTCTTTCTTAGTTTAGAAGTTCATCGAAGAGAAAAATATTGTTTAGATCATCTTAGGTGCATTTTTAGTGATTTTGAGTCGAGTCTTCATACCACGAGTTTCATCTCCGCACCTTTTGACTTAAACAAAAACCAATAAAAATTAATGCTTAAAGTAAAATTCATCTAGTAACATTTTTATTTCTAGGGCTCTGATACACCAACTTAGCTTAGGCCAGTGTCTTGGAGTAGGAGAGTAATTAACTCTCCAAGACAGTAAAAACAAACAAGTAGCTGTATCTTGTGGTAGGGAAGAAATCCAATTGTTGCATTTATGCTCTGGGAAAGCTCCTCTTAAAGGAGAAGCATGAGATCGTGTCCGAACTAGTGTGGGAATCAATCCTTCCTCATTGTGAATGACGCCAGATATTCACGTATTAAAAACGGTAAACCTCGGATTAACCATTGTCGAGGAGCCTGGGGTCACTTGTTGGTAAACCTTAGATTATGTCAAGGAGCCTTCAAGGGGATTGAGCTTGCTACTCTGCCCTTGCGTGCGTATTGGATCATAGACTGTTCCCCCAGGTGTATTTGTCTCAGTTGGTAACCTTAGTGGCCATATTCTTTAGGACTCTTCCTGAGGTGACAGTGGTGGGAAGATCCCACTGTACCTGGAGCAGACGTCGGCTAGACTCACTTGGATTTTCTGGGGGGTTCTCTTCACTCGAGACGGTTAAGTGGAGAAACTTGTGCCAGTCTATTCATTAAGCAGGTTGCCGGGGTAACTGTTCCAACCGCCATTTCTGTATTGAACTCTGTGATGTTAGATTTCATCACCAACTAGTGTTTTCAGTACGGAAAGTTACTGTTTGTGTGTGTTTGATCTCCTAGATTCTTTAGGCGTGTGATTCAAATTTGTTTGGTTCTTTAGAGACTTTAGGTGCTTTTCATTGAGATTTTACTTTGTTTGCGTGTGAAGTAGTTAAAAGTTTTCAACTGTGGCTGAATTACCAAGGCAGTCCCGTAGACTTCGGGGCCAGTCTCCTGAGTTTGTAAACGTGGCTGAGTTACTGAGGAAGTCCTGTAGACTTCGGGGCCAACCTCCTGAGGAAGTACCGAGCCAGCTTGAAGGCTTGAAAGTCCTCGTAACTCCTAGAGACAGTAGAGTTGGGTCACCTGAAGAAGGAGAAACTTCTTTGATAGTACATCCTGATTTTCAACCGTTAGTAGTAGATTATAATCCACAGTCAGTGTCTGTTTCCGAAATTGCTGGTAGCTTTTCATCTACTAGTGATATAGGTGAGGAACCTGAAATATCCGAGCCTGAAAGTGAATTTGCTGCTACTCCGACATCGGGGTTTGTTTCTCCAACTTCTAGTGGTCTTGGTTCACCTAGGGTAGAAAGAGTAATCACCCAAGATCTTCCTTCTGGACTTATTGCTATTGAAGAACTTGCTCCAGAAGAAGAAGTAGGCATCCCTATCCCTGAAAATCAACCTGTTATTGAGCTAAGGGAGCGTGAATCAATTTTTTACAGTCCACCTAGGAGTAGTTCTTGGTATCTTTCTTTGACTAATTTTTTAGAAAACTCAGGGTTAAGTTTTTCACCACCTCGTGCTCCTTATCACCCAACACCTAGAGGTTTTTATACTCCCGTAAATATGTCAGGACAGTCATCCATGTTTACTCAATCGCCTGAATCTTTTTTGTATGGCGGTCCTTCTGTTCCCTCCGGGTATCAGTCACTTTCTGGTACTTTTTCGGGAGCATCTCCTCAACCCATTGAGCAAGGGTTATTAACTAGAAACAATGGTACTAAACCGTTGAGCGTAGAAGACATTCTTATGATTTCAGGTTCTATTCCCAATCCTCAACCTCAAGGTGGCCAGTTACCGCTTGGGGGGCAACCTCAATTAACGCCTGGGTGGCAACCTCAAGGTACACAATTTGCATCTGGGGGGCAACCTCAAGGACAGTACATACCTATGGGACAGTACGTTCCTCAAGGTCAACCCCAGACTCAATATGTACCCCAAGGTCAACCCCAGTATCAATTTATACCTCAAGGTCAACCCCAGTATCAGTATGTGCCACAAGGGTATCAACCCCAAGGTCAATACTCGAACCAAGGTTTCCAACCACCCTCTGGTCAAACGTATGTTCAAGGAACAGGAAATGTACCTTTCAATTATCAATCCTACCCTCAATCCGGTTATGGTCCTCAGTACTCTCAACCAGTTATGGGTTAGTACCCCAGAATGAATATAGTGTGGGATCCATCGCAAGCTCGATAGGTGTTGCAGCCAAGTGTACAGTTGTCATATCAAACTGGACAACCCTTAGTTTCTGGTACACCCTAGCAACCAGTCCAGTCTAACATTCAAACTTCTGTACCTTCGGTAGTTTCTCAGCCTGGGCCTAGTACGCCTCGTACTCTGCCCCAAACGACTGCTACAACTGCCGCAACATCTGTTCAATCTACCCCACCTACTTCTGGAGTATCGACAGCTCCGGTTTCTACTGTTCCTGTATCTACTCCTTAGACATCTTTACCACCGTCTGGATCTACGATTTAAACTTTGGTTCAGATGCCTGTAGGACAACCTGGTTTAAGTACGGTTGTCACAAGTCAACCACAATTCACTTATCAACCGTACCAGGGACAGTACCAATTCGGTCCTGCTGTGCAGCATCCAGTCTATCAGTATCAACTGTACCCTGGGTACACTTATCAACAACCTCAACAACCCCAGTACGGTCCGGTTAATCCTGGTTTTCTGGGAGGATACAATATCTCGAATGCAATTCCTATCCCTAGTTATCCTGGATATCCTCCTCCTGGGGCTGGTCTCATGACCCAGAGTTTTAGGGATCCTAATCGGCAGTTACTGTTTATAATAACTTTGGACTTGCCTGACTTGTCGCGCCTAACGAACGATCCCATTAATTATCTTCCGTTTTGGCCGCCAATGCCGAATAAGTTGCCCAGTGACATTCCCAAGTTCGAAGGTAAATCAGGAGAGGACCCGTCGAACCATGTGATGGCTTACCACCTCTGGTGTGCATCTAACTCCATTTCAGATGATTCGATCCATCTTATACTTTTCCAGCGCACTCTAATTGGTCTCGCGGCCAAGTGGTACATTGAGTTACCGCGAGGCACTTTTTATAATTTTAGTCAGTTAGCTACCTCGTTTTTAACTCATTTTCAGTTTCCAGTCCGATATGACAATGGCACGGAGTTGTTAACTTCGTTAAAGCAATCGACATCCACTTACATTTCAGATCATATACATGAGTGGAGACGTCGACGACGTTTAGTGAAGGTATTTATTCCGGATCAGATCTTGGCTGAGTGGTTTGTAAAATCTTTGTTGCCAAAGATCACTGAAGATGTTGCTAAAGCCGGAGTTGTTACTGAGGAGCAAGTAATTGCTCAAGCACAGTACCTTGACTTGGTCTATACTCAGTCAGGTACGTTACACGAGAAAATCCCCGATCTTCCCAACCAAAATCAAATCGCTGCAGCTCCTTCGGGATCTCATGCCGTCGATGGTATGATTGGTACGGTTAACACTAAAAGTAAGAAGAAATCTTCCAAGAATTCTTCTCCCATCATAACCTTGCCTGATTCCCCAACAGGAGATTATTCTGCAGAGATTTCCACCAATATTCACGTTGTAGAGTCATCTACAGCCAAATCAAAATCCGGTGGGAAGAAGAAAGGAAAGAAGAAGAATAAAACGGACAAAAGCTCAAAGGAGAAACCTGAAAAGGCAGAATCCAATGATGAAAAGCGCAAACCTCGTTATCCTTGTCTCATTTGTGATGATGAACATTTTACAAGAGACTGCCCTCATCGTACTGAGGTTGCGAAGATTGTCAAAGGTTCCCAAACTCCTGTTGTTTTGAAGGATCCTTTTCCGGCTCAAGACAGCAAGATGATAGGTTCATCCTCGAATGCCAATGAAGAACCCATACTGATGATGTCCCATGTTAGGATTGCGACTCGATCGCAAGATTATGGTAGTAAAAGTCCTGTTGATGGTAAAGAAGCAGAATCTTCTCATTCTAATCCATCAACCTCAGCTCCCGGTTCCGATCCACTACAGATCGAGAAACCTAATCCAGACTTGGTAATAAAACTGCCCGCCAAAGGTATACTTCGAAAGTCAGCTTTCAATCCACATGCGAGAGCGGCTCAGAATTATAACATTGTTGAGGATTTAGCTGTTTCACCCTCAGCAATGTCGGCTTTGGAAGTACTGCAATCATGTCCAGCACAACGTAAATTACTTTTGTCGGCTATAGGAGCTGTTGATGTTCAGGACCCGAACCTAATAATTTTCGATCTAGAAAATAGTACACCGCGTTTGCCTCATCAAATGGCTTTCCAGATTCCAGTGATAGTAAAAAACAGGCCTATTCATCGGACTGTAATTGATGAGGGAGCCTCAACGTGTATTATGTCGATACAGTGTTGGAGATCGCTTGGTTCTCCTTCACTAAATCAATCCCCGAAGATTCTAAAGGCCTTTGATGGCCGTGGGTTTCATCCTTTTGGCATTCTACAGGATTTGCCTATAGGGGTTGAAGGAAAAACCGTTAGTCTAGATGTGGAGGTGGTTGATGCCCCTCTAGATTACAACCTTCTCTTGGGTCGAAGTTGGTCTTACGCTATGACAGCAGTCGTTTCATCGGTCTTTCGAGTAATAAAATTCCCACATAATGGAAAGATCGTAACCATAGACTAGCTAGCTTACTTTTCATCCGACCCAGCCTCTTCTGAGAGTATTCAGCATGTCGGTAAAACGACTATCCCGTATAAGGATGTTGGAGTAGGACTAGTTAAAGATGCCGGTTTACTGGGAACTTTTCCTTTTCCTCCGATCAACGCATCATCTTCATTCGCAACCATTCATATGATTACATCAGACACCATTGTTTATGATGACCCTTGGATCGTCCCTTCTGAATCTGAGATAGACTTATTTGGTAATGCCATGCCTTTGAGTCCATATGAAATTGCCTATGAAGCTGTGCAGTCGTTTGCCAACCCATCTTCAACCGAAATTGACTTCATAAATGTGGTCCGTGAGGAATCACTTTTCACATCAAACTTGGATTTAATCACGTTTTCTAAACTTGTTCACTCTGACGAGCAAATTTGGGAAATCCTATGTGTAGATGATTTACCATGGGAAGATCTCCATCACAAATCTTCGTTTTTACCCGAGAATGATCGTTTTGAAAAAGATTTCTCATCAACTTTTACGACTGAATATGTCAAGGAACCTCAGAATCCAATGAAACATCCCGATTCAGAGTTAAATTTGGGAGACATCTCTCGAACTATTCCTATTGACATTTCGGTTAAGCCCGGAATTGTTGAGAACATTCATATAGGTGCCTCATGTACAGATGACGAAATTCAGCTATATAAGGCCCTATTTCAAGAATTCCGCGATGTGTTTGCCTGGTCCTATGAGGAAATGCCAGGAATTGATCCCGCGATTGTTGTTCATGAGATCAATACTTACCCGGACGCTAAACCCGTCCGGCAACGTTTGCGTCAGATTCACCCACGAAAAGCTGCTGCAATTAAAGCAGAAGTTGAAAAATTATTGAAAGCAGGTTTCATTTATCCGATCCCGTTAACGGATTGGGTATCGAATATTGTTCCGGTTAACAAAAAGCAGGGAACAATAAGAATATGCATCGATTATAGGGACATTAATCGATCCTGTCTAAAGGACAATTACCCAACTCCCTATATCGATCAAATCATTGATGATTGTGCCGGCAGCGAAATATTCTCCTTTATGGACGGTTTTTCCGGATACAATCAAATCAACATTCTACCTGCCGATCAACCAAAAACGGCTTTCATTTGTCCATGGGGGACATTTGCTTATTGCAAGTTACTTTTTGGGCTTAAGAATGCCGGAGCAACTTTTCAAAGGGCGATGTCTCATGCGTTTCATGACATCAAGCACATTGTGCAACCGTATCTCGATGATTTGCCTGCTCATTCATTGCATCGAGCTGATCACCTCGTCCATTTACGAGCAATCTTTATGAGGTGTAGGCATTATCGTATTTGGTTGAACCCACACAAATGTGTCTTCTGTATAGAAATGGGTTGATTGCTGGGGTTTGTAGTTTCGAAAGCCAGCATTCGCGTTGATCCCTCGAAGGTCGAAGCTATCATCAAATTGCCTCCTCCTTCGAGTCTTCGCCAACTCCAAAGTTTGCAGGGGAAAGCAAACTTTTTACGACGATTCATTCCGAACTACGCCGAGGTTACAAAGGGTTTTACCCGGTTGTTGAAGCAGAATATTCCATTCTATTGGGATGAGATAGCTCAGAAATCTTTTGATGCACTCAAACACGCGTTGACCCATGCACCGTTGTTGCTTCCTCCCAACTACAACCAGGATTACTTCTTGTATCTCGCGGCCTCTCATTGCACCATTGGAATGGTCTTAGTTCAGGAAGATGAATCAGGAACTGAACATGTGATATATTACCTTAGTCGAACTTTAAATCCAACTGAGCTAAAATACTCACATGTGGAGAAATTGGCATTGGCAGCCGTTCAAGCCGTCCAACGTTTTCGTCACTACATTTTACTACGTAAAACTACAGTAATTTTGGATTACAACCCTATGATCTACATTTTGACCAAGCAATTGCTAGGGGGCAAGTACTCTAAATGGATTGTTATCCTGCAGGAGTTTGACTTGGAATTTGAGAAATCCAAGTCTAAGAAATCTTTAGTTTTTGCGGAATTAATGTGTGACTTCCCGCGTGCTGACACGGAAACTGTGGCGGAGGAGCCCATTACGAACGAATCCTTGTTTCTAATCAGCACTTTAGATCCATGGTATGGGGATATCATCATTTATCTCCAGACCCAATCCTTTCGGCCAGAAATTTCAAGGTCAGAACGTCGAAAAATTCGATTCCAGTCCCAACAATTCAGGATTATTGGAGATACTCCAGGCGGACTCTGTTTTTCGACGTTGCTTAACTCACGAGGAAGTTGAAAGGGTTATAAATGACTGTCACTCTGGAGCACGTGGCGGTCATATGTCTGGGTATGCCACAGCCGAAAAGATATTGCGCGCTGGCTACTTCTGGTCGTCTTTATTTAAAGATTGTATTACGGCGGTCCGAAAATGCCACAACTGCCAAATTTTTGATCGAAAGATGCGCGCTCCACCTGTTCCTCTCCACCCTATAATTTCCGTTGGTCCTTTTGCCAAATGGGGTATCGATTTTATTACATGTAACCCTCACTCGGCCGGGGGGCATGCGTATATCATCCTTGCAGTAGATTATTTTACTAAGTGGGCCGAGGCGATGCCTACATTTGAGGCAGACGGCAAGACAGCTGCAATTTTCGTGTTCAATCATATAATTGCTAGGTTTGGTGTCCCGCAAGTGATAATCACTGATCATGGGCGTCATTTTCGAAACGTTATGATGATCGAACTTACAGGCCAGCTTGGTTTACGTCACGATAGTTCAACCCCTTATTATCCACAAGCGAATGGTCTGGTTGAATTCATCAACAAAGTTTTAGTTATCATGATTCGACGAATCATTGGGATTCATCGGTCGAATTGGCACAACATGCTATTTTCAGCGCTTTGGGCGTACCGAACTTCAGTAAAAACATCAACAGGGTTCACTCCTTTCCAACTAGTCTATGGTTTGGAAGCTGTGTTACCCATTGAATGCGAAATCCCGTCACTGCAAATGGCCATCGAGTTACTTCCAGCCACTTCTGAAGAGGAAAAGCGTTTGTTATACTTGGCTCAATTAGATGAGAATCGACGTGATGCTGCATTGGCGATTGAGACTCACGCAAAATGCATGAAAGCTCAGTATGATCGAAATGTGACCCCTCGAAATTTTTCGGAAGGAGATCTAGTCTTAGTTTACGATCAAGCTAATGATAAATTAGGCACTGGAAAATTCGTTCCTATGTGGCATGGTCCCTATGTTGTCAAGCGAAAGCTAGCAAAAGGGGCCTATGAATTGGTAGACTTTGACGGGGACTCTTTGGGTAAACCCAGAAATGGTCTTTACTTGAAGAGGTATTATGCTTAAAGAATGGGTATGGAGATTTTTAGTTAGGATAGTTTTTCTTTCTAGTTGGTGTGTTTTAGTTTAAACAATGTGCTTAGCTTAGAGAGTGTTTTTTCGTCATTATTCCTGCTTATCTTGGTTTTACTCTTGATATTGCAGATGTCGATGCCTCTCCAAACATACATTGGTTTCGCTGATGGTGCTTGTCGTAATACATGGAACATCTCTTCCGCAGCTTGGGTTATCTATTCGCCCTCTGACGAGTTAGTATCTATGCATGGGGTAAGCCTCGGTCAAACAACAAACAACATTGCCGAGTATAGTGCAGTGATTGAGTTATTATCTGAATCCATTTCATTTGGGATTCGGAGTTTGATAGTGAGGTTAGATTCTGAACTCGTTGTATTACAGCTTAATAGAGTGTATGCCATTAGAAATCCAGTGTTATTAAGATTATTTTTGAGAGTGCATCTCTTGGAACGTGAATTTGATTACATTGAATATCAGCATATTCCAAGATCTTTAAATACATTAGCAGATGCAATTGCTTCTCGAATGTTAAATAGACATTTGCAATAATCATACATGTAAATTTAAAACCATTCCATAACATGATTTACAAGATAAGCCGGTAATAGTGATATATATATATATAGGAGTGTGTCAAAAAATACATCGTCCTTGATCATAGGTTGAAAAAACACCTTATGATCGGCAAAAATGATAAGTACAAAAAACAAAAATGTCACATGTGCCCACAATAGGCGATCATCCTATCACTGGTGATGATCTCTATAAGAAACCACTGCACGAGCCACCTTGCAAAGGAACCTCCTAAAAGGTCCCGGGACTCTAATCACATAGCGCTGAAGTCGACGAGGAATGTCATCTATAGTGGTCTCGGGAATATCTCTTGTCAAGCGCTCGAGATGACCCTCCAACTCGGCCAAAACCTCTGCTGATTCGTCCTGTGGGGCTGGCACGGGTGCAACTAGTTGCTTCCTCTCGAAAGGCCGGAGAGCGGCTGGTCACTGTGGACCCACATCTGCATTTGAAACTTTTGCTATCAGTTTTGAGAAGATGAAAAATAAAAAAAATTAAAATAGGAAAAATGTTGAAAAGGATTTTACCTGACTCATCCCACTGCTCTCCTGGTGGAAGAACCATGTCTGGGTCACCACGAAAATCTAGCCCAGCGTAAGGGAAGTCTTGAATAGAAAAGACCTAGTTTTCCAGCCATTGGAAATACTCAGGTTTGAATCGAGCAACCTTTGTCCTCTCGTCCGGGTGACGGGCCATAACTGCGACCCATCGCATCAGTTTGGGCTCTCGAGGAAGCCCAGCTCCAACGGTAAGGTGCTGTGGGATCAGCATAGGAACCCTCTCCAGGCCAAAACTCACAACCAAAGCCCCATAACCAAAGGTCTTTAGTCGTCCGTTCTTGGCCCTGGTCAGTTGGCCTTTCACATTGGCCAACACAACATCGCACCAGTTGAAGATGGTGCCTTTAAAGCAATCAACTGCCATACGCATCTGGGATCCGGTGGCAATATGTAATGCGGTAGCTCCGCAAAGTCTGGTGACAGTGAACGCAATCACCATGAGTTTAGGACGGGATATGGTCTTTATGTCTATCCCTTTGTCTCTAGCCTGGCTGTTGCAGTACTCTAGCCTGAGGCTATCGAAAGACTGGCCACCTGCCCTAGCCACAAACAGAGTCAAGTCTTCGCCTCTCTTAGGAAAACCAGTCAAGAAATATATGTATGCTAGCTCGATTTCGAGCTGGTGGCCGCCAATGAAGAAGCACTGGTCCTGTACGCTCCATCTGTCAACCAGCCACTGTAAGAAATCCACCTGAGCCCTCATGCCAGGAATGGCCCAGAATTTGTACAAGCCGCACGCCCTCAAAGCATCAAGTGAAGGCTGATGATTCCATGCGGTAGCATCCACGTCCTCATGCTCTCGTTCACGCCAATCTAGCATGATGTACTCTCTGCATCAAGTATAAAGACAAATTAAATTGCTAGAAATTATTTTGTGTGGTCCATTTTTGAGAATTTTTGGGTTAAAAACCCTTGCGACGGGGACCGCACCCTCCGGGTTAGACACAGTGCGTGGGACCGCACTTTGTCTACATGGAAGGTGCGGACCCCGAGCTTTTTCCCAATGGAGAAAAAGTTGGGGTCCGCAGGCCCGCAATGGTAAACCTGCGGGCCCCCGCGCGCGAGTTTTATGCCTAAAAACCCTCCCAAAAATGAAATAAATGACTAAAACAAAAAATTAAACGGTTAAAAATGAAGAGTAGGATGATGTGGATTACCTGGAGAAGACGGCGTTCGATTCCTACGGTTGGATTTTCCGCAATCTTCACGGGAAGTTTTTTGAGCAAAAGCACTATTTTCTCACCCAAACTCAAACGGTAAAAATGAATTGACAAAAGCCCTTTTTATAAGTTTTTTGAGTAAATAAATTGCAAATTTGTTTATGTTTCACTTTGAAAAGGTATTTTTACGACATTTTTATCTATTTCAAACAGGTATGAGTAATGTTTGTGTTTTTGTGCAGAATAAAGGATTATTCAGGCAAAATCTATCATTTTCGACGAAAAAACATGTAGAGTCACCTTTAAGCTCTTTTCTGACTCCTGAAACATGAAAAGATTGCCGAGTGTTTCTTTCAAACTCGTTAAAACGAAATTAAAAGACGGTCCACTTACAACTCTTTTCCGACCATAAAAACATGAAAAGATTGCCGAATTTTTGTCGTTTCAAATTCGATATTGGTTATAAAACGACGTGTCGTTGATCGCTTTTTACTTTTTTGGGTCAAGGGCACTAATAACGAAAAGTACTCCTTGGTCGTAAAAGATCGAGCGGTTCTCTCAAGTATTATTTTATACTTTTTCGGGCTTGGGAGACACAAATTTACGAAAAAGGTCAACCCTGGAGTCTTCTTAAGTTTTTTCAGATTCTCTAAAATTGAAAAACGCCGAGTTTCTCCTATACTGGAATCGTTAAAATTTCACAGTAAAGGACCTGTTCAATTAAAAACAGGAACGAACCACTCCTTCTTAGGGTGTGAATTTAAACTAAGTTGGACTCATCCGAAGGATGAGCTTATAATCAAGCAAATGTTATCCTCCTCAAGCTTGTCAAAAATAAAGAGGTACCTGCCAGAAATGGTGGGGGAAAAGAGAGAAAAATGAGTCTGTTTGTCATACTTTGTAACCACTCTTGAACACGACACTTTCATTCACCTGGGTTGGGAAATCCTTTGCCTAACAGTTGATCAAACCACATTGAAAGTCTTCAGCCGGTTTCTGGGTATTAACTTTGGGTCAATTGTCACCAAACCATCTGCCGTTTCGTTATGTGTTCAAGAGGTCACTGCCAATAAGCCATTCATCTGCAAAATATCTGTCATCCATCTTGACCATCCCTGAGTCAGTCCTTGCAACTAAATTTCTTCAACTTGATCTATGATTTCGTGTTGTGGGCTTGCCTACGACGGATCACTTTCTATCGACATCAGCTCATTATCTAGAAAGATGATCTAGAAATCGTCAGTACCTTGAAATCTGCATGCCTCAATGGCAGGTTTCTCGCCTTTGACGACAGTTTACATCATTGACTTTCGATCAAATGATTCCGTGACATGTTCGACATCAACACATTTATTCGCATCTCATGGATTGTACTTGGTACTTTGAGAGCCATTGACATCATTGGTGGTTTCTCTCACACTTGTTAACAGTTTACATCATTGACTGGTAATCAAGTGGTTTCTACCATGTTCGACATCAACACATTCATTCGCATGGATAGAATCGTACTGTTTTGGGAAGTAGAAATGAAGACCCTGGATCTAGTTTCCACAATCCAGGCTGCGAGGAATTTTGTATTCATTATATAATGGACTATTCATAAACAGATGGCTGCGTCCATACTGTGTCCACATGAGTCTATACTTGTGATGTTTTACAAGATCATTCCTGTATCAGAGTAGTAGTTAGTTTTCTAGTCAGTTTTGATCTGAGTATGGGAATGCCTACCTCAGCGATGATATGATCTCATATATATATCTTGCATTGAATGTTTTTACAGGTTCCAACCGGGCTCTCCACAAGATGATCCTCGAAATGATAAAGTACTTCACTCTTCCTAAATGATAAATGAATTCCTCATCTACTACAGACTTCGCACTTTAGGGGGCAATTTGTTACACAAAAATATCATCACCATGATTATTTGCAGTCAGTATGGGTCTATCATCACTTGTACTATCCTCCTAAGCAAGTCTCAGACCTCAGCTCTTCAAATCAAGCTTTGGAAATGAGAGAAAGACATTAAAAATCAATGTAACTCTGGTTCCGCATTTTCTCTCACTGTCACATGCAGTCCCGCACCTTTTGTGTACAAAAACTGCGGACTTTCCCGCTCTGTCCCTAACGGTGTAGGTGCGGACCCCTGTGAAAGTCAAAAGGCGCAAGTTTTATCTTAAAAAACTCACTTTGGGTTAATTCTAGAGGTTTCTAGAAGCAATTTTTACGTGGATTGTTCACTCTGAGGTGGTTCATGCATCCCAAAAGAGAAGGAGCTAATCCCTTGATGAGAGGAGCTATCCCTTTGAAGGAGGGCTTTATCCCTTTGAAGGAGGACCTAGTAACCTCCCTCCATTGCACTATAAATACAGGCACTGGGCTGGTTGCTGAAGAGGTTAGAAGCTGAACATTTTTGAGGGTAAATGCTGGTGAAATCAAGACTTCCTAGTTAAGCCTAAGAGGAAAGATCACATACCTTTTTGGTTTCATTGGGGAGTGAGTGAAACGTGTCAAAGTAGAGGAGACTTCTTGTTGGACCCTGGGAGGAGCTTGTACAGCGTCAAGGCAAAGGTTGTAAAGTTCTTCTTCTTTTGAATTAATACAAACAAACTCATTTTTCTCAACAAGTATCTTATGTTATTTTTTTCATGGACTCCTTGACTTTCATGTTAAATATGTTTTATGCAATTGGCTTTTCAGGTGCTATTTAATTTGTTTGCCTTGTTTGTGTTTGCAGATTCGGGAAAGGAGCTCATTTGGATCGAAGGAGCGAGGGCATCCACAAGCTTGCGTTGGACCTAAGGTAGGCCCTAAAAACACTTTTTTGCTATTGTTTATCAAAGCATATTTAGAGAAAGATAGTGTCTGGTTGGTTTGCTTGTCATTAGGTCTTCTTTAGATTCTAGGAAGGTCTATCTTGTCTGCAAGATCGACTTATTCCGTGTGACATGAATGATTAATTTAGTTTAGGAACAAAAATATGACTAATTAAAAAGTACTACAATAATACAAATTAGTCATTTATGTTTGTCATTTTAATTGTGTCACTTCAACATGAACTTACAACTAGTGATAAGGGATTCAAAGGTTGTTATAAATTGGCTAAAAGGTTATACTTCCTTAAACATTTCATTATTGGATCAATAGATGTTAAGAGTTATGGAGTTGATAAGAACCTCCAAGGTTATATCCTTTAATCATATTCACAAGGAAATAAATTCAAAGGCTTACAGCTGAGTCAAATACATTATGAAGAATACCTGCAAAGAGAATAATACATTATGGAGAATAGTAAAACAAACCATCTTCCTCAATATTAGATTAACACCTAATTTAACATTGCAAAAAAAACAAAACCAACAACAACACCACCACCTATAAATATATTTATACCTTCTTTACTCTTTAATAATTATGAAAAATTTAAAATAAATATATAAATTTATCTATAATTTCTTCCCCACATTAATTGTGATGACCATTGTTGACTCCTAAAATCCCAAAAAAAAAACGTCTTCTAAAAAGGCCTTTACCCCAACTAACCATAAAAGTGAACTGGTAAAGTTGCTAATCAACTATAAATTCAAGAGTAATACCTTAGTTTTCAATAGTAATACCTTAGTTGTGTGGAAAATTTAAAAATTGCTGTTTATATTCTTCAAACACCAAACCAAAGAGCCCTTTACCATAAAAGTGAACTGGTAAAGTTGCTAATCAACTATCAATTCAATAGTACTACCTTAACTGTGTGGAAAATTTGAAAATTACCCTTTATCTTCTTCAAGCACAAAAATAAAGAGCAATGCCCTAGTTTGAAGATAGAGTAAGTTACTTTTCTGACAAGAAAAATATATGCCTAAACTACATTCGAGATTGTGTCATGTGTCTATTCATATTTTATTGCACTGGTTCTTATCACTAGTTTGCCAACATGGCACATAAGCATGCTTCATTTTCAAAGGAATTGATATTATACACCAACAACATTGTCGTAAGTTTTCTGGTTCTAGTTGCAGGGCTCAAGCATCTCGATCCTAACAAGAATGCCTCAACAAAGACGACAAAACGAAAGGAGGAAATCAAAAATGTTTTCGTCAGCCTCAGATACTCACAAATCCTTATGAGGTATTCATCGGAAACCCTTGTGAGGTATTTATCAATATTTTAAAATTCTTGTTCCCCACTCAAACTCAAAGAAGATACACGATTTTTAATGGTCAAATCTATGTTTATTACATCAACCCTTGAAAACTGAATTCAGGGATGTACACAAAAATTACTAATTATTTATACTTTAAAAATGTGAACTTTTCTTTCAAATCCTAGACCAAAAAAATATTGGATTTTACCTCAAATCCTAGACTGATGAATCATTGGTTATCTTGAAAATTTACCCAATATTCATGCCACAACATTTTTGTTTATTTCTTCTCATACATTGATTTTGATTTCAAACTTTGAATTAATTATTATTCATTTACCTTTTTGTCTCTATTTATAGCTCCAAGGTCATTGCTATTAATGTTGTTTACTTAATATTCATACCTTTGGATATGTAATCTTAAATTCATCAAGTTTTGTTTCAAAATTTCAAGTCCCAAACCATTTCCATTTGAAAGTTCCCCCCCATACTCTGGAAGCATTGCAATTGGTCTGAATAATTCGAGCACCACAAGTGGCCTATTTCCATGGGCATGAGGGCCCTCAAAATATGAATCAATACTCACATGCACTTCCTTCATATTCATGTGAGGGGGTACTCTTCTCCCAAAATATGTCCCCAACTACTTGTTTGTGTCTTTAGGAATTGGACCTTGTTAAATGGATGGATGCAAGACCTAATTGATGATGTAGTAGTTCAATGGAGAAGGAGGTGATCCTTTTGGTTATGTTTCATAAGTTGTTTCGACCATTTATGCTCTGTCTTGTATCCTAGACTTGTATGTTGCACTGATTCCACGTGTTTGACATAATTTCAGTCCCGGTAGGGGATGCTCAGGCCTAGTCCTGAGGTTGATTTTGATTTTTCAGCATTCTTACCATGTCCTTACTGAATTCTGAAGGTTGTAGCAAGTTCTGGGCAGAGGTCGGAATTCTGGGCTAGAAAAGTGGCTTAAATCCCAGGGTCTCTGGCACATAACTGACAATTTTGGTCCATAGTCGCTGGTAGGTAGGCCTGTGAGAGTGACTTTAGGTTGATGGCCACTCCCTTACCCATAGCATGAGAGTGACTTTAGGTTGATGGCCACTCCCTTACCCATAGCATGAGAGTGACTATGGCCTAAGAGGTCCAGAACAATAGTGGGACCTAGGGACAGGCTGTGTGAGTGGCTGACTTGTCTCCTGAGGGTTTTCTTGATGAAGTTGAATGAATGTGCGTGATGTTCCATCGGTTCCACTTCCTTAAGGTAAAATAGGAGGTCGAATCTGATCATAGTAGCCTCTTGTCTCATGTTTACCCCGATTGTCATGGTTACTTTGGGTAGACCTGGGAGGGGGTGTTGCGGATTGGTATTAGAGCATGGTTCACCCCTCAGACTGGATGAGTGGTGTGCGTTGGTCATGCATGCATGTAAGTTGCTTGTGTGTCCCTTATAATTGTGTTCCATGTGCTTCTTGCATTGCATCACGTTGGTCATGGTTGTAGTAAGGTTATCATGAGGAACTTTATATGATTTTGTGGAATGTAACGTCAGAAGTATATGAATGGTTACTTGATTATATGCAACTTATACATAGCTTTATTATATGTAGCTTGATCACATCCTTGTATGTTGGGTTGCACTCTTGATTGTTTGATTACATGTATCAGTCTTGTAGGTTGGTTACAAGAATTGATTTCTTATGCTCGACTACATGCAGTTATGCGTATGTGTAGTTGATTAGGCATTGTTTATGCATGTTGATGGTTTCATGTGGCAATTTGTACAATGGAATAACGGTTGTTGTCATGCATAAGGTGATAGCATGCATTGTTGATATGGTCTTGCATTGATGACTGGACCCTACCTAGAAGGATGTTTATGTGTTGATGAATTTATTCGATATATGTATATATTCTATTATGATTATGTTATATATGTATCACGCTGATTTGATGATATTGCAGACAAGGTATCCTCCTTGAATTATGATAAGGTATGTTGGTTTATTGTAATTGGTTTAGCTAACATAGTATGTCTTGTAGGAAAGAGATTAGATGGCTAGCAAGGTGGTAGACTACATAGGATCTCCCTATGCATCATATGAGCAGCGTGGTGTGGGGCATTCTTCTGATTTGGTAGACACATTGAGAAGCTTGTGGGAAGAAATAAGGAGTTGCAAAGAGGACAATGATAAAATCATGCAAGCACAAGAGAAACAAGCAGAGGTGAATGCAATACTACTTCAAAGTTTGTCAGAATTGCAGCGACAAGGGCCACTTGAGATCAGCCATGGGCAAGAGGATAGAACTAATGGGGCATATGGTAGTAGGTCTCCTAGCAAACACAGGTCTTATGGTGGGGATAGGTCGGATAAATCTAACATGATCATAGATGGTAGGTTGTTGGAAACTCCAGATAGGAGAGTTACTGGACACATGTACTATTCTAGTTCTGGTTCTGACAGGCATCATGATCGTCATCGCTATCATCCTTCCAGGAGGAGTGATAGGGGATACTTTCCAGATGAGTTCAAGAAAGAGAAGCCACCTAACTTTGATGGAGAGATGAATAAATCATAGGATGTAGAGGCATGAGGAAATTCTTTAGATTACATGACTATTTAGAAAACATGAAAGCAAGGATAGCCCTTTTCAGTCTCAATGGTAAAGCAAATATTTGGTGGGAAGATGTGAATAATTTTAAAGGTATTGATGAAGATGATTTGACTTCGGATGCATTTGAAAGGCTCTTCAAGAAGAAGTACTTTTGGGAGAGGTACTATGATGACAAAGTTAAGGAGTTTTATGATTTGCGGATGGGTTCCATAACAGATGATGAGTATACTAGCAAGTTTTTAGAGTTGTTGAGATATGTGCCTTACCTCAAGGAGGAGAAGGCCAAGATTCAGAGATTCATCAGTGGACCGACAATAGCATACAGAGACCAGATTGAGTTCGATGAGCCTAGATCATTGGAGGAGGCCATCCAAAAGTTGAATCATTGTTATAACAGTCAAAGTGCAAAGTTGAGCGGAAGCGTGACTTGAAAGGAAATGAGAAAGTTAAAGGAAAATGGCCACCAAAGCGAGGAAGAACTCAAGATGCAAGTGAGAAAGAAAATGCAGTTCCTTACAAGAGATTCAATACAACTGAGAAAGGACATAGAGAGTAACATACTAGAGGCGGTGGTAGAGAAGCATTGTAGTGTTGGATATGTGGTAAGGATCATCGTAAGAAGGACTGTCCACAGTATTAGAGTGGTGATAGACCCCAGATCTATAATGCCCAAGGTGCACATATAGTTGGTGATGTTGGTCATAACATTCCTTGGATCCATGCAGTTGTGGACAATAGGCATCATCAGGCATCAATCATTGAGATGGATGGTAAGATTTGTGATCAAGTTGTTTCTATTTTGATTGATCCTATATCTAACTATAGTTATATTAATCCCAACCTGGTGGATAAGTGTGGTTTGAGAAAATAAGTGCATGCATAATCTTGGTTGGTTCAGTTGCGTACAAGTACAAAGAAGCAAGTTCACCACTGGGTAAGAGCTTGTGCATTTTAGTTAAATGGTATGCCTATAGTAGCACACTTGAATGTGTTTCCATTGGGATCGTATAGCATGATTTTGGGTATGGATTGGCTATACCTTCACAGAACCAAAGTGGATTGCTTCGACAAGGCCATTGAGTGTGTGGATGATAGTGGGGAAAAGAGGACTTTGCAAGGAAAGAAGAAGCCTACATCAGTGAGGATGGTTACCGCTATGCAGGCTAAGCGTAGTCATAGAAAAGGTTGTGTGATGTTTGCAGTGCACATTTCTAGTGACAAGGGTAAGGACGTTGAGGATGTAGATGTATTGAGCATGTACCCAGTTTTGCAGCAGTTTCAAGATGTATTCCCTGAGGACATTACAGAGTTGCCACCTCATAGGGAGGTAGATTTCTCTATTGAGTTAGTGCCAGGGGCAACTCCAACATTAAAAGAACCTTACAAGATGAGCACACCTGATTTGGTAGAGTTGAAGTTGTAGTTAAAGGAGACACTTGACAAGGGACACCTTAGGCCAAGTATATCTCCTTGGGGTGCACCAGTGTTGTTCGTAAAGAAGAAAGATGGTACTCTCATGTTGTGCATTGACTACAAGTAATTGAACAAGGTAACAATCAAGAATAGGTACCCTTTTCCGAGGATTAATGATTTGTTTGATCAGTTAAAGGGAGCAACAATATTCTCTAAGATCGACTTGAGATTGGGATACCATCAGGTACGCATCAAGGAAGAGGATATCTTCAAGACTACGTTCAGGACCAGGTATGGGAATTATGAGTTTTTTCTTGTTCCATTCGGTTTGACTAATGCTCCAGCTACATTTATGTGTTTGATGAATAGTGTGTTGCATCCTTACCTGGACAAGTTTGTTATTGTATTCATTGATGAGATACTGGTATATTCTAAAAATGAGGAAGATCATGTCGAACATTTAGCAGCAGTGTTGAGGTTGCTAAGAGAGCATCAGTTGTATGCTAAGCTTATCAAGTGTAGCTTCTTTCAGACTGAGGTACACTAATTGGGACATGTTGTCTCCAAGGAAGGAATTGTAGTAGATCTAGAAAGGATAAGGGCTATTATGAAGTGGGAAACTCCGAAGAATGTGGATGAGGTGAGATCATTTATGGGATTGGAAGGTTACTACAGGAGATTCATTAGGAACTTATCATGCATTGCATATCCTATCACATCATTGCAGCGGAAAGGTAAGAAGTTTGAATGGACAAAGGAATGTGAGGCTAGTTTTGAGAAGCTGAAGAAATTGCTGACACATGCACTAATGATGAAGATTGCAGATCCAGACAAGGAGTTTGTAGTGTGTATAGATGCTTGCAAGAGAGGACTTGGTGGAGTTCTCATGCAATAAGGAAAGGTAGTGTGCTATGAGTCACGGAAACTAAATGAGCACTAGTAGAACTACCCAACAAATGACCTTGAGTTAGCAGTGATCATACATGCATTGAAGATGTGGAGGCACTATCTTCTTGGCAGGATATTTGTACTAATGAGAGGTCACAGTGGGTTTAGGTATTTGTTTGACTAGCCGAATCTAAATGCCAGACAAGCTAGATGGTTGGCCACCCTTAGTGAGTTCAACTTCAAGATCAGATACATCAAAGGGAAGGAGAACTAGGTTGCAGATGCTCTTAGTAGGAAGGTATAGGTAAATCATATAGCAACTATGAGCTCTTATGGGACAGAGTTACAGGATAGGATCTTGCAGGCAGGACAACGGGATGAAAAATACATGGAGATCATGCATAGGTTACAACAGAGTACAGGTATCGATATAAGTGATCAAGATGCAAAATATCATCTCATGGTAGATGTCTTGGTGAGGTTTCGAGACAGGATCTATGTGTCGAATTGCAGTAAGCTCAATAATCTTATCTTGAGAGAGTTACACATCAAGCCATAATCGAGTCATCCAGGATATCAGAAGATGTTGACGACGGTGAAGAAATTCTACTATTGGCTGAATCTGAAGAGGGAAATGGCAGAGTTCGTGGTTAGATGTTTAGATTATTAGCAGGTAAAGGCAGAATGCAAGCATCCAGGTCATCTACTATAGCCTATTGTGATTCCATAATGGAAATGGGAGGTCATTTCCATGGATTTCATCACAGGTCTTTCGAGGAATGTGAAGAAGTGTGATTTTATTATGGTCATGGTTGACAGGTTGAGCAAGGTAGCCCACTTCATTCCAGTGAACAATACATATTTAGCCAGTGAGGTAGCATAGGTTTTCATTAGAGAGATAGTAAGCCTGCATGGCGTTACAAAGAAAATATTGTCGGATAGGGATGCAAAGTTCATTTCCAAGTTTTGGAAGGAGCTATTTGCAAGCTTGGGTACAGAGTGGGCCTTCAGCACAACTTATCATCCATAGAAAAATGGACAAATAAAGAGGGTCAACATGATTTTGGAGGATACACTGAGGATGTATGTGATGCACCAGTAGAGGAAATGGGAGGAGTATCTTCCTTTAGCTGATTTCGCATACAACAATGGTTATCAGGAGTCATTGAAGATGAGTCCTTTCGAGGCATTGTATGGATGGAGTTGCAACACTCTCATCAGCTAGAGTGATCCAGTGAATAGGGTACTTATTGGACCGAATATGCTGGTAGACATGGAGCAGGAAATGTAGGTTATAAAGAGGAGTCTTAAGGCAACACAGGATAGGAAAAATAGTTATGTAGATCAACACAAGGTATTCAAGGAGTTTCAGGTTGGGAAGCGTATTTACAAATCAAGCCCAAGAAAACATCTTTTGAGGATTGGTTCATGTGCCAAGATGGCACCACGGTATTGTGGGCCTTTCGAGATCTTTGATAGGATTGGACTAGTGGCATATGGACTTGCACTACCTCCAATAGTGAAAGTCCATGATGTTTTCCATATTTCATTGGTTAGAAGTATATAAAGGATGTTGATCATGTTATTGATTAATCTGTATTGTAGGTGGAGCAAGAAGGAGAGTTCCAGTTGGAGCCTTAGTGCATATTGTAGCGGAAACATCTCATGCTTAGGAACAGAGCCAAAGAGAAAGTTAAAGTGCAGTGGAAGCACTTTGGGCCTAAAGAAGCTACATGGGAGATGACAGATCAGATGCAGGCCCGATATCCTTCATTTTTTGCTGGTTGAGGCAAAGCAGTTTTGGTTTGATGTTGGTATATGTTTTGTTGATGTTATGGTATATGTATGTATATGTATACGAATGTAAATACCACCATGAGCTAAGTTATAGAGCTCCAATAAGCAGTATGGGTGTCATGTTATTATGGTTGTTATATTGTCATGAGGTTTTGCTTTTAAGCAGGTATTTCATTGTAAATACCACAACGAGCTAAGTTATAAAGCTTCATGGGAAATATATTTTCTTTTCAACGGTTTTGTTGAGGTCATGGTGTGGTTTAACACCAATGATGGTGTTCCCCAAAGGGGAGGGTTCTATAACAACCCTGGTGAAAAGTTCATGTAATAAAAGTTAATAAAGGAAAAATAAGACCATGGGTAAGGGACATGTATTCCAAGCTTAATGTTGGGAAAATGTATCCTAGTGGGCATTACTGGATGTGTGTTTTGGCTAAGGAAAATTGGCAAAG
The DNA here is from genome assembly GCA_031772625.1 of Pinus tabuliformis. NCBI lineage: Eukaryota > Viridiplantae > Streptophyta > Pinopsida > Pinales > Pinaceae > Pinus > Pinus tabuliformis. The sequence continues at coordinate 813,993,423 of CM062816.1, read as the reverse complement.
GCATTGAAAGGAAAAAAATGCATTTTGGCACATTTATTTATGAAAATAAAGGAAATTAGGAGAAAAGTAAGGTGAAAGGTCACAGGTTGCATGTGAGGAGGAAATTGAAGGAAAATAATGGAAAATGAAGAAATTAGAGGCCTCATGCATAAAAAGGCTTTTGAGGATCAGTTCATGGCTTTTGTCAAGTTCAAGTTTGGAGCTCTCTCATTATTCTCTCTCTCTCACTCTCTTGGTCACTTAGAGTTTTCTTGGAGCACTCTAACTTTGGATCAAGGAAGGAAAAGAAAGAAAAGGGAAAGGAAGGAAAGCAAGGATCAAGGAAAGGAAAGTAGGATCAAGCAACTTCAATAGGAATACTTGCAGGTAACCTTTTGCATGTGTGATTTCCTAGCTGGTTTGGAGATGCATGACTTTGCATGTTGGTATATGGTTCTCTTGCTGTTGGTGGCATGGTTTTGTCAGGTTATGACAATGGTTTTTAGCCTAGCCTTGAATTTTTCCGATGCCATGGTATTTTGGGATGTTTATTTCGGTTTTTGAGCTTTGGTTTGCTGGATGGATTTTAGAATTAAGGGCAGAGGTGGTCTCAAGTTCCATTCCCAAAGGCCTAGGAATCCCTTGACCGATTTTGGCGGGATACACATTATAGCTTGAGGGCGATGTCTCGGTTTAGGGCCTAGTGATCCGAGCTTGGATTGCGGTAAATCCACAGAGACAAGGAGATGGAAAATTCCTCAAGGATTGTGATGGATTCCATATGATATTCCAAGTTATGTTCGGAGCACCGGTTTTAGTGATCCAAATTTAAACAGGAATGCAACAAATTACAGATATAACCATACATTTAGAGATGTAGCAGAAATAATACTTCACTTCATTACTGTAAAATACTGAAATATGCTTACAAACAACAATGGAAATAAACTAGTTAGGGGGATGGTAGCTTATCTTTGAGAAGAGATGTGGCGGATACATGCCTCTGAACTATGTTACAATGAGGCTCGAAGGCCTATTTATTGTTGAGAAACAATGGAAAACCCTAAACATCCAAAAACCTAACCCTAGAAGATGAAACGCCAAACTGTGGGCCCCATTTGGGTAAATTGGTACATCAACTTCCCAGGGTCGTAACTTTGGCATACGATCTCTATTTGACATGCACAATATCTCGTTAGAAAGATCTACCCGATAACTACAACTTTGGGAAGAGCAACATTAATCCATGGACCATGTTGCTCCCAGTTTTCCCAAAAAATGTCGTTTAGGGCCTCAAAATGGCTCCGGAAGTTCAGGACCCAAAAAAATGCTAAAAATAGTAACTGTTCTACAATTAAGGAAACTAAAAAGATGAAAGAAACAATGGTGGGGGTCTAAGTGGACTTGGCGGGTGGCCACCAATATCCGCCTTGATCATTCCTCCCCCCTAGGAAGCAATGGTCCCCATTGCGTTGAGTTCCTCCATGAGTTGAGGAAACTTCTACTGAACTTGGTCCCTGGTGAGCCACTTGCCCTGGTGAAGGAGTTCGCCTGCATTGATAACTCGATACAGTTGGATATTCTGCTGACAAGTGTGCTTGATCTGTGTGTCCATGATTTGATCAGTTGCATCTTGTTCCATGCAATCTGGATTTAACTCTGTGGTGTGAGCTATTATGCAATGTTAGATGTGTCTAGTAATGGTGGAAAGTATGGCTGAAGGTGGTCCACATTTAACACTGGGTGCAGGCCAAGGAATGGGGGAATGCTGAGCTCAAATGCATTGTCTCCCACAACCTTGGTAATGGTGTAAGGACCATATCGGAGTGGTCTGAGTTTTCAATAGGCTCCAGTAAGGCGTTCTTTTTGCAAATGAAACCAGACTTTGTTGCCCACCTAAAACTTGTGTGGCACCCGATGTTGATCATGTCGTTGCTTCTACTTGGCATTTTATTTCTCTAAAATGTCGTGGACCTGCTAGCGAATATGTTGGATGTGCTTAATGAGGCTATTTGCCTTATCTGTTTCGGATTGGACATGAGCCGAATCTGCATGAGTAGCTGCAAATGACATGGCCACATCAATGGGACATAGTGGCTGGAATCCCAAGCCCACCTAAAAAGGGATGTGGCCAGTCGAGCTGTGGAGAGCCCGGTTGGAGCTGTGCTGAACATAAGGGAGGCTTTCATCCCATGTGCGCAGATGCTTTGAGTTGTACATGTGCAAAATGTGTACAATGATCCTATTGATAACCTCTGTCTAGCCATCAGTTTGAGGATGGAGGGTTGTGGACTTAGTGAGTTTGGTGTCCAACATTGACCAAAGACTGGACCAAAATGTACAGAGGAACCTGCTATCCCGATCTGAGATGATAGACCATGGGATCCCAAAGTGTACCCACACTCATTCAAAGAAGAGTGTAGCAGTGGCTTCTGCTGTGATATTCTTCTTGCAGGTCGCCATAATGGCCATCTTTGAGAATCTGTCGACGACCACAAAAACACAGTTGTTTCCATGCGTAGTAGAAGGAAGGCCCAACATGTAATCCATGGAGATGGATTCCCAAGGTCGACTAGGGGTAGGCAGTGGGGTATAGAGGCCTTGCTTCTTGATGGTTGGTTTGGCAATGGCACACGCAGTGCATGATCTAATGTACTTCTCGACATCTTGTCGAAGATTCAGATAATAGAAATATTTTTGCAGTATTGACACTGTTTTCTCGACCCCGAAATGCCCAGCAGCCCGATTATAGTGTGCTTCCCAAATCATCTTGGCATGCTCGCTTGAAGGAACACAAAGATGACCCAGGTGGCATAATAGGGCATCCTGGAGGTGAAAATTTGGAACATGTTGACCCTCCAAGAGTGTCTAGTATGTGTGGCTGAATTCTAGGTCGCTTTTGTAGAGAAGTGGCCAATCAGAAGTCTCATGCCCACAAGAGTTGAGCACGGTGGTTAACGCCATGATCGGTGGTCGACTGAGGTAATCTGCAACATTATTGATGCTGCCCTTCTTATACTTGATATTCAAATGGAACTGTTGTAGGTATGTGGACCACTTCTAATGGCGATCATTTGCATTTTCCCTTAGGTCTGTATGAACTGCAGGGGTTGGTGGTCTGTGTGGATGACCGTTTCCTTCCCCAAAATGTAATGCTTCCATTGTCGCCAAGCCTGCATAATGGAATACATCTCTTTGTCATAAGTGGGATACTTCTAGACTGTGTCTGTAAGTGTCTCACTGTGGTATGCCACTGGATGCCCGTGTTGAGTAAGGATTGCAACAATAGCATAGTCAGAGGCATCTGTCTCGACCTCAAATGGTTGTTGCAAGTCTGGTAATGCGAGCACTGGTGCCAAGTAGAGGTGATATTTCAACTCTATGAATGCCTTCTATTGAGATTCAGACCAAAATAATTTTTCTTTCCCTCCTCCTCTGGTGACTTGACTCAAGGGCCAAGTGATATGAGAAAATCCCAACACGAACCTGTGGTAGAAGTTGGCAAGACCTAGAAATCTGTGGAGCTCTATCAAAGTGATGATGGCCAATCTCGAATGACTTGGATCTTGGCTGGATCCACATGCACCCCCCGTTCATCAATAAAGTATCCCAAATCCTGAACCTGGGTCATGCCAAAAGTACATTTCTCCAATTTGGCATATAACTTGTGTTGCCGCAGTGTTTGGAGAAACTGTCGGATGTGGTGGAGGTGCTCTTCCCAACTCTGGCTGAAGATTAGGATGTCACCCAAGTATACCACTACAAATGAGTTGGTGAATGGCCACAAGATGTCATCCATTAGCCTCATGAAGGTTGCAGGAGTATTCGTCAATCCGAAAGGCATAACCAACCATTCGAAAAGGCCCTCCTTGGCTTTGAAGACAGTCTTCCACACATCGGAGGGTTCAATTGGTACCTGGTGATATCCTGACTTCAAATCGATCTTGCTAAAATATTTTCCCCCCTTCAGTTGGTCCAGGAGGTCATCAATCCGTGGGATCGGGTACCTATTACAGACAGTGATCTTGTTCAGTGCCCGATAGTCAATACAGAGTCTCCAAGTCCCATCCTTCTTCTGTACCAACACGATCGGGCTTCCACAGGGCGATGAACTTGGATGGATGTGACCTTTCTACAACAGCTCCTGAATCTTCCTCTTGATTTCATCATTCTCCAGAACAGAGCATCGATAGATTGGTCCATTGGGTAGTGGCACACCTGGGGTTAGATCGATGGAGTGCTTGACCTGACAGTGCAGAGGAACCCTTGCGGGGGAGGTGAAGATATCCTCATACTCCTCCACAACCTTGTCCATCTGTAGTTGTCATGCGGAGGGACCCTGTCTGGAGGTCGTGGCCACCGTATTCTTCTTTTCTCGAGGGCATATCTTTAGGAAAGAAAATTTCCCGGTTTTGGAAATGAACTTATTGCATTGTTTTGCAGTAATAAAAGAGATGGCGGTAGGCGATGCTACCTCCGGTATCCTATACAACTTATTTCCCAAAGTAACAATAACAACACTAGACCTTGACTCATACACAACATGTCGCTTCCACAAGTATGGTTGGCCTAATAATACATCACAAACATCAAGGGGAGCAACGTCACACAATACCTCATCCGTGAAGGGCTTGATGTTGTATGGAAGGCGACACTGCTGGCCCACACAAATATCCCGTCCTTGGTGAATCCATCCGATGGTGTACGGTTGTGGATGTGCTATGGTTGGTAAGCTCAGCCGCTTCACGACCTCTGCCAAAATGAGGTTCCTTTTTCTCCCGCTATCGACAATGAACTATAGCGGGGAGCCATTTAGCCACATTTGGGAGTGGAAGAGACGCTCCTCCTCCTCTGGATCTTCGGGTTCCTCCTTGTGGATATTCATGGTGGCAACGGTGGCGTTGGGCTCCGCATTGATAATCTTCTTCCCTTTGTCATTCCCCTTGTCTGGTTCTGACTCAGAGCCAGAACATGCATCTGATTCTGAAACCTTTAGCTCGGCCATCAGTAACTGCTTGGCCTGACACTCACTTGTGTTGTGAGTGGAGCTCTTATGGAACTCACACCACTTTCTCATGTCCTTTTTCAGCTTCGCGACGTTGTTCTTTGCTTGCAACTTTTGCGGGTTGTCTTGGGCTGCCCCGCCTTGGCTTTGTCCTTTGTTCTATAGTTTGGGGGCACCTTTCCCTTGCTTCGGATTTGTAGATCCAAAGTCTCGCTTCTTCTGTTTAAACTTTTGCTCGCTCTTGATAGCATATCGGTATGTCGTGCTGAGCGAGGAGATGTTCAGGAATTCTATTTCTTCTTGGATGTACCTGTGCAGGCAGCCGCACTATTTGAGTACCAAATGTTGCTCCGAATCCTTGATACCCAACTTTATGCAAAGGGTATGGAAAAGATTGGTAAACTTTGGCACGTCTTGGTCCCTTCCTTGCCGCAGCGTGGTCCACTTTATGTATTGATCCTTATAGCTTCCGACAGGGTAGTACTGCTCCTTGATGGTAGTTTGGAATGAATTGCAAGTGGGAGCGACTGAAAACATTGAGGCCATACTTTCATCCTTCTGCTCGCAGTAGGTTTCCCACTAGTCCTTGATGTGGGGAGCGGCTTTGAGAAGAGCGAAAGTAATCTTTTCCCGGTCGAAAAAATCATGAACAAAAAAATATGCTTCTAGCAGATTTAACCATTTATCTATGGCGTCTGCATCTATTTGACCCTAAAATATAGGAATGTCAAAGTTAACTTGTACCTTAAAGGGTCTGGCACTTCCAGAGTAACTGCTGGAAGTAGATGTGTTGCCCATGGGTAGCCGCTGAAGGATCTGGGCAAAGTTGTCCATCATCGTGTTCGTTTGTCGTTCGAGGGCCTCTTTGAGAAAGATTTTGATAGGATTTGCCCCCTCGGCTTTATTTTCATTCGCCATGGGAGGTCGTTGGGATTTGTGAGGCTAGTATTGCAAAGGTTCGGCCAGTTCAAGCCCTAACTCCTTATATCCGATCTCGTTGGGGACATGCAAAGAAAGACAGAGAAAGAGCAGATCGCTTTGATACCACTGATCCGGATTTAAACAGGAACACAACAAATTACAGATATAACCATACATATAAAGATGCAACATAAATAATACTTCATTTCATTACTGTAAAATACTGAAATACGCTTACAAACAGAAATGGAAATAAACTAGCTAGGGCGATGGTAGCTTATCTCTGAGAAGAGATGTGGCGGCTACATGCCTCTATGTTACAATGAGGCTCGAAGGCCTATTTATTGTTGAGAAATAATGGAAAACCCTAAACATCCAAAAACCTAACCCTAGAAGATGAAACGCCAAACTGTGGGCTCCGTTTGGGTAAATTGGTACATCAACTTCCCAGGGTTGTAACATTGGCATACGATCTCCGTTTGACGTGCACAATATATCGTTAGAAAGATTTACCCAAGAACTACAACTTTGGGAAAAGCAACATCGGTCCATGGAACCCATGTTGCTCCCAATTTTCCCAAAAAAAGTCGTTTAGGGCCTCAAAATGGCTCTGGAAGTTCAGGACCCGAAAAACTACTAAAAACAGTAAATTGTGCTACAATTAAGGAAACTGAAAAGCTGAAAGAAAAAATGGTGGGGGTCCAAGTGCACTTGGCGGGTGGCCACCAATATCCACCTAGATCATTTGGTGTGATCACGGTTTGATGAGGGTGGAGGTGGTTTAACCTCTGGATTCCCTTGGTCGTTCTTGGATTGGTTGTTGTATGATATCCCACATTCATGCTTGGAATATGGCACGAGGGTGACTGACAGAAAGAAATATTTGGTTCAACCATGTCTATGGTCAGGTGGTACGTGGAAGTCCCGAGCTTGGTCAGATTTGCCTATGATTAATAAAATCTAAGTTCTCTTATGTCTTTTGCACTGATTTATATGTGGATTTAATGTTGTCTTATCTTTGATATTTACATGGTTTTATGCTGGTTATAAGCATGGTTAAATGATTGGTTCATGTCATGGTTATTTGATGCATTTACTTGTAACTGTTAAATGGATGGATGCAAGACCTAATTGATGATGTAATAGTTCAATGGAGAAGGAGTTGATCCTTCTAGTTATGTTCCATAAGTTGTTTCTGTCATTTATGCTCTGTCTTGTATCCTAGACTTGTAGGTTGCATTGATGTGAAGTGTTGGACATAATGTCAGTCCTGGTTGGGGATGCTCATGCCTAGTCCTAAGGTTGATTTTGATTTTTCAGCATTGTTACCATGTCCTTAATGAATTCTGAAGGTTGCATCAAGTTTTGGGCTGAGGCCGAGATTCTAGGCTATAAAAGTGGCTTAAATTCCAGGGTTGCTAGCACATAAATGGCAATTTTGGTCCACATTCACTAGCAGGCAGGCTTGTGAGAGCGAATTTAGGTTTCTGGTCACTCCCTTGCCCATAGCATGAGAGCGACGATGGACTAAGAGATCCAGAACAACAGTGGGACCCAGGGACAGGCTGCCTAAGTGGCTGACTTGTCTCTTGAGGATTCTGTGGATGAAGTTGGATGATTGTGCATGATGTTCCATTGATTCCACTTCCTTAACGTCATATAGGAGGTCGAATCTGATCATAGTAGCCTCTCGTCTCATGTTTACCCCACTTGTTATGGTTACTTTGGGTAGACCTGGGAGGGGGTGTTACAACAAAGAACAAAGGGATCTATATCTATACTCCAAAGATTAATCACATTTTTAAAAAGACATTAAGAATTATTATTATTATTCAGCCTATTATTATTAGAATAAAGAATATTGTTTTTATTCTTTTTGGAAAATATATTAGATGAATTACTTTTGTTGTTGATATTATTAGTATTATTATTATTATTCGTAGTAGTATTGTAGTAGTATTATTAGAAGAAAGAAAAATATTTTTGTTCTTAATTTAACATTTATTGTTATTATTATTATTACATTTATTTTTATTAGAATTTATAAAAGATAAATTAATGTTTTTAATAATATTATTATAATGAAAGTTGTTATTATTAAGATGGGTCATATTGTTACTATTATAATCAAAATTAATATTATGATTACCATCCTAGTTATTAATATTATCATAGCTAGGGTTACAATTAAAGATACTAGAGGACAAACTAGAATCATTAATGGAATGAGGCATTAAAGAGTCAAGGTTAGGAGCCAAATTTAGGGACGCGAGAAAAATTGAAGAGGGACTACCGTGGGGAGATAGGTTTCGGTGCAACAAGCCTGGGGAAAATCATTAAGGTTAGAGGAAATGCAAGGAGGGTTAATGGAGGCCAGTGTGGGAAATGGAATTGTCGTCCTAAAATATGATAAATGAGGATGCATTGTTATCCTTATTAAATGTGACTATGTTAACAAGATGATTGACATCTTCATAACAATGGTAGTTACATTAAACTTAAAAATAATCCCATTAAAAAAGTTTCTAAAGAAATCGTGCATGCCATAAAATCTAATAGTTCTCTTAATCCTATTAGCAATTAGCTTATTGAAAGCAATCCTCTTACCCCCAGAATTTATGGCTTTCTGAAGGTCCATAAAATTATGATCTCCCTGAGACCTATTGTCAACACAATAGGTGGGCCCTCCTATCTTCTTGCTAAATTCATGGCTTAGAAGCTCAAACCTCTTATTGGTCACACAAAGTCCATTATCAAAGACTCGACTTCATTTATCAAAGAGGTGAAAGATATTAGGCTTGATCCAGGGGATTTGTTAGCGAGCTTTGATGTTGTATCCCTTATACAAAATCCCTATTCAAGAGGCCATTGATGTCATTATTTAGATTACTGATAATGACACGACCAAATTGGTTGGTATTTGCCTTACCTCCACTTTTTTCAGCTTCCAAGGTGAGTTCTTTGAACAAACTTGTGGGGTTGTGATGGGTTCTCCTATTTCCCCCATAGTTGCTAACTTATTCATGGACTATTTTGAGACCAAAGCTCCAGCCTCTGCTCCATTCCGCCCTAAGAAATGGAAGAGGTTTGTTGATGACACTTGTGTCGTTTGGCCCCATGGTCGTGAGAAATTAGATTTGTTTCTCAATCATCTGAATTCCCAATCTGAATCCATAAATTCACAATGGAAGTTGAGGTTAATGGGTGTCTCCCTTTCCTTGATATTCTCCTCTCCAAAATGGATGATGGTTCTGTTTCTCACCAAGTTTTTCCCAAAAAAATAACACGAAACAATATCTTAATGTCGCTTCTCATCATTTTCCAGCCCAAAAATTAGGAGTTCTCATTAGTAGAAATGATGAAATTAGTGACCAGGTGACTAAAAACGTTAGTCACCACAACTTTTACAAGTGAAATACTACAAAAAATGAGTAATCTTAAGTGACCCAACCAAAAACAACTAACATAAATGACTAATTTAGTCTCGGGTTAAAATGTACAACTAGATAATAAGTAATGAAATTAAAAATGACTAATGTGAATGATTAATTTAGTTTAGGAACAAAAATACGACTAATTAAAAAGTACTACAATAATACAAATTAGCCATTTATGTTAGTCATTTTAATGGTGTCACTTCAACATGAACTTACAACTAGTGATAAGGGATTCAAAGGTTGTTATAAATTGGCTGAAAGGTTATACTTCCTTAAACATTTCATTATTGGATCAATAAATGTTAAGAGTTATGGAGTTGATTAGAACCACCAAGGTTATATCCTTTAATCATATTCACAAGGAATTAAATTCAAAGGCTTACAACTGAGTCAAATACATTATGAAGAATGCTTGCAAAGAGAAGAATACATTATGGATAATAGTAAAACAAACCATCTTCCTCAATATTAGATTAACACCTAATTTAACATTGCAAAAAAAAAAACAACAACAACACCACCACCTATAAATATATTTATTCCTTATTTACTTTTTAATAATTATGAAAAATTTAAAATAAATATATAAATTTATCTATAGTTTCTTCCCCACATTAATTGTGATGACCATTGTTGATTCCTAAAATCCCAAAATAAAAACGTCTTCTTAAAAGGCCTTTACCCCAACTAACCATAAAAGTGAACTGGTAAAGTTGCTAATCAACTATCAATTCAAGAGTAATACATTAGTTTTCAATAGTAATACCTTAGTTGTGTGGAAAATTTAAAAATTACTCTTTATATTCTTCAAGCACCAAACCAAAGAGCCCTTTACCATAAAAGTGAACCGGTAAAGTTGCTAATCAACTATCAATTCAATAGTACTACCTTAACTGTGTGGAAAATTTGAAAATTACCCTTTATCTTCTTCAAGCACAAAACTAAAGAGCAATGCCCTACTTTGAAGATATAGTAATTTACTTTTCCAACAAGAAAAATATATGCCTAAACTACATTCGAGATTGTGTCATGTGTCTATTCATATTTTATTGCACCGGTTCTTATCACTAGTTTGCCAACATGGCACACAAGCATGCATGATTTTCAAAGGAATTGATATCATACACCAACAACATTGTTGTAAGTTTTCTGGTTCTAGTTGCAGGGCTCAAGCATCTTAATCCTAACAAGAACGCCTCAATAAATATGACAAAACGAAAGGAGGAAATCAAAAATGTTTTCATCGGCCTCAGATACTCACAAATCCTTATGAGATATTCATCGGAAACCCTTGTGAGGTATTTATCAATATTTTAAAATTCTTGTTCCCTACTCAAGATCAAATACGATACACGAGTTTTAATGGTCAAAGCTATGCTTATTACATCAACCCTTGAAAACTAAATTCAGGGATGTACACAAAAATTACTAATTATTTATACTTTAAAAATGTGAACTTTTCTTTCAAATCCTGGACCAAAAAAATATTGGATTTTACCTCAAATCCTAGACTGATGAATCATTGGTTATCTTGACAATTTACCCAATATTCATGCCACAACATTTTGGTTTATTTCTTCTCATACATTGATTTTGATTTCAAACTTTGAATTAATTATTCATTTACTTTTTTGTCTCTATTTATAGCTCCAAGGTCATTTCTATTAATGTTGTTCACTTAATATTCATACCTTTGGATATGTAACCTTAAATTCATTAAGTTTTGTTTCAAAATTTCAGGTCCCAAACCTTTGCTATTTGAAAGTTCCCCCCTATACTCTGGAAGCATTGCAATTGGTCTGAATAATTCAAGCACCACAAGTGGCCTATTTCCATGGGCATGAGGGCCCTCAAAATATGAATCAATACTCACATGAACTTCCTTCATATTCATGTGAGGGGGTACTCTTCTGTCAAAATATGTCCCCAACTACTTGTTTGTGTCTTTAGGAATTGGACCTTGGTAGGTGGCCTTCCACATCACCATATTAATTTGCTAATGAAACATATCCCCATGGACCAAACCATGAATATAGGAATCATTTATCCTCTTGAAATTGTTCTCTTAGGGTTGCTTGACTATGGATTTTGTGAATAACATTCCAAATCCCAACCCCCACCTCCCAGAACTTAAAAATTTATGCTCCTTCATGGACAAATTTTCTAACAAATTCGAAATTTTCAAATTTGTGTCTGAACTGTAACTTTTGGCCCCTTAAATTTTAATTTATACCTTGCAAGTGCTTGATCACACCACTCTGTATTACTGCTACAAATGTGCTTTGATGGGATTTTAGCTATAATTTTCATTATGACAAAATTTACATGTTTGTAAATGTGTGAATCCAAACTGTTTCTCCCATTCCAATTTTGCATGCTATGTATGGATGAGAGACATTTTTAAGGTTGAATATTTTTTATCTCCATGTAGATTTATTAATATCTATTTTGCTACACATCTCAATGGGATTACACATATAGTATTTTTCTAATAACCATATCGTTCTTTTTATTCTAGTTTGATTGTTACAACCGTGTTTTTTGGATTCCGATTCCTTTCTCTTACATGTTGTGATAGCTTGTGATGTTATAAATATATATGATATTAATGTAACCTTTGACTTAATTGGAGGGTTAGAATAGGTTAAATATGAACTTTATGAGCTGGTTATTCTTCCATTACAAAATCCTAATTTGTTTGGGTAGTGCAAGTTCCTTAGTCCTCCAAAAGGTGTTTTGGTGTATGACCCTTCTAGAACTAGGAAAACATTACTTGAAAAGGAAATAACAAGAGAATCAAGGGTTGTTTTCATCAATGTAAGGCTAGCCAATCTAATGAGAAAATGGTTTGGGAATTCTTAGAATCTTGGTATGTTAACATCCCTGCCTTAGTTTTGTTTGAAGTCTTACAAGCACTTTCTTGCATTGGCAATATATTTTTCTATTACTTTTCTCTTTCATGATGATAATTTGATACCTGTTGGGTCATTTTTGGCATGTTCTGATAATTTTTGTTTTAGTAGATATTGTTAGGATAGTATACTATATGCCCTGATTTATGATATATATGGCTTTACTTGAATTCTCATACATGATCGAAAATAGATGTCTCGGGGAGCTACAATTTAAGGATGCGAAATCATATCAATATAGCTTTGTTAAAATGTTCGAGCTAAACACAATGGTTGTTGATATGGAACCAATCACCTTAGAAACAAATCCTCTCATTTTGGATTACTTATTGAATCCTAGGGGTATCCCAAAGCACAAATTTATAAGGTCTTTTATGTGACTAGATCACTAGCACTGAAAACCATCTTTACATTGAATGGTTCAACATCTTGATGATCCATATCCTATTGACTGCAAGTTTTGTATTCACTATTTCTTTCATGGTAGCACCTCCAATAGATATTGATGGTGTTCATGAGCCTATTCCTGGTTCTCTTATTTATGGAAACAATATTACCTCTGACGTCATTATTCCTACCTTTGCAACTATCAGTTTTCACTTCTATCCCATCGGGGAAGTAGATTTTGTCAATGAATGGCTACACAACAGGGACCCTATGAGCCAATCATTCATGTTGTTGATGTAGTTCCCACACGACACAAACATTTGATGGTCTATCATAGCCAGACACTCTATGATGGTTTTCATAGATGCCCAACCTATAACAATGAGTTGCATTCTATTGCCAAAGCCTGTAAGAAATGAAAGGATTATATTCAAGCCTACTATGGCATGTTGCACTCACATGCTTATCTGAGTGTTGAGAATCATACTTTCTTCACACTTTGTTTGATCCTCTCCTTAAATTATCACCTCAAAGGAATGCTTCAATTATATATGTGAGGTGTGAGATTGATATCCTTCTACCAAATACCAAAGACATCTTTTATATCCTAGTTAGATTTATATTTTCCCTCATTTTTCTCATTTCCTTTTGTTATATGTATGTGTGGAGATGCGAATACCTTTGTTATATTTTATAGGAGGATCACGACATTGTAGGTGAGTAAGGAGGCCTAACCTTTTGATTTGTTTGCATATTATTTGATCTCTTTTGGCATATTCTAATAACATTGCTCATCATTGATGTCACATAATCATGGCCTCTTGTGCTCCTAGGAGGTTAATCATTCTTCATTCTATTATGTTAACTTGAACACTAAACACAATTGGAAATATCCTTCAAATGCATGAACATTAAACAATATTGGAAATATACTCCATCCAATAGCCACTTTGATTTTCTTGATAACTATTAAAATACTTTTAATATGAAAACATAAACTAAAATAATTTTTAATTGATTAAATATTTTTAATTTTATAATATAAAAAATAAATTAACTATTAAAAATCCAAATATTCTTAAAAAAAAAAAAAAATGAAAATTAAATTCCCACCCAGCAACTTTAACTAAACCCAACCCAAAACAATTAAAAAAAAATTAGTGTTTGCCCTAAAAAGTTAACAAGATTTTGGCACCATTAATTTTTTTTAGGTGAAAACTAAGTGAGTTGAAAGAATTGTGATGATATGTAAATAAAGACTCATTGATTAGCAACGGTCCTTCGGTTTAGAATAATTTACTCCCAAATGTTATTACTAAATTTACTTTTTGAAGACTTTTTAATATTTAATTGCAAAGTGGACATGGAAACATGTGACTTTGTTAAGTTTGTACAAAGATATTTACCGATTTCCATGATGACGCAACCACTATGTTGGTGGGCCACGTCAACGTAATAATTTCCATTTAAACAAAATAAATTTCTGTATTTAGAAATTCATTAAAAAAATGAATGGTTATACATGTAAATTGTTAAGAGGTTGAAAATGATATATCAGAGCCCCCGATTGGAAAATCGTCACAGAACCAAAGTGAAGCGAAACGTATTTGTATCGCAAGAGAGCGAAGAAAAAGGGTGCAATGCAGTGAGGAAAATGCATAGCGACAATGAGTAGAGAGGCCAAGCTGAGGCGTTTTTGAATTTGTAATGAAGAAACCACCAAGTCTGTGATTGGTAAGCCACCCAGGTATAAGGATGTAAAAGATGTGAGAACAGGGAGCCAAGCCATTCCATTTTTCTTTATTCTAGTATTTGAAATACTCAAGATTTCAGAGACTGAATCAGTTAGAAATCATCCATGCCCATATATAGAAATATAAAGTTATTGCGTGCAGTTTTGATATTTTGAATTGGAAACTGGAAGAAGCAAACCTCTGTGGGAGGTGGAGGGAGAAATACAAATATTAGTCGTGGTCGTATTATTTTTTGAGCTTTGGTGGCCATTGAGTGTTTCCTTTTGTGAATCCACAATTTGAGAACATGTTGACTGACACCAACTCCTCCACAGAAATTATGCACAACGCAATCCTAGTGTTTCTGCCATCTCCACTCAAGACTCTATGCTCCTTCTGCTCATGCGTGAACTTTGATCTGAATTGCTTGCCTGTTCTTCCCACTATTACTATTTCAAGGTTACAAATGCAACTTTTCTTTTAATTTTGAAAACATTTAGGTTATAACCCGTTGTGTTGTGCAACAACCCCCCATTTATTAGCCTTAATCCTTAGGTATTTATTGTACAAATAAATAGGGACCCTTAATTTTTTTTTAAAAAGCATAAGAATATAAGTTAAATTTAAAATATTTTCTTAGGAATAAATTCGATTTTCCCTTTTAATAAAACCTCACTAAAGCTTGAAGGAACAAAAAGGTCCCTTTAAAGGCAAGTCCGACCATATCGCAAATCGAAAAGTCTTAAGAGTATATGTTTATCCATTGAGTCAAGACTTGCGACTGCAATAAACGTAGCCCATGGAGAACCCAAACACATTCATTTTTTATAAAGTCTTAAAAATATTAATGAGAATTCTTTAAGGCGGAAACACCCCGAACCACAATTCATATACTCGAAAAGCCTCCCTCTCGCGAAATGCGATATCATCAAACCCGATGAACATTAAATCATATCATTAAAATACAATCACATGCGATGTATCGGAAGAATACCAACAAACTCTGCCCATAACATTCCAAATGGTTTCGATAGCGATAAAGTTATTTATTAAAGGAAAGCGCCCAAGGAAATTATAAAGGTTAAATGAAATTTCTGCTATACTGCCACATCGTTCATCGCAATCAAAATTGCTAATTTTTTTTTGGAAATATCTATTCTCCACTATCTCGACATCGCCGATTACGATATTGCGATAATGCGATCATCGCAATCGCAAATATCCCACGCTTAACACATTGATATGGTGATATCACTATCACATATTGGCTCAACACTTAAAGAATGAACTTATTTCACCATCTGAGCAACCCTTGCGATGCGATATATTAATGAGTAATAAACAAAACACGTGGAGCCATGATTTTGGTTAATTAATGGGTTTTGCCGAAGGAGATTTGGTGACCTATTTAGATTGATTTGCATTAAAACCTCTCTTTCGGTCATTTCAGAAGCTTTATGTGTTCGCATGCATTTACGTTTAAATCCTCTTTGCTCTTCATTGGCTCTATATTCATCATATTGCAAGATTTTTCTTGAAAGTAAATTTTGCAGAAAAATGACTAAATCTAAGAAGGGAAAGAAGTTTGGTGAGGCTTCTCAATCCTCTACGTCTGATGTCACTGAAATTATTCCATTATTTTCAGACACCAAATGCACCATTGATAGCGGGACCTCCTCATGGGAAGCTATGTACAATCTACTGGAAAAGGAGGGTCCAAAAATAATTCAAACCAAAGCAACAATAGATGATACCACTTCTTCTGAGGCTTCTTATTTTGAAGCTGCAAGTTCTTTCTTACACCGAATTGCTACCAGATCGAAGATTTTACCATACACTAACATGGTAAAATAGATTATAGACAACATCAACATTGCAGACCATGCATTCCTGACTTCAAGAAAAGAAGCTATTGGTTCCTTCACGACAGAGGATCTGAAAAGAATGTATCATATACTAGACCCACAGAAGGTATATGATAAATATTTCCTTGAGAATTTCACGAAGGAGAATGAGGATCCATTAGAACCAATTCGGAAATGGAAGTCTAATTCCAGCAAGTTCAAACAAGAGAAAACGGGTATGTATCCTATATCATCTCTCGTTGCTCCCTACTCTTGTGTCGCAGCTATGATGTGTAGACTATTTGGGCATGCTGATACCACCAAGTTTTCTATTGAGTGGGTTCCCTTAATAGATGCAGTCATGAAATACTTTGTAATGGATTTGGGTACCATTTTATCTAGCAACTTGGCTATGCAAATTCAAGAATATAGTGAAAAGATATTTGTCACCTCGAAGACAGTCCCACCATTTTTCATGAGTGCTTATATTATGGATGCAGTCTGTTTCACCACCAATTTTCCAACTATGGGGTGGAAATGGACTATTCAAGACCCTATTCCCATTCATATATATCATAAAATTCTATGGGAGTCTAATTACCAAGACCATTTCTACAAAATCTTCCAGGGAGTTATGTTGCTAATCCACCAAACATTTTTTGATCAGAAGGCCCCAATGTTATCCGACGAGGACAAGATCGATATTTTTCCAGTAGCTAGGTGGCTTGGGGAAGAGCTGTTTACCTATATCAGGTTTTTCGGAAGCATAGCACCCCCTCATGTCCTTCCTTGGTATGTACCTGATAAACTTCTTGCCAGGGAAATTGCTTACCAGACTGTAGGGGATGGGATAACCAAAACCTTGAAAGAATACAAGAAATCCCTTTGGCCTTCTTTTCCCCTCCAATGTGGTGTTTATGCGTTGCACAATTTCAAGCATGATGTGCTTGAAATCGACCACATCTTATGTTTGAAGCTCGCTATAGTTCCCGGCAGGTAGTATGATCCCAATAAAGTTACACAAAATTTCACAACATTGGTTAAAATAAGGCAGTTCAACCATGAAGAGAACGATTTTGATTATTTATTTGAGTAAGCCGAGCTCTTCTTACAGGTCCAACATCTGGCTACTTTGAGACTCAATTCACCAGATTTGGCCCATTTCCACCAATACAGGAAGAAGAGGTTACTGAAGGTCCCTTTGGACCTACTGGAAATACCTAAGCCAAATACTGAAATAGAAAACGTTTCAAGCTAGATTTTAGAAAAGGGATTAGAGCACGACTCAGAGCATGATTAAGAGAAAGCCTCAGAACACGATTCTAAGCATAACTCAAAAGAAAAATTAAAACAGGGGTTTGAACAGACATCAGAACAGAGATTGGGCTAGAATGCAGAACTAGGTTCAGAGCATGACTCAGATCATAACTCAGAGCATGACTCACATAAAATTTCAGAGAAAAGCCTTGAGAAGGGTCCTGTAAAGGACATTGAAAGGGAAACTTAAAAGGCCTCTTCAAAGAAGTAAGTGGAAGATATTTCCACTAAAAAACACACAAAGGATAACCCCTTAAAAAACCAATTAGATGAGGCATGGAAACAGTTTGACCGACAACTCAAAGGACAGTAAGGGGAGGAAAATGTTGAAACACAAAACATATTCAACACACCCCAAAATACTGGACAAAGCTCGCTTACTGACAGAGCTACTGACAAGACTGTTGCCACAGAAGAAATTGAAATCATCCCAGCCTTCCCCTCAACCAAAATTGTTCTCAGAGTAGAGGAGATTCCTCCTCTTGATGTCTTTTACAGTCCAAAACATTGGGCTGTAGTAAAGCGACAGAGGAAGAAAAGGAAAATAGATTAGTCCTCAGTGATAAGTCCTAACAATGAGCCAATGGATGTTGTTTGGAAGGATACTCCTATGGATCCTTTGGATAACTTGACCAAACTATCATAGTTTGCAGGTGCTTATGCATCTGCTACTATTGATAAGGTAGCAGAGGTCAAACAATTGATAAAGGACAAAGATGAGAGAATACAACAGTTGGCTGAAGAAAAGCAGAATATAGACCATCAGATGAAGGCACAAATGGCACAACTACAACAGAGATTTGATCAGTTAAAGCTCCAGTTTCAAGCAGAGACAAGTGCCAAAGATGCTCAAATACAAAAACTGCAATTTTTTGTAGAACAATTGAAAGACAATCCTAAAGTCGAGGAGTTTGTCAAAGAAGCACTTGAATTGAATTCTTTGTTATCTATGCAACATGCAACATTTTGTCAGAGGCTATCAGTCATCAATCCGATGTGCAAGGAAAGCGATTCACTGAGGAATCGAGTATCTGATATGAGGGTCACTTTCAACGAGATTGATGAGAAAATTTCAGGATACATTACATGGCAGGATACCCGAGAAGGAAGGATAACAGATCTACCCAGGATAGAAGAGACTCACAAAGATATCCTTTTCACTGAATGGGATATACAACTGAAACAAGAAGAAAGGGCAATCGCAAGAGCAATTGATGTTACAAGCAAGATCATTGAGACTGTCAATGACAATTTACATAATGCCAATCTGATACAAGAATTCCCGCCTGGGGGTTTTCCCAATATTAGAGACTTAGAAGCAAAATGGCAGGAAACTTCTACAACAAAAGAAGAAGTGATCAAACAGCTTACAAAACTGGACTGGGAAGTGTATTGGAGGTATCTGGTAAAGCCACACAGTCAGTGGTTAGTACTACACTGTCTTGCTGACTCAGCCATGTAGATGTTGCCTTCCCTCTCAGATGTAGTGTATACCATCCAAATGCGTACAAGGATGAAACAACCTCCTAAACTCAAGCCGATGTTGGATATATATCATCTCAGACAACAAATGAAAGAGTAGACACCACTGCATGCTAGAAATAGTCATTTCCATAATTTATCTTTTACGTAATTATGTCACTTATTTCTAGGAGGGTTGTTTAAACCTCCTAAGAACTCCATGCATTTCCTATTTTTGTACTTATATTTTATTGTGAAAACCCTTTCATGCCTTTTAAGAAAGGGTCCAAAATTTTATAAAGAAACTCTTTACTAGCTTGCACTTTTGTAATTTAAAGTTTCTCTTGTTAGAATCCTTGGATCGGAGTCCTGAACTTTTGTTGGAGAAGGCTTACAGAAGCTTGCACTTTTGTACTTTTGCAAACCCTCTTAATAAGACAGACTGGACTGGAGCTACTTATTTTATGAGCGTACTGATATGCATCAGGTACTTTTATCTTTGTGTATTTATTTGTTCATGAATTAACAACCATTTCTATATACTATTCATCATATGTATCTTTTTCCATACAATGTTGTATCCATTCACTTTTGAACATACTAGGACTATTATTTTTTAATACATTGATGAGCAATTGGTCAAACGATATTTGATGCGATATATGCTTTATAAATTATTTTGATTAACTATTTAATCAAAATAATTACTTCAAAGGTTTTTTTTCATTTTTGTTAGTATCTGTTTAATCTTCATTATCAAGTACTAAGGATCATCGTTTTAGATCGCACAAATATAAGTAAAAATTCTTGGGTAATTGATCTAATATTCACTCTATGAGTGACATCAGTTAAAGATTTATTAAACAAAGGTATTACATACTCATGTGCTAGTGTGTGTTCTGTGTTATTTAAGCAAACACAAAGACACAAGAAATTTAATATGGAGTTCACCCTATTCTCCAGGGCTACATCTTCGGTCCAGCTTTCAGTGGTGGCCTTGTTTTATTGTGTCTTTAAGCAGAGAAATTACAATACAGGGACTCAATGTGAGTTCTCCCAAAGCAGGTTTTGCTTGGCAGGGTGGTTCTTGGATTCCCCAAGCCACTTGAGTACACAGACTTCTTCTTCCTACCAGCTCTATGACCTTCTGGTCTACAGTGGAAAGAACCAAATGTGATGCTTAGTCCAAACAGACTCCTCTATGGGATGGATTGAATCTTCAAGCTCTTTGGTGCTCGATGCTGCCTTTGGTCAGCTCGGCCCTTTGTCTCTTCTGCTTTGATTTACTGTTCTCTATGTTCAGTCCTCCTCTTTGGGTTCACTATTCCACTTCTTCGTCTCTCGACTCTTACTGTCTAAGCTTGTTGATTCGACTGTCTCTGTTCATGGCTTTTAGCCATTCATTCCAATGCCCGTTCAGTTCCTCTTCCGCCTTTGTCGATTCACCTTCTGCAGCTGCACTTGGAGTTCCCTGTTCGGCGTCATCATGAACGCTCAGGGAGTGGCCACATGTCCTCCTCTAAACGGTGCCAGCCTGCTTCATCGGTTCATTTCTTCAGTTACGTCGTGGATGCGTTCTTCCTCCACCGTGGTGGTCAGACGGTCTCCAAATCCCTTCTAAAACTCGGCTTAGTTCCCTGTTGGTTCCGCTTCCTCCATCGGGTGTGATCTTAGCCGTCCGATCTGAGCCCTCCAGATCCAATGCCATACGCACATTTCGCTCGGCTGACTAGCTCGACTGATAGCGGCCGATCAACGATGGCTTTCTCTCACCTCCGCTTGCCACACGTTGATCGATGTATGGAATCGCTCTGCTCTCGTCCAAAACCTCTTATCGTTTGAGGGCGCCCCGATCAAAACCACCGGTTTCTAGAGAGCGGGTCCCGTCGTTGTGTTTTAGCACTTTTTTTACTTTTTTGCCCGCGATCCCACACGACCGAGTGCTCGGTCTTTTCCTTCACGACCCTATTCACCCAGCGATGCACGATTATGCTAATCACACATCAAAAACCACCTCTGTTTCCCGATCCGGGGCTCCCAGGGGCTACTTTGACCTCTTGCACGGTCTCCATGGGCCTCGGTCAGTGCGCTTTGACCGAGGTCCTCGTCGTTCCATGCTCGCTGCCATTGCCACTAGTTCAAGGTGTTTTTGATTGTTGTTTTGGACTCTTTAAAGATTTTTTCCGACCTAATACAGTCATGGTTCCTTGACAGTCTTCTATGGATCCAATTTGGATCACGACCTTCCCACTGAAAAAGCTTTTGGACCACCAAAAGTTGGTTTTCAAGCATCGACTAAGTGAGGGTATTGCTTCTTCACTTGTCCAATCTCAATCCACTTTGCGCTGCTCGGCTTTGAACCTTTGAGCCCAATCCTAAGGTATTCGACATCCCCCCTACGCGTTGTCCTCACCTTCTTGTCCAGCACTGTGTCTTCCTGCAATTCATTAAGATATTCAGGTAGCAGGTCATTAATAGAAGGCAATTAACTCTGCTCTTCAGGGTCCTCAATCATTGAAGGTTCAAACAATCTCAAGCAATCTGCATTTACGACTGAGTAGATGTGCATGTAAGCTGGTAGATCAAGGCGAAAAGCATTTTCACCAATCTTCTCAAGTATCCTAAAGGGCCCATACCTGATAAGCTTTAGCTTTTTACCTTCACCTTGCATCCTGTCCTTGTTGATATACAGCTAGACTTGGTCTCCAACTTGAAAACTATGCTCCATCCGATGCTTGTCATGCCTAGCCTTGTACTTGGACTAGCTCTTTTCCAGCTGTTCCTGTGTTGCCTGGTGGATCTCCTGAATCTATTCAATGAACCTAGTTGCCTTGTCCACATCACTGTGTCCATCAACCATGGTATCTTTACCAAAGACAAAATCCAAAGGAGACCTTGGTGTGAAACCAAAACAGGTCTCAAAAGGAGATCTCTATGTAGAAGAGTGCTTGGCTATGTTGTAAGCATGCTGCACATAACACAAGTGTTCATCCCAAAGCTTAGGATGTTTGCTGCAATAACCTCTCAGTAACTGGATCACTATCCTGTTTACTACTTCTGTTTGGCCATCTGTTTGTGGATGAAAAGCTGTGCTTTTCTTTAGTTTGGTGTCCATCAGTTCCCACAGACTCGACCAAAACTTCCCCACAAATCGGGTATCTCGATCAGATACAATGGAAGTGGGTAATCCAAAATGAACCCATACATGTTCAAAGAACAATTTTGTTGTTTGTTCAACTGTAATCTGTTTATTACAAGGTATCAAAATACACATTTTGCTGAACCTATCCACAACAACATATAAATAATCATGACCTTTCCTAGACTTAGGCAGCCCTCCAACAAAATCCATGGAAACACTTTCCCAAGGGTGAGAAGGAACTGGAAATGGAGTGTACAAGCCTAGTTTTCTATTGCTGGGCTTGATTTTAGCACACATGGCACACCCTCTTACATATCTAGAAACTGTCTCATTCATTTTCGGCTAATAGTAGAATCTTTGCAGCTGTGCAACTGTTTTACTTACCCCAAAGTGACCTGATATCAGAGAAGTGTGTGCTTCCCTAATTATCTTTACTCTCTCGGTTTGTGGAATGCAGAGTTTCCCACAATGATATAAGAGTCGGTCCTTCACATGATAGTCCAATTCTTCTACTCTTTTTCCTTGACTCAAAGTTGCATATACATCTTTAAAGTCCATATCCTGAGCATATTGTTCTATGTAGATTTCATGTAGCACAAAACTATGCTTAAGTATGGTGGATGCATTTATAATGGGTCTAGATAACATGTTTGCAACCTTGTTATGCATGTCCTTTTTATATCTGATGACTAAATGAAACTGTTGTAGAAAACCCATCCATCTGTAATGTCTTGATTGCTGCAACTTAGTTTGGGAGTGTAGATATTGAAGTGGTTGATGATAAATATGTATTACTGTCTCTTTGCTCATTAAATAATGTTTCCACTATTTCACGCTCTAAACTAATGCATACAATTCTTTATCATATGTAGGATAGTTAACTACTGCAGGATTAAAAGTCTCAGAACGATAACATATGGGTTTACTGTACTGTGTCAACACTGCTCCCATGGCATAGTCACTGGCATCAATTTGGATCTCAAATGGTCTTTGTAAATCAGGCAGTGCTAGTACAGGTGCTGTACTAATTCTCTCTTTCAAGGTGTCGAAGGCTTTCTGATGTTTGCCTTCCCACTGAAACACCTTATTCAATCCTGTTAAAGCATGTAAGGGAGCTGCAATCGAGGAGAAGTTAGAAATGAACTTCCTCCAATATTGTGCTACTCCTAAAAAGCTTCTCACTTCTGTAGCAGACCTGGGTTTAGGCCAGTTCACAATGACTGCCACTTTAGAGGGATCTATTTTTAATTCATCTCCCCCTACTATATGATCCAAGTAGTTTAGAGATGTTTTTCCAAATTCACATTTTGAGAGTTTAACATATAGTTTTTCTCTTTTCAAAACATCTAATGTCTGCTTAACATGCTTTAAATGTTCTTCCCACGTTTGACTAAAAATCAGAATGTCATCCAGATACATAATAACAAAATCATCAAGAAAAGGTCTGAGTACATCATTCATTAATCTCATGAAAGTAGCAGGAGCATTGGTCAAGTCAAAAGGCATAACCAACCATTCATACAATCCCTGCTTTGTTTTGAAAGTAGTCTTCCATGCATCTTGCTCTGCAACTCTGACCTCATGGTATCCACTGTGCAAATCCAGCTTGGTGAAATAAAGAGCTTCCTTTAATTGATCTAAAAGATCATCTATGCGAGGAAGGGGATAACGATTTTTGATTGTTATCTTATTCAGTGCTCGGTAATCAATGCACATTCTCCATGAGCCATCTTTCTTTCTCACCAAAACGATTGGTGACCCACATGGTGATGTGCTAGGCCTGATGAACCCTTTCTCGAACAACTCCTACACCTGCTTCTTGATTTCAACATTCTCTAAAGCAGACAACCTGTACATCCCAATGTTAGGCAAATGAACATCTTGCTGCAAAATAATATCATGTACTATTCGCTTTTTGGGTGGCAAACCTTTAGGTTCTTGAAATAAGACATCATACTCTGAAAGAACCTTTTCTATATCGGCTTGCTGTTCAGCATTAGAGCCCTCAAATACATTGGTTTTATCAGGTTTCTTTTCCTTTACAACCATCAGTAAGAATTGTTTACGTGAATTTATCATTCTTTTCATCTGTCTTGAGTTTATGAGAGTGTAATTATTTTTGAGCTTATGAGCTCTTACAAAGTATTCGATTCCATCTTTAACAAGTAGATACTTGTTCTCAGCTCTATAGAAAATAGCCTTTCTATCATACAAGTAAGGGCTTTCTAAAACAATTCCACATATATCCAAAGGAATTATGTCTAACTCAACCTCATCTACAAATGTTCACCCAAAAGAAAACTTGAGTTTGCACTGTCTAGTCACTTGTAGTTGTGCTTTATCATTCAACCATCCTAATGGGTATGGTTTCTTGTGAGGTGTAGTTGCTAATCCCAATTTCTTTACAATTGCTTCAGAAATCAAATTTACTTGTGAGCCACTATCAAACAAAGTATAAATCTTTTGATTTTTGGAAATAACTCGAATATGGAAAATCTCATGCCTTTTTCTCTCATTTTCTTCATCAATAACAGATTGAGCAGAATTACTAGTAGATGCTTCAGAATTCTTACCTTTTATACCTGTGGCTGCTATAGTTGTTTCATCTCCTGAGTCTGACCCCAAATCTTTCTGAATAGCTGCAAAAATCTTCTTCTTCTTGCCCTCGGACTTCTTAGGTCTCAGCTCTGGATGCAGAATCCAACAATGCTCATCATCATGCCCATCCTTTTTATAGTGAGTGCATGAAGCTTTGGTTTTCTGTGTAGTGTTAGCCTTGCTTTCCACTTCTGCTTTCTTTTCTCCTTGCTCTTGCTTACAGTGGGTTGGGATGGTCCCCCAACTTCTGGATTTCCATTCTTTCCTCTAGCTACTATATGAGTAGCTTGTACAAATACCTCATCTATACTAGTGGGATTAAACATGAGGATGGTATGCCTCATATAGCTGTGTAGACCATAAATGTACTTCAAAAGAGTCTCTGGTGAGTCTAATGAGATACCCAACATCAATGCTCTCTTTTTAATTCTTGAGTATACCCTTGCACACTTTTCCCCTTCAACTATCGAAGAGTTTGCCAACTCATCATGGCTTGTTGCATGTAGGCCAATGGATAGAACTGCTTTTTGATTGCAAAAACAAAGTCACTCCAGACAAAGATGGTCTTACCATGTATTTTCATATCAACTTGGGTTTTTCCTTCCCACCAAACGAAGGCAATGCCTCCTAGGCATAGGCTTGCTAGCTGAATCTTACTCTTGTCTAAGTTTATGTTCTGTACCCTACAACACACATCAATTTGTCTAATCCAATTGTCCAACTTTTCAACATTTAGCTCTCCATCATATATAGGCAAATCAAATTTAACATCTAGCTTAATCAAAGATGCTTTCTTATTATGCACAGGGCTATTAGGAGGTGTGAGAAAGCTTTCCTCTTTCCCCTTTCCTTTGGAGTGGTCATGGCAGTGAGACTCATCTTCTTCTTTATCTTGTTTAGAACCTGATGAATCTTCAACCTTATGCTTTCTAAAGTCTCTGTACATTTCTTCTACCATAGACTTTATAGCTAGGAAACTTTCTATGAATTGAGGGTCTGGCCCTACAGAACCTTCTTCTGACATTGTCTTTTGAGAATAGACTCTCCCAATTTCAGGATTAGTTTCCACCAACTCTCCTTCTCCTAATTTGTGCTTTTATCTTGTGAGCATTCATAGCTAAACCAACACAAGCTTCTTCAACCTTACAGCCTAGAGCTCTGATGCCACTTGATCTGATATTCACCCTATGAGTGACATCAGTTAAATATTTATTAAACAAAGGTATTACAGACTCATGTGCTGGTGTGTGTTCTATGTTATTTAAGCAATGGATCGATCAGATTGCCAATACACAAACATTTAAATGGAAAGATAGCAGAGAAATACAGTAAGCAAACACAAAGACACAAGAAATTTAATAAGGAGTTCACCCTATTCTCCAGGGCTACATCTCCGGTCCAGCTTTCAATGGTGGCCTTGTTTTATTGTGTCTTTAAGCAGAGAAATTACAATACAGAGACTCAATGTGAGTTCTCCTGAAGTAGGTTTTGCTTGGCAGGGTGGCTCTTGGATTCCCCAAGCCACTTGAGTACACAAACTTCTTCTTCCTACCAACTCTGTGACCTTCTGGTCTACAGTGGAAAGAGCCAAATGTGATGCTCAGTCCAGATAGACTCCTCTATGGGATGGATTGAATCTTCAAGCTCTTTGGTGCTCGATGCTACCTTTGCTTAGCTCGACCCTCTGTCTCTTCTGCTTTGCTTTACTGTTCTCTATGTTCAGTCCTCCTTTTTGGGTTCACTGTTCCACTTCTTCATCTCTCGACTATTACTGTCTAAGCTCGCTGATTCAACTATCTCTGTTCATGGCTTTCAGCCATTCATTCCAATGCCTGTTCAGTTCCTCTTCCGCCTCTGTCGATTCACCTTCTGCAGCTACGCTTAGAGTTCCCTGTTCGGCATCATCATGAACGCTTAGGGAGTGGCCACATGTCCTCCTCTAAACAACGCTAGCCTGCTTCATCAGTTTGTTTCTTCAGTTACATCGTGGATGCGTTCTTCCTCCACCGTGGCGTTCAGACGGATTCCAAATCCCTTCTAAAACGTGGCTTAATTCCCTGTCGGTTCTGCTTCCTCCATCGGGCGTGATCTTAGCCATCCGATCTGAGCCCTCCAGATCCGATGCCATACACATGTTTCATGCAGCTGACTTGCTCGACTGATAGCGCACGATCAACGACGGTTTTCTCTCACCTCCGCTTGCAAGGAGTTGATCGATGTATGGAATCGCTTCGCTCTCGTCCAAAACCTCTTACCATTTGAGGGTGCCTCGATCAAGACCGTCGGTTTCCAAAGCATAGGTCTCACTGTTGTGTTTTAGCGCTTTTTTCCTTTTCCGCCCGCAGTCCTGCGGTTCCCCCACGCGATCGAGTGCTCGGGCTTTTCCTTCACAGCCCCGTTTGCCCAGCGATGCGCGATTAGAAGTGCTAATTGCGCATCAAAAACCACCTCTGTTTCCCGATTCGGGGCTCCCAGGGGCTACTTTGATCTCCTGCGCGGTCTCCATAGGCCTCGGTCAGCGCACTTTGACCGAGGTGCTCGTCGTTCCATGCTGGTTGCCATTGCCACTGGTTCAGGGTGTTTTTGGTCGCTGTTTTGGATTCTTTAGAGATTTGTTCCGACCTGATACAGTCATGGTTCTTTGACAGTATTCTATGGATCCAATTCGGATCAGTAATATATAGAGATAGGTTACATATATATATATATTTGTTTTAATTGAAAACCACCCCATCTATCATTTAGTTTTATCCATAAAACACCCTATCCATCCTATTACATTTTGATTGGGAAACTGGTCCCATTATATCTAGTCAGAGCCACTAATCCAAATGGAAAAGGGACGATATTCAAGTCCCCGACCGGGTGGTTTTCCCCCATGTTGTTGCAGTGATTTTCAAGGCTTCAATGTTTTGGCGTTAAAAGGAGGTTAAAGACTATGAATGGCAAAGAGAACTCAATCTAAATTAACAAGCCATTCCAAGAGTCACTCCCCCTCAAGATCACCTCCAACTTCTCGATCCTTATCTAAAACTCCTATTTCTAGATCAGAAGTTTAGCAGTTGTTGAGCGATAAAAATGTGTCTTTTTAACTCCTAATTATCTTCACATTAATTGTCAACCCAGGGACGGCTTTTTATTTCAAGAGTGTACTCAGTTCGAGGCGGCTATTTACTCAAGAGTAATGTTTTTCAGTATAGTGCGTAAAATGCAAAAGTAAATGAATGCTTGAAATAAAATCTACTTACAATTAAAAGAAACTTAACACTCTGAAACTTAAATCATTCACTCAGAAAACTACAACAATTTATCAGTCAAGGATGCAGTAGAAATAACTCATTCCTTGTTTAATTGATATAAATTAAATCAAACATAAACAAGATCCACAATCTGAGAACTTAGGCAGCGATAGCCAATGTCCTTTACAGTTGTTGATCTTACAATCCATACTAAAGCAATAAACTGAAAATGATAAATCAATAATGCTGCTAACAGAAATGGAATAAACACGCTTGCTGCAATAACATTTAAAAGGCAAAAATAAATCCTTGTGTGAAAGAGATAACAACAAAGTCTATTTGAACAACAAAGCTAATTTACCGGAAATGAACAACAACACTAAATTAATGGAAATGAACAACAACAAAGCTAAATTAACAACAATCTATAATGAACATCAAAGTCTGAAATGAACAGCGAGGCTTTATATTTGAAATGAACAGCATAACAATGTAAGTTGAAAAGGATAATAATCTCTGTTATGATGGAAAAGAACAGCCACGCGATTCAATCACAACTTGTGCAATAAAACAATTTCATAAAATACTATAACAGCTCACTGTAAAAACATGAAACTGTAAGGCAATACGATTCAAAGAAATAAGAATTAAATCAAACCATCACATGACAGAAATTGTAAAGATATAATACAGCAGCAGCAACGTACTCCACCAGAGGCTGGGCCCTTAGCCGCCAGCGGATGTTGCTGGGCTACTTCAGACGAGAAGAATGAACAACAACTCCCAAATCATATATTAATCATTAAACTTGGTTGGCATTACAATAGCAAAAGCCTTGAGAATTACAACATGCAACAATCCCCTTTTCCTCTTATCCTATCATGAATCATGAATCCTTAATTCTGAATCTCTAATTCTCAAATCATAATTCTGCATTCTCTCAGCCATCATCTCCCAATACATAATACATACTCTCCTTTTATAATCATAAAGAGGAGAAATCAAATAGTAACTATGATATCTCATAACAATATTGGATTGTTTCTAACCAATTGATCAACAAGAAAATATATTTCCATCGATCTTTCAACAAGAGCAAGGCGAATTTGGCTTTGCAGCTGAGATTTGGAAAACGGCCACACAACAAATCTGAGAGAATCGTGCTCAAAGAACCCTACGTTTCTCTTAATACAAGCTGAATTTAGGTAAACCGTTCTTCACTAACGTTACTTTGGTCCGTTCTGGACAAAACCCATGTTCCAGATTTTCCAGATTCTTCTTCATTTTCTCACAATCTCAACCGCAAAACTATCACTTCTTATTCCAACAAATTTCTGAGTTGGAATATTTAATGATCAAATCTTCAATTTGGAAATTGTATTGGAGGCTAAAAATGGTGAATAATGTTACAACCAATTTACTAAAACTATCATTGATAAAATCATGCATAATCATCAATTTATTATAAATAAAAGAAAATAAATAATATTTTTCCATAAGACCATAAATAATTCTTTTCCCTCCTCATTTCTATTTAAACCCTAATAGTCTGCTCTTCTTCTATCAAAGCATTCAAGTTGTCCTGATGATGGATCCTGGTTGGGATTCGAAACGTTGGCAGAAAATCGTTCTTACTGTGGATTCTCCGGTGACTAAGTCGAAAAAAAAGAAAAAAAAAGAGAGCATAAATCATTATAAAATGGATTTATATAATAAATTATAATAAATGACATGATAAAGAAGAGTAAAAATGGATGAAATAAGTGTTAAAAAGTGGTCGTATTCACGACCCAACATACCCCCACACTGAATATATTGCATGTCCTCATGCAACAAAAACTGAATATATTGCATGTCCTCATGCAACCCAAAGACAAAACCCATGTGTTAACCAAGCAATAAAAAATTTGTTCATCTTAGCTCATGAAATGGATAGAACAAATGAATTCTTCCTTAATTAATGAATATTCAATTTTTAGCAATCTTGATGAAGGCATAACAATTTTTACATTGACGTTCAAGTTATGTGCATATGAAGTTGCAACAAAATATGATATAAGTGACAACAACCTTCATTAACCATTTTCCCAAAAACTACAAACCAGATTTTGTTGAAATGTTGCAAGTAAATTTATAATATATGAATGCCTCTATGATCCAAAAATCAGATCATTTTGATGCACGGATCATGAGATATAAACAAAATGGCTGTAGGTGATAGTGCATGATTTCCAAAATTTTATGAACCAATTTAACTTGAAATTATCTGGGTTTGTGTATTTTAATGATACGTCTGTGTTTTCCAGAAATCACAAGAATTGAGTTCATAATATATGGAAATCAATTTCTGCGCTATATAAAAATGAAATTGTATGCCTTAAATAAGAAAGAAAGTAGAAAACATCCATCATGCGTAGCAATTCCTCCCCCTCTCTGAAGAATTAGCATGCCTTCATGCGATGCTAGAAAACAAATAGAGGTGGTTGCTAGCATCTGTTGAATTCTATGCTTGGTGTAAAACAACATGGAATAAGGGAGGGGTTGAGAATGAATAAGGACAGCAATGGATGATAAAGAATATGAATGACATGGTCATAAGAAAGAAATGAATGAAAACAACACTCTCCCAAACTGAAAGATGATATGCCACTGAAAAATGGAAAGTGTTAAAGATGTGGAATGAAGGATGATAAATAACGCTCAAAATGGGTTTTCATGAAATTCTCCTAAATTCGTAATAAATCAGAAAATTATGCTATTTTACCTCAAGTTTTACCTCCAAAAAGAAAAATGTGGAATGACATATATGTACTGGTATTTGTTGAAGCTGATGTAGGCAGAGTTGGTGCTGAAAGTAATGCAAAAGGTGGAATCTAGGCAAGCACATCATGTCTGAAGAATTGTTCGCGTTCGCAAGTTGCTTGAACCTCTTCTGTTAGTTGCAATAGTGTGGTCATGCTGCGAATAAAGTTATGCCCATATTTGTTGTTTTCCTGTAAACAAATCACTATTTTGCATACAATGTTCTTGAATCCATAGTGTTAGTTTTAAATAGCAACAGATAAAATGCATGCAAAAATTTCAATCAGAAAAACTTGTGTATACATGCAATACTAATATTTTGTCAAATCAACAAGTTATGGCAAAGTGCAGTAATCATATCGCATGCTATCCCATAATGCATACATTCCCCCCTCCAATTGGAAAAGGGATTACATGACCATAAAGCATATGAAGGGCAAGGCAAGGGAATAAACAATACAACAGTAAATGAAGCAGAGTACACATATCAATGATAAGACGGCAAGAGGTATGGTTATAATGAGAGCAGAGTGTGTAAAGATAGTTATGAATAAGAGATAGGATGCTTTGGATTGATGATAAGTTATGAAAAAAAAGAAAGGACAACAATATGCCAAAAGATGCTTTGCTGACGGTATTCTAGCTGAAAAATGATGTGATTGATTAGAAAATAATTTCTCATGTGTAAA
Source organism: Pinus tabuliformis (assembly GCA_031772625.1). Taxonomy (NCBI): domain Eukaryota; kingdom Viridiplantae; phylum Streptophyta; class Pinopsida; order Pinales; family Pinaceae; genus Pinus; species Pinus tabuliformis. The sequence goes on along the minus strand of CM062816.1, from coordinate 813,961,957 downwards.
GGTTCAAAATAGGGAAAAAATTAAGGAAATAACTTCTCTGATTAAAAAAAAATAAGAAAATGGTATTATAGTAATAATTGACGATAAGATATAACTTCAATACCATAAGCAGAGCCTGCATCCATAGCTTCGACAAGGTTGCTTTTTAACCCATATGAGCCAGGATCCTCAATTTATAAATGGAGAGTTCTAGTGCTTTTCTACAGAAGAGATCAGTGTGCTGGCGTGGTAACCAGATAATCACACTGCCATTCACTGGGATGTAGCAAAAGTGATCAGGTCGGCTCGTGATGAGACCTCTTGTTCTAAGGATAATTTGGCTATCCAATGAATCATAACCCTGGTGTGGTGGCCATAATGGGAATGTCACTTTGTTACAGCCTTATGAACATGGTAGGCTGGCTCGTAATGAGACCCCCTATCCGTCATCTGCGAACAAAATTTTGTTGTTATTACACATTTTTATGATAAAAAGAGGGAGGCTCAGTACTCCTTAAGAGCAGGGATGGTGGAAGAAGTTGAACATGTCAATAGAAAAAATATACCCATAATCTCATTTATTATAGACAGAGAAGATTATAACGAGGAAGGGTGGAACCAGCATGGTATTAAGATGATCAATCAATATCATGTACAACAGAAAACAATGCAGTAAAGTAGTATACAAATAATTGTGTCCCTTTTGAAAATAATCTATCATCAAGGAGCTGTCCTGTTAAAGATAATAATGTGAATGATATTAACTCGCTTCAATAAAATCCATAATGATTGTTCTCATAAAAGTAGTGTACTTCATGCCATGAAAGGGAATCAGTGAAATGCGGTTGAGATGAACTGGGAATAATCTCACAAGAGGAAGGAAGGGTTGTTCTTGAAAATACTCTCAAAGTGTTGCTCCTTTAAAGGAACATCAAAAACACTCAAAAAAAGTGGTGTTCCTTGTAGGGAATAGCAAAGGAAATGCACACCAAAAAGCAAAAATACACACGAAAAAGGTGTTGTTCCCTGTAGGGAACAGCAAAAAAATGCATGTGAAAAAGTGTGTCGTTTGAAAAAGGAAGGGCAAAAAAATACAAGTGCTGTTCCTTTGAAAAAAGAACAACAGAAAACGCAAATGCCGTTCCTTTGGAAAAGGAACAACGGAAACTAAAAGTGCTGTTCCTTTGGAAAATGAATAGCAAAAATGCAAATGCTGTTCCTTTGGAAAAGGAACAACAGAAACTCAAATGCCGTTCCTTTGGAAAAGGAACAACAGAAACTAAAAGTGATGTTCCTTTGGAAAAGGAACATAAAAAACGCAAATGCCATTTCTTTGGAAAAGGAACAACAGAAACTAAGAGTGCCGTTCCTTTGGAAAAGGAACAACAAAAACGCAAATGTCGTTCCTTTGGAAAAGGAATAGCAGAAACTAAAAGTGTCGTTCCTTTGGAAAAGGAACAGCAAAAACGCAAATGCCGTTCCTTTGGAAAATGAATAGCCGAAATTGAAAGTAAAACACAAATGTCATTCCTTTGGAAAAGGAACAGCAGAATGAAAGTGAAAAGGGAACGATTGACACAAAAGGCGATGTTCCTTTGAAAAAGGAACAACAAAACGAAAATGTTGTCCCTTTAGAAAGGGAACAACAGAAACAATAAAAGTGCACACAAATGCTGTCCCTTTAGAAAATGAATAGCAAAAACGACAATGTTGTTCCTCTTGAACAACAAAATGCACAATCATAAAATGCAAGCACGCAAAGAATGAATTAGCTGTTCACTGTATTGATGCTGAGGATGGGTTACGGTTTGAATGAAGCAACACCTTGTTTCATTAAAATTTCTTTCAAGAATCACTCGTTCATAAATTGACCTTCTTTTTCTCCTAAGACCTGCAAAAAAACGAGTGTCTACCTGCAATAAAACATTAAATCATGGAGAAAGAGAGGTGATCAGGCTCTCCTAATCCAAGAATTATGCAAAAAAAAACAAGTAGTTACTCTGTATAACAAATCTACTGAAAAAATAACAAAGTAAAATTTATTTGTCACCTGCGGGAGAGCAGTGGTCGACCATACTAACCAGCAGTGTTTTAATCACAACTTCTTTGTTTTTCATCTAAATTGAGTGATTCCAAAGCCAGATGAGAGCTAATTCAAAGATGTATCTCCAATAGAAACATGTTTTAAAAATTCAATGATATGATATGTCAATTTTAGTTAGAACAACCTGCATAACAGAGTCATTTTCGATTACCCCATTTAGAACAACAATGGATATTTTAAGCATAGATTCTTCGTTTGATGTCAGATTCGAATGATTCAAATTGGAAATGAAATTAGATTCATTTATTTATCTCCAATAGAAACATGTTTTGAAGACAAGAAGAATTGATAGGTCAAATACTCTAAGGAACAGCTGGAAAGACAGAGTTTTAAGGGTGCTAATTTATGACAGATAGTCAGTATTTTGATCATAACTTCCCCATACGATATAAAAAATGAGTGATTCCAATTTCCTTGTAAACTATATTCATAGGGGAATCTACCATAGAAACAAGTTTTAAAAATATGGTCATTTAGGCCTTCAAAAACTGACTGTCCCAACTCTGTTCCTGAGCTGCCCACTAGACATTCTATCAATGTTTTGGTTTTAAATTTTCCGTTTCAAATCCAAATTGAGTGATTCAAATTGGGTTGGAAAGTAGACATCAAGGGATATTTAGGATAGAAATATGTTTTAAAAATATTCCCTTTTGGTCTCTCAAAACATGACTATCCCGACTGTGTTTTCAGAAATTCCATCAAGCCCACAAGCCAAAAAAATATGATATTCGAGCATTTTTTCAAATTGGTGATAAAAGTGAATATGAGTGTTTGTAGAACTATTATTTCCATTATAATTAATCTACATACACAAATGAATTAAAAAAAATTATCACCGATGTTGATTTCCATAGCATGTTGCAACAAAAAAAAACTAGTTTTACATTAAAACAAAATGTATTTATTTATGTGCTTATATATATATATTTTAACACTAACCTACTTTGATTTGAAAAATGAATATGAATACGTATATGAGTACTTCCAGTGGAGCCATTTTCGAAATAAGGCTTCATGTATGCACATACCCAAATTTGAAAAATGTATATTAATGAATATTAGGGTATGAGAAGCCAAATTCCCATGAAAAATGGTGTCAAAAATTGTTGAAGTATGGAGTGATGCTGCAAGCAAATGATGGAGTGAAACCAATCTTCAATATATCCTTTACTTTATTGATTTCCCATAACCATCATATCATGAAGGTCTTGAGCTTTTAAAATGGCTTGTTGATGCAAACTAAAAGAAACCTCATTTTTTCCCATAACTTCAACAATTTTTGAATTTGAAACATTCTGAATCTCATTGTAAGTTTCTTCTAATGGCGCATGTGAGATAGAATGGGTGGGAAGGGGGGGATAAATTTTGCAGTTCAACATTGTAAGCATGTTGTACTAGTTTATTGTGGTGAGGGTGTGGAATTAGTTGAGTAGGAAATTGTGTATGGAATGGAGCATTTTGATGATGTGTTTGATTGGGTTGTGTGAATGGTTTTGATGGGAAAGAAATATGTTGTGGAAGATCTGGTGAAGAATATGAAGAATGTGTTTGTGCTACAAGATGAGGGAGAGTAGTCATGCAATCATAAGGTGAACCATGCCAAATTTGTAGACAAGATTGATGGTGGTTATATTGAGATTGACATGGCTGCCCTAACACATTAGTATTCCATAATGGATTATGCAAGTAAGAAAGTGGAGAGGAAGTGTTTTGAACCATACTTGTATGCCATGATTTCCATGCTTTTTACCTTGTTGCAGCTTCCTCATCTCTTTGATATAATACTTCCATCCTAGATAAGGAAGAACAACTATCTATGTGATGCTCATTCCAGTCATGAGGGAAAAACACTTCATCAAATTCTTGATTTTTCTCAACCTGCAAAACATCCAATTGTGAATTTAGAGAGCTAATAAAATCAGTTTTTAAATGTTCAAATAAATCATTGATTTCAGCTCTTATGTCTCCCGTTTTTGTAGTAGATTTGGAAAACAAAGAACAAACATCTTTAGAATTCTTACCAGCCTTGGAGATCCCTCTTGAATACCATATGCATAATTCACAAACATCATCATATGACAACTGAAAAATATCACCTTTTCCTCTCAGATTTAAGAGTTCTAAAAAATCATCTTTGATTCCTTTAAGTAGGAGTGTTTTTAAGATCTCTTTCTTCAAATACTTATGTTTTGATTTTTGAAGGTTGTAATGAAATCGATCTACATAGTCCTCCAAGCTTTCATCTTCCCCTTGTATCATAGCGAAAATATCTTCATTGTCCTTGCAATAGCCTTGGTACTTCTTCAAGAATATGTTCTTCATGTCCTCCCATGTTTGGATGCAGTTCCCACCTAGGCTCATGAACCATTGGAGAGCTGCTCCTTTTAGAGTAAGAGGAAACACTTTCAACCTTTGATCATTAGTACAATAATCATATCCTCTACAAAGTATTTCAAACTCAAATAAGAATGTATCTGGGTCTTCATTTGTCAAGCCATGAAATTTTGGTGGAGAAGATGGGGAATTATGTGCATTTGTGTCACTCCTCCTAGATCTTTGATAGGAAATTCAAAAGTAGAAATGTGAGTCATTTCTTACCATAATAGAAGATGTTCTTCATGTGTTTCTTTGAGGCTCCTTCTTCAAATGTTCCTGTCAATTGGTTAGTGAAATGGGTGGTGCTTACATCACCACTTGAGAGAAATCATGAGATTTGTTTTTCAAAATTTCTATATTTTTTTTTTTTAGTCATTCACACAGAAATTCAAACATCTATTTCTACCCTAAGTTCTTTAACAGTTCTGTTGGAAAGCGGGCAGGGGAGCAGGGCTTCTACATGCTCCGTACGCAGGTTCTTACCTTCCGTTTTTAATACCCAATTCTTTCCTAACAGGCACTCATCAGATGCACACTACTCTTTTAAAAATGGTTACACTCTTCCCGGTAACAGCGCCAAAATGTTGAGCGATAAAAGGTGTCTTTTTAACTCCTAATTATCTTCACATTAATTGTCAACCCAGGGACAACTTTTTATTTCAAGAGTGTACTCAGTTTGAGGCGGCTATTTACTCAAGAGTAATGTTTTGCAGTATAGTGCGTAAAATGCAAAAGTAAATGAATGCTTGAAATAAAATCTACTTACAATTAAAATAAACTTAACACTCTGAAACTTAAATCATACACTCAGAAAACTATAGCAATTTATCAGTCAAGGATGCGGTAGCAATAACTCATTCCTTGTTTAACTGATATAAATTAAATCAAACATAAACAAGATCCACAATCTGAGAACTTACACAGTGATAGCCAATGTCCTTTACAGTTGTGGATCTTACAATCCATACTAAAGCCATAAACTGAAAATGAGAAATCAATAATGCTGTTAACAGAAATGGAATAAACACGCTTGCTGCAATAACATATAAAAGGCAAAAACAAATCCTTGTGTGAAAGAGATAACAACAAAGTCTATTTGAACAACATAGCTAATTTACTGGAAATGAACAACAGCACTAAATTAATGGAAATGAACAACAACAAAGCTAAATTAACAGCAATCTATAATGAACATCAAAGTCTGAAATGAACGGCGAGGCTTTATATTTGAAATGAATAGCATAACAATGTAAGTTGAAAAGGATAATAATCTCTGTTATGATGGAAAAGAACAGCCACGCGATTCAATCACAACTTGTGCAATAAAACAATTTCATAAAATACTATAACAACTCGCTATAAAAAAATGAAACTGTAAGGTAATACAATTCAAAGAAATAAGAATTAAATCAAACCATCACACGGCAGAAATTGTAAAAATATAATACAGCAGCAGCGACGTACTCTACCAGAGGCTGGGCCCTTAGCCGCCAGCGGATGCTGCTGGGCTACTTCAGACGAGAAGAATGAACAGCAACTCCCAAATCATATATTAATCATTAAACTTGGTTGGCATTACAATAGCAAAAGCCTTGAGAATTACAACATGCAACAATCCCTTTTTCCTCCTATCCTATCATGAATCATGAATCCTTAATTCTGAATCTCTAATTCTCAAATCATAATTCTGCATTCTCTCAGCCATCCTCTCCCAATACATAATACATACTCTCCTTTTATAATCATAAAGAGGAGAAATCAAATAGTAAATATGATCTCTCATAACAATATTGGATTGTTTCTAACCAATTGATCAACAAGAAAATATATTTCCATCCATCTTTCAACAAGAGCAAGGCGAATTTGGCTTTGCAGCTGAGATTTGGAAAACGGCCACACAACAAATCTGAGAGAATCGTGCTCAAAGAACCCTACGTTTCTCTCAATAAAAGCCGAATTTGGGCAAACCGTTCTTTACTAAAGTTAATTTGGTCTATTTTGGACAAAACCCATGTTCCGGATTTTCCAGATTCTTCTTCATTTGCCCAGAATCTCAACCGCAAAACTATCACTTCTTATTCCAGCGAATTTCTGAGTTGGAATATTTAATGATCAAATATTCAATCTGGAAATTGTATTGGAGGCTAAAAATGGCGAATAAGGTTACAACCACTTTATTAAAACTATCATTGATAAAATCATGCATAATCATTAATTTATTAGAAATAAAGGAGAATAAATAATATTTTTCCATAAGAGCATAAATCATTATAAAATGGATTTATATAATAAATTATAATAAATGACATGATAAAGAAGAGTAAAAATGGATGAAATAAGTGTTAAAAGGTGGTCGTATTCACGGCCCAGCAATAGTCACTCCCAAAATCTCCTAGTACTATTCCTAAAGTACCTTCTTCAGATTATAATCATAAATCACCTGAGGTTCATACTTTAATAAATAAATTAGAGGAAATTTCTATTTCAGTAGAAAAGCATGTCCCATCAGAAGCATCTAAAGGGAGTATCACTTTTGTTTTACAGCCCACTCGGATTCTAACTCGTTCTCAAAGTGAGAAGCTTGGGGTTCCTCCATTTGAATTTCCTCTTCCTACTTTCTGAAAGAAAACTAAGAAATCTGAGTCACAGACATCAAATAGCGAGGTTTTATCAAATTCCCCTCCATAAACACCTTCATTCCCTCCATTCATTCCTCTTAATATCCCTTCTTCTCAAGGTACTAGTGCTAGTTCATCCAGCTCAAGCACACAACCTCCCTCTTCTTCCACTCAAACTCCAATAATGGTAGGACAACAACCAGCCAGACCATGGGCCCATCCTGGGGCTGTCCAAATGGAAGCACCCCTTCATGATCTGCCTAAGCATCCTGAAAGATGGCTGCCAAAATTCAATCTTGATGATGGATTTCCTGCTGAGGAACATATCCATAATTATATGCTAGCTATCAATCTTAATGGAGTAGCTGAAGAAGATTGTGTAGTAAGATTATTTCCCTACACTCTCCAAGGATCAGCAGGTTCATGGTATTTTTCATTACCACCAGGATCTATCACTAATTGGGACATGTTTGAAGAGCAATTTCTAGCCTAATTTGGTGATGATTGTACAATTGCATCTCTTATCAATTATCTTTATAATTTAAAATCTAAATCAGGTGAAAAGATCAAAGACTTCAATTCTAGATTCAATAAATTGCTAAACAAAATCCCAGTCACATCAAGCCCTAGTGTTGATGTCCAAATCGAGTGGTATATTTCTTCTCTTCCTTCCAATATAGAAATTTTTGTAGATAGAGCTAATAAGGCTATTTGGTAGAAAATATGAAGGAAGCCCTGTCTATAGAAAAGAGAATAGTTGCATTAGAGAAAAAAACAGCCCAGGAAGATAGAAAAATGAAAAAGATTTTGTTTAAAGATGAACCAAAGAAAAAACCCCTAAATATCCTTTTGATCTCAAAGGTCTGGAAAAAATTCCTGAAAACCATGTCAAATGAAATGGTAGCAATTAAGAAACAAGTAGCTAAATCCTCTTCTAAGAAACCTTTTAGATCCTTCAAGAGGAATCATACTTCTAATCCTCAACCACCAAATACAATATCCAATGCTAAATCTGACTTAGAAGAAGAAGAATAAGAAAATGAAATGACTAATGAAGAGATTGAAGATGAAGAATTGGTTGAAGTACATGGAATGTGGGATTTCATCCTCCCTGTTTCCAATAATGAAGAAGAGAAAGAAGCTCTACATGTTAGCACCAAGAGTAAAGGCCCTACTGATTTAACACAATCAAATCAAAAGCAAAAGACCTCAACCCCTGCTACCAAGGAAAAGGTGGCCAGTAAAAAGTCTTCTCCCAAAAATCCTCAACCAACTCCATCCTCATCAAATCCTCCATCATCATCCAAAACCTTGGTAGTTACAGATACCATGGAATATAACATAGTGGAGGACATGAAGAAGACCAAATCCAATATCTCTCTTCATGAGCTCAATAGGCTTAAACATCAACATAAATTATTGCTGAAAGAATTGAATGCAATTCCTACTTCTCCTCTTCCTGCTACTGTTGTATCCCAAGCTGCTAGAGGAATGGGTAAACCCCCTAATGATTCATCAAATAAGGTCGATCTTGTTGATGCTATCTTAATTGGTGACAAATCTAATTCAAATACTCCCCCTTTCCTCTTGAATTATGAAATCTTCAATGAAAAATGGACAATTGCTTGATAGATTCAAGGGTCACTTCAAACATAATGCTGAGAATAGTCTGTTCTAAATTAAATGTTTCACCCCAAAAGTTTGTTGTTCATATTGTACAACTTGATAGGATGAAAGTCGAGGTTGTAGAAATTCTCACTGTAGATTAACATGATAATGCAATATAACTAAAGTAAAATACTTTAATCTACTTCTACAATCAAACTTGCGGAAGCTTAATAGATTTGAGTAAGATCAAGCAGAACACATATAACCAGAAGCAGAATCAATGCACATGAAACACAGAAGAATACTGAGGGGAAAGCCTCAGCTAAAAACCCCACTATCTGTATTATCATACAAGTGGAAATATTTCAGGATTACACACAGCTTTAGCTCTCACAGCTAGCCAGCTCTCAGTACAATCCTCACAGATGCTCATAGGAAAAATAGACTGCTCATATGCCTTCTCCTCGGCCCTCCAAGCTCCTATTTCCTTGCGCTGTTTCTCTTGGGTGATCCAGCCGTTACCAAGTGTAACACTGAGCACTCACACTGATATGACACCCTGTAAAACTATGCAAATCTCAAGGAATGAATTCCTTCTGCATGCAAGAGTTTTCCTTATAGGAAAATTCTTGCAACTGATAGTACACTGTCCCTATCTTTAATCTCAACTGGGTCTTTCTCTGAATAGACATGCATGAGTTATTTATGAGAGAATCTTCAGTTATCTGGAGTACACTAGTTTGATGCATGCATGCATTAACTGACTGAACTCACAATTAGTTCCTCAAACTGTTTGGAACTAATTTAACTGGACATAACTTAGTTAGCTGAGCTAACTAATTACAACTCAATTATAACTCATCCTTATCTCCTTAATTAAGGGATAATCTCCTTAATTTAAGGGATAACTATTGCACGATTTCACAAAGACTTCTAGCTTGAATTTCTCCAACTAATTAGTCCAAGATGAATTAATTAATTATTTTTCAAGTAACTGGTGAGACTAAATTCGAATTTTAATTCTCAATTTTAATCAGTCGTCTTGTTTTACAGGAAATCTCCTCCAGATAATTTTTTTTTTTTTTTTTTTTATGATGAACCTATTCAAGGACAAATTAAAATTGGAATATTCTTGTTGCCACATTTCAACAGAGGTATTAGGAGAAAGAACTCAGTCACCATCAGCCTCTCTTCTAATTCGAAAGTCTATCAAGTAATTGACATATTAGTTGTTGATATACCCGAGTTCTACAGTTTAATTCTGAGCAGAGATTGGTCTGAAAAGCTTCACGACTATTTTGCAATAGACTGGTCTCACATGTGGCTCCCTTACAATGGAAAGCCAAATCAAATTAGAATTGACCGAGAAAATCATTTAAAGCATACAATGACTAAATTTGAAGGTGAGAATGAGCTAGTAGCTTTCAACAATAATATCATTGGAAATTACTTTGCTGAGTCGTTTTTAGGGAACTTCAACGCACAAAGGTCTCCTTTTTTGGACAACTCTATTACTTCCCAGATTGAGAACTTTTCTCAAACAGATTCTTCCAGATGTATAAATATTGTAGATAAACCATTAGTTAAAAGTTTGTTTTGGACATTATATTTTGATGGATCTAAATCCAATGATGGTGCAGGAGCTGGTTGTATATTAATCAGTCCAGAAGGAGAAAAAACCATGCTAGCATGTAGGTTAGAATTTGAATGCACAAATAATACTGCTGAATATGAGGCACTGATACAAGGTTTTTATAAAGCAATAGGCCTCGATATCAAATATCTTCAAGTCTTTGGAGATTCAAAAATTGTTATCAAGCAAGTAAGAAACACCATTCATTGTCTCTCTGGACATTTAAAACATTACCAATCATTAGTCCAGGATCTTACTTCACATTTTTTAGCATTCAACATCTCTCCTATACCTAGACTTCAAAATGCAAGTGCTGACCTTCTGGCTAACATAGCATCCAAGCTCATACCATCAGAGGATTACAATCCAGATAGGTTTTCCATAGAATTGATTTTTAGACCATCCATTCCTGATAATGTCACCAATTGGTGAGTCTTTAATGATGATGAGGATATCATAAAATTTCTAACATCAGAAGGGTCATATGATGACTAGATAATAGATGAAAATGAGCATGATAATCAGTTGAAACAAAAGTCTAATGAGAATCCCATACCTAAATCTGTGGTAAAACTGGAGGATCTTTATGATCTTAAGGACAGATTCAAAAAGGTTACTAATTCTAAAATCCAAAGCTCAACCTTAAGGTTTGAACTAGTAAACCTTGGAACTGATGACAAACCTCAAAACATTAATCTAAGACTTGGTCTCTCTCCCGATGAGAGATTAGCCTTTATCCACTTATTAAGAAATTACAAAGGTATCTTTGCTTGGAACTATGATGATCTTAAAACATATGATACCTCTATTATACAACATACCATTCCCATGATATTCGATGATAAGCTTGTACAATAGAAATTAAGGAAAATTCACCCCCATATAGAAAGTCAAATCAAATCGGAACTAAATAAACTCCTTAAAGCCAAAATTGTCTTTCATGTTAGGCATTCAAAATGGGTCTCAAACTTAGTACCTGCCAGGAAGAAAAATGGTGACATTCACATATGTATTGATTTTAGAAATCTCAACAAATCTTGTTAGAGGACAATTTTCCATTACCAACTATGGAACAAATACTGCAATCAGTAGCTGGTTCAGAATTAATGTCTTTTCTCGATGGATTTTCAGGATATAATCAAATCCTTGTTCATCTAGATGATAGATTAAAGACTACATTCAGGACTAAATGGGGAACCTATGCCTACCAAAAAATGCCTTTTGGTTTAATTAACACAGGGGCAACTTTCCAAAGAGCTATGGATATAGCCTTTAAAGGTTTGATAAACAAAACTGTTGTCATTTATTTGGATGATATTACTGTTTATTCCAAGAACAAAAACAACCATTTACATGACCTGAAGCAGATCTTTGAACGCTGTAAGAAATATGGAATCTCATTAAATCCAAAGAAGTCTTATTTTGCTCTAAGTGAAGGTAAACTTCTAGGGTTCATTGTATCCAAAAAGGGCATTTGTATTGATCCAGACAGAATAAAAGAAATTGCTGAAATTTCTTTACCCCACAACAAAAAATCTATGAAGTATTTTCTAAGTCAGATAAATTTTGTCAAAAGATTTGTCCCTAAATTTTCCCAAATTGTTTTATCATTACAAACCATGATTAAGAAAATTCAATCTTTAAATGGGGACATAACGAAAGAGAATATTTTGATCTTATCAAACAAGAAATTGTGAATGCTCCCTCTTTAACAACTCCAAATTTTTCTAATCATTTCATTTTATATACATTCGCTTCTGAAACATCATATGCTTCTATTTTAACACAACTCAATGATCAAGAGATCGAAGCACCCATCTCATTCTTTAGTTCTAATTTTCAAGGTGTTGAACTTAATTATTCAGAGGTGGAAAAATAGGCTTTTGCTATTTTCAAATCTGTAAAGCACTTCAGACCTTTTCTCCTCAAAACCCATACTAAAATAATAGTCCCATTCTCAACAGTGAGACAATTACTTATGCAAAGGGAAGTAGGGGAAAAAAGAGCAAACTGGGTAACAACTCTGCAAGAATATGATATTGACATTAAACCAGCCAAAATTGTTAGAGGACAAGGTTTTTGCAGATTGCTTACAAGAGCTTCCAACCTACTAGCAGATGAGGACTCAGGTAACATGATACATGTATCAGAGGTAAGCCTAAATGATTTAGAGTCCCAATATGCTGATCTTATTTTCTATTTGAAAAATGGATACGCTCCTCCTGAACTCAATCATAAAAGGAAAAGGGCTTTAATATTGAAAGAAAATCAATATGAAGTCATTGATGATGTGTTATTCAGAAGGAATTACAATTCTGTATTATTAAGATGCCTTGAAAAGTCTGAAGCACAGAAGGTTTTGCAGGAACTCCACGATGGACCAACTGGTGGACATTTTGGAGGAGATACTACTGCACACAAAATCCTGCATGTTGGGTACTATTGGCCAACCTTGTTCAAAGATACCCATGAATATGTAAGGAAATGAAAAATATGTCAAACTGCTGCGGGAAGACAACGAAAACCTGCCTTACCTCTACAACTAGTCAACATTGATCAACCTTTTGAACAATGGGGATTAGATATCATAGGTGAGATTGTTCCTCATTCCTCAAAGCAACATAAGTATATCCTTACAGCTACAAACTATTTTACGAAGTTGGTGGAGGCAATTCCACTAAAGTTAGCCAATTTTGATGCTATCATTGAATTTATTGATCAATTCATTATTACTAGATTTGGCTTACCAATTGCACTTATATTTGATAATGCATCTTACTTTTTAGGAAATAATATGACTGGATTTTCTCTTAAGAGGGGATTTAAACTTAAATACTCTGCTAACTACTACCCTCAAGGAAATGGTTTAGCAGAGTCAACCAACAAGAACCTCATAATAATTATAAAGAGAATTGTTGATCAGAGTCAAAAGAATTGGCATAAATCTTTGACATTTGCTCTATGGGCAGATCGGATAACTCAGAAGGCCTCAATAGGCACTTCTCCATTCAATCTGGTATATGGGAAAGAAGTTATCATCCCTTCAAATCTAGCTATTCCCTCATTAGCCCTAGTCCAATTCATTGAAGAATCACCTTCTTCTTCTTTACAACTAAGACAATCTCAAATTCTTAAATTAGAAGAAGAAAGGGAAAAAGCCAAACTTACACATACTCGCCATCAACAGCTAGTCAAATATTCTTTTGATGCAAGTTCTGTTTCCACAAAATCTTTTCAAATTGGTGATCTCATCCTTAAATGGGACAAGGCACATGAGGAAAAAGGAAAGCATACCAAATTCCAGAAAATGTGGCTTGGACCATTTCAAATTGCTGAACAAGTAGGCCCATCAACATTCATATTGCAAGATTTATTAGGAAAGAGAGATTCTCTTCTTGTTAATGGGCTTATTTAAACAAATTCTTTTCTTAGAATATTACATCTTCTATTGTACATTATTGCATTTACTTTTTGTGTTTTCTTAGGAAAATAATGTTAAATAGTATTACTTTTGGCTTTACAATAAAATCTCTTGAAGTATTTTGATCTTTCGCTTTCAAAGTAGAAATTCTTAAGGAAATAATTACAACATTTGAAAATTGGCTAAGTATCATAAAACTCTGAAATTTTCTTTTCCATTGAAGTTATAAATTCTTTGAAAACCTCAAACTTTATAAAAACCTTTATTCTGTTATCAGTCAAGAAAAGTTATCTTTAACAAAGTAAAGACTAATTATAGCTTAGCATCTCCAACTCTAAAATTGTCATCCAAAACTCTTAAGGAGTCAATGATTCTCCCCATCCATTAACTTTACTATTTTTAGAGTGTAATTCAAAAATATATTAACCTTAAAAGATAAGAGGTCTCATCACGAGCCTGCTTACCATGTTCATAGGGAAATAATAGACTGACATTACCAACACTGAATACCAAACCAGGGTAATGACTTATGATTATGTTAATATTAAGACAAGGGGTCTCATCACGAGCCAACTTGTTTAGTTCAATTACAACCAGTGAATGGCATTGTCACTTTCTGGCCACCAAACCAGGACAATGGCTTTTTAGGCAATAAATTTTTTTCTAAAAAAAAAAAAGGATAAAAAAGAATATATCTATATATATATATATATATATATATATATATATATACTTTTGAAATTATCTCTAAAGACTACACTCTTATATGGATGGGATTTTGAATCATTGTTGGTTAAAAGGTAACCCTATTGAGGCTATGGATGCTTGCTGGCAGCGACGACTCTACCTGTGACAAATGAGTATATTAAAACACTAAGTTGTAAAAATCCCCCTACTTTATCTTTTCAACTAATTAATGACTGATATAGACAAAAGGATTTTCATCTATAAGAGGATATAAAAAGAATTGTAATTAAGTGAGTTTTTATGTTCAGAGTAATGTTACTTATCTAAATATTTCGAAAATATTTTTCTTTCCTGAATTATTTTTACTTAGTAAAGTTTTAGAAATTTCATTATTATCAGAGATAACTAGTTCTTTCAATGAATTGCCAATTGTTGTGTTGTGCAAAAACCCCCCATTTATTGGTCTTAATCCTTAGGTATTTATTGTACAAATAAATAGGGACCCTTAATTTTTTTAAAAAGCATAAGAATATAAGTTTAATTTAAAATATTTTCTTAGGAATAAATTTGATTTTCCCTTTTAATAAAACCTCACTAAATCTTGAAGGACCAAAAAGGTCCCTTAAAGGCAAGTCCGACCATATCGCAAATCACAAAGTCTTAAGAGTATACATTTATCCATTGAGTCAAGACTTGTGACTGCGATAAACAATAGCCCCCGGAGAACCCAAACACATTCATTTTTTATAAAGGCTTAAAAATATTAATGAGAATGCTTTAAGGCGGAAACACCCTGCACCGTAATTCATATACCCGAAAAGCCTCCCTCTCACAGAACGCGATATCATCGGACCCGACGGAACATTAAATCATATCATTAAAATACAATCGCATCTGATGTATCACAAGAATACCAACAAACTCCGCCCATAACATTCCAAATGGTTCCAATAGCGATAAAGTTATTTATTAAAGGAAAGCGCCCAAGGAAATTATAAAGGTTAAACAAAATTTCTGCTTAAATATAAACCTAGGGCCCGCTATACTGCCACATTGTTCATCGCAATCGCAATTGCTAAAACTTTTTGGGCAATATCTATTCTCCACTATCTCGACATCGCCGATTGCGATATTGTGATAATGCGATTATCGCAATCGCAAATCTCCCACGCTTAACACACCGATACGGTGATATCACTATCACATATCAGCTCAACACTTAAAGAATGAACTTATTTCACCATCCGAGCAACTCTTGCGATGCGATATATTAATGAGTAATAAACAAAACACACGGAGCCATGATTTCGATTAATTAACAGGCTACAACAATATTAATGGTTACAGGGCCCAAGGAGATTTGGTGACCTATTTATATTGATTTGCATTAAAACCTCTCTTTTGGTCATTTCAAAAGCTTTATGTGTTCACATGCATTTATGTTTAACTCCTATTTGCTCTTCATTTTCTCTGTATTCTCTGTATTGCAGGATTTCTCCTGAAAGTAAATTGTGTGGCAAAATGACTAAATCTAAGAAGGGAAAGAAGTCTGGTGAGGCTTCTCAATCCTCTACGTCTGATGTCACTGAAATGCTTCCATTATTTTCAGACACCAAATGCACCATTGATAGAGGGACCTCATGGGAAGCTATGTACAATATGCTGGAAAGGGGGGCCCAAAAATAATTCAAACCAAAGCAACAACAGATGATACCACTTCTTCTGAGGCTTCTTATTTTGAAGCTGCAAGTTATTTCTTACACCGAATTTCTACTAGACCGAATATTTTACCATACACTGACATGGTAAAATGGATTATAGACAACATCAACATTGCAGACCATGCATTCCTGACTTCAAGAAAAGAAGCTATTGGTTCCTTCACGACAGAGGATCTGAAAAGAATGTATCATATACCAGACCCACATAAGGTATATGATAAAGATTTCCTTGAGCATTTCACAAAGGAGAACAAGGATCCATTAGAACCAATTCGGAAATGGAAGTCCAATTCCAGCAAGTTCAAACAAGTGAAAACGGTTATGTATCTTATATCATCTCTCGCTACTCCCTACTCTTGCGTCATAGCTATGATGTGTAGACTATTTGGGCATGCTGATACGACCAAATTTTTTGTTGAGTGAGTTCCCTTAATAGATGCAGCCATGAACTCCTTTGTAATGGATTGGGGTACCATTTTATCTAACAACCTGGCTATGCAAATTCAGGAATATAGGGAAAAGAGATTTGTCACCTCCAGGACAGTCCCACCATTTTTCATGAGTGCTTATATTATGGATGCAGTCTGTTTCACCACCAATTTTCCAACTATGGGGTGGAAATGGACTATTCAAGACCCTACCCCCATTCATATATATCATAAAATTCTATGGGAGTCGAATTACCAAGCCCATTTCTACAAAATCTGCCAGGGAGTTATGTTACCAATCCACCAAGCAATTTTTGATAAGAAGGCCCCAAGGTTATCCGATGAGGCCAGGATTGATATTTTGCCAGTATCCAGGTGGTTGAGAAGAGTTGTTTACCTATATCATGGTTTTTGGAAGCATAGCACCCCGTCATGTCCTTCCTTGGTATGTACCTGATAAAATTCTTGCCAGGGAAATTGCTTACCAGACTGTAGGGGATGGGATAACCAAAACCTTGAAAGAATACAAGAAATCCCTTTGGCCTTCTTTTCCCCTCCAATGTGGTGTTTATGCGTTGCATGTACATCTTATGTTTGAAGCTCGCTATAGTTCCCGGCAGGTAGTATGACCCCAATAAAGTTGCGCAAAACTTCACTGCATCGGTTAAAATAAGGCAGTTCAGCCATGAAGAGGACGATTTTGATGATTTATTTGAGTTAGCTGAGCTCTTCTCACAGGTCCAACATCTGGCTACTTTGAGACTCAATCCACCAAATTTGGCCCATTTCCACCAATACAGGAAGAAGAGGTTACTGAAGGTCCCTTTGGACCTACTGGAAATACCTAAGCCAAATACTGAAATAGAAAAAATTTCAAGCTAGAGTTCAGAAAAGGGCTTAGAGCATGAATCAAAGCATGATTAAGAGAAAACCTCAAAACACGATTATGAGCATAACTCAGAAGAAAAATCAAAACATGGGTTTTAACAGACATCAGAACAGAGATCAGGCTAGAATTCAGAACTAGTTTCAAAGCATGACTCACATAATAGTTCGCACAAAAGCCCCGAGAGGAGTCCTATAAAGGACACTGAAAGGGTTACTTAAAAGGCCTCAATAGAGAAGGAAGTGGAAGATATTTCCAGTAAAAACACACACAAATGATATCCCCTTAAAAAACCAATTAGATGAGGTGTGGCAAGAGTTTGATCGACAACTCAAAGGACAGAAGGGGGAGGAAAATGTTGAAACACAAAACATATTCAACACACCCCAAAGTACTGGACAAATCTTGCTTACAGATAGAGCTATTAACAAGACTGTTGCCACATAAGAAATTGAAATCATCTCGGCATTCCACTCAACCGAAATTGTTCTCTGAGTAGAGAAGATTCCTCCTGTTGATGTATTTTACAGTCCAAAACATTGGGCTATAGTAAAGTGATAGAGGAAGAAAAGGAAAATATATCAGTACTTAGTGATAAGTCCTGACAATGAGCCAATGGATGTTGTTTGGAAGGATACTCCTATGGATCCTTCAGATAACTTGACCAAACTATCACAGTTTGCAGGTGCTTATGCATCTGCTACTATTGATAAGGCAACAGAGGTCAAACAATTGATAAAGGACAAAGATGAGAGAATACAACAGTTGGAACAATAGTTGACTAAAGAAAAGCAGAATATAGACCATCAGATGAAGCCACAAATGGTACAACTACAACAGATCTTTGATCAGTTAAAGCTCCAGTTTCAAGCAGAGACAAGTGCCAAAGATGCTCAAATACAACAACTGAAATTTTCTATAGAACAATTGAAAGACAATCCTAAAGTCAAGGAGTTTGTCAAAGAAGCACTTGAACTGAATTCTTTGTTATCTATGCAACATGCAACATTTTGTCAGAGGCTATCAGTCATCAATCCGATGTTCAAGGAAAGCGATTCACTGAGGAATCGAGTATCCAATATGAGGGTCACTTTCAACGAGATTGATGAAAAAATCTCAGGATAAATTACATGGCAGGATACCTGAGAAGGAAGGATAACAAATCTACCCAGGATAGAAGAGACTCACAAAGATATCCTTTTCAATGAATGGGGTATACAGCTGAAATAGGCAGAAAGGGCAGTAGCAAGAGCAACCGATGCTACAAGAAAGATCATTGAGACCATCAATGACAATTTACATAATGCCAACTTGATACAAGAATGCCCACCTGGGGGTCTTCCCAATATCAGAGACTTAGAAGCAAAATGGCAGGAAACTTCTACAACAAAAGAAGAAGTGATCAAACAACTTACAAAACTGGAATGGGAAGTGTATTGGAGGTATCTGATAAAGCCACACAGTCATTGGTTAGTACTACACTGTCTTGCTGACTCAGCCATGCATATGCTGCCTTCCCTCTCGAATAAAGTATATACTAGCCAAATGCGTACAAGGATGAAACAACCTCCTGAACTCAAGCCGATGTTGGATATATATCATCTCAGACAACAAGTTAAAGAGTAGACACCACTACATGCTAGAACTAGTCATTTCCATTATTTATCTTTTACGTAATTCTGTCACTTATTTCCAGGAGGGTTGTTTAAACCTCCTAAAAAATTCATGCATTGCCTATTTTTGTACTTATATTTTATTATAAAAACCCTTTCATGTATTTTAAGAAAGGGTTCGGAATTTTATAAAGAAACTCTTTACTAGCTTGCACTTTTATACTTTAAAGTTTCTCTTGTTAGAATCCTTGGATTGGAGTCGTGAAATTTTTTTGGACAAGGCTTACAGAAGCTTGCACTTTTGTACTTTTTCAAACCCTCTTAATAAGACAGACTGGACTGGAGCTACTTATTTTATGAGAAGAATGATATGTATCGGGTACTTTTATCTTTGTTTATTTATTTGTTCATGAATGAACAACCATTTCTATATACTGTTCATCATATGTATCTTTTTCCTTACAATGTTGTATCCATTCACTTTTGAACATATTAGGACTCTTATTTTTTAATACATTGATGAGAAATTGGTTAAACGAAATTTGATGTGATATATGCTTTATAAATTATTTTGATTAACTATTTAATCAAAATAATTACTTCAAAGATTTTTTCATTTCTCTTAGTATTTGTTTAATCTTCATTATCAAGTACTAAGGATCATCGTTTTAGATCACACAAATATAAGTAAAAATTCCTAAGTAATATATAGAGATAGGTTACATATATATATGTGTTTTAATTAAAAACTGCCCCATCTATCACTTAGTTTTATCAATCAAACACCCTATCCATCCTATCACATTTTGATTGGGAAACTAGTCCCATTATATCGAGTCGGAGCCACTAATCCAAATGGAAAAGGGACAGTATTCAAGTCCCCGACTGGGTGGTTTTCCCCCATGTTGTTGCAACGATTTTCGAGGCTTCAACATAACCTTTGGGCTAATTTTTTAAAGCATTTTTCTCGAGCCACTGCATCTACCTTTATTCCAGTCTTTTAAATACTCAAGATTTTCAAGTTCAGAAGAGAGAGAAGATGCTCTAAACCTACATTAGTAACCCTAGAACACCTTGAAAAATCCAATTCTTCCAAGGCTATAATTCTAGCAAGATTCTAGACTACATAATTGTTCACCGCCTTGCAGTCTGCTAGGTTTACAAGGCACAAATGGTGATAAGCTCCCAAATATGCCAACCATTCTGTGTGAACAAATATTTCTCCCTTCAGATTCACCTCCTCCACACTTTGCTGAAAGACCTCAAGTAGTGGCAGTGCAAGTAAACGATGTTTGAGTAGGCAATTGAAAATAAGGCCTCCAAGATGACTTGGAATTCTTTCCAATGTTCGCTTTTGTCTCTGCCATACCTCCACGGTCTCCTTACTTTTACAAGATGTATATATGCACATCTGCACCAATATGCCATAATCCCCATCTCCACTACTTTGTCTCCCTACACTTGCCATTTTCCTTGTGCTCCACCAAACCCCAAATCCCCATTTCAGTTACAAAAAAACCAAGAGTGATTACCAATCATTGCAAACTCACTAAATGGTTATGATTTGAGAAATGCACTCAAGGCATGGTCATGAAGGCAATAACTCAGAAGTTCAAATGCAACTAGTAATTTGGAGTTACCAACCACTATATATATGTGTGTGTGTGTGTGTGGGTTTTTCAAGCAATGAGATAAACTTCTATCAGATGTACATCTTCAAGCTTACTGATCACCAATATCACTATACATGTTTCAAAAGAAAAATTGGAGCCAACCCAACTAGTAACTTTTGATAAACGCCGCTGATATTATTTCTGAAGCCTTGCTAAAATTTTAAAACCCATTTGTGACATTTTATATCCCCTACTCATATCATTTTTTGCAAACCCTCATAATTTTTTTTACAAATCCTACTCAGATTTAACTTCTAGTTTGATTTTCAAATATTCCAACCCTATATACATATGTTCTCCTCTTTGACTATCGACAAAAAATGATGTTTTCAATTGATAACCAAATTAGAATAATTAACCCCTCCCTAATTATCTCCATTTTTCTTTCGTATTTTCCTGTGATTTTCAGTGATGAAAATGATTACTCTGATGATAGAAGATGTAAGAAAATGGATTTGTTCTCATTTTCTATTTGTCTCTCAATATGTTCATTTTACATATTTTGAGCAATCTCAAAAGTTGTTAATTTTTCCCAAAATATAAAAAGGAGAAAGAGTTGGGCATGAATCTGTAATTCTCATGCTGCTTGGATTTGGTGTGAGAGAGATTTCACATACATGCATTTATGTAGTTTCCTTCCACTGCTGCCTCAAGGTTTTCCTTTGCGTTTCAATGCCCAAATTGAATTAGTAGAGAATTGAATCTCACATAAATCCCACATACAAAAAAAAAAACTCGTATAAACTTATAAGAATGGATGGCATCATATGTCATGATAGTTTTTAAGTGAAAAAGTCGTTTCCTTTTCCATAATTCACTTGAACATCTCTAAGGAGAAGCACCTAGATGCTCTAGCCTTGAAGCTCATTCATAACTTACAATCACGTGTGCATGTGTGCAGGTGGAAATTCGAGCCATGGATGTGATTCTCCATAGGAAGCAAATTACATAGGACGAGACATTTTTATGGCCACGATTGGCACTTCCTACATAGATTGTTATCAAGGTCAATTTCATTTGCGTTTAGATGTAGGAGGCCAAGATAATCAACATATGTTTATTGCAAATGATTTCGAGGAAGTTGTCTGTCATGTACTAGATAAAACCTTTGATGGTATCGCTCTCCACTTATGCATGTTCTTCTCTAATTTGAAATGTTCTTTTTTATGCTAAATTCTAGAGTGTTTATAACAATTACATGGATGGCAAGTGAATTAAGAAAATTACCTTATTCTCATACAACCTTGTTAGTGGTGGCTCAACTTTCCCCTACTGCCCACCGCCATACACAATGACAACATATATGTGCATTTGTGTCTAACAGAAATGACTGGTATTAGATTTTTATAAATAGTAATTGTAACTGATGAATTCTTCCATGATATTTCTTGTAGAAATTCCACAAAACAAAAACTATATAGCTTCAATTATGTTTTCCTTACAACAGGAGCAACAAGACTTGTTTTCTCGGCCTTTTATCTTCTGGTATTTCACAACATCTATGACAATAGAGAGATGGACATTCATCTAACAATCAAATAATTCAATGTAAGTTGCACAAATCCATCTTGACCCCTCATTTGTTATGTAATAAAGGGTATCTATTATTTTGATGTCAATTCAAATGCCAATGCTAGTATTTATGTTAACAACTTCAGTATGTGTCAGGTTAGACATCTCATAGGAAAGTTAATTTTAAAAAACATATATTTAAATTTTTCTTAATCCCAGCTTTACATACAAACATACAACATTAATGGGACCCACACTTCCCTTAATTTAGTCTCACAACAAACAAATTTTCCAAAACAAAAGCAATATACATGATTTCTCCTATTCTCAAAAATACATTACAGTCCATATACATAAGTCTTTTATCAAAAAACTATTTGAATTTCAACAATTCTAGAAATTAGTAAACCAAAATTTTAACATCCTACTACTCAACACTTAGTAAACAACTTTAAACTCCAACTATTATCTTCAAGCTTTCTAGCTGGTTGATTCCTTCTTCAACCTCTAGGATCACACCTGTTTGACTCCCAGAAGTAGTCATTTTGTTATGAAACCAGCTCAAGAAAAGATAGAAAAGATAGATCAACGCCTTAGAATTCAGCCTCTTCGAGGGGGCAACCTCCTTTACATTACATAAATGAACAATTCTTGGATGATACAAATGAAAAGACCTCCTTTCTATATATAGGAGTCTAAGAGGTCATAACATAATCATAGTCGACATAGCAATAATAATGTAAGGGCACAATAATAACAATAGTGGGCTTCTATGGGGCACAATAGTAACAATATGGGCACTACATGGGTACATCAATATAATAAGTGGGTTGTACTAATAACCATAAGGGGTTACACTAGTAGTATAGGGGCCTAACATGCCCCTCTCCTTCAAAAAGCGTTGTCCTCAACACTTGAGTAGTTCTTGATGCTTCTGTATAAAATTCTTGTCCTCCCTTGTGGAATCTTCAGCGGGTAAGTTCTTCCACTTGATGAGAAACTCTGAAATTGATCGATTTCGTAGCTGTCGGGTTCTTGTTTCTGTGACTGCTCCAGGTTCCAATATGATTTTTCCTTCCTCTTCAATTTCTGGCAATATTGTTTGAATTGGGATCTTTTGCAACTTTTGAATAAGTGGCCATAATTCTTCGTCCTTCTTCCATTCATCCCTTGCTTCATTTATCCAATCTGGTTGGATAATAGAAACAGCACAAAACAATGCTTCCACATCCTCATCCTTGAAGAGTCTTCCCATTCGGTAAGGTCACCATTTTTTAAGTGCATGTAGTATTGCCAACATTTCCTTCTCATAAATAGCTTGCTTGAGATGTAGCAATAAAAATACCCAATCACCTACATCAAAACATTTTTCACTACGATGTTGATCTGCCTGTTGTTTCATTTGATTTTGCACTGAAGTGGCGTTATCCTTTAAAAGTTGGAGAACTTGTTGTTGATGCTCGATGTGATCTTTCTCTGCTTGAACCTTTTTCTTCTTGATATATCCTTCTATCTCTAGAGTTTGAGGAGTGGTAATTTCTTCCAATCCTTTACAAGATATGGTCAGATTCATTTCTTGATGCTCGATGTGATCTTTCACTTCTTGAACATTTTTCTTCTTGATATGTCCTTCTATCTTGATAGTTTGAGGAGTGGTAATTTTGACCAATGAATTACAAGATATGGTTAGATTCATTTCTTCTTTCTCGATGTGATCTTTCACTTCTTGCACCTTTTTCTTCTTGATATGTGCTTCTATCTTGAGAGTTTGAGGAGTGGTAATACTTGCCAATGCTTTACAAGATATGGTCTGATTCATTTCTTCTTTCTTTGGGGTGGGGTCCTGGTGTATAACATCTTCTTTTGATGTTTCTTGATCCTTTTCTTCCTCCTCTTCATATTCTATGTAAAATAATTTCTTCTCAGCACACTTATGATCTTTAGTGCATTTGCTATCACAATTGTAACAAAGCCCTTTTTCTCTTTTTTCTTCCAATTGTTGTGGTGTAACCCTTGTAGGTTGTGGAAGGTTGGGAGAAACAACACTTCCATCTTTATAGTTGTGAGGGGTATGCTTCCTGGTTCCCATAATTTTTCTTTCCACTATGTCACAAAGCCCTTTTACTCTTTCCAATTGTTGTGGTGTTTCTCTAAAGAAGGTGTTGCTCTTTGTATCCTCATAATGTGCTATCATTTCTTCCGTAAAAATTTCCCAAGTGATAAATTGTTTATGAGAGCAAAGCCATTGATACCATACAGACTGATTTGGTTCCAAATATAAAGTTGCCATACGTACCTTTTGTGTGTTTTGCACATTATTGAGATCGAAGAACTGCTCCATCTGTAATATCCATGTGGCGGGATCCTTGCCATCAAACTTCCTCATATCGATTTTTGGAATATGGTGGGTCTTCGATCCAACATTAGAGTCTATGGAATCATGATTAACATTTCTTTTGTTCACATCATGAGTTTCCTTTACAACCTTTTCACCATTAGTAAGTATTTCTTGTAGAAAATTTGTCAAATCTGTCTTCAAATCTGCCATGTCTGTCTTCAAATATGTCCTCCAATCTGTCTTCAAATCATCCATCTTAGCTTCCATGCCCTTTATCTTAGATTCCACGCCATTTATCTTAGATTCCACGCCATTTATCTTAGCTTCTGTTAGCTTTTGTGAGCGTGACATTTGTTGCACTTGTTCTTGTAATTTTGATATATCATGTAGCATTTCTTCCTCTTCTTCATGAGTCATGCTAGAGCTTTCAGGTTCCTTACTAGGTGTTTGCATTTTCTTTCCTTGAGGCATCAGTTACCGATAATAATGCTCTACTATTCCCTTCGAATTCCTTCAAACCAAGCTTATGCAAAAATTAAAAAAAAAAACTACACACCTTTTTTCACTTTGTAGAAGCCTGATATTGAATCTGATGTATCTTTGTAATTTCAGACCATCCAGTTCTGAAATTTTGACCTGTAGTATCCTTCTGAGTCCTCTTTCCAATGCCACAAGTCTGACCCAAATTTGTTTCTCCAAGGAAGAGTTATACGAAATCTCCCACAGTGACTTGCTTATAGACTAGTTCAGTAGAGAAAACTTGTACGACGTGCCACGAGTCATTTTTTCGACCTATGGATCTAAAAAATGCATACAAGAAACTACAGTCCATCCTCTTTTTGTACCTTCTTACTAAATTTCAATCCGATCCTCAGAGAGAAATTTATGACGATTTTCCCCAGGTCACCTGTTTTGAATGTAATTCGGGAGTCTGCAAAAATACCAACTTCCTCAGATTATATCTCTGAAAATATAGCGCTAAAAGCTTTGAAATTTGGACCCAAGGTTCAGCACGATTTCTTCTCAAATGGGTTTTTTTTGCGACTTCTGAAATGTCACAGAAAAAAGTTATAGTGAAAATGCCACGATGACCTGTTTGGAGCAGCGAAATCCTAGAATCCAAAGCTCTGATACCAAATGTTATGAAACCAGCTCAAGAAAAGATAGAAAAGATAGATCAACGCCTTAGAATTCAGCCTCTTCGAGGGGGCAACCTCCTTTACATTACATAAATGAACAATTCTTGGATGATATAAATGAAAAGACCTCCTTTCTATATATAGGAGTCTAAGGGGTCATAACATAATCATAGCCGACATAGCAATAATAATGTAAGGGCACAATAATAACAATAGTGGGCTTCTATGGGGCACAATAGTAACAATATGGGCACTACATGGGTACATCAATATAATAAGTGGGTTGTACTAATAACCATAAGGGGTTACACTAGTAGTATAGGGGCCTAACACATTTTGATAAATCATCTACTTTTGTGTGAGTTTCTCTACAAGCATGAAGCTAGGATATGTTGGAGAAGAATGTCTCAATTTTTTTCATTTGAGCTAGCATAAGGTGAAAATTAGTATTCCCCATTTTGTAGTAGCCCTTCATGTAGTGTATAACCACATCATAGTCACCAAAAATCAGCAATTTTGTCACCTCCATGTTTGCTGCCAGTTCCATTAAGATCATTAGATCCATAAACTCAACATAGTTATTAGTACTACACCCAAGCTTGCATTGAAATTAAGGAGAAGAGAATCATTTAGAAATAAGGTACCTCCTGTAGTACAAAGAGTATGTTTCTCTTGGATAGCACCATACAAGTCGCCCCAATTTATCAATTCATGGTTTCTTCTGCATCCTGGGTTTCTGTGTCTTTTGATGTATTTTTATGCTTCCAAACACTAACTTGATATTAGATGCACATTGAAATGGAGGAATGTATCTCTCCTGAAATATATCAACATTTCAAGCTAACGATATGCTCCAAGAAACCACAATAGGAAGAGCTCTAAAACCTTTAAGTTCTTTATTCTGGGTCCAGTTCTTCAAAGCCTCCTCCATAGTCTGCACTTGTCACCCTTCCCTACAATTTTTCAGTTACTTCATCTCTTCCCATACCTTACCTGCATATTTGGAATTGTTAATAAATTATCAACTGGTTCTCTTTCCTTCTTACGTAGTGTACACCACCCTAGACCATTCTTGCTGTATTTTTGAAGTATTTTCCAAGTTAGTGCTTTGTTCCAAAGAACCAATGACATCTAAACCTTTGAATTTAGAGGAGCATAAGACTTCCATGGAATCTTTCACCTCCAAGACTCCTATTCCTAGGATGTATCTATAAACTTTACTTTGTACCCTAATATAGGAGTATATCCCCTAAGGGAAAAGTTCCTTGAGTACAATAGAACATCCTCTCTTATTCTGATATGAATCTTCTTATGTTGATCCACAAATACCTTCCAGTGGCGTATTTCCCTCTTTTTCAAACCAAACTCCTTACCTTTCTTCCATATTTGTTGCCAAAATGTGGCAGATATTACATTGGATCCCTAACCTAGGATATGAATTCCTTGACATTGTAAATCAGCAATCAAATCCAATGGTAATCTATAGGCTTCTCCACACTGAACTTGTGGATTAGCCCCTATTCTAATTTGATCCCCTTTGCCAACTCTCCATACTAACCATACACCTACCGAAGTGAAATTCAATGCCAATGATTTCCAGACTATAGACCCATTTTGGATAGTTTTGTTTTCCTTCCTATCTCATTATTCCATGTTAAGGTGTTCAATGTGCTTTTGTTATATCACCTACCTCTAGATTCCCTATTTGGAAATAATATTCCATGGAATTTTGGTAGCTATAACTTTTCCAAAGAAGTGAATTTCTTTGAAATCCCAACCTCTAGTTTCTTTTGGTTTTGACAAGGACTAGCATTTGACAAGTGGAATGCCCTATTTCTTCCTCTAACCCATCCACAAAAAAATTAAAGCATTTCTTTCTAATTATTTCAATACCCCTTAGGGATGTAGGCCATAATATGCCAATAGATTGGACTTGCTTCCAACACTGCATTGGCCAATGTCAATCTAGCTCCCAAGAAAGCCATTGATTACACCACTAGTTAGTTTTTTTTCCTATATTCTTTATTAACCACTTCTAGTGATTCTTAAAATGTGGATACTTAAAGCCTTCTTGAAAAGTTGAGTTCTAAAACGAGAAGACATACAAGATCATTCTAAGTTGTTCCGCCTCTACCCAATTAAAAATCAGTGAAGATTTCTACATATTGATTTCCATCCCAGAAACTGTACAATATAGTTCAAGGGTTTCCTTTAACTTATTTAAATATTGTCAACATGAAACTGTTCAATGGTTTGATGAAATTTCACTGATAAAGACATGATTATGCTAATCCATGTTGCATTTTTCCATTAACAATGTTTACTTGTGTAATATTGTGTTGTCTCTTCTTTTATGTTATTTTGAATTTTCTTTCGGTGCTGCAAGTGGAAGATATGATATTAATTTATGCCTTGCAATTATAGTTGCTGAGATATTATTATTTTTCTCTACTGTATTGTTATTTATGGTCCTTTGGGTGCTTTCTTCTTGTTTCTCTTTACTAGTTTAAGGGATTGGTAATTTTAGATTTTACCATATTGCTTGTTGGTTCTATGTAGATTTAATTGACATATAATAGGTTGTTTTTCTTTTTGGGATGTTTATGAAGTTTTTAGTACATGAGATTAACTTTCTATAATGTGCAGCTCCCTAACATTCAGATAGAACATTCATTGAAAATGTGAGGGGGGTTTCATATTCATGTTGGATAACACCTTCCTCTGGGATATTTTTTTTAACAAAAACAATAATAGAGAAACCATCAATGACGTCACCAAAAGTTGTAGCCTCTTCAAGGTCTTCCATCCCCTCATCAAGGTCAAGAACCTATGCACCCAAGATGTCTTATGGCAATGATGGTTTAAGAAACACAACCACATGAAAACCTTCAGTGAGAACAACCAAATCTAAATCTTCTTCAAGGTCTTCAATCCCCTCGTCAAGGTCAATTGTGTTTGGATCAAAGCCAACAACACAAAAAATTTCAGTGACAACACCAAACTCTGAAGCTTCTTCAAGGTCTTCTAACCCATATTCAAAGTCAGTATTTTCTGCATCAAAGTCCTCACCAAGGTCATCCATGCATTCGTCAAAACCATTGTTTCAATCTTCCATGCCAAAACTAAGTCAGAAGAATTCAGTTCCTTCTCCAGAACCTTCTTCTGTGAGCAAATCTAGCATCATGTTGTCTATAAATTTAGTAATGCCACAAGGAACTTCTCTCAAAGTGAAAACAAATCCTTTACAACCTTCTTTAATACCTACTTTTTTAGGCAGAACACCTCCAAATTTAAGGACCACAATGCCAGAAAAGACAACTTTAGCTAATATGTATAGACCTGGAGCCCCCAACTTTGCACAATGTACAACTGAAACTACTACTGTAAGCAATCCAAGAAGACAGTCATGGTCACCGAGCAGAGAAAGAGAAAGATTTTGGTATGACAACCTTACTAGTGATAGGTATAGTTTCAGCAGACTATGAAACTACATGGTAATGGCATTCATAATGTGACAATGCCCATTTCACTTAGCATAAATATGGTAGAGAAAGGTATATATGAAAGAAGATCTCTCTCTCAAAGTATAGTAAAGCAATCAACTAAGTCTGTCAATGCCACCTTGCAACCGTAAGAGACAACGAATTCAATGTCATCTCAAGAGAGCACTGACTTTGGGAGGACACTCTCAAATCCAACCTTCATTATGCCTCTGAAACACATGGTAAGTATTGACTCAACAACCTTGTCTACATAATTTGTCCTTGCATGGACCTTAATGTCATATTCTTCTTTTGCCTAAAATGAATGAAATTTGCCTTGAAATTTGGCTTACAACATTTGATAATTCATATTGATGGAACATGCTTGTGTTGCAATTGTGAGAACGTCTGTTGTATGTAGAAGCTTCAATAAAAATTGATAAAAATGACATTCTTCTCTCTTGTTTTCGAGATTTAAGAAAAATTACACCAAGTAGTTTCCAACCTCATATGACCATCATGTTGAACTCATCTCGGGATACTGTCCGAGCAAGAGCCACCAAAAGCAAGCAATCTAGTATACATGACTCTCCAATTTCAATTAGCAATAATGACAGTTCTGAGTATGGTGCAAGCATTGCTCTAGATCCTCAATGGGGCATGTTTGATGACAATGATTTGGGGAGTGAGAGAGGTCATTATTACAATAGAATTAAATTCTAGGGAGATGGTAGGAGCACAAACTGGTTGAACAATCCATAATATGGAGAGAATAAATATGGTCAAACTCTCTTTTCTGACCAAGGATTTGAAATATTATCTGATCCAATATATAATGCCACAAAAGCATACATTGGTAGTGAATATTATAAGAATAAAATTGGAAATGAGTATTAATGACAATTGTATTAGCTAAGAAAAGAAAATATATCATAAGGAACCATTTGATTGGCCACAACTGCACCAGCCTGATATGTTTTTCATGAACTTGTGTACTGCACTGAGTTGTTTTATGGACACATTTAGAAACCTCCCACTTCTAATGTAGTATTTGACTTTTGGGTGTTTCCTTAGATAATAGAATTAAAACACAAGTCTTATCAGTCTTTTGGGTCATTACTTTTAGAGCCAAAAGCAAAAGTCTTTTAGGGCCTTCAAAGCTCAAATAAAGAAGACCAAAACTAAATCTGCATCAAATATATCAAATGTTCACACAACTAGGACTCCAAAGCCTTACATGTTTCCTGCTTGACAAATCTTCTGCAAATATTTATGAGTAAGATCCACTGTATTTATGGATACATTTGTGGAAACAATTTGTGTACCATGTAATTAGACTACTTAACAAATCTCCATTTTCTTTTACAAAATATAAAATCTTTTAATATTATTTTTTTGCAAATATTTATGAATATCTGTACCATGCAGTTAGCATGCTTGACAAATCTCCATGTTTTTTCTACAAAAATCTAAAATTTTTCATTTGAATGTTATCGGACTCTGGTGTGGGAAAATTACAAGAAATGGGATTGGAAAAATGATGGGCAGACATTGCAGAGAATCTCTTAGATATGATTCATTTATTGTTGGAGATCCTCCAGGCACCTAATCCATTGACTTTGGAAATGTTTCTTGGAAGGATTCCTATGTTTTTTAATTTTATGATTATTTCACCTTGTGGTTATTTTGGGCAAGCAATTTTAGGAATGCCAGACACTGGTGGATAGGTAAAAACAAATTTATAATTGCAACGCCCATTCTATGATATATTCTCTTTATTGTTTGATTGCATTTTCAACTTTTACTTTGATTTTGTTTTGTATTTTAACTACAAAATTGAACATACATGGTATCATATCCATTTAAACAACATCCAAAACTTGAAGATAATATTAGTATTATAGTTGTTTTGTGTTAAAGATTTTTAGATTCAAATTTTATAGATATAAAAGATAAAATCAAATGTCAATGCCTTCATGTGATTATTACTTGACTTTGGTGTGACCAGGTTACAGGAAATGTGATTGGAAAAAGGACGGGGAGACAATGCAGAGCGTGATTTGGATATGATTCATTTGTTGTTGGAGATCCTTTAGGAACCTAAGCCATCAACTTTGGAAATGTTTCTAATAGGGATTCCTATGGTTTTTAATGTTGTGATTATTTCACTTCATTGGTTATTTTGGGCAAGAAAATGTTTTAGGAATGCCAGAGAAGACATCGGTGGATAGGTAAACAATTTTTTTATAATTGCAATATCCATTCCATGATATCTTATCTTTATTGTTTGATTTTATTTTGAACATTTATTTTGATTCTTTTTTCTTTTAACTATAAAATTTAAAATACTTGGTATCATGTCCAAATAAGCAACAATCAAAGCTTGAAGATGAAATTAATATTACACGATATTGATTTAAATCCTTTTAGTTGTTTTGTGTTAAAATATTTTCATGGCTATTAGAAAAGTTTACTTTCATGTTGTTATTTGAGCACATGTTGTTTATATACTTGACCAAGTTCATGCGTTAGAGAATGAAATGTTGTTGCGAATAAAATGACAAGGATTAGACATCATATCTCAGATTATTTATTTTCACAAGTTATCTACAACTTGAGCTTTTTAGCATGTAACTTGGTTGGCATGATTGTGCCTAAGCTTTCCCTGAAGGTTGAATACTAAGTTACTAAGGTGTTATTTTCTATGGTGAAAATTTATTTTCTTTGTTTATACAGGTCATCTGGCCACATAGTGGCCACTATCACCCAACTGAAGAAAACTTGTTCAAGTTTCTTGCTTTTATGGGAAAAATGGATTTGACATTGCTAATGTTGAGGTATATGTCGTATAAATCCTTTATATTCTATTTTAGTTTATATTCTAGTGTTCATTGTTTTTCATGGCTTACACTCTGCACTGTATCTTCTTTTGTTTTCAGAAAAGGAACTCAATATTGATGGTAAGAAGCAAGAATTGAAGAAAGAGGAGAACAATAACACTGGAGCGACAAACGCAAAAAGAGAGAGAGAGAGAGAGAAGATAATCGGTCTAGTGATACCCTTAGAGCCAATATCCCGCATAAGACACACACATAGAGACTGATGGTCAAGTCTTCAGAGTTGGTGAATTCACCTGCAATGCCTTGGAAACACAATGATAATGTTTTGAAGTAATGAAACAACATTTCATGTGTAAATTTTAGTCCAACCAATATTAAGTTGGAAACTCATATTGTAATACTTGACATTTCATATAATATAATTTATGTGGTTGAAATTATTTATAGTTTCACTTGATATTATTTAGTATTGTAATTAACATATGTAATTTTGCATTTTTATATTAGATAAACATGCACATTGTATGATTTTTTTTTAGTCGCAAAATCATACTAATTAATTTATGTTGATTAATAATGAACACATAAAATCAATCTAAAACTACTAAATTAGTAATTTATATTGACTAATGATGAACACAAATAAAATGAATACGACTAAATTAGTTGTTTATAATGATTATTAATGAAAGTAAATGAAATGAATATAAACTACTAAATTAGTCGTTTATATAATGAATATGAAACTACCAAAAAAAGATAAATGACTACTGCAAATGATAAATTTGTGATTACAAATGATGACTAAATTTTACATATATACGACTATTAGTAGCTAATTTACAATATCTTATAACACGACCAAAATTTAGTCATATTTCTTTGGTCATTAATTGGTTTCAAACGATGACTAAATGTTGCATATATATGACTATTGGTAGCTAATTTATAGTATCTTATAACATGACTAACAATTTGGTCATTAATTGGTTTTCTCAGGTGATCATATAGTAATATATTTTTTTTGTATATTCGGTCATTAATTGTGACAATTAATGACTAAATTAATGACCAAATTTATGAGTAAATATATTATTAGATGATGAAATTGAGACAAAAAATTAATGACTAAGCTAAAAATGACTAAAAGTTGGCTGCATAATAAGGTACTGTAAATTAGCTACTACTGGTCATTGATTAAAAATGGTTGTTTATAGGCAAATTTTAGTCATTTTTTTAGTAACTAATTAGCGATTTTGTACTAGTGTCTTAACACTCTTGCTACCCGTGCTCTTAGGATCTCTGATGAGAATCACTAAGAAGAAGAAAAATCTCATCTTCTGAATGTTTTTGAAAATAATGGCTATAACAGGCAACAAGACATCAAACTGTTTCAAAGAGCCTGTAAATAATCTCGGGTTAAGCATTCCCATGATGATCATATTTACAATGTGTTGCTTCCCTTTATCTAGGGGACCACGAATAAGATTGCTCATGTTATTAAGAAGAATAGAGTTGTTGCTATCTTCAAGCCCCTTACTACCATTAGAAACTCTCTTAGATCCGTTAAAGACCCGGTTAACCCTAAAGACATGAAAGGGGTCTACTCAATTCCCTGTTCATGTGGGATTCCTTACATTGGTGAAACTGGTCACTCCATAAACTAAAGAATCCAAGAGCATGCGGCAGACATTAGGCACAATCGTTCTCATTCCTCAACTTTAGATGAACATGCGGTGAAATCTAAGCACCATTTCCCCATTGAGGATTCCCAGGTCATCGCCATGGTTGATCATTTCCATCATAGGAGGCTAAGAGAAGCCATTAAGAATGAGAAGCATGTGATCAATCTAAATAGGGATGATGGTTGGAAATTAAGCAGGAGCTGGATTCCTGCCCTCTCCTCTTGATCGTTTTTATTTCTATTTTCATTTCTTTCTCATTTTGTCTCCCTTTATTCTTTTTGTCTATTCTTTTAACATAGTTATTTCTTTCCTTTTTTAGCTTCCTTGAGTAATTTTTACCCGATTGTTTAATATTTAATATTAATATTAGAACCAATTTTATTTTTCTTTTGTCTATTAAATATTAATTTATTATTAATAATATAATTATAACTGCCTACCAACTATGATTTCAACCTCATATATTCTTTATTCAATTAATTCTATTAAATAATAACATTGAAAATGAACATAAATAATAGATTAAAAAATAAATATTACCTCATTTTATTACATAATAACATTGAAAATGAAAATAAATAATAAATTAATATTATATCCCATTAACTAATTCCTAATTCTTAACAACCTTTTTCCTAACGGCTAGTTCATAACGACTAGTTCATAATGGATAATTGCAGGCAAGGATGCATCTATGCTATTTAAACATTTGGGAAGATTGATTTTTTCACCTTTGTCTTGAGGATGAACCACATTAGTTGGTTCGAAACGTCGACTAAAACTCAACAATGTGATTAATATAAAAGATAATTTCATTATCAATATGGATCACAAAAGTCTAAGATCTAACATTATAACCCTACACAGAAGTTATGTAGGGAAATGTATTGTGGCTGGATGATTATTTTTTATCTATTCCTATATTTTATTAACACTTGATCATAAGTTTTGACTCATATAGTCTTATTTTCATCACATGGCATAATCTTGCAGAGATGCTTTCTTACACAAGTATATGAACTAGTGTAGGTTGTTTTACAATGGGAGCATGTAAAATTTGTTGTTCCAACCCTTTTCCTTCTCACTAGCTTTGTTACATAATTTTATAAGGGATTTTTTTGCGAAGAAAAGCTAGTGAGTGAAAAAAAATTGTGGGAGCACGCTCCTGGGTTTTCTCCCTAAGTGATTTCATTCTGAGCACAGTCTAAAACGAGAGTGATTCAGGCACACACTCCCAGGGTTTCTCCCTATGCGCTTATGTTCAGAGCATGCTTAAGGAGCGGAAGTATGTAGGGGGGAGGGGGCGTTTCTCAACTTTTGTTGATGGATGTCGAAGGTTGTGTGGCTCGCATTGAACTTCACTCCCCTCCAAGCCCAACATCGCTGCCTTATTGCAAGGAAGCATATCATCCCATTGATGTGGGCACCTACTTATCCTCATTCTTATCAAGTTCCAAGCATTTTCTAGGTTTCTTCATATTATCAAGAACTTTGATCAAATATTTTGCTATACTCTCTGTTGGTTTTCCTACTTCAGGGAAAACTATAAACCTTTGTAATATGTTGCCTACTCCCCCAAATTATTTTTTATTTATGACGAGGAATCAATTATTCCATCTTTGGTTTGGTTTCCCTTGTGGTAGGCCAGAGACAAATAACATCTTCTAGCTCTTGTAATTTTGTGAAATGTCAATGAAAATTTAACCTACAAATAAAAACAATAATTTAAATGAGAAAATAAATTTTGTAATCCTAAAAGAAAACGTACTTTTGAAATTCACTAGACATAACAAAGTTATCAATCAAATGAGAACTGTGACCTCAAAACGAGAACTCTAGCCAAAAAATCCCAAGAATACATGAAAAAACAACCTGAAAACAAAAAGTGTGTATGTTGGAACAATGTTTTTTTTTTTTTTTTTTTGCGTAAAAAAACCCCTGGAAATGGAAAGTGTTGATGCTAGAACATTGTCTTTTTTTGGGGGGGGTAAATTTTCAACATTTTTTAACAGCGGCGTTAAAGATAATATATCATGACTCCAAAAAACCTTAAAGTTCCAACAATTCTCAGGCATGAAATTAAAGATAAAATATGACATCTTTGGAAAGCCTTAAAATTCCAACAATTTTCAGCCATGGCATTGAGGATAAAATACTTATAACTATTTTCAACCATAGAATTAAAGATAAAATATCATGACTTAGAAAATTTTTAAATTTTTGACATTTTTTCAATCATGGAATTAAAATCAAATATCATGGCTACAAAAAACCTTAAGTTTTTAACATATTTCAACCATGGCATTATGGAAAATTATGTGACTAAGAGAACTTTAAAAATGAACATGTGAATGAAATAGTCATTATATGAAGGGTAATTTCTTTTCTAAATGTTAAAAGTATAGCTATTTAAAAATTTTAGCCTAAGACAACTTGACACATTGCAACGGAAATTTAGAATCAATCATCAAATTGACATGCAGTGTAGGCGAACTCAACTCATTTCAATGCAAACTTAAAAATCAGCCATGAAATTGACATATTATAGGGGTGGACTTGATCCATTATAACATAAATTTTAAAATCAACTATCAAATTGACAAATAATGGGGTCTAGTTTCTAGTCGAGGATTGTTGGGATGGGGTCCCCAGGGTTAGTTTTGGGGTTAATTTAACCCAATTTTGTAAAAAGAATGTAAAGTCTCCGCAATATGTGGATGCAAAGCGCACAAATAGATAGGAGTCAAAAGGGTCTTAGCCCTTGTTTTTGGTCAGTTTTAATATTCTCCCATGGTTCGTAGACCATGGTATTGTATGAAGGAAAGCTATAAATAGTTGAGTCATAGCGAGTCTTAGAGATAACTTTTGATGGAGAATTGGGTATGCTGAAGGGTTTTTGTTGTCTTGGGCAAGTGCTAAGGTAGGAAGGCTCTGCTTCCTGTACTTAGGTGAAGAAGGGAAGGCTCCTGCAGCTAAGTGCGTATGAGGCCTGGGTAGACCCCTGTAACTGAGTGCGCAGGGTAGAAGAGTGTGTAATCTGAGAATTGAAGATCAATAAAGGATGTTTGAAGAATTACAGTGCATTTATGTTGAATATGCTTATGCTATATTCTATCGCTCAATGATATGTTTTTATGAAATAATGAATGAATGCTGCACGAATTCACTGAATCTATCTTAATGATGCATGATACAAATGGTTATCTACTTTCACAAAGTTAAAGTTATTTATGTTATGTTTTTTGATGAATTAAGTAGATCTGCGCGAACTCAGATCTAGGGTGGTTTATTGGTGCACGGAAGTAGGTAAATATTTTGTTTAAGGTCCGCAAAGACTGATCGTGGATCTTCGCGAAGGTCTGGAAGCCGTCTTCACTTAGTTGCAATGAAGAGCCCTAGAAAACTACCAATCTACGCGAAGGCAGATCTGAGCTATCAGAACCTAAGAACCATTTATCACATGTCCCTGGATGTAGAAACCTAATTCTAGCATCCCACAATACTGCTTTCGATTGAGACTGCAGCCTGTGCTATGCAGGTTGTTGCCAAAAGGGCCAATAGTTAGGGTTTTGTTGGTTGGCACGAACAACTCTAAACCTGGGTCAAACCCCCTTAAGCCAACAAATGGTTCCATTGTTGGGACTGGGATCTGTCTAATATATGT
Organism: Pinus tabuliformis; assembly: GCA_031772625.1. NCBI lineage: Eukaryota > Viridiplantae > Streptophyta > Pinopsida > Pinales > Pinaceae > Pinus > Pinus tabuliformis. The sequence goes on along the minus strand of CM062816.1, from coordinate 813,924,550 downwards.
GCGGTAAATGTTTTTCGACGAAGAAAGAACTTGATAAGTGGATTGATCGGAAATCGCACACATTTGCGACTCAGGAAACAGGAGCCCTAAATTATCCAAGGAGCAGTGGTTGCAGAGTTTTTTGTACACGGGTGAGACTGAAGCGTTCTTCTATTTCTTCCCAGAAGAACTATATGAGTGGTTGTCCAAGATAGCTGATAGTTAAGGGACGTGGAGGCTCGAAGGTCATATAGTGTGGACCCCTAAACTGGTGTGACGTCTAGAAGCATCATGAAGCAATATTGCGCGGGCGGTGGATCACTGGGTTGACCACACCTTGGGAAGCTTTGTGACTTATTTCGCGATTGACAAGAATATCAACTATAATGAAGGATCTTTAAAGGACCGCGAGGTAAGTATTTGAACTCAATGAAGACTTGGATTAAAATGTTGTTATGTGAAAAGAGGGTTATGCAGTTACCTTGATGTTTGGCTCTATATGAAGTGGGAGACTCTTTAGAAGAAACAAAGGATCTAGCCCAGAATATAGTCTGCTCATTGAACCCCCTTCAAGTGACGACGAAGGGGCGGTGCTGACTACGCCGCGAAGCACCGTTCAGTTAATAACTCAGGGTATTCCAAGGATATCTCATCCATCCACTCCACCTCCGCCTCCACCTCCACCTCATACACCTACACCTTCACCTCCTCCACCTCCACTTCCACCATTCAACATGGCGAATGCGATGAAGATGCTGATTTTTAAAGGAATGGGTGATGAAGACCCATAATAATTTTGGTTTGTTGCAGGAGCTGTGTGGATAGTGCAGCAGATTACCGATGACAATATTAAGAAATCACAGTTGGTTACAGCCTTACAGGACCATGCATTAACATGGTATATCAAGTATTGCATTGATAACCCCAATGCATCGTTGGAAGATACCAAACTAGCTTTGAATAAGGAGTTCATCAGGCCTAAGTTAGAGGCACAGTCAGCAATTGAATTTAAGGAGATCCAAATGAGAGTCGATGAGACACCTTGGGACTTTGATCAAAGGTTTATAGCATCACTTTTTCCGAACTTAAGAATACCTATGTCTCAGCAGAAGATAGCAACGCAAGTAGAACCTGGAGAGCCTGCACTTGGATTGTAGATCCTGAAGAAAGGATGGGAGGCTCAGTTGGAGTTGCGTGCCGAAATATGGTGTCTAAAATGTAAAAGACATGGACATGATAAGGACCATTGCCCAGTCTTTAAGAATTATATTATAGGGGGAGGGCCTGTACCCTTGAAACCAGATATTGGGACGAGCACGAGAGCTGCACTGTGGTGCACTATTTGTCAAGTTACAAGACAACATGCTACAGATAATTGCCACCTACTGTAGAAGTTTGTATAGACCCCTCAACAATTATTTTGCAATTTCTGTAAGTCCGTAGGGCATGATGAGCGCCATTGTAGAAGTTATGAGTTGATGATGGATAGAACCCCTACCTACATAATACAGGCATAAAGTCGGCCTTAGGATTAAGGCCTAGGAGTAGCGTGTGAGGGATTCCAAGGTCGAGGATGAGGAAGAGGTGCTGGACTAGGGTGGGGGTGTGGGCAGGTAATTTTATATAACTGTGGTGAAGCAGACACTTTCTGCGCGATTGTCCAAATCCCACGCATCCCTCATGTCAGTATTTTCGACAATTTGATCATGTCATAGAGGAATTTTTGGTCCTTATGGAAAAGATGCAAGAGAAGAAGGCGCAACCCCAACAACCTACGCAGAACATTCAGATGATGAGGGCTAAGCCCCGCGAAGAGGATCCGAACATAAACATTGTGTTAAGAAGTGGTATAAAAACTAGCGTAAATAAAGGTAAGAAGCTAGAGGAAGAGGGATGGGTATGCAAGGATACTGAGAAGGAAGCCGAGTTTGATTTGAATCACGCTAAAGAAACGTTCTTGGAAGCAAAGAATAACTTTGTTGAGGCCTCCACCTCAGGAAGTTAGGAGAAAATTCTTGAGACTAACGCGACTCAAGAAGTAGATCCTTCAATCCTAGCTACCTTTCTGAAGACTTGTATGAAGCTTCTGCGTGATCAAAAAGCAGTTGAAGGATTACAAGACTTAATAGACAAGTGTGCCAATAAGGAAAAGACTCCTACGGAGCAGCGCATAGTAAGGAATATTGGCAAGCATAAGGCATGAATAGGGCGCGAGATGAGGCTAACCACGAAAATGGCAAGCATAAGGAATGAACAGGGAGCGAGATGAGGCTAACCACACAAATAGGTGAATATGAAATGGACCAGGTCATCTTGGATCTGGGGTCTGATGCAAATTTCTTGCCTAAGCAGACATGGGAAAGGATGGGGAGACTTGTGCTGCAGTGGTCTCCTATTCAGTTGCGCATGGAAAATCAACAGAAGATTATTCCAATGGGGCACTTATATGGGGTAACAATGGACATTGAGGGTGCGAGTGCACTGGTTGATTTTGAGGTCATTGAGATAGTGGATGATAGTAACCCATACCCCGTGCTACTAGGAATCAACTAGGCTATTGATATGAACAGGGTAATCAACTTGAAGAAGTGAAAGATGTCCTTTGAGAAGAAGTCGCTCAAGGTAATAGTGCCATTAGACCCTCCAGAGGGAGCACATTATACTAAACCTGTGCGAGACTATGTATAAAGTGACGATGATCTCGACTAGATATACAAGATAACAACGCGCGATGAGGATTAGATCAATCCTACAATAGATGGACAAATCGTGTGGGATAGGGATAGCTCCTGCGCCTTAGATTCAAATGAAGAGCTTGAGAATTGGCAGAATAGGTTGCATGAAGTATCTACGCTCTGCTACAATATGATGACCAAGTCACTAAGGTGTGTTTTGACTGAGGTAAGAAACCTTCCACATTATGATGGGTTGATTGATGTGGAATTGTTTTTGGATAAATTTGAACGAGAAGTACCAGAAGAGCATCGATTCCAGGCACTGGAATTGGCATTGCGCGCTACACTTGCCCATTGGTGGGGTACGCATAAGGAGAGCTTTGTTGGATGGAGAGAATACCGCAGAATGATGAAGTTAAGGTTTGGCTACACTAACACCAGGATGACAGAAAAATACAGCGGGAAGGATGATCCGCGCAATCATTTAGCACGATGGACTAGGGCCCGGGGAACAAAACCACAACTAGAACAGTTGTATATATTCTGTCATATGCTAGATACAATCTCAATGAACTGGTATTTGGAGACAGAGCTTCGCCATGGAATGGCTGAATGGGACATTTTAAGGGAGATTTTTCTATTAACATTCAGCTTCAAGGATGGGTTTGAGAGCATCGATGAGGCGCTCCAAGAAATTAAAGCAACTATATTCAGAACGCCAAAGGAACCTGTAGAATGGACTCAGCCAGATTGGAGTACACAGCTATGCCATGCGTTGGAATGCTATAATGTGACTGCTGAAGAAGAGGATGACCTGCGAAATATTACCATCCCTGAGACCAAAGGTCAGTGTGATGTCGAGGGACTGAAGGTAGCAAACCTAGATATATCAAAGCCTCTGAAAACTCGACAGGTAAACATTGGGTCTGAAGAAGAACCCAAGTTCACGAAGATAGGAGATTATTGGGACAAAGATACAGTTGATAAGGTAGCTGAGCTACTACGCGAATACCAGGATTTGTTCCCAACAAAGTTTTCGGATCTGAAAGGAATTGTCGGAGATCTCAACGTTATGAAGATTACATTGAAACCAGATGCGAAGCCTATTAAGCAATGACCTTATCAATTGAATCCAAAGTACAAAGAAAAGGTGCGCCTAGAACTGGATAAGCCCAATGGTGGTCTAAGAAATGAAACATAAGGGTGAAATCTACATATGCATAGATTTGCGGTAGCTGAATGATTCCTGTTTGCATGAATCATTTCTGACACCATTTACTGATGAAGTATTAGAGAATGTTGGTGGACAGGAAGCATATTCATTCATTGATGGATTTTCAGGTTATCATCAAATAAAGATCGTGCTAGAGGATAGAAGAAAAACAACCTTCGCGACTGAATGGGGTGCTTCCAATATATAATTATGCCATTCAGATTGAAGAACACACCTACAATCTTCTCCCGGGTAGTGATTGTGGTGTTCAAGAATTTATTCATAAGTTCCTAGAAGTATATTTCGATGATTGGACCGTGTTTGGGTTGGTGAAGCGCCATGTTGCGAGTCTGCGCCTCATGCTGGATACATGTCGAAGATTTCAGATCACGCTGAACTTGAAGAAGTGTATATTCTGTGTGCCTTTTGGGATTTTGCTCGGCCACGTTGTCTGTAAGTAGGGATTGATGGTGGACCCTATGAAGATTGTCATTATTGTGAATTTGGAACCTCCTAGGAACATGAAACAACTGCGCGTGACATTGGGACACACTGGGTACTACAAAAAGTTTATCAAGGCATATGCCCAGATAACTACGCCGATGGAAAAGTTGCTAAAAAAGGATGTGATGTTCTGCTGGGATGAAGACTGTCAGCGCAACTTGGATGTCTTGAAGGAGAAGATGGTGACAACACCTATTTTGGTGTTTCCCGACTGGAAAAAGGAGTTTCATGTGCATGTTGATGCCTCCTGTATTGTGCTAGGAGTAGTATTAACCTAGGCAAGAGAGGGCGAGATTGATCATCCAATAGATTTTACGAGCAAAAATCTATCCAAAGCTGAGAAGAATTACTCCACTACAGAGTGTGAAGGATTGGCGATCGTCTATGCATTGTAGAAATTAAGACATTATTTGTTGGGTGGACACTTGAAGATGTATACAAATTACTTCGTGATGAAGTACCTGGTCAATAAGCCTGTGTTGGGGGGGAAGATCTGCTGATGGTTTCTATTGTTCCAGGAGTATGAATTCAAAGGGATTGTGAAGCCTAGAAGGCTGAATGCATGCTCGGACCATCTCTTAATGATTGAAATAGACGAAGAACCTAGTAGTTTGGGGGAAGGACTACCAGATGCACATCTCTTTGCGATGCGTGTCGCCGATGATCACTTTGCGGATATTATTCAATTTTTAACACCAGGAATAGCTCTAGAATGCTATTCAAGGAGTTAGTATTTTGCGCTGTAGATTTTTCAATAATTGCGGGTCATTTATATAAAATGGGAACGGATGAGATATTGCATAGATATGTTTCGGAGTTTGAACGTGCTAGTTTCTTAGTTGAAGCTCATGGAGGAGTGGTAGGACGCCACTATGCAGGGAAAGCTAGCACGTAAAATATTTTACGTGCTGGGTTATGGTGGCCAACATTGCACAAGGATTCTAAGGCATATTGTAAGGTGTGTGATGCTTGCCAAAGGATGAGGCAACCTTCGTGAAGGGATGAATTGCCTTTAAATCCCCAAGTTTCATTGCAGGTATTTGAGAAATGGGCCATTGATTTTATAGGTCCCATACAACCACCAGGAAAGAAGACAGGCGCGTGGTATATTATTATTGCGATAGAGTATTTAACCAGATGGGCGGAAGTGCAACTAGTGAGGGATTGTACAACTGCCACTGCTACGAAGTTTCTCTTTGAGTATGTCTTAACAAGGTTTGGATGCCCGAAGATTTTGATGAGTGATAGAGGTACGCATTTTTTGAATGAAATGATCAACATGATGTTGGAAGAATTTCAAGTATATCATCAGAAGATCACGCCATATCACCCACAAACAAATGGAACCGTGGAAGCTTTTAATAATATCTTGGAGCATGCATTGACAAAGGCATGCAATGCGTAGAAGAATGATAGGGACATGCACGTACCTGCTGTATTATGGGCTTATAGAATGACCTGCAAGAAATTGATAGGAAAAATGCCATTCAAGCTGGTCTATGGAATTGAAGTTGTCATGCCGATGGAGTATATTGTGCCCATCTTAAGGATAATAGCATGATGGCAGACCGCTAGAACTTGGAGGAACGGCTCGCGCAACTCATGGAGTTGGAAGAAGACCGCTTCCTTGCAGGATTTCATCAGCAAGTGAAAAAGGAACGTGAGAAAGCATGGCACGATCGGCATATTAAGCTGCACACGTTCAAGGTAGATGATCTAGTGCTGTTATATGATAGCAAGTTTATGAAGTTTCCAGGAAAATTTCAAATGCACTGGTTGGGGCCATATGTCATTAAGGAGATCATGGATGGTGGCACAATTTAGCTCGCAAAGCTGAATGGGGAACCATTCCCTGGAAAAGTGAATGGAAGTAGATTGAAGTTGTATATAGGGGATCCTGCCCCTGCGCGATGACTATATGGCAGCAGGATAGTCTTAGTAATCCAGGCAGCTGCAAGGGATTGCGGGACTATAAACTACGCTGCCCGACTAAGGAAAACACTTGGTAGGGAGGCTGTGTGACAGATGGCAGGAGTGAGATAGGTGCAACTACACTGCATGAGCTGCAACATAGAGTATGGTGCCGCGCAGGTGGGTCCAAAGGTACCATTGAGGTTACTATTCATGATTTGATGGCCAAAAAACAGTTAAGGGGAGCGGGTAGGCGCTATTTATTGCAAAAATATTTGGAGATCTTTTGCTAAAGGGGCATTTATTATCAAAATTTGGGGGGAACAGTCGGATTTGAATTTAAAACCCCCTATAAATTACGCGTGTTGGTACAACGAAGAACACTTTACATTATGAGAGTTGCTTACATGTTTTGTTGTCTGAAGTGTATGAATCGTGTGTTCTGGGAAGAGTTCATGACACACCCCTCGTTTGCAAACTACACAACAATAGCCCTAGAATGATTCATTGAGAAAATGACCTTTACAAACCCCGCCAAAGCCATAAGTTCAGAAGTTGTTGTTTCTGATGTGCCAGGCCCCGAAGTAACCAGTATGGAAGCTATGCCCGTTGTGCCTACGGCGCCGAGGTTGCCTAGGTCGACGCAATTTTCAGCAAAAGAGAAACAACCGATTGCAAGGGAGAAGCACTCAATTGTGAAAGAAAAGCAAAAGAAGTTGGTGCCTGTGAGAATGTCACCAAGGAAGAATTTGGAGGTGCGATAGAAGGAGAAAAAAGACAAACAACTGGAGAAAGTGGTGGATTTAGAAGAAGAAGAATACCAAGGTGTCAAGGAAGTTGATGCCAAAGAGATCAAACCTATCTCAAGGCTTCCTGAGTATGTCCCTCTGTGGAAGGGAAGAACCAAAGTACCCAAGGATCCTGATTTCAGGAAATTCACAATATCGACACCCTTGCTGCCTGAGTAGGTCGAATTTGAAGGTCCTAGGCTAACGTGCATTCCAGTATTAAAAATGGAGGACTGGGACCTTGCGGACCATGAGAAGTTCCCACATTTAGCAACCCACAAATATATATTATGAAAAAACAGGGGTTACGACATTGGAACCCATGAAGTGGGTTCGTGGTGTTGAGCAGGCGGGGCTGCTGAACATGCTCTTAGTGCCGCACTATCACCGCTCAATTATCAACATGGTGTGTGTGTGCCAGCTCCTTGCGCTGGTGCACGATGGTTGTGTGTGGCTTGGGCAGCCCATTCTAATAACAAACATGTTGATCCACAGGATAATGAAGTTGCCTCACAAAGGAGCGGACCCTACAAAGGAGTTTGGAGGGAAAACCGAGGAGAAAGAATTAGCTGATAAAATGAAGGAGTATGGTCTTGTTAAAAAATCGCGTGGATACTCTATCCTTTCTATCCAAGACTAGGAAGTACAGTTCGTTGCCCAGATTCTCATGGGAAAGATCATGGTAAAGTGTCGCGCAGACGAAGTTCCGACACCGGTAGTGTCACTTGCAACACAATGCACGAAGGGCGTTCAGTATAATTGGTCCAAGTATCTATGCCAGGAGTTCCTCGTGAACTGCCGAGAAGCCCAGGAAGAAGGCAAACCATTTCATTACGCTTGGATTTTATTATCCATTGTGTTAGTTGCTTGGAGGTTTTTGGAGGATAGTCAGTTTCCTCTACACAAGGAAGATTTACCTAAGGCAATGCGGTTTGCCTCATTGTGGTCTACAAAGGATTAGGCACGAGTCAAGGAGACGAAGATTTTTTGGATCCTGATGGAAATGGACCTTCATATGGTGGTTAATTAGAGGCCAAGGTTGTCCCCAACCTTGTTCGGACAATTGACGGCCTATGCGGAGTTTAAGGCCGATTTCCACAATGTGTTTATCCGCGCGCAGAAGGACCTAGAGCTCACATGGCATCTGTTGCCTTATTTGGTATCGAAGATGGATGTGCAAGAAGTTGTAGGGTATTTGCCAACAGAATGGCGCAAACCTACGACACTGGATGTGGGAAAAGTAAAGGTGCAAAGAGCTCTACTGCACAGAAGTGGAAGGATGCCGCTCAGAAGGCCAAGCGCGCCTTTGCCGAACAGAAGAAGAAGGAAGTTGCAGAGAAGGAACGGATGGAGAAAGAGCATGCTGATAAAGAGCACACAGACAAGGAATGACAAGAGACAAAGAAAGGTGGAGAATCAGCTTCGCATCGCACTGATGAGCAAGAGTAGTCTAAGTTGGGAGGAGGAAGTGGTGAGGAGAAGAGCACTCCTTTCATCCTGAAGAAGCACGGTCAAGAAAAGACTGTTGGACAGTGCAAAAAGCACAAGTTGGACAAGCAGACGCATATTGACCCAATGGTGCTGACGGAAGGCGATCGCAATGAAATCAGTTTCAAGGTGCGGGACACGACAACAAAGGTGCTGCAACAATTTGAGCAGTAATATATGCTGAGGATCTGCATGAGTTGCAGTTCTAGGCAAATAGGATCCAGGTGGGCATCGGGCAAGCGAGCAGAGTGCAAGCGAGCTTGACACAGGGCAGTAGCACAGTGGTGGAGCTAGAATGGACTCTGGACCTCAAAGTCATTCCATTGCCAGAGGGGTTCATTCACGTAGAATCATAAGAGGATCGCATTGTGATTAATACAGTGAAGGACATGGGGCTAAATTTGGCCACGTTGCTGCTTCAGACCCTCCATGCACTGCATCAGGGGGTGTCAGAAGAATTGAGGGTAAGGGAACATCATGCCCTCACCGTTGTTAGTGAGTTTAAGGTCAACAACGAACATCTATTCATAGAGAAAACTTAGGCACTTAAGGAAAAGAAATAATTGCAGACATGACGACAAAGCCTAGAAACAACGATCGAGCAGGCTTGCAAGTCAGTACCTGAAATGAACATAGCAGAGGATGTAGAGGCCTCATCCAGAGTGTGGAAATTGGCTGTTGTAGTACATGCATCAAAGGAGGAAGTCAGTAGGGTGACTTTCAATTTCCAGATGAAAATAGCAGAGCTGCAGTTGAAATTGCAGCCAACGAGTTCGCCTGAGGTTCGGGAGCAGTGCGAAGTAGAAATCAAGGAGGGAATGAATACATTGGATGCCACAGTCAATGACTGTTCCTTGCTGTTTGATGCAATGATGGAACTATGGACGAATTTGTAGGAGGAACCAAATCTGCAGAAGCTCAACACAAATGTTTGTGAGATGCAGCGAGAGTATGATGAGGTCTGAGCGATTGCGCACACTTTGGTGCTAGCGCAGCGCCTAGCACAATTATAGGATGGCAGACAGTTGCTCACACAGGTGGAAGACTTGTAGAGGAAACAGGCCTTGCTGACGGCCAGATTGCAGCCGTGGCTAGAGGAAGCTTGTTAGCTTACTCTATCACTTAAGGAGAAGCTAAAGGGACTACAAAAGACATAGAGGACCATGCACCTCACTGTGGAGGGGCCAACAACAGAAAAATTGGTTGAAGAGGTATAGCAGGCAGCGACATAGAGCGCTGCAGAAGTTGTTGCGATGCAGGTTGAGCTGGCTGGTCTTCGTAGCAAGATCGCGACGCCAGTTGAGTGACTCGAGGGCAAGTCATGATCTTTGTGTTGGGAGCCTATTGGGATAGGGTCCCTATGGTTAGTTTTGGAGTTAATTTAACCCAATTTGTAAAAGTTTTTGTAAAAAGAATGTAAAGTCTCTGTAATATGTGGATGTGGAGTGCACATATAGATAAGAGTCAAAAGGGTCTTAGCCCTTGTTTTTGGTCGGTTTTAAGATTCTCCCATGGTCTGCAGACCATGGTATTGTATGAAGGAAAGCTATAAATAGTTGAGTCATACCGAGTCTTAGAGATAAATTTTGATGGAGACTTGGGTATGATGAAGGGTTTTTGTTGTCTTGGGAAAGTGCTAAGGCAGGAAGGCTCTGCTTCCTGTATTTAGGTGAAGAAGGGAAGGCTCCTGTAGCTGAGTGCGCGGACCCCTACAACTGAGTGTGTAGGGTAGAAGAATCTGTAATTTGAGAATTGAAGATCAATAAAGGCTGTTTGAAGAATTACTATGCAAATCCGTTGAATCAATTTATGCTATATTCTATCACTCAATGATATGTTTTTATGAAATAATGAATGAATGCAGTGCGAATTCATTGAATCTATCTTAATGATGCATGATACGAATGGTTATCTAGTTTTGCGACGTTAAAGTTATTTTTGTTATGTTTTCTGATGAATTAAGTAGATCTGCACGAAATTAGATCCATGGTGGTTTATTGGTGCACGGAAGTAGGTAAATCTTTTGTTTAAGGTCTACAAAGACTGATCTTGAATTTTCGCGAAGGTATGGAAGCTGTCTTCACTTAGTTGCAGTGAAGAACCCTAGAAAACTACCAATTTGCGCGAAGAAAGATCTGAGCTATTAGAACCTAAAAACCATTTATCACATGTCCCTAGATGCAGAAACTTGGTTCTAGCATCCCCCAATATTGTTTTGGGTGAGATTACAGCGTGCGTTATGCAGGTTGTTGCCGAAAGGGCCAACAGTTAGGTTTTTGTTGGTTGGCATGGACAACTCTGAACTTGGGTCAGGCCCCCTTAAGCCAACAAGGATTGACACACAACTACCAAAAAATTAAATAAATAAAAATGAAATATATAAAACAAAACAAAAATTGAAAGATTAAAAAAAATTAACAAAAAAAACTAAAAGTTTAAAAAAATAATAACAAGTAAATAAAACCATATATCAAAACATAAAACAAAATAAAAAAAAAAAGAAATGAGAAAAAAAATCAAATATATAAAAGTATATAAAAAACACTAAAAACAATCAAACATTATAAAAAATTTAAAAAAATAAAAATAAACTCATAAATGATATAAAAAAATTAAATTAAGAAATATAAAAAAGTAAATGTAAAAACAAAAAAATATTTCCAAAAAAACATAATTAAAAAAAAATAGAAAATTTAATACAAAATAAATAAATAAATAAATAAAAAGCAAATCGGATTAAAAAGACATTAAAAAATAATTTAAAAAACATTAAAAAATATAAAAAAACTTTAAAGTAATTAAAAAAAAAACAAAATAAAAATATATACATTTAAAAAAAAATCATTAAAAGAAAAAATTTAAAAAAATTCGAAAAAATTTAAGAAAACAATCCATAGTCCACAAGAGGGTCAAAAGCACTAACCTTTTTATTTTTATTTTACTCTTTTTTTATCTGATTATTTTTTAAATGTTTTTCTTAATTCTTTTATAACATTTTTTGTTTTTTGTTTTTATTTTAATGTTGTTGTTGTTGTTGTTGTTGTTTTTTTTTTTTTTTAGTTTTTAATTTTTATGATTTTTTTTGTGTGTATAGATATTGATTTATTTTTTGTAATTGTTTTTTTTTTACTTGAAATTTTATGTGAATCATATTTTTTGGAAAAGATAAAACTTCAAATGTCGTTATTTTTGGGCATAGAATTCATAGTTTTTGTTTTTGTTTTTTTTTTTAAATTTGCTATTTTTCCAAATTATTTTATTCATTGTTTTTTCTTAAAAATCTGTTATTTAACATGTCATTTTTAGCGTAAAGGTCGAGAAACAGTTATATTTTATTATATCTATATCCATAATGTGTATGTTTTGTCGAGTATTTAAAATTATTACTTTTTAGTCACAATTATTTTATGTGTATTGAAGTATTAATTAACGATTTATAAATATATAAAAATCCTGACTTCAAAATATTAATTTTATTATTATTTTTAAACTTTGCAAAAAAATAAAAATTTTATTATAAAAAAAACATGTAGTGGAAAAAACAAAAGACACAAGTTTAGAAAACCCTAAAAAAAACGAAAATCTTAGGATGAAAAATAATAAGAGGAATAAGCCAAGTTGAAAAATCATTAAATAATCAACATTTAAAAAAAATTGTGCATACTTAGGACAAAAGGAAATTGCCTAATTTTTTTTTCTTTTCAAAATGCACATGAAAATCACCAACATTTAATTTTTTTCTTTTAATTCATACTTAATATATCAAAAAATTTAAATTGTCAAAAATAAACCCCCAAAAAAGGGGTTGATGTTGCATCAACACTTTTCAAAATTGGCATGAAAATCACTAACATTTAAAAAAATGTGCATAAAGAAAATTTAAAATCTAAAAAAGAAAGGGGTTTATTATGAATGAACACTTTTCAAAATCAGAGGATTGTTTGCTACTTCTACAAAAGTGATAACTCGGACAAGTTCCCATTTGATTGGTAATTGTGTTACATTTCTTCTATTGATAGTTCACTTGACCTTACATGTGATAATATTACTATGATAAGTCTTTCATCCTTACATATTCACATCATCCTCTAAGGTGTGATCACCATCTCTTCTGGCAGGTTCTTGTTTCCTAGACCTTTCTTACTATTGTTACAAGTTAAGGATTCATACTTTTTAATATTCTGATTTTTTACAGAAATATTTTCCCACATGTTGAAGATCATATCTATCAAACTCAATGTCTTTTCACTTTTAAGTACCAGTTGAAAAAAATTATCCACAACTTTGAATGCATCACTTACTTTGTGATTTTTTTCTTTTGCATTTTTGTCATCAATTGGGAAGCTTATTTCCAAACAACATTGATTCTGAAAGTTTTCACCAACTTTTGATTTATTCCCACCACAAAATTCTTGAAATCCATTACGAATAAATCCAACCATTTGAATGAAAATCATAAACAACCTATACTCATTATCTGTCTTATGATCCTATGCTAAGAACTTTGCTTTCACATATGTTAAATTAGCATAAATTATACATTTCACTATTTTAAAAAGAGGTTTATTGGGATACTCTTGCATCGATTCTCTTGTAGCCTCTACAAAATGGTTTCCTCCAATCACTTAATATTTATATTAAAAAAAGTAATCTATCAAATCCATCCTTGCTAGAAACCTCCATTGGGTCAATAAGAACCATGTAGTCAACTACATGTGCACATGGCTGGTACCTAATCAATGTTTTCAAGTTATGAATATGTAGGTGGTGTGACTTTCTAATTTAGTATTTATTTTCCCTTCTGAGGGTTTATAAAGTTTCTTTAGATTCAACTGAAATATATGGCCCCTATCAACAAATTTGTTCTTCCTTAATTGATTTCAAATGACAATTGTGTTGTGTTGATAATACCATCCTTTATATTAGCACCTAGTGTTATGACTTCCTTGCTACGTTCAGAATTTTCACTATGATATGCAGAGCTAATCATGGTTTCTTCATCATGCTCAACAACATTAGATCTCCTCCTTTAATCATTTAAAGGAGTTTCATCTAAATCAACAATCTCTTCATAGTTAACATGAATGAAATCATGCATGGGCATAGTTTTTTGTGTCTTTGATGTTGGTGGGCTCCAGTATTGTAGCAATAATGCTACAACTCCTGGAGCTCCCTATCTCTAATTTTATCAACCCGGTAGTTCGTACAAACTTGGAAGCGACGGTGCTGTATGCACAAGTACTAGCTCTTGTCGCAGCTGTCACTTGGTCAGCTGGCACAAGTCTGCTAGGGCTTAAGCCAACTTCTATATGCTCACAGAAGAAGCTTTATGAATGATGGACGAAAGCTAACTCAAAGGAGACTAGTCTAACAGCAGAAAGAAACTGAAAGCCAATAAAGCATGAAAAACCCTAGTAAACCCTAATTTGACTAGCTAGACCCTTACAATGCAAAACTGTGAATGAAACTACTACCACTAATGCCATTACTTGCAGTGAACTGAAATACATGCATCTAAGCTACTTGCATATGATTTTCATTAAGTGGTTGGATTTATTGTGATGATGCTTTTGATTAGGGTTTGGTTGTGCAGGAGCGGTTGGAATGGAAGGAAAGCATGGGCAAGGTCAGGATGGCTAAGGGAGGTCCCAGAGGGTCTCCAGCATCAGTCCACAGAAGTCTACCACGTTCGGATGCTCAGCAACCGAGTTTGCAGGCTTCTACAGGAAGTCTGCAGGGGATCCTACAGGAAACTCAGGAATTTCTACAGGAAGTCTGTGCAATTCTACAGGCCGTGGAGGTTTTGGGAGATGGTGAAGTGTTGGAGTGGTGTGGGAGGATAGGTGAGATGGAGATGGAGCTGGTGATGGCTCAGGAGCAGAGAAGTTATATGGAGGAAGAGTGCATGCAGTGGGTTGATGGCTGGAAGGATGGGATCAACGAAGGGTTAAGTAAATGAAGCTACGTGGCAATGGATGAACTGGAGGGTAAACGAGCTGGACAGAGGCCGAGTGGGTGACTTGAGGAGAGATCAAGAAGAAGAAGAAGGAAGTGGAATGATATGGAGCAGCGTAAATGAAACAAATGACCTATGCACCAAAACGAGAATTCATTAACCTATGATAACTGTGCCATGAAACCTATGAACAGCAATGGAAAACCAAGAGATGAAACTCGTGCATGGAAGTGGAATGTAGAAGTATGGTTCAATATCAAAAGTGCATGGATGGATCTTCAACGAAAATGACTATGTTGCAGCTTGCATGGAAGTGAGAAGAACTGCGTTTCTTTTTGGTGGTTGGTTATGGACTGCACCCCAATCCCTAACAGAGATGGCAGTGAGCTTTAACAACCTTTTTCTGGAGCTCCAATGGATTATATCTATCCTCTTCTAACCTAAGCAACTGGAAACAAATTCACCATAAACTAATCCTATTCAATCTCATGAAAAAGCCTAAATTAACAGACTGTAAATTCGAATTGCATGTTAAAGTAAAAACTCAAAGTGCTGGAACGAAATGAAAACAACATTACAACACCGAGGAGATCTATTGCTCTCAGGTTGGGCCCTAACCTGAGAGCTATAGCTCCCTTAGAAACTCAGAATGAGATCAAAATCTGCCTGCCTTTATTCATAAACGAAAATCTGATGTCATGCCAAAACTGGCTTACAAAAGGAACAAACAACGCGCTGTAGCTCGTACTTCCAAATTACAAGAGCAATACCAAAGTTAAAAAAAGCTCCTATCCAAGGCTACGGCCTCAGTATTTATGCAAAATGATCATCCAACAGGTGTCCTTGATTTGTGGAGCTCGGCTGTCCAACTGAAGGTTAAACTGCTGATCCTGTAGAACAGTTATAACTGCTGTTCCTGTAGAACAGTTGGCTGCCTCTAAGCTCGGTGGGGAGATGGATTGGAGCTCGGAGCTATGGTGAGAATTACGAGGAAGGTCCCAAGACTGTGGACATCCTCTCCTAAAAACCAGCAGTGCCACCTCACTGTCTCCTTGTCTCCTTTCTCGTGGTCTTTTCTCCCTTTTAATGCCAAAAGCCTGAAAGCATCATGCATTAGTCACGTAGATAAAATGTCTACCCTTCTTCCTACAAACAACACGAATAAACCAAGAAATGAATGCATAAGCAATAAAAAATGAATGGTTTGAGCAGAGCAAGTAGGCCAAATGAGCCCAAATTGTACCAAAAATTGGGGCTCATCATCACCCCCCAGCTAAACTATTTGCTCATCCTTGAGCAACTTAGTCCAAGTCCTCATCCTTCATTGCTTTCACTGCTTCCCTTGCATCCCAAGGCTCTGTGGTAGTGTCCTCTCTGTGGATATGAAACCCTGCTTTCCTGTCCACCTCTTCCCATTGTTGATTGTCATCCTCCTTTGTATTGCCTTTAGTCAATCCTAACAGTAGTGGTGGGCTAAGTTTAAGGCCAATCCAGCTGGCCTGGAGGCTTTGCATGGATTTCTTGTAAAGGTCAACCCTTGCCAAAGCTTCCCTCATCCGGATGGGGGTATGGTACTCTCGGATTTTCAAGCTGTGGGCCAGGGTATTCCATCTTCGTGTACATGCTTGGGCAGCACTTTCTTCCAACAACCTTTCCATGTCTTCAAAGTGGGCTATGGCTTGGGCCTGTTTGTCCATAAATCTCAAGGAAGCTGTGGGATCCGTAGCCAACTGTTGGTGGGCTAAGATGAGTGCCACCGGATCCTCTAGTTCTGGTCGAATGAACAGTGGCTCGCTCACTTCTCGGTTCATGACCGATTTTGCTTCAACTGCTCTTTGATCCGACGCCATCAATTGCATATCACCCAAGGCAATATTGGGATCCCAGGAGACTTCATTAGGCAAAGCCAAATTGTGGAGGTAAAACTCTGCTAATTTGGCTTTGTCCTCAGACGAACTAGTACTGCACAATTCAGAAATTTGTTGTGGGTTTTGGATATGTGAAATACCTCTTTGTGCCAAGGTGTTTATTTGGAACTGCAGCCATTGATCTTTTAAGAACAATCCATAGGATTTTGCAGGTGGTCTGCACTGAATTGCCTCCATGGCCCAACTGGCCATGCAGGCCAATTGTGCTTCCTTTTGTTGCAGCTGTTCTTTTAGGGCTTGCACTTCAATTTTTGTTTGTTGTTCTGCTTCCTGTAGAAGTGTCATTGGCTCTTCAAGACTGGTGGTCAGCTCCTTTTTGCTTGGCTGTTCTTTTGTGATTTCCTTGGAGGATGTTCCTGCTCCTGCCCTTAGTTCTTGTAGCTGCAACCTCAGCTTCTAATTTTCTTCCTGTAGAAGCGCATGTTGGCAACTAGCCACATGTTTAGCCATGGTGAATTCACTCCTGACTTCCTTGAGTTGCTCTTGTAAAGGGCCTATTTCCGCCACACCCTTTGATTTGGCGATCTGCATCCATGTGTGGGAACGGACTCTTTCTTTCTCTAGTTCAAAAAATAGAGGCACAGTAAATTTCTGCGGTATGATTTTGCCCGCCTCTAAAAAGGTGTAATACGAATTCAGATTGGGCGAAGGGCTAGGTTCTGGTATATGTTCTCTTGCTATCTCTTCAGGCGGTTCTGCCTCACCCTCCCTTGGTGATGAGGGTCCTTCTCCTTCCCTCGTTTCCGTTTCCTGTAGCCGGGCCAGAGTATCCTGTAGAACATTTTCAGCTTCCTGTAGCTGAGTTTTTTCTAACCTTTCTTGCCACGTATTTTTCTTTGGACTCCCCTTCTCGTAGGTGACTATGATCCTGGAGGGTGACTTTTCTTTGGGAGAAGCAGGTGCATCTTCGATGACAATCGGGCTGCTGGATTGAGGCGGTGGCTTGCCCGTTTTTATCCTAACACTTCTTCGAGCTTTAAAGTACAGAGGGGTCTCCCTCTTCCTCTTTTCTTTTGGCTTAGGTGGCATGCTGAGGCCAGCTAATACAGCTGCTGCCTCCCGTGCCAGAATATCCACCTTCTTCTCTTTGGGTTTTACCTTTTCGGGGCTTCCTGTAGAAGCCTGTTTTTGCAATTTCGGGCTTCCTGTAGAAGCCTTTATCTCTGTTTTCGGGCTTCCTGTAGAAGCCTGTTTCTGCTTTCCTGTAGGCACAGGTGTCTCCGTCTTTGCTTGCTTACCTGCCTGAGTTTTGCTTTTTGCTTTGGTTGCAGGTACTGTTGAGGTACTTGGGCTGACGTGGACCACCTCAGCTTTGTCCATTCTGCTCTTCATCCTCTTTTCTCTTGCTGACAGGATAGGTGTGCCACCTTTTTCTTCGTCTTCCTTTTCCTCATGCTTTTTCTTTTGCTCCTTCTTCTGCACTGTGGTCGGGGTCTTTTGGCCTTTTCCTCTCTGTCCCTCGGCCACTGCTTCTTGTTCCTCACTGCTGGAGGAACCCGTTTCTTCGATCAACATCTTAATGTCTCCATCTTTGGTCAAATTACGGAAGGATTCCCATGAGAGGGGAACCTTATATGAATGCAGCGCATCCTCCACAAGAAGCTTGATTAACCCATGGTGGGCTATCTGATCTAGGATGCCCTCTCTTAGCTTTGTGGCACACTCCATGAGAGACTGCAATAGGAAATAGGGGATGCTCAGTTTCTGCTCTACAGGAAGATCAATTCGGTGCCTCAATTCAGTGAGCAACCGAAAGTGATATGCATACACGATGCTAAATCGGCCTTCACAAGTGATATATTTCATGATTTGCAAACTGACTTCATTCCATGGTGGCAATAGACTCGTTCTTCGCACCCCGTTTTTGTCCTCCGAGAATTCTTCCTCAGGTGGAAAGAATTCTTTCTTTGCTTGCTGGCTCAGCTTTCTTTCGTCCTTATCCCATGGCAAACCCATAGGAAGTTCTGTGATCCGACTGATATGTTGCGGGGTGAGCTTGAGGCTTAAGCCTCTGAAGTTCACTGTGGCCAATGTCTGGGATTTAGGCTTCAGAGCCTGCAAGAATTCTTCGGCCACTTCATCATTGTAACCCTGCAGCTTATCACAAAAAGACATCCACTGTGCTCGTGTAAAGAGCTCTACCACTTCCTAGTTTTCCCTTAATTTGCTTGAAGCAGTGGGTTCCCGTCTTATAAACCCACTCGGCATGATGAACACGGTTGTTTTAATTAAAGGTGGCAAATGCAAAAGAGATTTGGTCTATTAAGACAGAGCATGCACATAATCCACAAAATTCAACACAGTCTACTTATACTGACATCCTGTAGAACGACAGCATAGGCACAGCAAACAACAATTCCACCAATATTTTTACGACCAGACTGTGGACGATGGTCTTGCCACTCTTACTAACTGGTTGCATGAAGAGTTCAGGGTTACCTTTTTAATTGGCCACCTTTTTTCGTGAGGCACCCGCTTCCCTGTAGAAGACTGCGTTCCTGTAGAGACTGCGTTCCTGTAGAACTGCGTTCCTGTAGAGACTGCGTTCCTGTAGAACTGCGTTCCTGTAGAACTGCGTTCCTGTAGAAACTGTGCGCAATTCTCGGGGAGGATTGTAGTTGGCCTGCGCTCGAGGTGTGCTTCACCGGCGTTCTGGTAGCCAACAGCTCGACGTATCAAAGTGCAGAGGAGATCAGAGTAGCCACCCGAGTTTGAAGTGGTGGTTGATAAATGCATGCGCATGATCTAGCCGATTAGATTTTGAATCGGCGCAATCCGTGGCGCGGGGGATGAGCTGTCCCCGCCGGACCGTTGGGCAACGTCATCCATCATTCGCCTGCGTATTCACTTCTTGCCGCATCCATTCCCACAGATTTGCCGCTGCCTTTTCTTGTTAAACTCATGCTTCTGACGGGAGTGTTCTCACGTGCGTGCCGCTCATTCTTGTTGTCGTGGCCGCCACCCAAACATCCAATTACACTTTAACTAGCTGACGTGGCCAGTCGACTGGCCATACGGCCGCTCAACCATTCAATTTTACGCTGTGCAAACAATTTCAAAGTAAAATTCATGCGATTTGGTGGAAGGAAGGGTTGAGACACTTACCTGCGTGGCTGCACACGATTTTTCCAGTTCTTGGACGATGGTGAGTGGATCTACCTGCTGCATGCGACTTACACAGACCCGGAGGCTCGTGGTTACAGGCTGCCAACGATGGAGGAGATGCTGTGGTTGCGTGCGCCCGCGTTTCATTGGAGATGGCGGTGCTGTGAACGGTATCCACTCCAGCAGGTTGAACTGTTACAGGATTCCCGCGGGGTGTCTTGTAACAGCTCTTCCTCCTTGGGTGCATGCTGCACAATGGAGGATCTGGCCTTTCAATCACGTTCCCGGAGCTTCTGATGTCTGTGGTATGAGATCTCAGCGTTTGTTTAACTTCGAAAATGGATTTTCCCGCGAGAACTCATCGATCTTCTTTTTTGGTGTAGGGAACTTGGTTGCATGTCGACAAGGATGGTGGAGCAAGGTGACAGCAATGTGCAAGGGTGCCAACAGAGGCTTGCATACATCCAAACCACTCCATAGTCGCTAAATCTCCTTTTAAGATGAATTCTGGGCCGTCCCAAATTCTACAGGAAGTTTCCTGTAGAACGCAGAGCTTCCTGTAGAAAGTCTGCACTTTCCTGTAGAAAATCCGCGTCTTCCTGTAGAAAGACTGCATCATCCTGTAGAAGATTCAAACCATGATAAAATTGCACATACCTTGAAAAAAAACATGGATATCCTTGGAGGAGGTGCTGGTGAGGTCCTTTGACAGCATGATACAGATCCTTGGCTTTGAGTTGGAGGGTTTCCTCTCCTCCATAGAACATCTTCAACCCTTCTACAGGAAGTTTCCTGTAGAACACAGAGCTTCCTGTAGAAAGCCTTCATGCAATTTTACCATACTTTGCTTATTGTTGTTGTTTTTTTTTTTTTTTTTGAAAGATAACAGGGGCGCCTCAAAGAGGTTTTCACCCATTCCATCTGCCCTGAGTGCCTCAGAGAGGTTTTCACTCAAGGATCTTTTTCAAACCTTTTCCTTTTTTTTTTTTTTGAAAGACAATAGGGGCGCCTCAATGAGGTTTTCACCCCTACCACCTGCCTTGGGTGCCTAAGAGAGGTTTTCACCCAAGGATCTTTATTATTATTAATTTTTTTTTTTTTTCATAACCCTCAGGGTATGCCAAAAGCAGAGGCAGAACCCTTCTCTATGACCAATACAGATTTCTCCATAGTTTTGATGAACTCGTGTCTTGAGAGAGGTCTCCTGTAGATCTTCAACCGATGCGCATTGACAAGCATGGGAATGGCTTCCTCATCAATGGTTCGATGAGGACAGATCCATTATCATGGCATTTCTCCACTGCATATGGTCCTAGCCATCTGGTTCTCAGCTTCCCCTTGAAGTATTTGTATCTGGAGTCATACAACAAAGCCCAATCTCCCGGCTGAAATTGCTTGTCATGGAGATGTTGGTCATGCCACACCTTTCTCTGAAGTTGAACCACTTCTGAGTGAAGGAGGGCCTGCATTCGGTGCTCATCCAGGCCATTCAGCTGCAGTAGCCTTTCTTGTTGTGCATGGCTGAGATCTAGGTCCAGCTGAGCTGCCATCCTCAAAGTGTTGTATTCAAACTCAATGGACAACAGAGCTTTCTTCCCATAGACCAGCTCATACGGTGTGAAGCCGGTGGTGGTCTTCCAAGTGGTGTTGTAAGCCCATGTGGCTTCAACCAGGCGATCTGCCCAGTCCTTTCTGCTGCTGCTCACCACCTTAGTCAAGATCCATTCTAATGCTCTATTGGTGACTTCCACCTGCCCATTTGCTTGAGGGTGATAAGGGGTGGAAGTCCTATGCTTGATCTTGTGATGAGCTAGGAGATCTTCAACCAGGTTGGAGGTGAACTGGCTCCCTTGATCAGTGACCAGCTCTTTTGCATAGCCAAACTTATAGAAGATGTTTTCTCTTAGGAACTCGGCCACCTTTTCTTCTGTTGCTGCTTTGATTGCTTTGGTCTCTGCCCACTTTTTCAAATAGTCAGTACACACAATGATGTAAGTCCTTTGCCTCGAAGAGGGGTTGATTGGGCCCACAAAGTCCATGCCCCACTTCTCAAATGGCTCAAGAGTCACTTGAGGTTGGAGAGGCATCTCATCCCTTTGGGTCGGTTTCCCCATTCTTTGGCATTGGTCACACTGACTGACATATCTTCTGACATCTTGATGAAGTGTGGGCCAATAGTAGCCTGCCTGCAGGATTTTGAAGGCAGTTCTCTTTGCTGCAAAATGTCCTCCACAAGGCCCATCATGACAAGTGAGGAGGATATCAAAGACTTCCTCCTCCCTTACACAACACCTTAAGATCTAATTGGGGCCAAGCTTGAACAGATTGCCCCGGATCCAAGTAAATGAGGCACTTTTTCTGATGATTCTGCTCTTTTCTCTGGAAGATAGGTGTGGAGGGAACTGTGCTGAAACAAGATAGTTTGCTATATCAGCAAACCATGGAGAGAGTACTGAAATAGCAAACAGATGTTCATCGGGCATCTGGTCATCCACTGTTCCATCCTCATCTGCAGACAAATCCAATCTAGATAAAAAGTCAGCAACAACATTTTCTCTACCTGGTTTGTCAACAATGGTCAAATCAAACTGCTGCAATAAAAGTAACCATCTAATAATACGAGCATTCACATCTGGTTTATTCATTAAATATCTAATAGCAGCATGGTCAGTATGTACAAAGGTCTGGTAACCAGTAATATAATGGCGGAACTTGTTCAATGCATGGACCACAGCCAAGAATTCTTTTTTGGTTACAGTGTAATTTAGCTCAGCCTTGGACAAGTTTTTGCTAACAAAGTAAATGGCATATGGAAGTTTTTGCTCAACTTGTCCTAAAGCTGCACCTATGGCTTTGTTCGAGGCATCAGTGTGGATGTGGAAAGGTAGGGCCCAGTTTGGACCTCTCAGGATTGGGGCTGACACCAACTTGTCCTTTAACTCATTTAAAGCCCTCTGACAATCGTCAGTCCAATTAAACTCCACATCTTTTGCCAACAGGCCAAACAATGGTGAGGCTAGCTTGCTGAAATCTTTAATGAATCTCCGGTAGTATCCTGCTAATCCCAAGAAACTCTAGACATCCCTTACCTTTTGAGGAGGTGGAACCCTCTTGATGAGAGCAATTTTGTTAGGATCCACCTGCAACCCTTGGCAAGAAATGGTATGGCCTAGCACGGTCCCTTCAGTCATTAGGAATTCACATTTTTCAGGACTAAGGGACAAGTTCATCTCGGTGCATTTGGTTAGGACTTTTCCCAGGTTGGTCAATGCTTCCTGGAAGTTGGCCCCATAAGGAGTAAAGTCATCCATATAGATTTCTACTGCATCATGGACCAGCTCCGAGAAGATGCTCAAAACAGCTCTCTGAAAGGTAGCAGGAGCATTGCACAGCCCAAAGGGAAGGACTCGATAGGCAAAGGTACACCAAGGACAAGTGAAGGTGGTCTTATCTTGGTCTTCCGGGGTGATTTGGATTTGGTTGTACCCGCTAAACCCATCCAGGAAAGAGAAGAACTTCTTTCCTGCCAGTCCATCCAACACTTGATCTATGAAAGGTAGAGGGAAATGGTCCTTCTTGGTAGCTTTGTTCAACTCTCGGTAGTCCACACAGATTCTCCATTTCCCATTTTTCTTGGGAACCAACACTAGAGGGGACACCCATTCACTATCTGAGATGGGGTAGATGAATCCGGCATCCAACAGTTTTTGCAATTCTTCCTTGACAATTTCCTTAAGGGCTGGATTCATTCTCCTTTGAGGCTGCCTAACCGGTTTACAATCCTCTTTGATGTATATATGATGGGTACAGACTGAAGGATGGACTCCTTTCATTTCCTTATAGCTCCAAGCGAAAGCATCTAAGTGATTGGCCAGGAGACTACACAGCTCCTTTTCCTGGGAAGGAGATAGGGAGGAGCTGATCTTCAATGCTTTCTCAGGGCTGAACTCCACATTCTTGACTTTGGGAGTAACAGGGTTGGTTGTTCAAAGATCCACTAAGGTGCTAGCTTGGGCATCCTCCACCAATTTCTCTAAGGGTAGTGCACTGGAAGGTGGATTCTGGATCAAGGTCTCGATCAAGTCATCCTCGGTTGGGGGGTCTCTTCTAGTGGTATCTAAGGTGCACAGAGGTGCTGAGTACATCTCGTCTTCCTCTCCTTCTTCCAACCAGAGTGGTAAGTCATGCTCTAAGGAGGGTTGGGCAGGAGGGTATAGGACTAGTTGCTTGGACATGGGACCATTTTTGATGGTCATGTTTCCCGCACGACAACTTATGTAAGCATCTGCAGTAGCTAACCAAGGCCTTCCCAAAATGAGAGGATATCCCGTAAGCTTGGCCTTTGGCTGCTGAACCAGGAAGTCTGCAGGGTATTCCCAAGAGTCAATAGAGACCAAGACATCCTCCACAATCCCTTCGGGAGTCACGGTGGAGCGATCTGCTAATTGCAGTACTGTCGAGGTCTTTCTCAAGGAACCCTGAAGATTAAGCTTAAGCATGGTATCCCTGGTCATCACATTAATGGCGGCCCCCAGATCAATCAAGGTGTGAGGTATAATGGTGCCATTGATGTGAACATCTACTACAGGACTTCCAGGATCTAGGTACTTTGGGCAGATGACTTGTCCTAACATAAGGTCAGACAATTGTCCTATGACATTGATAGTTGAGGCATCTTTCTTCCGTCTGCCTGGGTGTTTGAAACACTTCTCCTTAACCAGTTTGTTGTATATTGGCACATCCTTGATGGCTTGGAGAAGTGGTATTTTTACACACAACTGCTTGAGCTCACCCAGAAGCTCATCCTCCTCTGGGTTGGGTTGTGTGGTGGCTGTTAGTCTCTCAGGAAAGGGTGGAATAACCTTCGGTTCACTTTCCTGTTTATCTTCCTCATCCTCTGGGGGAGGAGGTTGGCGATCTGGTAGAGTCTTTCCAGATTGAAGATTGATCTCCTGGATCTCCACACATAGGTAGGGCATGAGGTTTCCCCAGTGTATACCTGTTGGGTCTGTCTATTGTTGGGGTTCGGGTTCGGTTGAGCAGGCATTTGAGGTTGCCTTGGAGGAGCAGGAGGTAATGGCTGAGGTTGAACTGGTGGTGGAGGCAAGATGGCAGGAGGAGTGTTGTATTGGGGCCTCCACCCCGGCTGAGGTGCATTCCATTGAGACTGTGGCTGGGCATGTGAGTGATATGAATGAGAAGTAGGTTGAGTGGGGTACTGAGGTGGATAAGACCATGGAGGAGGCATGGACCATGAAGGATGAGCAAGGGGACCCCAGGAAGGCATAGGAGTCGATTGGTTGGGGCTGTAATAAGCTTGAGATGCCCCTTGCATCCCCTGCTGATAAGGTCTAGATCCCTGTGGCCTCCTTTGGTTGAGGTAATAGAGAGGCTCTGTGGGAGCTTCTGTCCCTTGGTACATGGCTTTAAACCCAGGTAAGGTTGGACACTGATTTTTGGGATGGTCCTCCTCACAAACGAAACACACTTCAACAGAATGCAATGGACATTCGTTTTTAGGGTGTCTCCTTGTGCACCTAGGGCAGAAGACAGCCAAGGCTCTCTCAGCTTCTTCTTTCTTTTGCTGAATCCTAAATGTGTCAAGCTGCATGGAAATGGTCTGTCTCACCTCACTCTTAAGATCTTCTAATTGATTGGCAAGCTCATGTTTGGAGAAAGGGACACTAGTGGAGAGGAGGTTTCCTCTACCTCGTTTCCGAGCTGCCCTGGAGTGGTTTCTAAACACAGTCTTGATGTCCTCATAAGGCAGTTGGTAAATGTCCCCCCCAGCTAACATGTGAAGGGTATCTAAGAGGTCTTTAGGGACTCCTCGGAGCAGGACCAACTTGAGGGATTCAGGGTCAAGTGTGCACCTGGCCCGCTTATAGCTTAGTTGGAACCTCTCCTCATAATCCTCTAAGGACTCATCATTTCCCATGGACATCCGAAAGATTTCCCCCTTTGTTTCCTTGGACCTACAGTAATCCCGGTACTTGGTGTTGAAAGCTTGCTGCATCTGAGCCCAAGTGGTGATACTATTCCCAGGTAAGCCCATGAACCAGCGTAGTGCTGCATCCTTAAGAGTGGAAGGGAAAAGTTTCAACTTTTGCTCATCTTCAGTATAGTCATAGGTTCTACAAAGGATAGCAAACTCAAACAGGAAGGTATCCGGATCTTCAGTAGTCAGCCCATGGAAGTGAGGTAAGGCGGAGGGGCTAATGTTCTTCATTTTCATCTCTCCATTGGTTTCTCGGATGGGGAAGGCACCTTCTATTCTCTCATCTTCTCTCCTATTGTCAGCCATAGCTTCAGATGGAGTGGTCTCTAACTCTTCTTCTACTATAGGGTCTTTGGATATCTCAGGATGTTCACCTATAGGTTCCTCTGGGTCACTATCACCAAAGAAGAGAGAAGGGTGACTCAGTGATGTGGTGGGGGTGTTTGGTAGGAATTTGCCTGATCTATCTCGGTTCCTACGAGGCATGAAATGGAAAAGACTTTCTTTTTCTTTTGATTGTTTTTGCTTTGCTTTTCTTTTGGTACCTGCAAAACTGAGACAGATTGATGTACAACTAACTATGAAAGATGCATAATTAAACTGAAAGCAGGAAAGAACTAATCTACTTTGCTCAAATGAAATTGCAAGAATGGAAATGCTAATCTACGCTTGCAGAAAGGAAATGCTATTCTATGAAAGCAGGAAATGCTAATCTATGAAAGCAGGAAATGCTAATCTATGAAAGCAGGAAATATCTATGCTACTTTTGCAGAATGGAAATGAAGTAAACTACTTAGTAGAAGGCAAGAGTAAGAAAGTAGAAGAAAAGCAACAATTACTAATACTCTGACGCTTCCTCGGCAACGGTGCCAAAAAGATGGTGGGCTCCAATATTGTAGCAATAATGCTACAACTCCTGGAGCTCCCTATCTCTAATTTTATCAACCCGGTAGTTCGTACAAACTTGGAAGCGACGGTGCTGTATGCACAAGTACTAGCTCTTGTCGCAGCTGTTACTTGGTCAGCTGGCACAAGTCCGCTAGGGCTTAAGCCAACTTCTATATGCTCACAGAAGAAGCTTTATGAATGATGGACGAAAGCTAACTCAAAGGAGACTAGTCTAATAGCAGAAAGAAACTGAAAGCCAATAAAGCATGAAAAACCCTAGTAAACCCTAATTTGACTAGCTAGACCCTTACAATGCAAAACTGTGAATGAAACTACTACCACTAATGCCATTACTTGCAGTGAACTGAAATACATGCATCTAAGCTACTTGCATCTGAAAAGACATGTTTTTGTATTTTTTCATTAAGTGGTTGGATTTATTGTGATGATGCTTTTGATTAGGGTTTGGTTGTGCAGGAGCGGTTGGAATGGAAGGAAAGCATGGGCAAGGTCAGGATGGCTAAGGGAGGTCCCAGAGGGTCTCCAGCATCAGTCCATAGAAGTCTACCATGTTCGGATGCTCAGCAACCGAGTTTGCAGGCTTCTACAGGAAGTCTGCAGGGGATCCTACAGGAAACTCAGGAATTTCTACAGGAAGTCTGTGCAATTCTACAGGATGTTTGGCAGTGGAGGTTTTGGGAGACGGTGAAGTGTTGGAGTGGTGTGGGAGGATAGGTGAGATGGAGATGGAGCTGGTGATGGCTCAGGAGCAGAGAAGTCAGATGGAGGAAGAGTGCATGCAGTGGGTTGATCGCTGGAAGGATGGGATCAACGAAGGGTTAAGTAAATGAAGCTACATGGCAATGGATGGACTGGAGGGTAAATGAGCTGGACAGAGGCCGAGTGGGTGACTTGAGGAGAGATCAAGAAGAAGAAGAAGGAAGTGGAATGATATGGAGCAGCGTAAATGAAACAAATGACTTATGCACCAAAACGAGAATTCATTAACCTATGATAACTGTGCCATGAAACCTATGAACAGCAATGGAAAACCAAGAGATGAAACTCGTGCATGGAAGTGGAATGTAGAAGTATGGTTCAATATCAAAAGTGCATGGATGGATCTTCAACGAAAATGACTATGTTGCAGCTTGCATGGAAGTGAGAAGAACTGCGTTTCTTTTTGGTGGTTGGTTATGGACTGCACCCCAATCCCTAACAGAGATGGCAGTGAGCTTTAACAACCTTTTTCTGGAGCTCCAATGGATTATATCTATCCTCTTCTAACCTAAGCAACTGCAAACAAATTCACCATAAACTAATCCTATTCAATCTCATGAAAAAGGCTAAATTAACAGACTGTAAATTCGAATTGCATGTTAAAGTAAAAACTCAAAGTGCTGGAACGAAATGCAAACAACATTACAACACCGAGGAGATCTATTGCTCTTAGGTTGGGCCCTAACCTGAGAGCTATAGCTCCCTTAGAAACTCAGAATGAGATCAAAATCTACATGCCTTTATTCATAAACGAAAATCTGATGTCATGCCAAAACTGGCTTACAAAAGGAAGAAACAACGAGCTGTAGCTCGTACTTCCAAATTACAAGAGCAATACCAAAGTTCAAAAAAGCTCCTATCCAAGGCTACGGCTCAGTATTTATGCAAAATGATCATCCAACAGGTGTCCTTGATTTGTGGAGCTCGGCTGTCCAACTGAAGGTTAAACTGCTGATCCTGTAGAACAGTTATAACTGTTGTTCCTGTAGAACAGTTGGCTGCCTCTAAGCTCGGTGGGGAGATGGATTGGAGCTCGGAGCTATGGTAAGAATTACGAGGAAGGTCCCAAGACTGTGGACATCCTCTCCTAAAAACCAGCAGTGCCACCTCACTGTCTCCTTGTCTCCTTTCTCGTGGTCTTTTCTCCCTTTTAATGCCAAAAACCTGAAAGCATCATGCATTAGTCACGTAGATAAAATGTCTACCATTCTTCCTACAAACAACACGAATAAACCAAGAAATGAATGCATAAGCAATAAAAAATGAATGGTTTGAGCAGAGCAAGTAGGCCAAATGAGCCCAAATTGTACCAAAAATTAGGGCTCATCAGATGTTTCTTCTTCTTTTGAAAAAGAGTGGTAACCTCGTTGGGACCAATGGAAACATTAGATTCATTTTGAGTTTCCACATGTTGAAATGTTATCTTTATAACCTTATTAGATTATTGAATTTTATTTTCTTTTTCTTGATCATGTGTATCTACTCTTGTAACTTCAAATTCCATTAGTTTTCATTTCCTTTTCCTTACTTCTTGTGCCTTACCAATATGAAAGGTGTTAATGACTTCCATGATATATTTATTTAGAATAAATTCCTTCCAACATATCTAAAAGTTGCATGAAAAAATCCTATAAAAATAAAATATAACATTTCAATGAAAATAAGTTTAAAAATATGTCATATACTTTTTTTCGTAAGTAAGAAAAAACATTTCATTAGAAATTTAAAGCATTATACATAAATACATAAGGCTAAACAAAGAAGCTATCCTTTGGAAACTATTTGATAATGCTTGCTAGACCTAGGAAAAAATGCCATTTGGACTTGCCCAAATAGGGAAACTAGACTTGAGAGTTCAATAGACAAAGTGTCAAAATGTTCAAGAGGGCATACTATGAAGGAAACCAACACTTTAATACTAAATATACAATTAACCAAAATTACTGATAAAATGGAGACCTAATTGTTAAGAGTAAAAACCATGAAAAACTCATACATTTAAAAAGGAGTGTTGATTCCTTTGAGGAGGAACATGAGACAATTAGAGTGACTTTTGAAGGGCCTGGAGCGACCTCCTCTTGGATCTTAACACCATGCTTTTTCACCATCCAAGAGACCAATGTGAGTACGAGTTGATTCTGTTTTTCTATCAACTCTGCTTGGTCACAATGATTATTTCCATCCTTGTGTTGTAATGATAGTGCATGGGACACAACAACTTTTATGTGCCAATGAAGTTCCACTATATGGTGGAATTTAGTCTCCATGGTGTGACTCAAACCAAGGTCCAAGATTAACTCATTCGTCATGGTGTCAATCTCCTCTTTTTCCAGTAGATACCTTGAGGCTTTGATCCTTTTTTTCAATGTCATTCACCCTTCTACATAGATTGAGTGGAGTGGTGTGAAGTTATGTTGAGGAAGCAACAAATTGCATCCCACTTTGCTCTGGTTTGGCACATTGGAGCTTTTCTTTTATGGGTTGAATGAATATCCATAATGCTATGATAATGGAAGTCTAAGGCATATTTTTGAAACTTAGGACTAACTTGCAAGAATGGGAAAAAATATCATGATACTTACAATAATACATAATAAATAAATAAGAATAAACAAATTTACATTTTCTTCCTCAATGTCTTGCATGGCAAATGCACATATTTCTATAAAAAAATTCCTACATGTTATAATTTCTCTTTTCGAAAGAATATCTAAGCTTGTTATATGTATTAACTTGTTTTACAAGAGCATACACAATCTCTATACTTGAAACCAAGCACATATCTTGTACTTACCTAATACAAGAGCATACATAATCTCTATACTCGAAACCAAGCACATATCTTGTACTTACCAAATAATCTCATAATCTGCTTGCACATGTCCAAACTCAACAAAATACAAATATATTTTTTGTATATTGGTGCTTCATCTATCTTTGACATACCATGAATCCTCCATTCCATTTTCCTCTAGTGCCAATTTCTATTCTCTAACATTCTTCATTCCTTTTGAGAGGTCAGTTGATGGAACTTGACAAAAGTATCTATCTTTTGTTGGCTAGCATTCACGGTGGCTCCAATTGCAGTTTTAGATGCCATTATTGCAAGTATTAATCCAAATTTATTGACATATACCTTTCTTGATCTCATTTTCTTATATAAAAAATAAAAATTGCAAATTTCTATTTTTATGATGATAATGAAAAATATAATTATAAAAATAAATGATATAAAAAAATTCGTGCATGTCAGACAAAGGAAGAGGTAGAGGTCAAGCATTGCCCTCCCACCATTCCAACAAGGTTTTCTTAGTGAGCACCATGATGGCACTTTTTTTGGATTCACAATTTTACTGGGAGGGGGGTGAATCCGTATAATACAATTTTACACAATTTAAACAATTCAATCAAACAATATAACACATCAATCACATGAGAGCATTGAATAACCCATCCAAGAGAAAGCCACAAACCTTCTTTTAATTAATTAATTTATGTAGGCACTAACCTACTTTTACAAACTTCGTAGGTATCAACCTACAAGAGACACCAATCCCCTTAGATATTCAAGCAAAAACTTGTTGGAGACACCAATCCCCTTAGATTTGCAAGAAAAAACTTGCTGGAAACACCAATCCCCTTTGATTTCCCTCTAAAATCTATCTTTTCCCATAGATCCCTTTTTCATCACATTTTCAAACTACATAGATGTGAAATCTCATTAATTCTTACACATTTAGTTATTGAATTTAGATCTTATTCCCTTTATGTTACCTTAGTAGAGAGATGTTCTTTTATTTAATAGCCCAAATCTAACATAATTCATCCCTTTCTCATGCTCTACATATGCTTTGCACTCTATGATATGCATGCTCTTCACTGACCTAGATCTTGTACAATTCTCTACATTATGTTCACCACATTCTCTATTCATGCACGTGCACTACTTCATCTATTTTTCTTAACACTGAGTTCATATTTATATATGGCCCGAGCCTTTAATTCATTGTGTCTATTCATTAGCGCCTTTTCCTACTCAAGAACTTTATTTATATTTTAGCTCCCTTCCTCACAACCATGTGTTGTAATTGGTTTCTAAACTCACTATTCTATTGAATCTATAGCCTAGGTAATTTATTGAACTCACCCTTTGAACTTTACCGGATACACAAATACCTAGATTGTCATCATATCTTTTTTAGCTCCAAGTGCTAAACAATTGATCCATTATGACCTTGTTGTGGGACCACGGTCTTAAGCAATCAAATCTGGTGAATCTGAAGTTCGATTTCCTTGTTAACTAGGACACTTTGATAACACACTGATTACTGGATGACCAGATATCCAAATTGTTTTTCTAGCTCCTTTAGCTCTAGTATCTAAACTTTTAAGCACTTGTGACCACATGCTATGACCGTGTCATCTGCTAGAACTATGACAACTGGAATGATGACCACTATATTGGATGTCCATCCATTTCCTTAGATTCCTGGTATGGAAAGACCCTAGTAGATATATCCCTTTGGGTTGCATTCTTTATGCCTCTCAACTAGGAGCTAAGATATTATCCCCCATTGCTGAACTTTGATAAATTGTAACCTTGAATGTATATACTAAACACCAGAGACACTTTATACTCCTCTATCGAATGTATTGACACTAGTATGGTCAGTAGACCTGGTAGACAGAATTGCAAGTGACATAATTTTACCCTTTATTGCAACTAACGACTATTTTCCTATTACGCCAAAACTCCTCATATTATAGATCTCTTCATGTTGGTCATCCCGGTACTCTATTACCTCGATACATGGCCCACTAGGGACAAGCCTTTGGATATGTGAAATTTCCCCATAAGGTTTTTTTTCAACTTTGTGACCCAAAATAAAATACAAAGGAAAATGTCCCCAAACACGGTCCCTGCACTATTATGATCCTTTCTCTTAAAAGTAATAATAAATCAATAATTACAATCCTCTTCAAGGAGGAAACCTCCTTTTACAATGAATATAATGTACAAGACAATATTTAATGTTTCTAAGATTAAGTGTCCTTAGGATATATATATGAGACAAGGGGTAAAATTATAATGAAATTGGACCATGAGGGGTTCTAGCCTGCATAGTAATATAACAATATAAATGTAATCACTCAATATCCATGGCATATTAAGGGGTTCTATGGTCAAAATGAGGCTGATATCGGTCTTAATATGCCCCTCTACTTCAAACAAGTGTTTCCCTCAACACTTGACTAATTGTTAGTGATTCTACAAGAATAAGTCATCTTCTCATGTCATCTCTTCCATTGGTAGGTTCTCCTATTTGATGATGTAATTCACAATTGCTAGCTTACTCAACTGCTCAATAATTGTTTCAAGGATTCTTTCTACTTCTAGTATGATTTTCCATTCTTCATTAATATTTGGTACACTTCCCGATTGCAAATCAATAACATAGTAATGATCTCGATTAGGTGGAAGACCCTTAAGCATTAATCCAAATACCTTTGGATGATTGTTGACAATTTTATGGAGATCTGTTGACATAGATGATATTTATATTTGAATATTTTATGAAAATAATTGTTCCATTTTGTTATATAGTATTTTGTCACACTCCCAGTCTCGTATCCTAAAGCGTCGCACTTTGTGTCATCAATGTCGCAAGTGTCACGAAGTGATAAAATCCATCACAAACAATGTATTCACCATGAAACATGTTTGTAGTAATCAAAAGAATATCCCTGGAGAAAAGGAAGAAAAAATTGCTTGGAAGAATTATGAAGAACTTGTCAAAAATCCTTGTTTTCAAGCTCAATGAATTTTGCATAACTAGTGTCCCGCACTGATAACTTGTTGCATTATACATGCCTCGCACTGGCAGAGTGAATTTTAGAGGTAAAACCACGTTGATCCTCTTAAGGTAGTTTTTCCCAAAATGAAGGAGAAGCTTCCCTCACTATAAAGCTCGAGAACGACAACATGGTTTCAGGTAGATGGAGATTGGAGTGAGACCTCCCATTCCTGGCCCTAGATCCTACTCTCATGGATCTATCCCTTGAGATGTGGAACTCCTCCCTCTTTTTATGGATCCTCAACTCCCTCTCCTTTCCTATAATGAAAGGCCCACTACCCACTAATGGTTGGTTGCCATCCTAAGTGTTGAATTATGCCCAATTGCTGCCCATTTGTGAAGGAGAAATATGTTTGAAGGCTAAGGCTTGGATTTGGAATCCCACTTGAAGGAGGCTTCCAACATCAAGGCTTCATTGGTTGTAATGCTCCCTTTTCATCTATTTATAATAAAATATATGTTTTCTTTCCATAAATGTTTAAATTATTGTCCATTTATTGCAATACTCCTTGATATGTTACATAATTTGTATTAGAAAGTGTTATGCTTTGCAAGGGTTTGTTGTATCCACTTGATCTTTCTTGCAGGCACTCGTCTACAACAGAAAAGAGGAGATTGTGAGCTTGCAAGCAAAGGAATGAAGGTCAACATCAAGGATATTAGCATCCGAGGGAGGTAGGAGATCAATACTCCTTTGCATTTTCTAGTATGAATTAGGAAAGATTACATGTAATTGTCTTCTGTTGTTGCTATATCCTCCCATAGGACTAGAGGGATCATTTCTGTCCATCGAAAGGATTTCCTACACAACACATTACACTTTGGTGTCCCTTTTTGAGTAACTTTTTTATTCCATTAGAGCTTATCACTTTAGAGGGTTTCCCTTGGATTCCTCCAGGCTCAATTTCCTTTCATTCTGAGGTAAATCTTATGAAGAGCTCTTGAAAACAAAAGGTCATTATTCCCAATGATTGTAACCATTGTACCCTTAATGCAACCTTAACACTACCCATTTGTATTACAATCATGGGATTATCTAACAAATACTCCCCCATATTGAGCTCAATACTATGGCACTTCCCTGAACAATTTATGGTGCCTCCATCTGCAATCATACTTGA
This sequence comes from Pinus tabuliformis, assembly GCA_031772625.1. Lineage (NCBI taxonomy): Eukaryota > Viridiplantae > Streptophyta > Pinopsida > Pinales > Pinaceae > Pinus > Pinus tabuliformis. Next base: position 813,890,361 of record CM062816.1, on the reverse strand, counting down.
AACTTTGGTGTTGGATATATGAAACAATTGTGAAGTTTTTGTAATTTGTAATTGATGAAGTTATGGGTATTTCTCAAATCAATCAATACTATTACCTTTTTATTTTTGATATATCCTTTTATCTTGAGGGTTTGTGAAGTATTGATGCCAATGCCTGATAGGATATTATTAGAGTAGTTTCTTCTAGCTCTAGATCTTGTGATTGTTCCAATTCTTGATATTCTTCCTCTTTAGAGTCAATATAAAATAATTTATTCTCACTAAATTTATGCCCCTTATTTTTCTTTTTGTCACGGTTGAAACATAGTCCCTTTGCTTTTCTTTCATCCATTTGTTGAGGAGTCAACCTTATTGGTTTAGGAGAGGGAGCATGATCTTTGCTATAGTAACTAGTGGCTGATTTTCTAATGGGCTTATTATTACTTTCAATTTTCATTTCCATACAAAAAGCATGCTGTAGAGATTTAAGTTCAAAGAGACACAGCTCACGTTGGATGCTTTCCTTTAAATTTCTTGTTATCAGCCAAAGGTTTTCTTGGTTGTGAGAGAAAACTCTGAAGGTAACCTAAAACCACTTTGGGATTGAAAGCTCATCCTTCAATCTGGAGAGGGATTTCTCCTTAACTCTGCTACTTAAGGTCACTGCAGTAGCAGGCCGCTAATTCGCTCATTGGCCAGATTTAACTTGTAGCAATGATGAATTTAGTTTGGAAAGAAAAGAAAAAAGACCATTGGGCATGGAGTTGCTGAGAAAAAAAAAATATCTACTAGTCACAGGTCGTATGGACATCTCTAAAAGAAAGCAAGATAGATTATGATTTCTTAGACAAATTATCATCAAGGTATGGTAGAAGGCTATAAAAAAATAAACATAAAAAATAGAGCACTACGATTTCTGCAATGATATTTAAGTTGAAAAGCACATAAGTATTTCGAATAACATGAATCTTAGAATTCAATATGAATTCCAATTCATCCAGATCTATCCAAATATTGAAGATTAATAGTCAAAGGCGTGGCTAAGGAGAAACTAAACACAGTAGAAAAAACATACAGAAATCATTCACACATGAATCTCTAAAAACTGCACATATAGGAATTGCTTATAACAAAATATATTAGTCTCCAAAGTATACAACAACACATAAAGATTTGTCTTTTTCAAAAAATTTCGAACCTTTTTTCCCACTTACATAATGAAATATATAGAAAATACAATCTGCTAGCTATTGATAAATTTTTGGAAAACAAATCTAAAGATAAATTAAAATTCTTATTAAATTTGGAACAGGGTAAGGAATATCTCGAATAGTTGGAGCTGTTAGCTGGTAATTCGGAACTGCGTCTTCAATATTCACCAAAAGCCTTCGAATTTGGAATAACCTTATCTCTATTGATTGAGTTTTACCTTATAAATCTAGATTAGATTGATGACACTGCCTGGAAATGTTCAACTTGATTCTCAATTACTGATCTTTTGCCAAAAAATATGGTATCCTTGCCGCTAGGTGTCTTGAATAATTGAAGTTGTTAGAGTCAAATCTATAATAGTTTCCTTGATGTCTAATTTTCTCCTTGAAATTGGGAAACAATCCTCAATTTTAATGTTGCAAGGCTACCTGTCTTCTGGGTTTATTCTTTGAATAGAAACAATGTTGGTCCATCCCATGCCTCCATTTGTCTAAGAAATTCAATGAGCTTGATTAAAGAAGACATTAACTACCAATTGTTGGGTATATTTCTCTTTTTGCAACCCGCACTTCAATATGAATATCAAAGGAGATGGAAACAAACAAAAGCTATGAAGGGTGCCATGCAAAGAAACCAAACTGCTGCTAAAAATGGCCATTCAAATTTGTTGAAGGATACTCCTCTTGACATGATTTGAGTATCCATCTTAAGTTGTTTTAGCTTGCGTAGATAAAGTCCTTGATGATATATTTCAATGGATTTGTGAACCTCCTCTGAGATTTTGCTTGCTATGTTTCAAGTACTTTGTTTTGAAACCATCACTAGTTCACTTTTGATCAAAACAAAGCATTGAAGAGGGAACTGAAAGACTTACAAATATTAACCAAATGATACTCTATATGTGATTCCAATTAGCTGCACCATATGCACAATTCTTTGCCCTCTTATGATTTGATTTATTAGATGTATTCTCTCCAAAACACAGTAAGTGTAACGATTCGTGCAAGAAAACATTCATGTGCCGTAATATCCTAAATTGTCTATGAAAATTAGAATGTTGTGACATGCATTCAGTGGAATTGAAAATTTCTATCTGTTGTAGTTGAGAATCGAAAGACCTCATTAATCTCTGAGTGACATTTATCTGATCCAAACAACCAATGCAGTTGACCTTCACCATTCAATTTTTTCATGAAACATCATCAACACTAACAACCGCGCAAAAAACCTCTTCTTTGGATGAGTATGAAGCACACTTAAATGGCATTTACCTACAACTACAACATCTTCAATATTTTTCTGTGCCATTAAGACATACATAGCAGGACCTTCACTTTCGGGCACATGCATGCATCTTTGTGACATGTGGTTGGAACATTTGCTACCATCTAGTTCAGAGAAACCACAAATCTACTTATTGAAAGTATGCCTTAAATCTTTGAAAATCTATGTTAAAAATATGAAATTTTTAAATGTTTGGGAATAATATATTTAGATAAAAATAATTTCCAAAATTTTTTTATGGTGTAAAATTCCATTTCCATATTTCCATTAAAAACAATTCATGCTTGTAATTTTTAAGGAAAAAACCATATCTTGAAAACCATCTCTCCTTGAAACCATGTGCTGTAATACTTCACACATGTTTATAATCTGTAAATGAAGACCATCGATTGTTTTTGCGGTGGTTTTGGATTTCTAAAGCTCAAAAACATGATGATTCCTAAGCACCAAAGGTTATAACATAAGGGTGATTTTCATTTCATGCGTTTGATTTTCCAAAACGGTGAATAAATGGAGTAAATGGAAAGTAAAAAGAATGTGAACGAAATGGTAAGTTGAGATGGGGTAGGTAAAGTAAATGGAGTGGAATGGTGAGTAAATGGGCAAGTTGCACCAAACGTTATAATAAGGGTGATTTTTATTTCATGCGTTTGATTTTCCAAAACGGTGAATAAATGGAGTAAATGGAAAGTAAAAAGAATATGAACGAAATGGTAAGTTGAGATGGGTTAGGTAAAGTAAATGGAGTGGAATGGTGAGAATGTGAGGTAAGGGGAGTGTTTCATATATATCATTTAATTTAAAATATAAAACTAAATATAATAGTTTTATATTTTAAATTAATTGGAAAATATCATTTGAACATGCAAGATTTATCAGGTTAATAGTTTGAGCAGTGATAGGATCAGAAAGTTTTTTTTATTTATTTATTTGCAGCGACTTGTAAATATTTATGTTATAAGGCGTTCCCTCTGAAACAAACTCCCCTCCCATGATAGCTGTAACTTTGTCAGCCTTTGATTCTGATGTTAGACGATGGAAATAGTGACTGCCATCAGATTGGAAAAACCGGTATGAATCCGTTGAATCCGTTACAATCCGTTAATGGTATGCTGTCCACACTATTTCACATTATTTCTTGCACGAATATCCCATTTTCTGCAACGTTTCTTCCTCAAATACTTGTCGATGCCATGGGCTCTCCATGGAGCACTGAAAAACCAGGGATTAAAAAATAGAAGCCATCTGTCCCAAAACAGTTTCTTGTGCGGATATCCTCGCATTTGCAGCTAGATATAGTGCAATATGGGGACTTTTTTTTCTTCTTATTTTTATATCATTAGATAAATTTTCTATCTTTTTATTTATTTATAAGTTCAGTTTCGAAAATTGGTTGAGTTTCCTAATTAAAATATTTGTGTTAAAATACATTTTTTATTAAGAAATCAAGGATTCAATTCTCATAAATACTTAATTGAATTTTGTAAATACAGGCATCTCCAGCGGGATCTCCTCTGAGTTGGAAAGTTCCTGCTGGGAGAAGAGATGGAAGAATTTCACATGCTCCAGAAACTCTGACGAATTTACCTTCATCTAAACCTTCATCTTAGATCTCTTGGATTTATACACCATTTCAACAGATTGTACAACAATAAAATTTGTACAATAAAATTTACAGTGAACATGATTGTAAAATCAATCACAATTGTTGTGGCGGGTTGGAACAAATGGACAATGTGAAAATATAAGGCCAGTGCATTTTTAGGTTACACAAAATGTTTTTAAGGTTGGACTTGATCACATTAATTTGTAATACTTGTTTACAGTTTGCCAGGAAATCTAAATGAGCAAGTTGGTTATAAATTTTACTTTATAGTAAAAGGATGGTGGCTTGAAATTATGCTCGACAATAAACAATAATTAAAAAAAAAAAAATCATTGTTATATTAAACATTTTCATAGATTATATTTTTTTTATCATTCCCTAAAATATAAAACAATTATTCTTTAATTCATGAAAATTTTCGGAGAAAATCACATAGAGAATATTTGGTCGACGGGTTAACCAACCAGGGTGGTTCATCCCTTAAATTCGAATTATTCTTTAATTATTTCTTATATGAAACTTTTTCATAAATTATAATATTGTTTGATCATTCATTATAATATGAAAGAAAAATATGTGATTTTTCATAATATTACATATTCATAAATTTTGTGAGATGAATAAAAAAAACCAATTGATCTATTATTTAAATTATGATATTAAACTAAATTAAATCCTATATATATATATATATATATATATATATATATAGTTGTATATTTTAATATTTAATTTTTAAGAAACTAATTTATTTGTATTTTATTTAAATTAATATTAAATTTAAGTTTATTAATACTTATAATTACATTAATAATATTAATTCCTTGAGCCTCAAAAACAAACTCGATGAAACCAATTTTCTACATTCGTCCTTCACATATGGGATATGAAAACCTTCATCTTAGATCTCTCAGATTTATACACCATTTCAACAGATTCATCTTAGATCTCTCATATTTATACACCATTTCAACAGATTGTACAACAGGAACATTATTGTAAAATCAATCACAATTGTTGTGCCGGGTTGGAACAAATGGGCAAAATGGGTAATGTGAAAATAAACTCAATCACAATTGTTGTGGCGGGTTGGAACAAATGGGAAAAATGGGCAATGTGAAAATATAAGGCCGGTGCATTTTTAGGTTACACAAAATGTTTTTAAGGTTGGAGTTGATCACATTAATTTGTAATACTTGTTTACACTTGCCAGGAAATCTAAATGAGCAAGTTGGTTATAAATTTTACTTTATAGTAAAAGGATGGTGGCTTGAAATTATGCTAGACAATAAACAATAATTAAAAAAAAATCATTGTTATATTAAACATTTTCATAGATTATATTTTTTTTATCATTCCTTAAAATATAAATCAACTATTCTTTAATTATTTCTTAAAATATAAAACAATAATATATAAAAAGGTGGTGGTAAAAAATTGTGTTAATGTTTTTTAATCTTTGTTATATGAAACGTTTTCATAGATTATAATATTGTTTGATCATCCATTATAATATGAAAGAAAAATATGTGATTTTTCATAATATTACATATTCATAAATTTTGTGAGATGAATAAAAAAACCAATTGATCTATTATTTAAATTATGATATTAAATTGTGGCTCTTTACTGGTTTAAAAAATTAAATCCTAAATTTATTAATATAATTTTTTATTTATTTAAATTAATATTAAATTTAAGTTTATTAATACTTATAATTACATTAATAATATTAATAATGATATGAATATAAATATCAAAATTTGATAATTAATAACAAAGGCCAAAGAAAAACTTTTTTGTATATTTTAATATTTAATTTCTAGAAACTAATTTATTTGTATTTCATTTAAATTAATATTAAATTTAAGTTTATTAATACTTATAATTACATTAATAATAATATGAATATAAATATCAAAATTTGATAATTAATAACAAAGGCCAAAGAAATTTTTTTGTGGTGAATTATAATGGGAATGTGGTTGTTCGACCTCATGGTTATGAAACTCTTAGTTTTGAAGAAATCAATGTGATGAAGGTCATCAAGAAGGTTGTTGGTTACAAATATTTGGGAGGGTTGGGAATGTCGGTGCCACTTATTATTAGGTTTCTTGATGTGTTGAAGCACATACTCTTTCTGCCAATTAAATCAATCTAGCAATGAAATTCCCTTTGTAGGGTTTTATTTTTTTCTCAAATCCTAAACCTATGGTGGCTTTAGAAAGTAAATATAAGTGTCTCTCTATTAAATAAATAAATGGCTTATTGGTTCCAAAACATTAAATAACCATTAAATAACCATGGCCACCTGCCACAAGCGCGCTGATAAAGCTTTCATTTGGAATAATAATTAATCTAATAATTCTTGCAAGTCTTCTACACCTACTTCCAATATGTTGAATGAGACTCTACCGTGAAATTGAGCTATACTTAGTTAATTTAGTTATATTTCCACTCATTTCTCCATTGTGAGATGTGAGCTATACTTATTTAATTTAGTTATATTTCCACTCATTTCTCCATTGTGAGATGTGAGCTATACTTATTTAATTTAGTTATATTTCCACTCATTTCTCCATTCCAGTACTATGCCCCTTCCTTCGACTGCCCCTTCCTTCCACTACTTCAAATCTTCTTCTAGGGTTAGTTTGCCTATTCCTCTAGCTGCTCAGAAGATTGATCTGTAATTTTCCTACTCTTCTCCAGATCCTTCGACTACTTCAAATCTTCTTCTAGGGCTAGTTTGGCTATTCAGACAACCATCTTCTTCTAGGGCTAGTTTGGCTATTTAGACAACCTCTAGCTACTCAGAAGATTGATCTGTAATTTTCCTACTCTTCTCGAGATCTGAATTCACCGCATTTAACTTCTGCAAGGCTTCATTTTCCTTGATATTAACATGCTCCACCTAGGCAAGGACCTTTTCTATTCTTTTACTTTCATGTTCTTCGGCCTCTTATTCTTTCTTGTATAGCAAATCATACCCTTCTTTTGTAATTGACACAAAATTGTCATCTGATTTCTTAGATGAAGCTCATTTTCTTTGTCCAGAAGAGGATCTTTGACAATAGAAATTTCCATATTAGCACTTTGTGCATCTTCTTTTGCTGCAACGATCTCAGCTTTAACTTCTTCAAGGGAATCTAATAATTTAGTTGCATTTTCTTTGGCTATGTTAACCTCAACTTCGGTGCATTAGACAACTTCAACTCAATATCCTTGACATTGGTCAATTCTTTCTTCAACAATTGAACCTCTTCATTAGCCTTACTTGCCATTGCAAATGCTTATTTGGCTTTAGATTCCCATTTTGCAGCAATAGCTTCCTTTTCATCCTCAACCATTGAACGTGATGCATATGCCGAATCGAGAGCCTCTTTCAGAAAACATATCTCTGCAGACAATTCCTCTGCTTTTTTGGCATTGGCCTTTGAAGCATTGACTGTGTCCATGCCCTGTTTAGCTGCGATGTCCTTACAATCCATCGCAATGGAGAGGTTTTTCTCGACCCGTTGAAGCTCTTGATGTGCAGATTGCAAGGAAACCACATCAAAAGCATGTTGTCTGTTAGGTCCCTATAATACTAGTGATGCCCCCATTAATATTGTAGTTGTATCCCTTATTAATATTGTTGTGCCCCTATTGTCCCCATATTGTTATTACTATGCCCCATAGAATCCCTCTACTGTTATTTTTGTGCCCTTATATTATTATTGTTAGGTCGGCTTGGTTATATTGTGACCCCTTAGACTCCTATATATAGAAAGGAGGTTTTGTCATTTGAATCATCCAATAATTGTTCATTTATGTAATGTAAAGGAGGTTGCCCCCTCTAAGAGGCTGAATTCTAAGGCGTTGATATATCTTTTCTATCTTTTTGTGAGCTGGTATCATAACATTTGGTATCATAGCTTTGGATTCTAGGGTTTCACTGCTCCAAAGAGGTCACCATGGAATTTTCACTATAACTTTTTTTCTGCGACGTTTTAGAAGTGAAAAAAAAACCCATTTGAGACGAAATCGCATTGAACCTCGGGTCCGAATTTTAGAGCTTTTTGCGCTATATTTGCGGAGATATGATCTAAGGAAGTTGGTCTTTTTGCAGACTCCTGAATTACATTCCAAACAGGTGACCTGGGGAAAATTGTCATAACTTTCTCTTTGAGCATTGGATTGAAATTTTGTAAGAAGGTACAGAAAGAGGACAGATTGTAGTTTCTTGTATATATTTTTCAGAGCCAAAGGTCGAAACAGTGACACGTGGCACTTCATACAAGTTCGCTCTTCTCGAAAGGTCTATAATCAGGTCATCTTGGGAGATTGTGCATAACTCTTCCTTGGAGAATCCAATTTGGATCAGAATAGTGGCATTGGAAAGAGGACGCAGAGGGCTACTACAGATCACAATTTTAGAACTAGATGATCTGAAATTACAGAGATACATCAGATTCAATATCAAGCTCCTACAAAGTGAAAAAAGGTGTGTAGTTTTTTTTTTAAATTTTTGCATAAGCTTGGTTTGAAAAATTAGTTTGAAGGAATTCAAAGGGCATAGTAAAGCATTATTATCGGTAATTGATGTCCTGAGGAAGAAAAATGCAAACATCTAGTAAGCAACCTGAAAGCTCTAGCATGACTCATGAAGAAGATGAAGAAATGCAACATGATATATCAAAATTACGAGACCAAGTGCAACAAGTGTCACTTGCACAAAAAGTAACATAATCTAAGACGGATGGTTTAAAGAAAGATGTAGAAGCTAAGATGGATGGTTTAAAGAAAGGTGTAGAAGCTAAGATGGATTGTTTAAAGAAAGGTGTAGAAGCTAAGATGGATGGCATGGAAGCTAAGATGAATGGCATGGACACTAAAATAGATGGCATGGATGATAAGATGGAAGAATTGAAGATAAATATGAATAAGTTGCTAAAAGAAATGGTCACTAATGGTGAAAGGGTAGTAAAGGAAACTCATGATGAAAACAAAAGAAATGTTAATCATGCTTCCATAGACTCTAATGCTGGATCGAAGACCCACCATATTCCAAAAATCGATATGAGGAAGTTTGATGGGAAGGATCCCGCAACATGGATATTACAGATGGAGCAATTTTTTGATCTCAATAATGTGCAAAACACACAAAAGGTACGTATTGCAACTTTATATTTGGAGCCAAATTAGTTTGTATGGTATCAATGGCTTTGCTCTCATAAACAAATTATCACTTGGGCAATTTTTACGGAAGAATTGACAACACATTATGAGGATACAAAAAGCAACACTTTTTTTATCCAATTGATAAGTCTCAAACAAAAGGGTTCAATAATGGAGCACATTGAGGAGTTCCAAAAATTGAACATAAGGGTAAAAAATATTCTAGAGGAGCATAGGATTGATGTGTTCATAGGGACTTTAAAGGATAATATCCAACATGATGTTCACCTTTAGGAACCTGATTCATTAGAGAAGGCATTTAGGTTAGCAAGGAAAAGGGAAAGCAAAATTATGTCAACCAGGAAGCATACCACTCACAACTATAAATATGGAAGTGTTGTTGCCCCTAGCCTTCCACAACCTATAAGGTTGACACCACAACAATTGGAAGATAAAAGAGCAAAAGGGCTTTGTTACAATTGTGATAGCAAATACACTAAAGGTCATAAGTGTGTTGAGAAGAAATTATTCTACATAGATTGTGAAGAGGAAGAAGAAAAGGAGCAAGAAAGGTTAAAAGAAGAGGATATACTCCAGGAACAAAGCCTAGATAAAGAAGAAATGAATCCAACCATATATTGTAATGCATTGGATGGAATTACCACTCCTCAAACCATCAAGATAGAAGGACAAATCAAGAAGAAAAAGGTAATAGTGTTGATTGATTCAGGAAGTACCCACAATTTTATTCATTGTAAGATAGCAAAAGAATTGAATTGCTTCCTATATCCAACACCAGAGTGTCAAGTGATGGTTGTAAATGGAGGAATGATAAATTGCTCTGGAAAGTGCCATAATATCAAGCTATCCATGGGAGAATATGTATTGAAAATCCCAATGCTTTCCATTCCAATGGGAGGTGCTGATGTTGTACTAGGAGTCCAATGGCTACAATCCTTGGGTACAATAGCTTTTAACTTTCAAGAACTTTTCATGAAATTTTATGCGGAAGGAAAGGAAGTTGAATTAAGGGGTATTGCAGGGAAACCGAGAAAGATAATAAGCTCTAACGGTATGACAAAGCTTCTAAAAAAGGAACAACGAGGTGTAATTGCACAATTATGTTCGCTAGATGTTTCCACATCGAATTCATCTATTGCTCCAGATCTCCAAAAAGTCTTGGACAATCATTCCAAGGTATTTGAGACTCCCAAAGGTCTCCCACCTATTCGTGATCATGATCATGCTATTCATTTGATTCTAGGAAGTGTTCCTCCAAACATCAGGCCGTATAGATATCCCTATGCTCAAAAGAGTGAAATTGAACGTATGGTTGCAGAAATGCTTGAGGCTGGTATAATTCAACCTAGCCAAAGTTCTTTCTCTGCTCCAGTAGTATTGTTGCATAAGAAGGATGGATCATGGCGCATGTGTCCGGATTATAGGGAGCTCAACAAGCTTACTATTAAAGATAAGTTTCCCATTCCTGTCATTGATGAATTATTGGATGAATTGCATGGATCAATTTACTTCACCAAGTTAGATCTTCGTTCAGGATATCATCAAATCAAAATGAAGACTTAAGACATTCCGAAAACAACATTTCAAACTCATGAGGGTCACTATGATTTTTTGGTCATGCCTTTTGGCCTTACCAATGCACCTTCTACATTTCAAGGTTTGATGAATTCCATTTTCAAACCCTTCCTTAGAAAATTTGTGTTAGTATTTTTTGATGATATACTAATCTACAACAAGTCTTGGAAGGATCATGTTGAACATGTTGACAGGGTGCTACAACTATTGGAGGAGAAACAATTATATGCAAAAAGATCCAAATGTTTCTTTGGAGTACAAGAGGTGGAATATCTGGGTCATATTGTATCTCATGAAGGAGTTAAGGTAGACCCTAGAAAAATTAAAGCCATTAAGGAATGGGAAATCCATACATCCATAAAGCATTTGCGAGGATTTCTCAGGTTGACAGGGTATTATCGCAAGTTTGTTAAGAATTATGGGAAAATAGCAACACCTCTAACAACATTTTGAAGAAAGATGCATTTTCATGGACTCCAGTAGCAACAAAGGCCTTCGAAGATCTTAAAGAGGCAATGTGCCAAGCAATGGTCTTAGCTACACTAGACTTCACAAAAACCTTTATTGTGGAATGTGATGCTTCTGGAAATGGAATTGGTGCTATTTTAATGCAAGATGAAAGACTCATTGCTTTCGAAAGTCGTCCAATCAAGGGAAAGTATTTACACAAAGCTATTTATGAGAAGGAAATGTTGGCAATACTACATGCACTTAAGAAATAGCGACCCTACCTAATGGGAAGACACTTCAAGGTAAAAACGGATCATGATAGCCTTAAATAATTTTTAGAACAAAGATTATCCTTTGAAGAACAACAAAAATGGGTCACAAAGATGTTGGGTTATGATTTTGAAATCATATACAAAAAAGGGAAGCAAAATGTTGTGGTAGATGCACTCTCAAGAAAGGATGAGGATGTGGAAGCATTGTTGTGTGCCATTTCTATTATCCAACCAGATTGGATAAATGAAGCAAGGGAGGAATGGAAGAATGATGAAGAAGTGTGGGAACTTATTCGAAAGTTACAATAAGATTCCAGTACATCTGATACATTTCGCTAGAAAAATGATTCGTTATGGTACAAAGATCGCTTATACCTTTGTAAAAATTCCTAACTCAAACAAAATATTCTTCTGGAATTGCATGCTTCTCCCTTAGGAGGGGACTCAGGATTTTTAAAAACTTACCATAGGGTTAAGAAGGAATTTTTTTGGGATGGTCTTAAACCGGATATTCAAAAGTTTGTGGCGGAAAGTTTGGTATGCCAACAAAATAAAGCTGAAACAATTAAGACACTAGGTCTATTACAACCTTTATCCATTCCAAGCCAACGTTGGGAGGAGGTTTCAATGGATTTTATCACAGGTTTACCCAAGTCTGAGGGAAAGAGTGTCATCATGGTGGTAGTTGACAGACTTACCAAGTATGCACACTTTTGTGCATTATCACATCCATTTAAAGCCAGTACAATTTCTATGGCATTTATGGAAACAATTCAAAAGCTACATGGAAACCCAAAAATTATTGTAAGTGACAGAGATCCCATTTTTATAGGAAATTTTTGGACATAATTATTTTCTTGTCTTGGTACTCAGTTAGCTCATAGCTCATCTTATCATCCTCAATCTAATGGGCAAACAGAGATAGTAAACAAATGTTTGGAAGGATATTTTCGTTGTTTTGTTTCTGATAAATAGACACAATGGGTCAAATGGTTGCCTTTGGCTGAATGGTGGTATAACACTTCCTTCCATACTGCAACAAAAATGATCCCATTTATGGCACTTTATGGATATCAGCCACCATCCATCAAATCATATTTAAGAGAAAATTCTAAGGTTCAAGCAGTGGAACATCACATCGAGCATCAACAACAAGTTCTCCAACTCTTAAAGGATAACCTCGTGTTGGCGCAGAATAGAATGAAACAACAAGCAAATCAACATTGCAGTGAAAGAAGTTTTGATGTAGGTGATTGGGTATTCCTACAGCTACAACCATATAAAAAAATGTCCCTCAAGCAAGCTAAGAAGGATAACAAATTGTCACCAAAGTATTATGGTCCATACAAGGTGTTGCAAAAGATTGGTACTATGGCATACAGATTGGAGCTTCCTGCAGCTTCTCGAGTGCACCCAGTTTTCCATGTTTCATGTTTAAAGAAGGTTATAAGTGACAAGCTCCCAGTTCAAACAATATTGCCAGAACTTGACGAGGAAGGAAAAATTATATTGGAACCGGAAGCAGTCATAGAAACAAGAACTCGACAACTACAAAATCGATCCATTTCAGAGTATCTCGTCAAGTGGAAGAACTTATCCGCTGAAGATTCCACATGGGAGGATGATAATTTTATATAGAAGCATCCAAAACTACTCAAGCGTTGAGGACAACACGTTTTTGAAGGAGAGGGGCATGTTAGGTCCCTATAATACTATTGATGCCCCCATTAATATTGTAGTTGTATCCCTTATTAATATTGTTGTGCCCCTATTGTCCCCATATTGTTATTACTGTGCCCCATAGAATCCCTCTATTGTTATTTTTGTGCCCTTATATTATTATTGTTAGGTCGCCTTGGTTATATTGTGACCCCTTAGACTCCTATATATAGAAAGGAGGTTTTGTCATTTGAATCATCCAAGAATTGTTCATTTATGTAATGTAAAGGAGGTTGCCCCCTTGAAGAGGTTGAATTCTAAGGAGTTGATTTATCTTTTCTATCTTTTTGTGAGCTAGTTTCATAACATTGTCTTTACACAACTTCAAGTTCAGACTGTCGGCCTTGATCCCTCTTCTGAGCAGCCTCAATTGTGTCCTACTCAAGCTCATCGGTCCACAACTTCTCACTCTTACATTTCTTTAGTGCTCTCTTCCGAACCACACGAGACTCACTCAATCTCACATTGGATTCATCTAATGCCCTCTTATAAAGAAGTTGATTAGAACTATTGCTTGGTTGAAGTTTATGAGATTTATATGCAATATTAATTCAATAATTAATAAAAAAATATAGTCTTACACACCCTGAATCAACTTCAGTTTATACAACATTAGAATTTCATTTCTGCTACATCTCTCCATCTTATTTAGATGGTTTCTCAATTTATGCCACATCTCTCCATCTTATTTAGATTGTTTCTCAATTTACATCTCTCCATCTTATTTAGATGGTTTCTCAATTTATGCCACACCTCTCCATCTTATTTAGATTGTTTCTTGATTTATGCCTTACGGCGTTTCCTTTGCAACATTTGGTGCAAATGCTAGTTTTAACATTGGTTGTTTTAACTGTTGATTTTATTTTGGTAGTGCCCGCTTGTTTACAAAATAAACCAAACTAAACGATTCACTGACATTTAATTTCTCGACGCTTTTCCTTTTTAATTGTTAAATCAGTAAACCATTCACTGACATTTAATTTGTTGGTGCTTTTCCCTTTTAATTGTTAAATTAGTAAACTATTCACTGACATTTAATTTGTCAGTGCTTTTCCCTTTTAATTGTTAAATCAATGCTGACAAATTATTTATCAGTGCACCCCAAAGTTGTTTAAGACTTAGAACACTAGATTACATCAAGTTTCTCATGAAACTTGAACTATGATAACAGTTCCCATAAATAAGTCTAACAAATTATCCTCTGAAATTTTCTTTACTTTGTGACTTAAATTTTGGAATCGTTGAATATGCTATGTAACTTGACCTTTTTGTCAAAGAATTACCAATTGACTAAAGAATTTATTGCTCTTAATATCCCCATAATGTGTGATCAATTTCTTTGTAAAAATGGATCAACATATAACGTAATCTTTTTTCCTTTCACAAAGCCATTGATACCATACATGCTGATATTCTTCCAAAAACATGGATGCATTCACCTTTTTAAAGATTCCACTTGGTGTAGATAAAAGTATTACTCTAATTGAAATATCCATGTTATAATATCATTACCATCAAAATTCCTCATATCAATCTTCAAAATGTAGTAGTTGACTTGAAGCCCCGATGATGTGAATCTTGGACTGAAAATTCATGATTATGGTTCTGAAATTTAGTATTAGTGCTCTCCAATTATGATAGCCTACTCCATATATGACATTGATTCTCAGCACCATGCTTCTGCTTATGTTCCTAATTTCCTTGGATCTCTAGATCCCTATTATCAAGCCTCTCTAAGAGAAGATTTTCCATGACAATCATGGATTTTGTATTGCTTCCTTCTCTTCATTCATATTATTTTCCATTTCTTCCTTATTTTCATTCATCTTCTTTTCCATTTCTCTTTTAAGTTTTTCTTGAGAACTTGATAAATCCACATTTTTCAACATACAACCATCCATTTCATTAACTTTCTTTTGTAATTGAGATAACCTAAATTATAAGTCGTCATTTTCTTCATGAGTCAAGGATGAGGCTTCAATATATTTAATTGGTGTAGTAACTTTCTTTGCAGACATATTGGAAAATAATAATAACACTTCTTTTTATTACAAATTTCAATCACCAAAAAAACAGGGATCAACAGTTTGGTCACTACTAAGTTACATACCTTAAATTGGAGAATACCAAATGGTCGAATTTTTATTGATATATTTTAAAATTTGAGCCCTTATGGACCTAAAAATTTGTTCTATAAAACTCTGATATGTCTTTTCTACAATTCCATATGTGTGATCTGAATTTGATGTATCAAGTGAAAGCTATGGTAACTTTCCCAAAACTTCCTTATCGTTGGCCTCTTCCTACGGGTAAACTTGTATAGCATGCCACATGTCAAATTCTTCAAATATAATTCTAAAATTTGTACCTGAGGTACTCTTATATGTCTCTTGAAATCCTTGGAGTTTTCACAGTCTATAAAGTCCTAAACAAGAAAATATAGCAAAAACACCAAGCTAACCTATTTAAAATTTATTTAAGGACTATTCACAAACCCTATCTTCTATGGGGTATAACTCCAAAAGTATAGTGAACCAAATTTTAAGAGTGGAACAAGACATTCCACAAGATTTCCCCTTAATATGATCCAAGTTTCATTGTATGAAACATCACAGAAAAAAGTTATTGTAGAAATGCCAAACTGACCCGTTGGAAACTGATTTTAGGGGTATTTAGGAAGTTGGACTTCCATAGAGCATATATATGAAATTATAGTGAACAAAAATATGAAATTTGAATCATATGTTAATCGTGATTTCTCCCATATGGACCAAGTTTCATTGCCTGAAAATACATAGAAAATTTTTTATAGAGAAAATTCCAAATTGACTTGTTTGAGATAGTTTTTAGGAGCATTTAGAAACACTAAATTCCTTAGAACATCTCTTCGAAAATACAGTGAACCAAGATCTGAAACTTGAACCAAATATTATCTGAGATGTCTTCTCAATATTCTCCAAGTTTCACCATTTGAAGTCTCCCAGAAAAAATAAATTATAGAAAAAATTCCACGATGACTTGTTTGAAGCAGCGAAACCCTAGGATCATGAGCTCTAATATCAAATGTTATGACCCTTGTAACGCCTTAAAAATGATAAGAATCCAATAATTGTAGTCCTATTTGAAGAGGAAACCTCCTTTTACAATGAATATAATGTACAATACAATATTTCATGATACTAAGACTAGGTCTCCTTAGTGTATATATAGGAGATAAGGGGTAGAATTATAATGAAATGGGACCATAAGGGATTCTATCTTACATAAAAATATAAAAATATAAATGTAATCACTCAATATCTAGGACTTAATAAGGTGTTATAGGGTTAAAATGGGGCTTAAATATGGCTTAACAAGATCAAATCTAGAGATCTCTGGGTTTTCCATGCCAATCCACCATGGACCAATCAAGGTCTGCCACGTGGTCCTACTTCCATGTCATACCATCCATGTTATACTAGACATAATCCATGTTATACCAAATACCATCCTTGAATTTATATAAAAACTAGACTATGCTACTCAGTGCTCCGATGCCTTGATATGAGACCCACCATTGCTATGTCTCTAGCTAGGTCAATTGTTGCAACTAATCAGAGTCTACTACATGTCACCTACCAGTCATTGAGTTGGATAACCAAAAACACCATTCTAACTACCACGTGTCACTCGTTGTTGCTGTCACGTCATTGGATATGCCACTTGTCATCCACATGGAAGTGACACATAATATTGATCTAATGTTTTGCTTTATTCCATTCGGTGCCTGATGCTTCGATACCTAGATTTAATTAAGCTTTGCTAATCCTGTCCTCTATTCACTAATCACATTTAAATATGGATTAGAGGCCAAGATTAAGGAAAGCCAAAATCACAAAAAATGGTTAAATTTAGTTATAAAGATTTCGCTAAATTTTTTATATCACATGTATTTTTTTTTCTTCAAACCAATACCGTGCCTTTATTTTATATTGACACTACGTGCCGCCTGGGCTGTATACCTAACCCTACCTAGGAAACACCAAATCTCAGTTTGTACGAACACGTCGTGGAATTAAACACCAAATTTTGTTCCAAGAATCACCAAATTTTCTTCATGGACTTTGCTAAGGGCTCCCACTGACCTTGATAGTCCTGGATCCACTGGGGAATCACCTTCACCTTGACATCAATGAAAACACAACATTCAACAACTTGTAGCTATATCGCGAGAGAGATGTTAAGCATCGCTCCTCCACTCTGCATACATACACTTTGTTGATTGATTTATTTATTTTTATTTTTATTTTTATTTTATTTTATTTTGATTTGAACTTTTTATTTTTTAATTTGGTTTTTATTTTAATATAAATTTATTAATTTAAAAATAAAAATAAAAAATAGATTTAATGCTTTTTTTAAACAAGAAATAGAATATTTTTATTGTTAAAAGTATGCGCTATGAATGTTGCAGATACATCCAAAACAAGAACATTTTCATATCTGAATTGTCTGCTACTAGATTATCCCTTATACTCATTGTGCTCAAAATTTTTAATTATTTTATATCTACTGTAGTGTATATATAGACATATAAACCTCAAAAAACAAATACAATTTGACAATATTTACATACTACCATTTAACTTTCAAAAGGGCGAGAATCTTTGCTCTTCCCTAAGCTCTCATTACGACAAGGTCAAGAATAGTTGAACAAATGTACTTATCTTATTGCTTGAGAAGGACGGGTCATTATGCCACATGTTTATAGCCAACTAAATTCCTTCCATTTGTTGGCTAATGCTGGATAACTCATCTTTATTTCGTTGAATTTGTGTTCTCTACTTTATTAATAGCTCCATGATAGTGGTTAATCTAGAGGCTAGCCAATTGTTCCTTAATTAGAGATTGTTTGTTTTGTCCTAGAGTTATCTAATGGTTTCCAATATTTTCTTCGTTTATATAATTGAAGGCCACGTTATGTTGTCTACAACATAGAAAGGTTTGAGATTTGTTGTCAAATTGACAATTGAATCTTCTGACAAGTATCTTAAGCTTTCCTCCATTAGAAAACCTTCCCACTTTTTTGCTATGTCCCTGTGAGTAGCCTCCTACTTTGTGGGATGGTAACAAGGATACCCATAGAAACTTATCAAAGCATCTAGTTGAATTACATAACTCCATCTGCTCATATAGTTGTAGCTAAAATCCATCCACCTACAACTTTTTGTACAATCCTCCACAGAGGCCAATTCCTCGCATTCTCACACCAACGATTCAGAGATGGGTGAGAGGAGAGATGTTTCCTTTGAAGACATGCACCCAAAGGTGCAAGGAGGACAAAATAAAAAGGAAAGTAAGGGCAAGGAATTGGATGACATATGTATTACATGTTCTGAGCTTACATGATGTGCAAATTTACTTCATTGAATTTGTATTTCAAATAGGCTTCTATTTTTGATACATTCTACAAGATGTTTTTCAATGTCACAACACCTTATTTTGGCCCCACACACACACACACACACACACACACATGTATTGATGTCATATTCTTGGAGGTACAAGGAGTCTTTCATTATTATATGTCATGTATGATGTGACATTTTTATTCATTTAGGCTATTACATTAAATTATGATGGATGCATGTATGGTATGCGGGAGTCACAAGGTAAATTTTGGTTTTATGATACACATGAGGGGGGCCCCACATACCAAAACTATTTAAAATATTAATTACATATCCTTCAAAGTTTTTCTTCATGAAAAATAAAACATGATTGAAGTAAATTAATTTATAAAGAAACTAGTTACAAAACAGTTAGGTCCTCTAACTATCCAAGGATACTACAAAATTGGAAGAAGAAAATGAAGGAGGGGATGGAAAAACAATGAGGAGAGGCATGAACTAGATCTTATACTTGTCATTTTCTCTCTGATTTATCATTTCTTTTGAGTACAAAGGGATGATATGTTTAGTGGCAGTAAAACTTTTCTAGGAGTGACAAGGAGAAGAATAGGCTCATGTATTTCTTGTGTGATATTTTTAGGCTATCATTTATTTTCCTACATTTATTTATACTAGTAGAAAGTATGATATTTAATATCAATGTTAATTAGCTGAATTTTTCCATAGCATTTGCTGATTTTATCATATCAGTGTTAATTTTTGTCACTTGAGTGCCTATGTGCAAGCATTTTATGCCTTAGATGCTTTTGAATTGAATTCTGGTCAACAATTCTCATAGGAATTGACAGAACAATAAGGTATATTCAATCTTTATTAATAAAATCAACTTTATTACAACCATATTTTAGTGCATATTTTTCCAATTTTTTTTACTGACATTTATGAACATTGTATGCTAAAATTTACATTAATATTTATGAGTTATATGTTATTGTCTGCTACATGCCTACATAGTCTTATGGTTGATGGGGCATTTCTTTAAATTTTCTCACAGACTTATTATTTATTTTAGTTTTGTTATTGTTCATTTAAAAAAAAATTAATGTTGTCCTATTCTATGAATTCTATAAATTCTTCACTTTTTCCTTTACATATGCACCATACTACATATATTTTCTTTTTCTCTCAGTACTTTATGCAAATAAGTAGAAGACAACACTAAGGGCGTTAAACACTGGGTCTATTCCCATTATCTCAAGTACCTTGTGAGATTCGAGGGTTTATTAGTGAAGCATAAAAAACTTCACTCGTCAATAGAAGGTTGTGTTTAACCATAGTGAAATTGTCATTGTATTGGGTTAGGGTTGATTTAGAATTACTATTCAAGGCTACTAGAGGACAATGACAATATAAATGGCCATATTTGTGACATCACTGACATAAAAAATTTATATGTGGATAATCGAGTGTCTACTTCCAACATTCATCCTCGTAGTAGATGTTTATTGATTTTGGGAGGGGCTCTAAAATATTCATATACACATGTATTATTGCAATGGATATGTACCTTGCTTTCCTCGTCACCTCAGAAATTTTGACGAAGTGCCCCCAAGCTTTCCAATTTCTACGAGAATTTCCTCATCCAAAAACCCCTATGGTAATGAATACATCTAGATCCATATAGGTGACATTATGAAATCCTCTTTTTTAGGCATGGACCTCTTGGTCCAAAACTATAGATATAGTCCCGTCGAGTTAAAGAAATATGGACCACTTTCAGAAACACGGTTTTGATCCTCTAGGATTATAAAGACAACATTAAATATGCCCCTTGCTTACTATTCTAACATAATATGACCTTCAATATTCCACTTGTGTGCATACCCAGTGGAATAGATCTTTTCAGATGGCTAAATTCCAAGGAATTTACCTATAAGCGCATGATCACATAAGTATATATTCACCAATCTGATTTGAGCACACCTCAAATTTAGGATCAATGGTTTCTTTGGGCAAGTGACTCCTTGGCCTTCATTTACTAGATTTTTTGGCTAAAAATTGGTTGTTTTGCTGCTCTCCATCCGGTTTAGAAGTTGAAGAATTCATAATAGTATCCGATGATCGGTATGGGATTTTCCCTTCAGTAACAATCCCGCTATAGAAGGGGATACCACTCTCTCCTTTGGCATTGGCCATATGAAGAGTAGTTTGATAGGGGGGAAACCTACCACAAAAATTAAGGTTTTGCAGAGCTCATACTATATTTTGTAGTTTCCCAAATGATATGTATTAAATACAATATGTTATTATATTTAATAAATAATGATCACATATATATTTTTTTAACCGGAACGAGAATTTATGGAGAATCGATAACTTCAAACTTCTAAAGATCAACTACCACTATTACACTATATACAACTATTTCATAAATGCCACAAACGGGCTAGTTACAACATGTCTATGGAGACTTAAACCCACATAACTAAATTGTTCACCAAACCAATCGAGCTAAGATACTTTGACAATAATGATGATCATATATCAATGAAAAAAGAAACATGCCATATAAATAAGTGCTACAGGGTATCTTAGTCCCTTCCACATAATTTTGAAATCTCTCTCAGAAAGATTTCATATAGAAGGTCCTAGAATGATACATAGAAAAACATAATATAAAATATGTGATCTAATGTCCACTAAAAAATGTTGGCTATAGTAAAAATATAAGTGAATATACATATTTGGTTGGATTTAATTAAAAACATTATAAAACATTAATAATCCCACTCTTATTGTGGAAGCTTGATTCATTTTTTGTGTCAAGATGTGCTCTACAACCTAGTATAGGGAGATGTGTAGGAGTTATGTAAGAAAGTGCGTATGTCAACATTTTTTAAAATGTCGGGGAAAATATATATAGAAAAAAAAACATAATTAAATTCTGACTTCATATGTTTTAATTAATATTCAAATTAAAACATATATAAATGTAAAATATAATTTATTGTGAAATGTAAAATGTAATGAAAAATGTAAAATAAAAAATGTAAAATGTAAGACAAAGAGCTACCAATTTGATCAAAAGAAATTGGTTTGTCTATAATGTAAAGTTAACATACCACTATTTCTTTAACAGATATATATATATATATATATATATATATATATATATATATATATATATATATATATATATATATATATATATATATATATATATATATATATATATATATATCTATATATATATATATATATATATATATATATATATATATAATGTGATTCATGGATCCCAAAGATGGGTGACAACTATGTCCATGGAAAATTTGTACCAGGCAGATCCACCAGAAGGGATCACTTCCTGCGGCTCAACCATGGAGCTTGACCCTGAGAGTGTCGAGAATTGAACCCATGACCTCTCAATAGCAAAGGTGATTAAACAATGAGGAATCAACCAATTGAGCTAACTCTTGAGGCTTAACATGTTATTTCTTTATATATTACTAGTAGTATAGTAATCAAGAATATTGATTATTATTATTTCAATGTATTATAATAATAATCATATCCATTATAAATATTATTATATTAGACCTTACATATATTATTGATTACACATTCATAATTCTCTATCATATGGAGAGAGAAAGAGAGAGAGAGAGATTGAAGGGGGGAGGAGAGATAGGGGGAGATGGGAGAGAAAGGGAGAGAGTAAGGAAGAGAGAGAGGATGGAAGAGAGAGAAGGAGAGAGGGAGGGAGAGAGAGATGGAGTTGGAGGGGGAGAGAGAGGAAGGGAAGAATAAATACATAGATAGATAGAGGTGGAGAGAGAGGGAGTGACAAGGGAGAGATGGAGAGAGAGTGAGGGAGAGAGTAGAGAAGGAGGGAAGAGAGAGAGAAGGAGAGGAGAGAGACAGGGAGATAAGGGGAAGAGAGAGGGAGGGAGACACGAAGATGGAGGGGGAAGAGAGGGGGAGAGAGAGAAGGAGGGAGGGAGGAGTTAGTGATAGAGTTGGAGGGAAGAGAGAGAGAGAGATGGGGGGAGAGAGATTGGGAGGTGGGAGAGAAGGAGAGAGAGAGGAGGGGAGAGAGAGAAGTAGAGAGGGAGGGAGAGAGAGATGGAGTTGGGGGGGGAGATAGTGATAGATTTGGAGGGTGTTGAGTGTGTGTGTGTGTGTGTTGATTTGTGTAGATTAGGAGGTACTCCACAACCCTAGGTGTTGGGTTTGTGAGAAGTTGTCCCACAAAAGGGCTTTGTGGGTAGTGTACCAAAGTTGTGGGTTTTGCACCTAAAGTGGTGGGCACGAAACTAAGTGGATATTTTCATGGTTTGATAATTAAGGGCATGTGGGTCACCCTTAAGGAGCTAAGGGGAACCTAAGGATTCAATGTGTTGGCATTGGTTGGATGATTTTTTTTTTTTTTCTTATGATTTTATGGATATTGAACAAATTGTTTAGGTCAGCTTGACAAATATGGTGTGACTCTTGGTGGAAAATGAAACCCATCAAGATATCTATAAATAGAAGTAAAATAAAACCCATTAGTGATAAGGTATTTTAATGTGTTTATGACCGTGATTTTAGACATAGACCTGTAGCTGAAGCTCCATGGAAAAATCAACATGGGATAAGAGCTACTTTGGTGGGGCAGTGGATCCGAGTGTGCACAATAAAGAAAATTAGAGGGAGATGAGATTGCCTAGATCATGGAGAAAAGGGTTTCACTGAAGACATGGAGATGTGGTCTTGATTGGCTAGGTGATGATATAGGTTGGAATTTCTAGTGGATTGGTGGAGAACCTAGTGAGAAACAATTTATTGTGTGGTAGGTTGCTGATCATGGAATTATAATGACTTTTCATGGATTGTTAGGACTGCTTGTGGGATAGTTTGGAATGGATGATTTGGCTTCATGTGATAGAAGAGATGATGACATGCAAGTTTCTTCATTGGGTTGTGATGTTTCACATGAAAAATTGGAGGCATGTGCATGTGTTGTGTTTGATTTAGGAGGATGATATCACTTGTTGAGTTGGGTTGTGGTGGTGATGTGGCCTGTGTTTGACAACAACTCGGACTGACCTCAAAAGGAGACAAGTTCAGTAACAATGTGAGCCAGTGGAAGTTGTGTAGACTCAAAGGAAGTATAGCTTCATAGGGAGATGCCCTATGGAAGTTTTAATCTTTAGATTTTGACAAGATGAGGTAGTGACATTATCGAGATAGTGGGGTTCATTCGACAGGGTATGCTACAGTGATGAACACTAAAGGTTGGGTTAGTGTCGCCGATGATGATTGTTACTTTCGTGGAGTGGAAGTACCTCCCTCGCTAAGAGGGTGTGTTGATTTGTGTAGCTTGGGAGGTATTCCACAATCCTAGGTACTAGGTTTATGAGAAGTTGTCTCACAAAAGGGCTTTGTGGGTAGTGTACCCAAGTTGTTCTGGGTGCGAAACCAAGTGAATATTTTCATGGTTTGATCATTGAGGGCATGTGGGGCACTTAAGGCTTCAATCTGGTGGCATTGGTTGGATGAAAATAATTTTTTTCTTATGAATTTATGGAGATTGAAAAAATTGTTTAGGTCAGCTTGACACATATGGTGTGACCCTTGGTGGAAAATGAAACCCATCAATATATCTATAAATAGAAGGAAAATATTTATCTCATTCTCACCATCCAAGTGCATTTGATTGAGAGGAGGTATAATTCTGAGGTACAATAGATCAAGAGCTAAGTTAGACTTGAAGAAGAGTGAGATTTTTGTGTCTCTATTCAATGTTTGATCTTGGCTGAGTTTGAGGAGTCTACTAGACGTGTATTTTGATAAGGGTTAAAGGAAAAAATATCAGTGATTCTAGCCACAGTATTTCTATTTCTTGGTAGAGCGTAGAGACCCATTTAATACATGCTAAGGAGGGTTGTAAGATCTTGTAAGGTGAAAGAGTAAGGGCCACAAACATTCAAGGAACAATGTTAAATGTTTAGGGTCTAGTAAGTGAATTTTGCACAGGTAATTTTGAGGTTTTGAGGCTACAATAGGGATGGATTGCAATTGCTACAAGCGCCCTAACCAATGCCGGAAATCCTAAGTCATTTTCTACAGGTCTGAGACCTAGTAAAGTGGAACAAACTTCAGTTTTGAGGTATGTTGGTTTGTCTTTCAAGTTGATTGAATGCTAGGTATGGTAGGATATTCTATTGTATTTTGAACAACATTTGTGAAGCCCTAGATTTGTGTATTGAGGAGAAAATTACAAGTGTGAGGGTTGTGTATTTATTCCCTAGATCATTCAAAGTGTTCACTATGTGTGGGCAATTTTAGATTCCTTAAGGATTGATATTTTTGGAGCAGCTAAAATATCGATCAAGAGGGCTAGGTAATATGGGCCCTAGTTTGATGAAAAGTGGGCAGTATTGTGTGCTCTAAGAAGCAGTATTTCAAAGCGGTTGAAAGGATATTTAGAGGGTTGGGTGTGTAAGTCCTAAGTGTTGAAATTTGGGTAGCTATGGAACAAATTTTCCAAAGACCCCAATGAATCCCATCTCGCCCCAAAAGAGAAAATTCAAAATTGGTTAATAAGAAATATTATTAATGTGATTAGCACTATGTTAACGGTGTTGGAACCACCAACATGTTAAGGGGATATCCCAGGTAAAAATTCCCAATTAGACCTAAGAGTGTTTGGTGAAGGAGTCCCAGCAGTGGGTCATAAGGTAATGCCTTGACCATGATGTCACACAAAGGAAAGTAAGATAACTCTGTCGGTAGCAAGGGTGTGACCGCTGCAGTGAGTCAAGGAAGGTGAATGAAAGGTTCTAACACATAGGGGTTGGGATGAGTGCACCCCTTGACAACCTGTATCAGTACTCAGCTGGGAAGGGAACACACAAGTGAAGATGCATCACAAGCTGTAGAGCAGATTAGTCGGCAATCCAAAGTGATGGTTAAACCAACAACACATCTGCATCAAGATTCATGTAATTGCATACGAAGTAGTTCATACACAAATACGTAAGTTAAACAACATACATCATTAAAGAAACTGGAGCAGTCCAACTACAATAACAACATATGGATGAAAATGTGTTGGCTTTTATTATATAAAGAAGTGTAAGTTCCAATCATACAATACATCCATGTAAACTTGCTAGCCCCAATAGTGAAACATTACATACACATTTGCCTGCTCCTCCAAAGAGATGAACTAGCTTCGTGTAGTGGAGAAGCTAAGGCGTGTTAAAATATTCTCGAAGCT
Source organism: Pinus tabuliformis (assembly GCA_031772625.1). Classification (NCBI taxonomy): domain Eukaryota; kingdom Viridiplantae; phylum Streptophyta; class Pinopsida; order Pinales; family Pinaceae; genus Pinus; species Pinus tabuliformis. Next base: position 813,864,429 of record CM062816.1, on the reverse strand, counting down.
CTTTCCAAGATAGTCTTATCAGAAGCTTGGCTGACCAAAAGCCCTTACAATGAGTTATGAGGGACTATTTATAGAAAATGGTGGGGTGGCCCTTGACATTCCCCTTTGTGACTGCTCAACTAATCTCATGATTCTTCACCTACTCTATGACTGTTACATTCACTATTGACACTTGACTTCCACTTGACATGACTCAACATTACAATGCACATGTACCCATGTGGACACAATGGCTTTAGCAAGCCAAACTAGACATCGCTCTGACTAAGACAACTATAGAAGTCCAACTGCTCAACATCCTCATGGTGATCAACATTAACATATTGATGCCAAGCTCTGTAGTCTCTGATAGTGTCCGTGTGTTCCGTGGTGACATCCGTCTGAAACTTGACCTTCACCTCCATAGCATCTGGGTACACTACTCGGGCTCCTCTTTCCAACTCGTCTGAAAGCATGCGCATCATTGTCTTCAATGTGGCTGGACCAGAAACATACTTGTGCATGGTGTCTACACTGATAGGCAAGCATGGGATGGTGGTGATGCACATCAACTTGTCGAAGTACGAGTCAAGCTCTAGTCGGACCTACTTCTTGGTCTTCACTTGGGTGAGAGTCCCAAGTGATGGGATCACATGTGTGCGCACCACAACATCCATGCTCTTGAATACTCATGCATGGGAAGCCTGTATGCTAGTGATGAGTTGCAGGAGGTCCTCATAGTTCTGGATCTAACTCCAGATACATGCTTTCAGCTCGACCACATTTGGCCTCATCATCTTTGGCAAGTGAAGTGGGGCTCCCTTGTACTTCATCGTCCATGTTTGCATGTCATCAAAAACAACATGTATGTTCGTCAAGATGTGTGCTCTCCTAGCACATTGCTGTTGCCATCCATTGAGATGGACGACCGCCTTATGCACGGTACCAAACTTGGAGTACAATGCTCGCATAACTGTGTCGATGGACAATACTTCATCTAGTATTTCCTTCTTCAATTCAGCTCGGGCAGACATTGTCACCAAGGCTCCTCCTTGCTTGGTCACCTAGAGTTACTTCGCCATTCGCTCATTCTCAGCTATAAGAAAACAAACACTTGAGCTAGTGGCTTCAACATACACTCTAGTTGCATTGGCCAAAGCAGCTGGATGCTTGCGCACATCAGTAATGATCACTCGTTCTTCAACTTACGTAGGGGATGTTTGATCCTCTGGAGTTGACACTTTGCGAGACTATACAACTCTATGCTGGGATTCATCAAACGAGATGTTGTGCATCTCTTCTTCCAGCTGATCACCAAGGATCTCAGTGCCTCCTTGGTCATCCGAGACTTGCTCTTCTTTTAGATGCATTGAAGTGGGTGAGTCGACCTCTTTGTGGTGAGGCATGAGGTTGGTATCATGTTCCAACTCCTGCTTCTCCATGTCTGCATCCAACTATTGAAGTGCATGTTCTATCTCATGAGCAAAGTCTTGCCCCTGCGATGGTTCACCCTATTCGCCTGATGCCAGATGTTCAGATGCATCGACTACTTGTGCGGGTGTTGCTTCGTATATTTTCATGTGATGCGCCCCCTGTTGTATTTGTTGTTGCTGAGCTTCCCTCTCCTATTTGCGCAACTCTTGTTCCTTTCGAAGTTTCTCTCTTAGCTCATGCAACTCCTTCTCTGCTTCTTCCATTCTCTTCTTATCCTTCTGCGTTTGCGCGATTCGCTTTTTGTTCTGCTACGTCTTTGCCTCTATAGCCATAACTGCTTTTTGTACAAGTGGATCTGCTCGAAACTTGTAGCTTTTCTCATCCTCCATGTGATCGACAATCTTCCTCTTCCCTTTGTCACGCACTGGTATGCTAGGCTTTGCTTCCACTACCGCTACTGCTGCTACTGCTGGTGCTCTCTGTGATGCTGCTTCACGCTGCTTCGCTAACCACTACACAATGAATTCGATTGGTTCATTGGGTCTGGATAAACTGTAGCAATATCTACATGGGTTCTCATCGACTCAATGAAATTCCCTGTAGATCCAGTTGAACTGAACTCTCATGCAGTGATCTTCACAATGCAATGTGGGTCATACAGATTGTAGCTTCATAGGTTGAACAAGTACTTCTTCATCAGTTTTTCTTCAACATCCGCTTGCTTGATACTCCAGATATCATATAACCTAATCTGCAATGGAAGAGTGGGCAAAGGTGCCTTCTTCTTCCATTTTAGTCTAGCTGCCAATCCTGCCGAGATGTGATAAGATACTTCCTTCATGACAAGTACATCTAAGGCAAACTTTGGCAAAACATGCGGAGGCTTCTCCACACTGAACATTCAGATGAAAGTGTCGGATGGTGAGGCACACCAATCTACAATACCTATCAATGCCCCTGTTTCTTCCTTTGACATGCAGGGTGGATTTTGTTCGAATATCATCTTGTACAAAGGGACAACAAAATGATCGGACAACCGTGTGATTACTCCTTTGAAGCTGCATTCAGATAACAACTTGAAATATGTGTTCACAACAATCTCTGCTGGTGGCCATGCCCACTCCAACTTGGGAACTCATGTCGGGCACAGATTGCATCTAGGATGTAGGCGGACATGTAGATCTCTGCATTGAAGAAATCTATCAGCGAAAACAAAGCAAATTCTAGGGAAAGACACAACACATACCTGGGAAACTGATGAGCAAGATTGCACAATTTCTTCTAGGAGGCTGGGTGACTGGCTGCCAAAACTGTGCAAAAGGAAGTCTGGACTGTCTGAGAGGAAAGAATGGATGCTGGATCTACACAATGCACAATCTAGACTGGCTGATGGCTATTGAGATTGCGCAATGTGCAATTCCAACTGGGAAGGACTAGAGGCCTAGGGACTAATTTGCACAATTTCTTGGGACATTAGTCAATCTCCTCCAGAAATGCGCAAAACAGTCTTGGAGGCCAATGGTGGGAAAAAATGCACATTTCTGGAGAGGAAGGCAGAGCCTTCCTTCCCCAGATTGTGCAAAGCAGTCTTAGTGAGGTAGAGTTCGGGCCAAGGTTGGCCCGACTCGCCGACAGGCAACTGAAAGAAAATAATACAGTGAATGCATGATGACACTAAGTGATAGTAGGAGTGATTGACAGTGCATGCAAAACATGTATGAAAGATTCAAAAAACAGATCAACATGCATGTGGGTGAATCAGTTCGCCAGTTGGGTGAACATTCATGCAAAACCGTTTCATGCATGTGAGAGCAATGAGATAGCAACGAAAATTGAAACAGAGTTAGGGCAAGCTAGTATACATGTAAACGACAACAAGTATTCAAAGAAATGAAGAAAACATCACTCATACAAGCAAATACACAAAAAGAAACATAAATGTTGATACAAACAAGTTGAGGTCTCTTACCCATGGAAGCTGAGCCGGATGTGTCAAAGGGTCTTGGATGTGATGTGGGATGTCAGAGCTCCAATATCAATGTGAAAGAATGAGCTCTGATGCATTGAATAAATAAGTTTGGGCTCATGACGTGCATTTCAAAAATCTAAGAAAAAATGACACTTGGAGGGAAACTTCCAAAACAGCTTTGCATGTAACCCCCGACTGCTAAAAATATCTCCCTTAATCATGGGATGCCTTTTGCATGTTTCCTTTTGCTATTTCGAGAAGAACCAGTCATGCATGCATGCAAGTCAAGTTTCTTTGGTCCCGGTTGGAACTGGTCAACTGGATTGTTCATGCATGCAGCTACTCAACTGCTTGAGAAAAATGTGCATTCCTGGCTGGGAGATGGGCTGACTACTTAGGAGGATTGCACAATTTATGGGCAGAGAAACTGAATTCTGCCAAACTTTACGCAAATCCTGGGCTGAACAGCCCTGCTGGGGAAATTTGCGCAAATCCTGCTGTGAGTGTTGATTGGCGGGATTGTGCAATCCTAGAGCCCAGCAGGCTACCAGAGAGGATTGCGCAATTTCTAGAGGGAAGGTTGGTTTCCCTCCAGAAATGCACAATTTTTTAGGGGAAGCTGCTCAGCCTACAGCTAGACCAAGTCCAGGTGAACAGCCTGTGAGGGGAATGGATCAAACTGTGATCGATAGGTTGCCTTTGTGCATGAAAAACACTGAAGCTTGTGGACTTGACGAAGCAAGACAAAGTGTTGTGTAAGGTTGGTAGGGAGGCTCCAAAATGGGCCAAGGCAAAATTTTGGAGGGTGGCTGTAGCCGCTACAACACTTGGCGACACACTGGTAGAACTCCAAATCTCTAAATGGACCTTGTTTGTGAAAAGCAAGTCTAACGCCTCCGGAAGTATTGTTCAGTTCTCATCTCATCTTGGCTTCACACTAACTTGATTGTAGGATGTAGCATCTGCCAAGCCCTTGGTTGATTGACACATTCCAAGCTAAGGCAACACAATTTTTTTGATTGGGGTTGAGAGGTATATTGATGCACAAGTAGTATAGTCATTAGAGACTTAGTTTCATCTCTGGTGTTGCTCCACTGCTAGCAGGCCTGGACATTACCCTGATGGAGTCACATAGGAACAAAAGCATGGATCTGCTTCTAGTGAGCTTGGTCAGTACCCAAACGGAGTTACTTGCATGACCTCCCTGCATAGGAAGCCTTTCTCTTATTTTTCCTTATTCATTTTTAATTTTTAATTTTTTGACTTTTAATTTTTTTTCATTTTTAATTTTTTTCAACTGTGCATAACACTTATTCATTTAAGAGGCGAAAGAGGGATCCCGACTTATTGAGAGCAGAAGAGGTTGTTGTTGATCTAAATATGATCTAACGTTGTCATTGATGTCAACCCAAGAAGGACTAGGGGATACCCTAATCTTGCAAGAGAATTTTGACTTGACAACTTACTCTATTTTGAGTCAAGGATCTTCTATATAGATTCTACTTGTCGAGATGTTTTCGTTGATATATGGCACACTAAGTAATTCTTTGAGGTTTGAGAGATATTCATGTTTGAAGTTAGTAACCCCAGTTAGTGGGATAAAACCCTATGGGGTTGTGGCATGGCACTCATAATTGGTTTTGGTCATTGAATAGTCATTAATTAATATTTTTTAAAGCTCCTAAAATCCCTCCAACATTCTCTATAGAAGCCTCTCTCAACTCTATAAAAAAAAATCTCATATATCCACCAAATATAGTGATCGTGGAATTTTCACTATAACTTCATTTCTGCGAAGTCTTAGATTCTAAAATTAAAACCCATTTGATTTTCAATCCCGATGAACGTCGTAACCGAATTTCAGATCTTGAATATTCTCAAAGATATGAACTGTGGAAGTTAGGGTTTTTGCAGGCTGCTGAATTTCATCTCAAAGAAGTGACCTTGAGAAAATCATCATAACTCTCTCTCTGAGAAGAGGATTGGAATTCTGTAAGAAGCGGCGGATAGTGCACGGGCTGTAGTTTTTTGTTTATCAATTTCAGAGCCGAAGGAGGAAATAGTGACACGTGGCACATCATACAAGTTCGCTCTATTGAACTAGTCCATAATTAGGTCATTGTGAGAGATTGGAAATAACTTTGCCTTGAAGAGTTCAAATCAGGTCAAACCTGTGGCATTGGAAAGAAGACTCAAAGGGATTATAAAGGACCAAAGATCACATGTTGGGGATCTAAAATCACAGAGATACATCATATTAAATATCGTGCTCGTAGAAGGCAATAAAAACTACATCAAGTGTTGTCAAGGGGTGCAAAGGACCAGACTTTCTAGGGCAGCAAAGAGCAAGGTGCAGCAAAATGATGCAACAGAGGTAAGCTACAGGTAAGTATCTTCTGTATATGCATGTTCATCTCTTAATTGCATTAGGTTCTTTGTATTCTAATTTGTTGTTTTTGTTTAGCACTGACATATGCTCTGCAGGATGAGGTAAGTTTTGCTATTATCATGTCATGGGTATTTCCTTGAAGACTTTTTGCAGGTATTATATATTCATTAAGAGAAGACTCAATTCATAATCTAATGTTTTGAAGAATGAGAAAGGGTAGCATGACAAGAGCAAAAATCAAGGTGCAGAACAACAGCAAGAAGTTCACCACATGAAGTCTTCAAGTGGGCAGCACTACATACAGACATTGTAAAAGTATCATTGTATAGAGTCATTGTAAAAGCATCTTTGTAAAAGTTGTACAAGTGTATATCTGCCAAGAGTTGAAGAGGCAGTGTCAAGAGGTCTAGGATCATCATTAGGTGGTTGTGTCATAGTTGGGGTTATGGTCTAGTGTGTCTTCTTCTTCTACATCATTCTATATCATTGTAAAGTGGACCATTTTCCCTGGTACGGGAGTCCATTCTTCTTTTATTCTTCTATAGGGTGGTAGGGTGGTGCTAGGCTAGTGCATGAAGTCACCAACAGGTTCAAGCCTGTGAAAACTTCAGGGTGGTAGGGTGGTGCTAGGGTGAGTTGTAGCTCATTGGGTGTTGGGGCATCCGTTCAGTTGACTACTGAAGAATCTCGGGCGTTGGAGTGTCCATCCAGTGGGAGATGGAGAAGAATGCTTTTCTAGATTCTAGGAAGTTGGAGCTTTCTTTTCAATTGGAGTTGAAGATTAAAGAATTATTAGAAAAGTGTTCGGTGGTTTTTGACCCAGAGGGGGTTTTCCACCTAAAATTTTTGTGCCTCCTATGTTCTTTTATTCACTGTTGTTACTGCATAAACATTAATGATAATTGAAGATTAACTAATGCTCTGAAAAGATTTAAAAGTGCTAATTTCTAAGGAATACTGATTCACCCCCCACCCCCCCCAGTATTTTCCAACAATTGGTATCAGAGCTTGGTTCCTTCAATAGCAATTTAACAACTGGAAGGAGATCATGGAGCATACCAAGAATGGTGTACCTCTATTCAATGAAAATAATTATGCACTCTGGAAAGGAAGAATGGAGGTCTATCTCTTGGTGCAAGGTTACGAAGTATAGGACACTATTCAAAATGGCTTTACACCAACTGCGGATGAACAAGGTAAGAAGAATTTGGTAAATGATGCAAAAGAAAAGAATATTATTATCAGTGGACTTATTGAATTTTCTTATCATAAGGTGTTGCGTTGTAAAATGCCAAAACAGTATGGGACAAGCTTGAGAATATATATGCAGGTGACTTAAATGTCAAAGAAGCAAAGCTTCAAATCTACAGAGAAAAATTTGAGCAACTCAGAATGAAAGAAGATGACAACATTGCTGCATACTTCCAACATGTTGATGAAATAATCAACACTCTGGAAGGTATCGGTCTTAGAATATAGTGCAAATCTAGATGTACTTCGCATCTAGAAACTGCATTCACTGCATCTAAGAAAACAAATAAGGACAAACAACCTTCAAAGGAAAAGACCCGCACATGCACCTGCAAGTGTGAAGAAAAGGAAGATGATGAAGAAGGTTTTTCAGATGAGAATATGCTTACTTTACAAGAAAACTAAAAATTGGTAAGGAAAAATTCAAAGGTAAACTTCCATTGATATGCTTCGGTTGTGGTGAGGTTGGGAATCTCGTAGCAAAATGTCCGAACAGAAGTGATGGAAACTCAAAAGGAAATAAAGGCTTTAAGAAATTCAACAAGCAAGGTAAGAAGAAAGGATTCAAAAGGAAATTTTTCTCTAAAGAAGATAGCTCATCATCCGATGAAGACAGTGACAGTGAAAAAGAAGACAATGAGAGAGTATTATTTATGGCCAAGCAAAATAAACAAAAGGTATCAAACAACGAAGAAGAAGGTTTGACCATAGAAGAATTTTCTAAGGAGGCAATCAAGCTTATAAAAGAGCTCAAGGTTGAGAAGATCCATTCCAACACTCTTGAAGAACAAGTTCAGGGTCTCAAAATTGAAGTTGAAGAACACAAATGTATTGAAGAGTCACTTAAAAAGAAGTTGGAAGAAACCAACCGAGAAGGGGAAGCATTAGAAGCCAAAGTAGTCTCGCTGCATAAGGAAGTGAAGAAGGGAAAAAATGTCCAAAACTATGCCAATAGCTCAAGGGTGTTGGAAGAACTCATCAACAATCAACGATCTTACAACGACAGAACTGGCATCGTTACAAAGAAGAAGTAGGACCTTCTACAACAAAATACAATGAACCTATGAGATCTGATAGGGATGTAGACTTCATTGAACAAGATTCGCAAGAACAACCTTGGAAGAAAATTCCCTGACAAAGAATTCCATCTGGGTACCAACATATTTTTCATGGCTATTGTTATTCATGTGGAAAATTTGTTCATAAAGCTGTAGAATGTCGCATGTACCCTAGGAACTAATACAATTCCAGGACATCTCTCAAATATGAACCTCCCAGGGCTCAACGAAACATCAATAGATTTGAACATTTAAGAAGTAATATTGAATGTTACAAATGTCAAAACTTTGGACACATAGCCAGATATTGCAGACTTGAAAATCCTCTAGAAGAATCTTCGAAGCCACAGAACGAATGAACATGGAAGAAGAAGAATGCTGATAATTGTGCTCTCGCTCTCAAGGCTCAAAACAACAAAGATGTGTGGTATGTTGATAGCAGTTTCTCAACGCATATGACTGGAGATAGAAAGAAATTTGTATCTCTGAAAGAGAATAAGGATGGAACCATGTCCTTTGGAAATGATGGATCTTCAAATGTTATAGGATCAGGTACCGTTAGTCTCGGAAGCAAAGATGCTCTAGCCAAGAATGTTCTATTGGTTGAAAACATGAATCACAATTTGCTCAGTGTTGGACAAATGTGTGATCAAGGACACATAATGCTATTCAACTCCACAAAATGTGAAATCAAGAAAGGCAGGTATGGTAAAATTGTGGCTACAGCAAGTCGAGCTCCAAACGACATATATGTTCTAGATGAAGCAACTAAAGCATGTCTACTAGCTAAAGAAGATGAAATCTGGTTATGGCACAAACGAATGGGTCACATAAACTTTGACAATCTTGTCAGGATAAGCAAAAAGGAAGTAGTATGAGAAATGCTGAAAATCTCAAAACCTTCCAACACACTATGTGAGGCATGTCAGCATGGCAAGAAGACAAAATGCAGATTTAAAACAAAAGAACACTTTGCATCACATCCATTGGAATTGATACATACTGATCTATGTGGTCCTATGGGAAAAAAAGGCTTAGATGGAGAATTATATTTCATGTTAATGATAGATGACTATACCAGGATGATAGTCGTCAGTTTCCTAAAGAAAAAATCTGAAGCATTTGGGTGCTAAAGATCTACAAGGAGTTGGTCGAAAATGAAACTGATTTAAAATTAAAGTGTCTAAGATTAGATAACGAAGGAGAATTCACTTCCAAATTATTTTAGCAATACTGTGACGAAAATGGAATAAAAAGACAATTTTCAACAACACGAACACCTCAGCAAAATGGAGTTCTGAAAGAAAGAACATAACTGTCCAGGAAATGGGTAGAACAATGCTGAAGGACTCAAAATTGGATGAAAAATTCTGGGTTCAAGCAATTGATACGACAGTATTCATTATCAATAGAAGTCTTCTCAGAAATAATTGTAATAAGACCCCATACGAATTATGGAAAGGAAAACCGGCTAATGTAAAATATTTCAAAATCTTCAAAAGCAAATGTTATATCAAAAGAGAAGATAAAAAATTGGGTAAGTTTGAATCGCGTGTTGATGAAGGTATCTTTGTTGGTTACTCACGTAAAAGAAAGGCCTATAAATGCTATAATATAAGATGAAAATAGATAGTGGAGAGCATAAATGTTACATTTGACGAAGATAGTGTTCTAACAAATAATGATGAGGATCTAGAATCTTTGAAGCTTGAGACAGAGGCTGAAAAAGGTACAGAGAAAATTCTAGAACAAGAAGCAACTGTCAACTAGGAAGAAGTAAATAATGATCAACAAGATATACAAGAACAACAACAAGGAGCTCCTCCAAAGAGAACAAAAGAATGGATTCAAAAGAACCATCCATCGAATCAAATCATTGGTGACATAAATGAAGGAATTGGAACAAGAAAAGGTCGACAACTTCGTTCATCACAACAAGCTCACATTCCTTTTCTAGCAACCTTTGAGCCTAGTTGTTTTGAGGAAGTCAGCCAAAATGAACATTAGGTAGCAGTTATGAATGAAGAATTGGATCAAATCAAGAAGAATAACACCTGGGAATTAGTTCCATGACCAAAAGATAAAAAAGTCATTGGGACTAAATGGGTGTTCAGGAACAAATTGAATGAAGATGGTCAGGTTAAAAGAAACAAAGAAAGATTGGTTTGAAAAGGCTATGCACAAGTGGAAGGAATTGATTTCGACAAAGTATTTGCACTAGTTTCCAAAATGGAAGCCATCTGGATGCATAAGAAAAATAAAAGTCTACCAAATGGATGTTAAGTCAATATTTATGAATGGAGAATTAGAAGAAGAAGTTTACATTGAACAACCTGAAGGTTTTCTACTATCAGAAAAAGAAGACTATGTTTGTAGGTTAAAGAAGGCTATGTATGGTCTCAAGTAGGCTCCCAGAGCATGGTATGCTTGTCTTGACGGATATCTACATCAACAAGGATTCAAGAAAGGTACTGCTGATAGCAATATTTACATACAAATAGATAAGGATAATTTAACAATCATTGAGGTATATGTGGATGATATAATCTTTGGTAGCAATGATGATCGACTAAGTAAGAACTTTGCTACAAAGATGCAAAGTGAGTTCGAGATGTATTTACTTGGTGAGTTGACATACTTCTTAGGGCTTCAAATATCTCAGCAAGAGAAAGGAATATTTATATGTCAAGCCAAGTACATCAAGGAAATGCTCAAGAAATTCAAAATGGAAGATTGCAAACCCATCCTTACTCCGATGGTAACAGGTTGCAAATTGAGCATAGATGACTCATCTAAGGATGTGGATCAGAGGTTGTACAGATCTATGATTGGTAGTCTTCTATATGTAACAGCCTCCCGACCAGATGTTACACAAGAAGTTGGACAAGTAGCAAGATTCCAAGTAGCACCAAAAGAATCACATATTATTGCCATCAAAAGAATTATTCAATAACTAAAGGGAACAATAGAATATGGCTTGTGGTATCCCAAGGGCAACAATCTCATTATTCAAGCCTTTACATATGCAGATTGGGCAGGAAGCATTGATTCTCGTAAGAGTACTAGTGGAGAAACATTCTATCTAGGTGGTTGTATCGTATCATGGTTGAGCAAAAAGAAAACCCGAGTCTCGTTATTTATAGCGGAAGCATAATACATTGCAGCGGTAGCTTGTTGTACTCAATTCCTTTGGATGAAACAAACTCTGCAAGATATTCAAGTACAATTCAGTGAGCCTATTCCCATCTTCTGTGATAACACCAATGCCATCATCATCTCCAAGAATCATGTCATGCATTCAAAAACAAAATACATTCCGATAAAATATCATTTTGTTAGAGAACAAGTCGCTGAAAAGAATATCAAACTTGAATATGTTGGTACAAAAGAACAAATCGCTGATATCTTCACTAAACCTTTACCTCGTGAAGCATCTAAATATCTTCGCCATAAGCTTGGGATTCTCCCGTGTTCTCATTAGTTTTTCCTTATTCAGAAAACAAAGGGGGGAGTGGAAGTATGTACAGGTCCGTAGGATGGTTGTGTGTCAGGGGGAGTTACCCTTTGCCATTGATGTCAAAGGGGGAGAGAAGGCAGTAGGAAGAGGTGCCTTGATCATAGGGGGAGTACTTGTGTTGCCATCAATGCCAAAGGGGGAGATTGTTGATCTAAAGATGATCTGAGGTTGTCATTGATGTCAACCCAAGTAGCACTAGGGGCTACCCTGATATTGCAAGGGAATTTTGACTTGACAACTTACTCTATTTTGAGTCAAGGATCTTCTAGATAGATTCTACTCATCAGGATGTTTTGTTGATATATGGCACGCCAAGTAATTCTTCACAATTTGAGAGATATTCATGTTTGAAGTTAGTAACCCCAGTTAGTGGGCTAAAACCCTATGGATTTGTGGCATGGCACTCATAATTGGTTTTGGTCATTGAATAGTCATTAATTAATAATTTTTTTAAGCTCCTAAAATCCCTCCAACAGTCTCTATAGAAGCCCCTCTCAACTCTATAAAAAGAAATCTCATATATCCTCCAAATGTAGTGATTGTGGAATTTTCGCTATAACTTCATTTCTCCGAAGTCTTAGATTCTGAAATTAAAACCCGTTTGATTCAAAATCCTGATGAATGTCATGATCGAATGTCAGATCTTGGTTCACTATATTTTTGGAGATATGATCTGTGGAAGTTAGGGTTTTTGCAGGCTGCCGAATTTCATCTCAAATAAGTGACCTTGGGAAAATCGTCATAGTTCTCTCTCTGAGAAGAGGATTGAAATTATGTAAAAAGTGGCAGATAAGGCATGGTCTATAGTTTTCTATGTATCAACTTCAGAGCTGAAGGAGAAAATAGTGACACGTGGAACGTCGTACAAGTTCGCTCTACTAAACTAGTCCATAATTAGGTCATTGTGAGAGATTGGGCATAACTTTGCCTTGAAGAGTCCAAATCGGGTCAGACTTGTGGCATTGGAAAGAAGAATCAGAGGGCTTCTACAGGACTGAAGATCACATTTTGGGGATCTGAAATTGTAGAGATACATCAGATTAAATATCGTGCTCCTAGAAGGCAAGAAAAACTAGATCAAGTGTTGTCAAGGGGTGCAAAGGACCATACTTTCTAGGGCAGCAAAGAGAAAGGTGTAACAAAATGATGCAGCAGAGGTAAGATACAGGTAAGTATATTTTGTATATGCATGTTCATCTCTTAATTGCATTAGGTTCTTTGTATTCTAATTTTTTGTTTTTGTTTAGCACTGATATATGCTCTGCAGGATGAGGTAAGTTTTGATATTATCATGTCATGGGTATTTACTTGAAGACTTTTTGCAGGTATTATATATTCATCAAGAGAAGACTCAATGCATAACCTAATGTTCTAAAGAATGAGAAAGGGTTGCATGACAAGAGCGACAATTAAGGTGCAGAACAATAGCAAGAAGTTCACTACATGAAGTCTTCAAGTGGGAAACACTGTATACAAACATTGTAAAAGTATCATTGTACAAAGTCATTGTAAAAGAATCTTTGTAAAAGTTGTACAAGTGTCTATCTACCAAGAGTTGAAGAGGTAGTGTCAGGAGGTCTAGGTTCATCATTAGGTGGTTGTGTCATAGTTGGGGTTATGGTCTAGTGGGTCTTCTTCTTGTACATCATTCTATATCATTGTAAAGTGGACCATTTGCCCTTGCACAAGAGTCCATTCTTCTTTATTCTTCTATAGGGTGGTAGGGTGGTGCTAGGCTAGTGCATGAAGTCACCAACAGGTTCAAGCCTGTGAAAAATTTAGGGTGGTAGGGTGGTGCTAGGGTGAGTTGTAGCTCATTGGGTGTTGGGGCATCCGTTCAGTTGACTACTGAAGAATCTCGGGCGTTGGAGCGTCCATCCAGTGGGAGCTGGAGAAGAATGCTTTTCTAGATTCTAGGAAGTTGGAGCTTTCTTTTCAATTGGAGTTGAAGATTAAAGAATTATTAGAAAAGCATTCGGTGGTTTTTGACCCGGAGGGGGTTTTCCACCTAAAATTTTTGTGCCTCATGTGTTCTTTTATTCACTGTTGTTATTGCATAAACATTAATGATAATTGAAGATTAACTAATGCTCTGAAAAGATTTAAAAGTGATAATTTCTAAGGAATACTAATTCACCTCCCCCATCTCAGTATTTTCCAATAGTTGTTCCAGCAGATAAGTAGTTTATTGTATCTCTGACGTGCCTGTTAAGGTTTTCCCCCTCACCTTAATTTACTTGACTGAGTTGACAAGGGTTAACCCCAAAACAACCGATTAGAGAAGGTAAACTAGTTAGCGCGCAAGCGTTGTGTTTTCACCAAGGTTCACTTTGAATAGTATGTATTTTCCTTCGATATATCATGGACTGAAAGTAACAAGCTCTTCATATATAGGTAAGATGACAAATAACCAAGTAGTGATAGTTGTACAAGCCCTCTTGTACTTCACCCAACTCTTTTCAATATTCATACATGATTTCATGCAAAAATAACCTAAAAACGAAACAAACAAACTAACAAACATCAAAGCAAAGCAAAAGTGACAACAAAGCAAGTAAGAAAACAAGCAAGCAGACAAACAAGCAAGAAAACAAAGTGAATAAGAAAACAAGCATGCAAGCAAAATGAATGAAAGCAAACACTACTCCTACTCCTACACTAATGGTGCATGGGCCTGATCACGTGAAGTGATATTTCCAATGCAGCCACCGGCACATTGGTAGACCCATGTTGGTGAAGACTTGGTCTGCGAGCAACCCAATTGTGCAAACCAACAAACAAGAAAGATATAACAATGAAGACAACCACACTTCGTGTCTGACAGTGCCCACAGGACCTAAGCGAGTGCAAGTGCATGACGAGTAGTCCATGGACTTATCATGGTGTTGTGTGACACTGCGTGCAACTTTGAAACATAAGCACACTCTTGACTGAGACATGCAAGAAAACAAAAGAAACAAAGATAACTTGCATCATACACATGTGCTTGCAATGTAAGATTCCTCCAATGCATGAGCGATGGGATCGTGCAGTTTGAGTGGAGGAGATGTGATGTGTGTGTGAGATGGGTCTTTAATGCATACGAATGAGTGATGAGGAGCCTTGGGTGATTGAAAAATTTCATGATCGAAATTGAGTCTAACCCTAAGAGAGTGAGGACCTGACATAACCATCAGCTTGGGTTGAAGTGCCTCGACAGTCTTGGGTTTTTTAATTTCATCATCAGGTAGATCATCATAAACCGTTGGCTTCGAAAGATCAACTATGATAGATTCATGATCATGATCAAATATGGGAGTAAATGGATGACTACTACCACGGTCAGAAAAGTCAATGATTTCATTGGCATCCTCATGATCAGATGAATTGAATAGAGGGGTAGATGAAAAGCGAACAAACTCATCCTCTATGTTTTCGAAAAAGATAGATGAAAGATCAAGTGGATTTTCAATGAATAGCTTATCCTCTCCATTGTTGAATGATGGAACAACATCTGGTGAGTCCTGCAAGTGATCAACAATGGGTGCATCTATGGATGAAGACACACATGCAAAATCATGGATGGCAAGTTCACCAAATATGTTAGGAAAGAACGAAGGGGGCTCAGATGGAAGGGAGTCATCCTTCATCGAGTGTTGATGCTCAAGCTCCCACTCATACTCTTCATGAATGAAAATGCATGTTGGTTGTGCAACACCAACTCCGTCAATGGGTTGTTCCTCATTCACAACAAGTGAAGAGTCCAGAATGGATGAACACAAGACAACATCATCTGGAGGAACACCCGAGTGTGAAGACGGAGGTCGTAGAACAAAATGCATATGAGAACTCAAAGGAATCACAACCAAATCTGTGTGAAAATTGAGTGAAGTGATGTTGGGAGAATGTGAAAGATGAACAGGTGTGTGAGCATGATCTTCAACATCACTAGGCAGTGGTGGAGCTGTTGAATGAGAGGAAGACGGACAGTCAGTCGAGACAGTGACCGCATCCACATGAGATTGCGCAGCTCCATCAATGAAGAATGTTGAGCAAGGCTTGATCTCAAGCTTCTTCTTGGGAATGGTAGATTTCTTAAGGCAATACTCAAACTAATCCCAAAGATAAGTAAATTTCATCTAGCTCCTCGGAGCTTGAAACTGCAAGTCACAGAACACTGCCAAAAATCAATAACCGATTGATGCGGAGCCCTCCATTGCTGTAACAGTTTTTGGTCAAGATGGTCTGGATCAAAATGATAGAATGTGTCTTCAATGAGATCATAGAAGTGCTCAAATGAGTGCATGCTGTCAGCTGGTAGGCTGAGTAGCCAACGAAATGGATATTCACGAAGTGTGTATGCAAGCAATAAACTGACCTGCTCATTAGAAAACTCATCTTCCTCATGAAGCATGGAAATAAAGCCATGTAAGTGCTTAGGCTAGGTCACTTCACCTTCACCATCATACATGAAAGTGGACAAGAGATTGAAAAACTTCTCTGTGATGGAGAAATCTTCACGATTTGAAAAACACCACCTAGGAAGAAGAGTGCAAGACTCCATGAAAGGTATGCAAAGGTTCAAAACTGGATGAGACGTCACATCTTGTCATATGGCCCTCCTTCTAGCGCCAGAAATGTTGACGGTGATGGACCCGCCAACATGTCAAAGGGATCTCCCCGGTAAGAAGTCCCAATTAGACCTCAGACCGTTTGGTGTTGGAGTCCCAGTAGTGGGTCGTAAGGTAATGCCTTAATTGTGATGTTGCACAGAGGCAAGTTAACTCTGTCAGTAGCAAGGGCTTGACTGCTGTAGTGAGTCAAGGAAGGTGAACGAAAGGTTCTAACACATAGGGGTTGGGATGAGTGTGCCCCTTGACAACATGTATCAGTACTCATCTGGGAAGGGAACACATGATTGAATATGCATCACAAGCTAGAAAGAAGATTAGTCGACAATCCAAAGTGATGGTTAAACCAACAACACATTTGTAACAAGATTCATATAATTGCATATGAAGAAGTTCATACAAAAATATGTAAGTTAAACAACATACATCATTAAATCAACTGGAGCAATCCAACTACAATAATAACATATGCATGAAAATGTGTTGGCCCTTATTATATAAAGAAGTGTAAGTTCCAATCATACAATACATCCATGTAAACCTACTAGCCCCAACAATGAAATGTTATAGCCACATCCGCCTGCTCCTCCAAAGAGATGAACTAGCTCCGTGCAGTGGAGAAGCCAAGGCACATTACAATACTGTCCAAGCTCTTTCCAAGATAGTCTTATCAGAAGCTTGGCTGACTAAAAGCCCTTACAATGAGTTACGAGGGACAATTTATAGCAAAGGGTGGGGTGGCCCTTGACATTCCCCTGACTGTTCAACTACACTCATGACTCTTCACCTACTTTGTGACTCTTACATTCACTATTGATACTTGACTTACACTTGACATGACTCAACATTACAATGCACATGTACCCATGTGAACACAATGGCTTGAGCAAGCCAAACTAGACATCAATTTGACTTAAACAACTATAGAAGTCTAACTGCTCAACATCCTCATGATGATCAACAGTAACATATTGATGCCAAGCTCTATAGTCTTTGATAGTGTCCATGTGTTCCACAGTGACATCTATCTGAAACCTGACCTTTGCCTCCATAGCATCTGGGTACACTGCTCAGGCTCCTCTGTCCAACTCATCTAAAAGCATGCGCATCATTGTCTTCAATGTGGCCAGACTAGCAACATACTTGTGCATGGTGTTTGCACTGATAGGCAAGTCTGGGTTGGTGGCGATGCACATCAACTCGTCAAAGTACGAATTAAAATATAGTCGGACCTGCTTCTTGGTCTTCGCCTAGGTGAGAATCCCAAGTGATGGGATCGTATGTGTGCACACCACAACATCCATGTTCTTGAATACTCATGCATGGGAAGCCTATATGCTAGTGATGAGTTGCAGGAGGTCCTCATAGTTCCGGATCTGACTCCGGATATGTGCTTTTAGCTTGAACGCATTTGGCCTCATCATCTTTTGCAAGTGAAGTGGGGCTCCCTTATACTTCATCGTCCATGTTTGCATGTCATTAACAACAACATGTATTTTCATCAAGATGCGTGCTCTCCTAGCACATCGCTGCTACCATTCGTTGAGATGGACGACCGCCTTGTGCATGGTACCAAAGTTGGATTATAATGCTCACATAACTATGTCAAGGGACAATACTTCATCTAGTATTGCCTTCTTCAATTAAGCTCGGGTGGACATTGTCACCAAGTCTCCTCCTTGCTTGGCCACCTGTAGTTCCTTCGCCATTCGCTCATTCTCAGCTATAAGAAAATGAACACTTGAGCTAGTGGCTTTGGCATACACTCTAGTTGCATCAGCCAAAGCAGCTAGATGCTTGCGCACATCAGTAATGATCACTCGTTCTTCAACTTGCGCAGGGGATGTTTGATCCTTCGGAGTTGACACTCTGTGAGACTGCACAAATCTATGTTGGGATTCATCAAATGATATGTTGTGCATCTCTTCTTCTGGCTAATCACCAAGGATCTCAATGCCTCCTTGGTCATCCGAGACTTGCTATTCTTCTAAATGCATTGAAGCGGGTGATTCGACCTCTTTGTGGTGAGGCATGAGGTTGATATCCTGTTCCAAATCATGTTGCTCCATGTCTACATCCAATTGTTGAAGTGCATGTTCTATGTCATGAGAAAAGTCTTGCCCCTGTGATGGTTCACCCTATTCACCTGATGCCAAATTTTCAGATGAATCAACTACTTGTACAGCTGATGCTTCATTTGTTTGCATGTGATGCGCCCCCTACTGTATCTGCTACTGCTGTGCTTGCCTCTCCTATTTGCACAGCTCTTGTTCCTTTCAGAGTTGCACTCTTAGCTCATGCAACTCCTTCCTTGCTTCTTCCATTCTCTTCTTATCCTTCTGCCTTCACACGATTCATTTTCTGCGCTACTGCGTCTTTGCCTCTATAGCCATAACTGCTTTTTGTACAAGTGGATTTGCTCGAAACTTGTAGCTTTTCTCCTCCTCCATGTGATCGAAAATCTTCCTCTTCCCTTTTTCGCACATTGGTATGCTAGGCTCTACTTCCACTACCGCTACTGATGGTGCTCTCCATGATGCTACTTCAGGCTGCTTCGCTAACCACTCCACAATGAATTCGACTAGTTCATTGGGTCTGGAGAAACTGTAGCAATATCTACATGGGTCCTCCTTGACTCAATGAAATTCCATGTAGATCCAGTTTAATTTAACTCTCATGCAATGATCTTCACAATGCAATGTGGGTCATACAGATTGTAGCTTCAAAGGTCGAACAAGTACTTCTTCATCAGTTCTGCTTCAACATCCGCTTGCTTGATACTCCAGATCTCATATAACCCAATCCGCAATGGAAGAGTGGGCCAAGGTGCCTTCTTCTTCTGCTGTAGTCTAGCTATCAATCTTGTCGAGATGTGATAGGCTACTTCCTGCATGACAAGTATGTCCAAGGAAAACTTTGGCAGAACATGCGGAGGCTTCTCCGCACTGAAAATTCAGATGAAAGTGCTAGATGGTGAGGCATACCAATTTGCAATACCTATCAATGCCTCCATTGCTTCCTTTGACATGGAGGGTGGATCTTGTTCAAATATAATCTTGTATAAAGGGGTGAAAAAATTATCGGATAGTCGTGTGATTACTCCTTTGAAGCTGCATTCAGACAACAACTTGAAATATGTGTTCACAGCAGTCTTTGCCAGTGACCATGCCCACTCCAAGCCCGAGAACTCATGTTGGGCACAGACTGCATCTAGGATGTAGGTGGACATGTAAATCTCTGCATGCATACCTCCAGGTGACTGTCAAGCCTTCGTGACTTGCTCCAGCTGATGAGCTAGTATGCCGAACCAGTTACATGGTTTTCCTTCTCTAGCCACTTGGTCCAGTGCAACCACCCAACTCTATGGGAAGGTTTCTGTGCTTGCTTGTCCATACATTCAACAAGAAAATATGATCAAGTATTGGTACACCTTCCTCAGTATCTTTGTCTTATAGACCTGGTTGGGTGTCATCCTGAAACGAGCTGGCTCCTTTACCCAATCCTTCAAATGTCTCTGGAGTTAGCACTGCTGTTGGGTAAGCTGAATGGAGTCTCCATGATAGTCACAGGCTTTGACTTCTGATACATCTCATCATAATCCTGTCCCTCGAAGGTCGCAAGTTTTGTCCCACTGACATTGCTCAAGGTCATCGTCTCTGGATCAGTGTGAGATGATCTTGTGTATCATGTACGCGCATGGGAACATGGGATATCTGCATGCAACCTAGTATAAGCTGGACTTGTGAATGTTCACGTACACCTGATGGTCTTCAAGATGTTCCCAAAAAGTGCCTGCAAATGTTTCATTGACTTCTTGCCACTTTAGTTTGATGTCCTTGTCTAGATATAACTTTGTATCTTCATAGATCGGCAGACTAGAGGACATTTTCTCAGCTCCTGCTCAAGCTACATTTCCATCAGTGTCATGATATCATGTTCTCTTGGAAGCCATTGATACAGATGAACACCTAAAAGGTTTGGAGACAAGAAACATCCATGGCAAGAAATCTGTCAGTGAAAACAAAGCAAATTCTGGGGAAAGACACAACACATACCTGGGAAATTGATGAGAAAGATTGCGCAATTTCTTTTGGGAGGCTGGGTGCTTGGCTACCAGAATTGCACAAAAGGTAGTCTAGGTTGTCTGAGAGGCAAGACTGGTTGCTATATCTGCACAATGCACAATCCAGAGTGGTCGCTGGTTGCTGAGATTGCGCAATGCGCAATTCTAGCTGGGAAGGACTAGAGGCCCAGGGACTGACTTGCGCAATTTCCTGGGCCAATAGTCACTGTCCTCCAGAAATGCACAAAATAGTCCCGAAGGCTATTGCTGGGCAAAAATGCACATTTTTGGAGAGGAAGGCAGAGCCTTCCTTCCCAAGGTTGCGCAAAGCAGTCTTAGTGAGGCAGAGTTCGGGCCAAGGTTGGCCTAACTCACCGATGGGCAAATGAAAGAAAATAATACAATGAATGCATTGTGACACTAAGTGATAGCGAGAGTGATTGAAAATGCATGCAAAACATGAATGAAAGATTCAGTAAACATATCAACATGCATGTGGGTGAAGTAGTTCACCGGTTGGGCAAATGCTCGCGCAAAACGTTTCATGCATGCGAGAGCAATGAGATAGCAACGAAAACTGAAACAGAGCTAGGACAAGCTAGTATACATGTAAACAACAACAAGCATTCAAATAATTCAAGAAAACAACACTCATACAAGCGAATACACAAAAAGCGACAGAAATGCTGAAAAAGATAAGTTGAGGCCACTTACCTGTGAATAGCTGAGCCGGATGTGTCGAAGAGTCCTGGATGTGCTATGGGATGTTAGAGCTCCAAGATCGATGTGAAAGAATGAACTTTGATGCATTGAATAAATAATTTTGGGCTCATGATGCGCATGCCACAAATCTAGGAAAAAGTGACACTTGGAGGAAAACTTCTAAAACAGCTTTGCATGTAACCCTCGACTACTAAAAATAGCTCTTTGAATCATGGGATGCCTTTTGCATGTTTCCTTTTTCTATTCTGGGAAGAACTAGTCATGCATGCATGCAATTCAAGTTTCTTCTATCCCAGGTGGAATTGGTCCATCAGACTGCTCATACATGCATCTGCTCAACTGCTTGAGTAAAATGCGCATTCCTGGTTGGGATTTGGGCTTACTGCTCAGGAGGATTGCTCAATTTTTGGGAAGAGTATCTGAATTTTACCTAGATTTGCATAAAACCTGGGCTGAGCAGCCCTGCTAGGGAAATTTGTGCAAATCCTGCTGGGAGTGTTCACTGGAAGGATTGCGCAATCCTGGAGCCCAACAGGTTGCCAGAGAGTATTGCACAATTTTTGGAGGGAAGGCTGGTTGTCGTCCAGAAATGCGCAATTTTCTAGGGGAAGCTACTTAGCCTATTACTGGACCAACTTCGGGTGAACAACCTGTGAGGGGAATGGATCGAGCTGTGATCGATGGGCTGCCTTTGTGCATGAAAAACACTGAAACTTGTGTAGTTGACGAAGCATGACAAAGTGCTGTGTAAGGTTGGTAGGGAGGCTCCAAAACGGGCTAAGGAAAAATTTTGGAGGGTGGTTGTAGTTGCTACAACACACTACTCTAATTATTATTACATCTTTGTGATGACTTTATTAGGTAAAAGCATGATCAAAGAATTTGGTATTTATATCTAAGATAATTTTTATTAATACTTTGTGAGAAAAATGAGGCTTCTCATCAAGTTAGGTTTAAAAATTAAAGGGTCATATTAACTCTCATGGAACCCCTTCCTCCTCCATCGAATTATGTAAAAGCAAAGCCTTGGAGCTCATTCAAAGAAACAAGGAACACACGTCATTCTCTTCTAATGTATGTGGCTCGCTTACCTCAATAACTATGGAGGTTCATATGTGAATCTCAGTGGATCGCATCTTTTGAGGTTTTCATTCTTTGTGGAGGTTTGTATTAAATCAACAGTGGCTCACACTATTCCTCTGAGGCTTTCTTATATTCCTATGGCTCATATTACATCTCTGCGATTCATATTAATTATTTGTGGCTTTCAATACTTCACCATGACTTGTGGATCACATATATTCTTTGTGGTTCATATTACTTTCATTGTGGTTTGTATTAAATCTCTATGGTTCACTTATATTCTACATCTCTATGACTCAGTGGATCACTTATGTATATCTGAGGCTTGGGTTTTATCCCTATGGCTCACACTTTATTTAATGAGTCACATATGTTTTTTTGAGTCTTGCATTTTGTATATGTGCTTAGATATATATATATATATATGGTTGGCTCACAATGTCTATGATGAAACTTGGCAATATTATGATTGAACCCTTGATAGTAACTTTTGACAAGATACCTTATGGTGGTTGGAAGTTTATGGAAATATTAATGACAATAGGATTGTGATAATGATACATTGTAGTGTAACCTTGAATGAAAACAAAAACCATGTTTACAATGAGTTAGTGAGACAATGATCAATATGACAGTAATCTCGTAGATAGTGAGACAGTGAGATAGTGATCAATATGGTAGTGACCTTGTTTCCAGTGGGAAAATGATCAATATGAAAATGAACTTGTCGCATAAAAATGATTTTGATGACAGTGACCTTGTTTCATAACAATGAATTTGATGACAATGACCTTGTTTGCATAACAATGACCTTGATATGATAGCGACAATAGTAATCTAGATGGTTGTGATTTTTGGGTTGTGTTATATTCGGGGGGCGGGCGCGGAGTGCCCCATTCATTGCGCTGACTGCGCAGCGGGGGGTTTGAGGGGGGCAATTAGCCCCCCTCTACAGGGTCGGGGGCAGCGCCCCAGGGAATTTTTTTTGGAGCCTATATTAGGTTGGGTAGACCTACCTATGGTTTTGTGCATGGTTTTCACACATGGTTTTGGACGCGATGGTTTTCGGTCCATGGTTTTGGATGCGATGGTTTTCGGTCCATGGTTTTGGATGCGATGGTTTTTGGTCCATGGTATTGGATGCTTCAACATGTATAAATATGTATTGTAACATTGAAAGGAACATAATGAAAAATCAATCTGGTAGTCCTGGTTTTGGGATCTAGGGGAAAATCTCCGTGTATATGTGTTTTATGTGTTATGCTCTTGCATTGTTTATTTTTTATGTTTTAGAATTTGTATGCAGGTAATTTCTGTACGGGGTTAAAACCTACATCTAGTATCAGAGCTATTTTGGCTTCAAGGGGATGCCTTTGTTGCTGAGGGGTTTCGCTTGGGCCTGCGGTAGACCCTTTTCAGTGGGAGATTTGCGGGATTGATTCTAGTGGTGAAAGAAGATGGCGAGCAGTGGAAAGATAGAGATTGAGAAATTTAATGGTCAGAGTTTTGAGTTATGGAAACTCAAGATGGATGATCTGTTGGTGGATAAAGATCAATGGATCTCGGTAGATCCAAGTACTAAACCAACGGGAGTGTCCGATGAAGAATGGAAGAAGTTGGATCGGAAGGCTAAGAGCACAATACGATTGTGCGTCTCAGATTCAGTATTTTTGAATGTATCAGGGGAAGCTACGATGAAGGCTTTGTGGGACAAGTTAGGGACTTTGTACCAATCTAAGTCTCTAGTGAATAAACTGTTCCTACGGAAAAAGATGTATAACCTGAGGATGAAATATGGATACTCGGTGACAGAACATCTGAACGCATTTAATACTGTGGTAAGTCAGTTATTATCTGTTGATATAAAATTTCAGATGAAGATAAGTGCATCAATTTGTTGTGTTCTCTACCAGATTCATTGGATAGTTTGGTTATTGCAATAGGTAGCAATGCAATTGCCTTGCAGTTTGATGAGATAGTCTCATCCTTGCTAACGGAGGAGATGAGATGGAAAAATATGTAGAGTCAGAATGGTGATGCCTTGTCTGTACGAGGACGGTCCTAGAACAGAAACAAAAATAAGCCATCGAGTGGGAGATCTAAATCTAGAGGGAGATCTAAATCTCGAGGAAAATTTGTAAAGGTGGTGTGTTGGAAATGCGGAAAGGAAGGGCACTAAAAAAGGGACTGTAAATCTAAAGCTCCTAACAAAGGAAAGGGATCTAATGATGATCCTTATGCAGAGGTGAAAACCACCTCATATGAAGATGGGGATGTATACTTGGCTTCTTCAAGTACACATGTAGATCATGAGGCATGGTTGATTAACTGAGGTGCATCCTTTCACTTCACTCTCCATAGAGAGTGGTTTTGTGAGTATGAGAAATATGATGGTCGTGTTGTCTTCTTAGGGGATGATAGGAAGGCTAGAAACGTTGGTCGTGGAAAAGTAAAGTTGAAGTTGCACGGTGGAAGGGTTAGAACAGTTCTGGTTGTTTTGCATATTCCTGCATTGGCCAAAAATTTGATTTCCGTAAGCAAGCTAGATGATGCAGGTGTAAAAACAGTGTTTGAGAAGGATACCTGCAAGATGGTTCAAGGAGCAATGGTATTGATGTAGGGAGTTTGGATTGGAACTCTATACAAGCTGCAAGGTAGTAGTGTTGTTGATGGGTGCAATAGTTCTGTGGTTTCTGAAAGTGGAGCAGAAAATCTAGTGGTCTATGGAGAGAAGACCATGCTGTGGCATCAAAGGCTTGGACCTAACGGAGAGAAGGGCCTTCGAATACTTCATGGTAAAGGTATGGTAGAAGGTATGAGTAATAGCTCTCTAGATTTTGATTTATGTGAAAATTGTGTATATGGGAAGCAAAATCAGGTGAGTTTCCCCTCTGGTGGTAAGAGGGAGAAACAGATATTAGAGCTTATGCACAGTGATGTGTTTGGACCTGTGAAGGTTCCATCACTAGGTAAGTTTGTGTACTATGTATCATTTATGGATGACTTCTCAAGGAATACATGGATATATTTCCTTAAGAAGAAATCTGAAGTCTTTGACAGGTTTAAAGAATTTAAGGCTCTGGTGGAAAACCAGACAAAGAAGAAGATAAAGGTGTTAAGGTGAGATAACGGTGGAGAGTTTTGTAGCAAGGAATTTGAAGAATTCTGTAAGAAGTGTGGTATAGCACGATAGAAGACTACTCCATACACACCTGAGAAAAATGGAGTTGCAGAAAGAATGAACAAGACATTGATGGAAAGGGCAAGAATCATGCTCAGTGATGTCGGGTTAGGACAAGAATTCTTGGTAGAGGCGGTGGAGACAACATGTTACTTGGTCAATAGATCACCTTCATCAGCATTGGAGGATAAGATTCCACAAGAGGTATGGATTGGTAAGAAACCCTCTCTTTTAGATCTGAGGGTATTTGGATGTGATGCATATGTACATGTTCCAAAGGAGAAAATAACCAATTGGATAGTAAATCTGAAAAGTGCAGCTTTATTGGGTATAAGGATGGTTTAAAGGGTTATAAGCTTTGGAACCCAGTAACAAGGAAGGTTGTGTACAACTGAGATGTGGTGTTCAGAGAGGTGAAAGATGTTATTAAACATGAAGTCCAACCAAAGGAACCAGAGAAGATAGAGTTTGACCTTAAGGAGGAAGAATCGGACTCTACAACAAAGGAGGAATCAGAAGATGAAGAGCCACAAACTCTGGGTATGAGAAGATCAGTTCAAGAAAGAAGGAAACTAGAAAGGTATAGTTCATCTGCTTTCTGTTCAAATTTTGCTTTATATGTTACCGATGATGATCCTAGAACTGTGAAGGAAGTAGTAGATTTAGAGGATGGAAAACTCTGGAAAGAGGCCATGGTTGATGAAATGACATCTTTGCACAAAAATGAGGCTTGGGATCTGGTGGATTTGCCGGCTGGAAGGAAACCCGTTGGTAGCAAATGGGTGTTCAAGAAGAAGACAAATGCAAAAGGAAAGGTGGAGAAATAAAAATCTCGGTTGGTAGCAAAAGGTTATTCCCAGGTGCCGGGAATTGATTTTGGTGATATTTTTTCTCTTGTTGCCAAGGTAGCTTCTATTGGATTAATTTTATCTATTGCTGCTACTTTTTATTTTGAGGTAGAACAGATGGATGTGAAGACATCATTTCTTCACTGGGATCTGGAAGAGGAGATCTACATGAATCAACCTGAAGGTTTTGCGGTGAAGGGTAAGAAAGAACTGGTATTCAAGTTAAACAAGTCTCTGTATGGGTTAAAACAATCAACAAGGATGTGGTATCAGAAATTTGATACATTTATATGGGGACTTGGCTTCACCAGAAGCAAAGAAGATCACTGTGTGTATTTTAAATTAATTGGTGACCGTGTTATTTATTTGGTCTTGTATGTTGATGATATGTTGGTGGTTGGAAATGACAAAGAAATTATCCAGGATTTGAAGACCCAATTGTCCTCCAAATTCGACATGAAAGATCTTGGTACTGCAAACTATATTTTGGGCATGGAAATTAAAAGAGATCGGGCAAAGAGGAAGATGGTTAAACTAGAGGAAGTATGTCGAGACAATATTGTAGAGGTTTAATATGCAAGATGGTAAACTGGTGAAGGTTCCTATTCTTGTTGGTGTAAAGTTATCTGCTAAACAGTGTCCCAAGACACAAGAAGAGGAAGAGGACATGTCCCGTGTTCCAAATGCAAGTGCAGTCGGTAGCTTGATGTATGCGATGGTCTATACTAGACCAGATATTGCACATGTAGTGGGAGTATTGAGCAGGTTTATGTCAAAATTAGGAAAGGAGAATTGGACAACAGTGAAGTGGGTTTTCAGGTATTTGTGTGGCACTAGTAATTATGGTTTGTGCTACCAAGGAAGACTAGGATTGGACAGAGTTTTAGATATCCGTGGCTTTGTTGATGTAAAATGGGCTAGATATCTGGATCATAGAAGATCTACAAGTGGGTATGTGTTTAACCTATTTGGAGGTGCAACCAGCTGGATGAGTAAGAAACAATCTGTAGTGGCATTATCAACTATAGAGGCAGAATACATGGCAGCCACTCATGCAAGCAAGGAAACAATTTGGTTGCAAAGATTGTGTTCAAGTATGGGGTTAGTACATGGAGCTATAAGGATAGACTGTGGCAACCAAAGTGAAATTTTGTTGTCAACGAACCCTGATTATCATTCAAAGGCAAAGCACATTGATGTTCAGTATCACTTTGTGAGGGATATGATAGAAGAAAAATGGTGTTGCTGGTAAAGGTGGACACTTTGAAGAATATTGCAGATGCATTGACAAAATCTATGAGATTTGAGAAGTTCTCTTGGTGTGGAGAAACAATGGGCATTTCAGGGCTGGATAAATGACTAAGCTCTCTTGTGGCCCCCGTTGTAAAGAAAACACTAAGTGGGAGAATGTTGGGTTGTGTTATATTCTTTCCACGACTAGCCCACGTAGTTTACAGGGGGGCGGAGTCACCCCTTCATTGCGCCGACTACACAGTGGGGGCAACAACCCCCTCTGTACGGGGGGTTTGAGGGGGACGGTTAGCCCCCCTCTACGGGGTTCGCGGCAACGCCCCAGTGAATTTTTTTTGGACCCTATATTAGGTTGAGCAGACCTACCTATGGTTTTATGCATGGTTTTCGCACATGGTTTTGGACGCGATGGTTTTCGGTCCATGGTTTTGGATGCGATGATTTTAGGTCCATGGTTTTGGACGCGATGATTTTCGGTCCATGGTATTGGATCCTTCGACATGTATAAATATGTATTTTAACATTGAAAGGAACATAATGAAAAACAATATGGTAGTCTCGGTTTTGGTATCCAGGGGAAAATATGTGTGTATATGTGTTTTATGTGTTATGCTCTCGCATTGTTTATTTTCTATGTTTTAGAATTCATATGCAGGTAATTTCTGTACGGGGTTAAAACCTACAGTGATAACAATATGTCTATGGGGGCTTCACTCAATGAACCTTTGACATAACACATGAATTCATGGCATACTAAAAAACACCCTTAATTTGACTACATATTGGAAATTACCACTAAAAATCACATCATTTAACCCCCTACCAATACAAACCCAATACACCATCCCAATTTATTACTCTTATGATGATCCAATTAACTTTTCTATTCTCGATCCATTATCTCATGCATAAGATGATGCTGATAACCATTCTAATTGCATTATTTTGGCCAAGTCTCGTGAAAAGGAAATCTTTTCAAACCTGTCCCATTTCTGATGTAACAATAATTGTAATTATAATATAAGTAATGATTGGTTATTATTTTCTTCTTCTTTTATTTTTCAACCCTTTGATATTCTATGCTGGTATGTTAAACTGCTCGATATTTCACACACACGAGATACATTAATAAAAAAGGATGAAGTTGAAATTCAAATCTTTATTTCTGAACATAAAAAGCCATTACTCTTTCAATTTTGTCCGATGTTTAGCTCATATCAATTTTCTTCTCCTTATCAAAGGCATTACAACCAATTTTTTTTACTCGAGTGCACACCTTTAAAACATGACCTGCCATCTAACACCAATGATGACCTTCCATTATATGTACATAAAACTGACAATTTAATGCAGGTCATTGCATTTAAAAGAATAATTTCACAATCTAACCTGTTACCCTCTTCTTCATATCATTTCCAATCTCTAACTAATATTCATCCATATTTTTATGATCGCATCGAGCTCTGGTTGGAAGAAAATCTCCAAGAGAGGGTGAATGTAAATAAGTTACTTTTTGTACATACATTAACAATAATTGTACATAATATTTTTAGTTATATTACTTTTGGTTTAATTAGATTTATAGTTTTGTTACTAATGTTTGATGTATATATTCATGCAGAAGATAAGATGCTTGAATGGCTTCATTGGAAGTACGATTTCACTTAGTCTTAGTTTACTTTTTTGATTAGGGTTAGGTGTAGTTTAGAAATTAGTTTAAATTGAATAAGGAGATAATTTTGAACTTTGATTAATACATGGGATAAAATGAAGATTCATCTGGTAAAATTATGATCGAATTCTTCTAGGTACACATTTATATGTTCCTCCTCATCTGGTTTGAGTTTTATTTTCAGCGTTTCCTTTCTCTTTTAATAATTATTCATTTCTTATATTTTTTTGTTCTTCTTGCATGTTTCCATGGATTTGATTTGTAGATTCAGATTTTCTAGCGACTAACATTTTGAAGAAAAATCACCATATGACATTAGGGAGTTTTCTCTTTTCTAATTTTGCATACATTTTTAATCGATTATCAATCTTATTATTAAAATTGAATCTAGAAAGACTCACAAACTATCTTTAAGTAATATTTTCAAAAGTAAGAAAACCCTTGTCAAAGCATACACCACTAACTCTAAATTAATAGCTATGCTTTGAAACAAAAGAGCTTTATTAACAAATCATCATACAAGATAAAATCAATATAATCTCATTTTTATGTTAATTCTATATTTATCTTGTAAGATTTATCTCAAGGTTCATTCTCTTGATTGTCTTCTTTCTAGTTTGATAAGCATTTTAGGCTTAGATGGATTGTCTTTTCATTTCATTTCACAATAAAATGGAGTAATGTTTTCTCTTTCAACTTGGCATAATCATTGGGCAAGTCCTTTTTATGCTCTAATTTATATTAACAAAACCTAATCTCTAAGGATCACTTCAATGAAGATGATTTCTTTTATGTTCATTTTCATCTTTCCTAACCAAGTAGAGTCTGTGGTTTTTTGTTCTTTGAGTTTAAATCTTTCTGTTATTTGTTGATGAACTATCTTTAACCCCTATCTTTAAAGAAATTAAAACACATATAACAACAGTTACTTAAGGTCATGATTTCTTTTGGGAGCAAGTTTAATCAAGTGAATAGTAGTTACCTTAAAGCTTTTTACACCATCCCTTGCTTTTAAGGAGAATTATGCCACCCCAGATATTAAGTAATCTATATGAGATTAATAGTAACCATAGTTAAATATAAAAACAAAAATGGTCAGTTGAAGGATAGGAGGTCTCATCATGAGCCGACCTACCATGATCATAAGTTCTATCATTGTGACATTACCATCATTTGTCACCAAGCCAAGGTAATAGGTTTTGACCACAAGGGTGAAGGACAAGAGGTCTCATCACGAGTCGACTTGTTCACCATGTTAGATCTCGTAAATGGAATTTTCATTAGCTGGTTACCAAGCCAAGACAATGATCTTCAATTAACATTCAAATAAGTTTAAGATGATATTTTGCAACTATTCATTTATTCCTAATAGATGGGACACTGACACCTAAAAGGGTTAAAAGGAATCCCTATTGAGGCTATATACACCTGCTAGTAGTAGTGGCCATGCTTATGGTATGGAACTTAAATTAATACTATTTTTTCTTGATTAGCTTGTTTACTTGAAAACTGATGTCCAACTAAGATGACTGTTGTACATATAAATTTACTAAAACATTGAATTCATGGGGTAAATTTTTACAAGTTCATGAATGATAATGGTACATCTATTTATGTGATAACATATAATAGAGACAAAATGGTTAGGATATCTGAATTTGAGCATTTCAAATTGTCTAATTATAATTCCTTCATTTTTAAACTAGGTTTTGCATATTTACAACAAAGATAATTGCTTCTCCCCAGTGTGTCGCCATTATTGTAGTGAAAACACAACACCCCCATTTTATTCTATCATAATAGGCACGGGGACCCTATTTTTCATTGCATATAGGCTTTGAGTGTGATTACTATATTTCAAGTCTAATTTTATTTTTATTTACATTTGTTTTATTTTTATAGTTTGCCTAAGTTTGATTAAGTTTGTTTGTTAATAAACTTTGTAAATAATTTTTTGTTTTAAGCATATTAATTATTTAGGTTAATGAATAAAATAGCCCCCGAGACCAAGAAGTGTGCATAGGATTTAAGCCTTAATCATTAAATAAGTGGCTATTATATATCAAAGATATTAGAGTTTTGACATCGGAGGAACCCTTTTAGAATTCCCTGATGTCAAAACCTCGATTCATAATAATGTGGCAAACCCTTTTTATAAGACTTCAGAGTGTTAATTCAAACATATCATGCAATCAAGGTTTGACCATTATGTAAATGCGCTATTATTTATAAGCACTGTCGGAGGACCCACATATCACGTAACCCTCCTCTACTCCCTTATATCGGAGAATCCCATATCGGAGTTTTGTTATGTGTCACCACTCAAAACCTCCGATCTCCAAACTTCGATATATCACTTTACCGGTCTCCAAACTCTGATATATCATTCATCTCCGATCTCTAATAGGCCTTCACTCCAACCTCCGACATACTATTCCTTCCGATAAATGGATCTGATATGTTTATTAACATTGGTTGAATCGGAATATCGCGTTTTCTCTCATATCATAACTATTTTCAATGATACATATGTAAAATTGCCGATATTACTTAATGTTTCGATCGCCGATTTGGTTATAGACCTGATAAAGTTATTAAAGGGACTTTATTACTATATCACATCTGCTCCATATTGGAACTACCTAATACCACAACTATTTCTTTTGTCTCATTTTAAAAGTTCTGATACTCTTACCTCAGATACCACTCGACTATTGCCACTTGTCACTTCCATATGGGGATGTTATTATAATAATTTTGAATGGTTTTGCGGGAAGTTTTTTGTGTTTTGTTTTCGATTCGGTTTTTGACTAAGTTTAATAATAGAACTAATAAGCTCCATTTGACTGAAATAGGGATGAACCCAGGGTCGATAAGGAGGAAGTATCAAATCGATCCAGGATTTCCAAAAACTCTCTACCGTGTGACACAATGCAGTTCTAAATTGGGATTATTTTTATAATAGAGACTAAAAAAGGGCAACACTGTGAGCAGAAAATCAACCCTTCGGCTAAAGAACAACACTTCATTGCAACAATTCCCAAATTTGGCCCTTGATTCATCAAAATACAAAACCTCCAGATTCATTTAATTTTTGTTTCTCGTTTGTTAAGAAACTGAAGGGATCTGTTAACTTTGAAACTCTATATAAATACCCTTTTGTTCAATCTTGTAGGGGGGGCGGGGGTCGCAATCACACACAGGGGGGATCTGTAGAGCACAAGGAGTTTTATCATAGAGATTGTAGCGAATTTATGGCTCTATTATAAAGGGACTTTGCACTATTGCAATTACTTTCATTAAGGGTCATAGCTACTCTCGGAACTATGGTAATAAAATTTTGACATGGTTTTAATTAATTCTCATTCTTTTGTACTATTATCGAAATGTACGATTATTGTCTCACTGTTAAAGTTCCATTTTTGGTTAGATATTTATTCTAAACATTATTATGTTTCTTTGATATTATGCACTATTGCTGTGTCATTAACACTTTTCTGTTGAAGCTTTTTTAAGGCTATCTTTGCAGGGTAGAATGAGATCAAAATCAATATTAATTCATTGAAGTATTCCTGTAGTGACTGATAACTATTTATTATTCGTTTGCGGGCTTATTTTTCTTTCACTTGTATTAGTTAATGTGAAATACTTCCTTTAACTAATATAAAATCATATGATGAATTATATCATTTCTTTCCCCTTGTTTTAGTTAACTTGCTCTCGGATAAGGAGAGGCCTATCCCATTCTAGTTTGAGATAGGTTTTACGTGTTTTAGATTAGTTTTGCATTTACATATTTAGATTTGCATCAAGTCCTCTCTTAAAGAGGAAAAATAATAATTTAATTGCAGTTTGATGAGCCTTAAATTGATCAAACCTCTGTGTTGATCTATTCCTTAACTTAAATATTTAAAAGTCGATATAAAGGAAATGTAATATACTATGATGTGGATAGATTAACTCTTAGTTTAGATTAGATAGTATTAGATTAGTTTTAGGTTAGTCTTAGATGACGGGGTAACTAAACCCATAACTAGTCAGAACCACCATCTTCAATGGAGAAAGGAGATTATTTAAGCTCTCGACTAGGTGGTCTCCCCTAATGTTGATGGAAAACATTTTTGTTGATCAACATTTTTGGCACTAGAAGGAGGGCCAACATCTGCTTGGTTTCTTTAGAGATCTTGTTTTTTAAGTTTTATTTGATTTAAATGGTTCCTCTTAAGAGACTAATTTACTAGACTTCCACCTGATTCAACTCCAATTCAGGTAGCTAAACTCTTGTCAAAGAAGAAGTTTAATAGTGAGAATAATGGCTCTTCTTATGAACATGTTTATCAATTTATTTTAAATTGTAATAATTATGATATTGATGAAGGTGTCATGTGCAGGTTGTTTACCCTTACTTTGGCAGGAATAACGAAAGACTGGTGAAAATCCCTACCATTTGCTTCCATACGCACTTGGGATACTTTTGTAATTCTTTTCTTACAAACTTTTCAGGATTACAACTTTGAAACGGTATGTGATCAATTGGAGAAACTTCGTCGTTTTGAAGGTGAACCATTACATAACTTTTGTATTAGATTCAAATTAATTTGTTCTCAATTTAAACATGATGATCTGCCTCCAAAATTTCAATTAATAGGATGGTTTGATAAATTAATTTCTTTCCCTTGCATTCCTAATCCATATGAAATAACTTCAATTTTAAATGAGTTTTTTTGTCTTCCATTAACATGAATGAAAAATATGATATAGAGGAACATGCTAATCATGATGAAGCTGCTGCAACTATATGCGATAGATTTATCCATATAATAAATAATTCTTATAGTGTTAATGATAATTCAGACTCACTTTCACATGTTAATGAATTACAACCACCTAACTTGGAACAATTGGACAACCGATTGCAAGAAGAATCAGCTGTCTTGAAATCAGAAAGTCAATAGACAGATCAGCAAATGTAAGTACCAATTGAAGAATTAGACAAAGCATACTTTGTTTCTTCTGATTTCTGTCACGCTCATCACCTGCAAAATTCAAGACAGCGGGAAAGTATGAACAACAAGGAATCTAAAATCAACAACGAAGAATATACAGAAGAATTTGCCCATAGAGAGCTTTTTAGGTTCATTATCTCAAACTCT
Organism: Pinus tabuliformis; assembly: GCA_031772625.1. Lineage (NCBI taxonomy): Eukaryota > Viridiplantae > Streptophyta > Pinopsida > Pinales > Pinaceae > Pinus > Pinus tabuliformis. The sequence continues at coordinate 813,830,248 of CM062816.1, read as the reverse complement.
CATTTTTATCTTTATCTTGATATTTTTAGTAATTTAGTTCCTATTCATATTAATGATATCTTAGAAATCAAAGAACTTGTTACACATGAATTTCCAGTTGATTATTGTGAGGATAATGAAATACTTAATAATCATTCTTTCAATTTGAGAAAAAATGTGTCCATTTCTTCTTCTTGTTTTGACGTGTCTCATGGGAATGCTAAAAGTTTCAAGGAAAGTTGTGAAGTCATTTATGATGAATACGCTAACAATGAGGATCTTGATTCATCTCATTCTTCATTAAATCCTTATGGTCCAAGTAAGATTATATTTGAAAATGGAGAAAACTCTAGTTCAAAAATTATCCCAATAATTTCTCATTTTCAATCTTCTAATCATTTTAATGATTTTATTGCTCAAGATTCCATCTCGATTTATGACTCTTATGATGATCAAATTACCTTTTCTATTCCTGATCCATTATCTCATGCACAAGATGACATTGATAACCATTCCAATTGCATTATTTTGACTAAGCCTTGCGAAAATGAAATCTTTTCAACCCTGTACCAATTGTGGTATAACAATAATTGTAATTATAATATAAGTAGGATTGGTTAGAATTTTCTTCTTCTTTTATTTTTCAATGCTTTGATATTCTATGCTGGTATGTTAAACTGCTCGATATTGCACACACACGAGATAAATTAACAGAAAATGATGAAGTTGAAATTTAGAGGTTTAATTTTGAAAATTAAGAGTCATTACTCTTCCAATTTTATCCGATGTTCAACTCATATCAATTTTCTTCTCCTTCTCAAAGGCATTGCCAACAAAAAATTGTACTCAAGTGCACACCTTTACAACATGACCAGCCATCTAACACCATTGATGACCTTCAATCATATGTACATAAAAATGAAAATTTAATGTAGGTCATTGCATTTAAAAGAATATTTTCACAATCTAACCTGTTACCCTCTTCTTCAAATCATTTCCATTATCTAACTAATATTCATCCATATTTTTATGATACCATCGAGATCGGGTTGGAAGAAAATATCCAAGCGAGGGTGAATGTAAATAAGTTACCTTTTGTACATACATTAACAATAATTGTACATATTATTTTTAGTTTTATTTCTTTTGGCTTAAGTAGATTTATACTTTTGTTACTAATGTTTGATGTATATATTCATGCAGAAAATAAGATGCTTGAATGGCTTCATTGGAAGTATGATTTCACTTAGTATTAGTTTACTTTTTAGATTATGTTTAGGTGTAGTTTAGAAATTAGTTTAAATTGAATAAGGAGATGATTTTGAACTTTGATTAATACATGGGAGAAAATAAAGATTCATCGGGTAAAATTATGATCGAATTCTTCCAGGTACACATTTATATGTTTATCCTCAACTGGTTTGAGTTTTATTTTCAGCTTTTCTTTTCTCTTTTAATCATTATTAATTTCTTATATTTCAAGTTTCCATGGATTTGATTTGTAGATTCAAATTTTCTAGTGACTAACATTTAGGAAGAATAATCATCATATGACATTAGGCAGGTTTTTATTTTCTAATTTTGCATACATTTTTTAATCGATTATCAGTCTTATTCTTAAAATTGAATCTATAAAGACTCACAAACTATCTTTAAGAAAGATTTGCAAAAGTAAGAAAACCCCTGTCAAAGCATACACCAATAACTATGATTTGAAACAAAAGATATTTATTAACAACTCATCATACAAGATAAAATCAATATAATCTCATTTTTATGTTAATTCTATATTTACCTTGTAAGATTTATCTCAAGATTCATTTTATTGATTGTCTTCTTTCTGATTTGATAAGCATTTTAGGCTTAGGTGGATTGTCTTTTCATTTCATTTCACAATAAAATGGAGTAATGTTTTCTCTTTCAGCTCGGCATAATCATTGGGCGAGTCATTTTTACGCTCTAATTTATATTAACGGACCTAATCTCTAAGGATCACTTCAATGAAGATGATTTTGTTCATGTTCATTTTAAACTTTCCTAACCAAGTAGAGTCCCTGGATTTTTGTTCTTTGAGTTTAAATATTTCCATTACTTGTTAATGAACTATCTTTTGTTGAAAATAGAAAAAAGAAATGCTAAAATTAGAATTGCTATAGATAGAATTCTAGGATATATTCCAATTTTAATTTGTCCCTAAATTAAAATTGAGAATTAAAAATTGAATTTAGTCTCACCAACTGTTTGAAAAGTAATTAATTAATTCATCATGAGTTAATTAGTTGGAGAAAATCAAACATGAAGTCTTTGTGAAGTCATGCAACAATTATCCCTTTGATTGAGGAAGTTATCCATTAATCAAGGAGATAAGGATGAGTTGTATTTGAGTTGTAATTAGTTAGCTCAGTTAACTGAGTTAAGTCCAGTTAGATTAGTTCCAAACAATTTGTGGAACTGATTATGAGTTCAGTCAGTTAATGCATGCATGCATGAAACTAGTGTACTCCAGATAACTGAATATTCTCTCATGAATGTCAGTTCAGACAAAGGCCCAATTGAGATTAAAGGCAGGGACAGTGTACTATCAGTTACAAGAATTTTCCTATAATAAAATATCTTGCATGCAGAAGGAATTCATTCCTTGAGGATTGCGTAGTTTTATAGTGTGTTGGAGCAGTGTGTGAGACCAGTGTCACACAAGGTTACAACAGGAGCACCCAGGGAAAATAGCGCAAGGAAATAGGAGGCTTGGAGGACAGAGGGAAAGGCATATGAGTTGTCTGGTCTATCTATGAGCAGTGAGAGGGATTGTACTGAGAGCTGGATAGCTGTGAGAGATAAAGCTTTGTGTATTCCTAAGTATTTCCACTTGTATGATAATACAGATAGCGGGGTTTTTAGCTGAGGCTTTCCCCAGAGTATTCTTCTGTGTTTCATGTGTGATTGATTCTTCTTCTCTGTTATATGTGTTCTGTTTGATCTTGCTCAAAATCGATTAAGCTTCCGCAAAGTTTGATAGTAGAAGTAGATCAAATATTTTTCTTTAGTTACATTGCATTATCATGTGATCTACAATGAGAATTTCTACATGGTATCAGAGAAAAGGTGATCAAAGCGGAGAACATTATACAAAGAAAGGAGAAGTTTGAAGGTTGAAGTTCTTGATTGTAGGTACAAAATCGATTTCTTATCACATCTCAAAGTTCACCAATGGCGTTCAATGGCTTGAGACTCGAGTATGCCCTGGATGGAAACTCAAATTACTTAGCATGGAAGGATTACATGGTAGCGGTATTAGAAGACAATGGTTTGAAGGACTTCATTGATTAAGAAGCCCCCAAGCCATCAACAACTAATGCCCAAGAATTGGCGGAATGGAAGAAATGTGTGGCGAAAGCGAGGAGGATTCTTATGGAGGGAGTTCGAGACCATATTGTCTCGAGTCTCCATGGGAAGGGGACTCCGTTTTCAATGTGGAAGACATTGAAGGACCTATATCAGAACATCAGCAACTAGAGGAAGTTGGTGCTGAAGGACAAGCTTCAAAAAATCAAGTGTGAAAAGGGCGACACGATTTCTACATATCTGAACAAGCTCACCACCTGCAGAGATGAGCTTGGAAGTGTAGGAATCATGATAGCCGATGATGACATGGTGAGTCTTTCTCTCCTTGGTCTTCCTAAGAGCTGGCATAACTACCAGGACTCAGTGAATGGAAGAGAGAAACTGTTGGATTGGGAACGACTGTGGTCAGATCTGATGCAGGAGGAGATCAGGAGGAGCACCAGAGATGGTTCTTCATCTAAGCATGATGATGAAGAAAATCTAGCCTTAGCCAGTAAGGCAAGGAAAGGGAAAGGGAAGGCTTCCCATTCCAAATCGAGTTCTTCCCATGGTGGGAAGAAGATTGACAAATCTAAAGTGAGATGCTTTAATTGTCATGAGGTGGGCCATTATGCAACTAATTGTCCATTGAATAAATCCAAGAAGGGATCCTCCAAAGGATCAGAAGGTGAGGCACTGGCCTCTCAGTTCGAATTGGATTTTACCCTCATCGCATGTATGGTTTCATCGATGGTGGGTTGTGTTTGGTACCTGGATAGTGGAGCCTCATTCCACATGACCGACGATAAGAGTTTATTCAGTACCTTGGAGGAGAAAGACCTCAAGATGTGCATAGAGATGGGAGATGACGAAAAGTATCGTGTTTCAGGTGAAGGTACGGTTGTGTTTCATAGGGAGCATGGAGCTCCTCTCACCCTGACTGATGTAAAGTATGTGCCTAGATTGAAGAAAAACTTGGTATCGGTCGCGATGTTGGAAGACAGAGGTTATGATGTAGTCTTCAATAAAGGAAAGGCATTCCTGAGACACATAGCCACGGGTCAGACCAAGAGGATTGGGATTCGAGTGAAGAATCTCTACAAGCTGGAGGTAGATGACTGTGCTGCATTGAGTTCGAAAGCAGAATTGGTGCAAAGCCAAGATATTGGCGAGTTATGGCATAGAAGGTTGGGCCACTTGCATCATGGGGCCTTGAAGATAATGCAACAGATTTCTACTAGACTTCCCAAAGGTAAACTTGAGCAAGTGGACACATGCAAAGGTTGTACCTTGGGTAAGTATGCAAAATCTTCCTTTCATGATCGAGACAGTCGAGCTGAAGCAATCTTGGAGCGAGTTCATACAGATGTGTGTGGACCATTCTCGACAACCTCCACCGCTAAACAAAGGTATTATGTGACTTTCATAGAATATTTTTCTCGTAAATGCTGGATCTATTTCATGCAGAATAAGGATCAAACCTTCTCAAATTTTTGTGAGTTAAAAGCTTTGGTTGAGAAATAATCAGGAAAGAAGATTAGGGCCTTAAGAAGTGATAATGGTGGAGAGTATGTCTCTCTAGAGTTTAAGTACTTCTGTGCAGCGGAAGGAATTAAACGGGAGTTGACGACACCTCATAACCCACAACAGAATGGGGTGGCCAAGAGGAAGAATAGAACAATTGTGGGGGTAGCTCGGGCGATGCTGCATGACCAAGGCCTACCACTTCATTTGTGGGCTGAGGGATGCAATACAACGATCTATTTCCATAATAGAAGCCTGCATCACATACTTGGGATGAAGACACCAGAGGAAGCTTTCTTCGGGAAGAGACTAGATGTGAGTCACTTCAAGATCTTTGGCTCATCGGTTCATTTCCCTGTGACCAAGGATGCCCAGAAGAAACTTGAGCAGACATTTGATTTGGGGATACTTGTGGGGTACACTGATACACCCCACAACTATCAGGTGTATTTTCCTACCAGTCGGAGGACAGTGGTTCGCAGAGATCTTAAGTTTGATGAGAAGAAGGCCATGCAAGTTTCCCTTGAGAGGGAGCTCCAACTACAGGTTGTGGAGGAACTTTTGGTTCCTAAGGAGGAGGAGCGTCAGACTGATGCGGATCAGCCGCATGCAGAGGTTCCAGGAGTGGAGACATCCACTCAAGCAGAGTCTTCCAGACAGTGGTGGAAGCACATGAGAGAAGCTGACAGATTGTTGTCGGATGCGAGAGAGAATGTGGGAGAACCATCTTCTCAGCGCAGACAGAGGAGGTCACCTGATAGGTACACTGGATACATGGCCCTTGTTGGGGAATGTGTTGAGACCCAGCCATCTTCCTTTGAGGAAGCAGTGCAACAACAGATTTAGGTTGATGCTATGGTGGAGGAGTATGAATCCATAGTTCGGAACAGTGTTTGGGATGTAGTTCCAAGACCGGAGAACAAGTCATTTGTGACTTCCCGTAGGCTTTATAAGGTAAAGCAAGATGTTGATGGTAGTGTTGAGAAACATAAGGCAAGATTTGTTGCCCGTGGTTTTTCACAGGTTGAGGGGATCGACTATGATGAGACTTTTTCTCCTGTAGCAAGGTACTCATCTATCAGATCGATATTGGCACTATCAGCACAGATGGGTTGGAAGATCCATCAGATGGATGTGAAGACTGCCTTCCTTAATGGCAAGATTGAGGAAGAGGTGTACATAGAGCAGCCGGAAGGATTTGAGACCTTTGATCGTGAGTCACATGTGTGCCGACTCAAGAGAGCTTTGTACAGGCTGAAGCAAACACCTCATGCTTGGTACACTAGGATCGATGACTACTTCATCGGGTTGGGCTTCACAAAGAGTGAAGCGGATGCGAACTTGTACCATATCATGGTGGAAGGTAAGCAGTTGATCATTGTTCTTTATGTTGATAATATAATATCGACAGGTGATAATAAATTGATCATGTCTTGTAAGGGGGACCTTACAAGAGAGTTCGAGATGAAAGACATAGGTCTCATTCATTACTTTCTAGGCATGGAAGTGTGGCAGAAGGATGGGGAGTTGTTTGTGTCTCAAGGCAAGTATGCCAATGAGATACTCAGGAGATTCCACATGGATAAGTGCAAGCCCATGCAGACTCCTCTAGCAGGTAACTGGAGGAAGGAGGATGCTACTTCAGGAGAAGTAGTAGAAGCTACTATGTATCGACAGCTTGTGGGTTCACTGATGTACTTAGTGAACACACGACCAAATTTGTGCTATGCGGTGAACCAGCTGAGTCAAGCTATGGTTCAACCTACCAAGATGTTTTGGAAGGAAGTGAAGCATGTTTTGAGATACCTCAGAGGCACATCTCAATATGGATTATGGTACAGAAGATCAGAGGGAGTGAAGCTACAGGGCTTCACAAATGTGGATTGGGCAGGGAGTCCATCAGATCAGAAGAGCACATCAGGAGGAATTTTCAACCTTGGTTCAGCTGTAGTTTCTTGGTACAGCAGGAAATAGAGGTCAGTTGCACTCAGCTCAACAGAGGTTGAATACATGGCTGCAAGTTAGGCAACATGTGAGGCCATTTGGATGTGGAAAATTATAGTTGGTTTGTTTGATAAGAGGATGGATCCAACTGGAATCTATTGTGATAATCAGAGTTGTATCAAACTATATGAGAATCCAATATTTCATGACAGGTTCAAGCATATCGACATTCGGTATCATCATCTTAGAGACTGTGTGGTGAGAAGGATCATGTTGTTGCAATATATTTCGACCGAGGAGCAAGATGCTAACATTTCGACTAAGGCATTGTCAAAGTGTAAATTCGAGTTCCATAGAGATAGGATCGGGGTGGCAGATAATCCCTTTCTTGTTGAGAGGGAGTGTTGAAAATAGCAACAAGAAATGCTAAAATTAGCATTGCTATAGATAGCATTTCAGGATATATTCCAATTTTAATTTGTCCCTGAATTAAAATTTGAATTTAGTCTCACCAGTTGTTTGAAAAATAATTAATTAATTCATCCCGAGTTAATTAGTTGGAGAAAATCAAACATGAAGTCTTTGTGAAGTCATGCAATAGTTATCCCTTTGATTGAGGAAGTTATCCCTTAATTAAGGAGATAAGTTGTATTTGAGTTGTAATTAGTTAGCTTAGTTAACTGAGTTAAGTCCAGTTAGATTAGTTCCAACAGTTTGTGGAACTGCCTGTGAGTTCAGTTAGTTAATGCATGCATGCATGAAACTAGTGTACTCTAGATAATTGAATATTCTCTCATGAATAACTCATGCATGTTAGTTCAGACAAAGGCCTAGTTGAGATTAAAGGCAGGGACAATGTACTATCAGTTGCAAGAATTTTCCTATAAGAAAATCTCTTGCATGCAGAAGGAATTCATTCATTGAGGATTGTGCAGTTTTACAGTGTGTTAGAGTAGTGTGTGAGACCAGTGTCACACAAGGTTACAACAGGAGCACCCAGGGAAAATAGCGCAAGCAAATAGGAGGCTTGGAGGACAGAGGGAAAGGCATATGAGTTGTTTGGTCTATCTATAAGCAGTGAGAGGGATTGTACTGAGAGCTAGATAGCTGTGAGAGCTAAAGCTTTGTGTAATCCTGAGATATTTCCACTTGTATGATAATACAGATAACGGGGTTTTTAGCTGAGGCTTTCCCCAAACTATTCCTCTGTGTTTCATGTGTGATTGATTCTTCTTCTTTGTTATATGTTTTCTATTTGATCTTGCTCAAAATCAATTAAGCTTCCGCAAAGTTTGATAGTAGAAGTAGATCAAGTATTTTGCTTTAGTTACATTGCATTATCAAGTGATCTACAATGAGAGTTTCTACATCTTTAACCTCTATCTTTAATGAAAGTAAAACACATATAACAATAATTACTGTTACACAACATTTTGTCATTGTCCCTGTACTCCACATTCCTTGATCCTGGAGGACCTCTACAGTGAACCCCACATGTTTTCCCTTCATCAAGAAACTCCCATTGTGTCCCTTTTCATGAGCAGAACAATTCCCTTTTGCATAATTTCCCAAAAATCTTCTGTTTTTCCCAATTTACAAGATCAACGTTAATGACCTTTGTCCTTCTCACACTGATATGCAGGGATTAACACTATCCCTAGTGCTGATCAGAGCAACTGAGCTTTGTTTCATTCATGCCAATCCTATTTTGGAAAGTTTTGCTAAGTAAGGAGCTGAAGCTTCCAACTCTAGAAGCCTCATAATGGAAGTCTGGTAAATGGTTGAGTCGGATGGAGTTGAGGATGTCAGTTTGGGCTCCTTTCCCCTATAAGGATGGAACTACATCAAGATATAAGACCTTCTCCCATGAGAAGAGGAACCATCTCCCATCCATTCATGCTATATAAACCTCCATTTTTCCCAAGCACAAGCTAGTGTTAATGTTGGTGTGCTAGTGCTAATTAATTTTGGAGTAAATAACAAGCTATTCATAGTTGTAGCTCTCTAGTTGTGTGTGAGGGAAAAGTGTGAATTTGGTTTAGTGTGAAGCCTAAAGGGAAGAGGCTTAAAAATATCATTGTTGAGGCCATCATGGAATGCTAACAGAAGTGTGTGGGAACCTGGTTTTGTCAGAGGAGAATGGAAACGTCAAGACAATGGTTGTAATCTCTTCTTGATTCAATATATATGCAACTATCGATTGATTTCCTACATAATGTGTCATATTCAATGTTTATGGCTTAATGTTTCTTGACTTGTTAAGTAGGTTGAATTACAATTTGTCTATTATCACAGTTGTTTTTTGTTGTTGTTTACTTGTTTTAGGTATTCGAAGAAGGAAACGGGAAATAGCTGGAGCGAGCAAGCGAGGTCATCACCAAACGGGATAAGAGTACTAAGAGGTAGGCCCTCTTAATTGGTTCTAACCTAAGGAAATCTTCCATAGAATGTATCGGTTGTGGCTAGACCCATTATCGGGCTAGAGGAATTGTTTGTGTCCGCACTCATAATTTTACTTCACCACAAATTGGTGACTCCACTGGGGATCCAATCCTTCTATTTGTTTGCTTGGAATTTCATGGTTTTGTGTGAACTTTTCTAGTTTCACCATTTCCCTTTAGTTATGTTTGTTTTCCTTTGCTTACTGGTCTGGGTTTGAAATTCATAGTAGCGAGTTTCGTCCCAACTTTTGAAAATTTTATTCTTAGCATCCTCGCTCAGCGCGCTTAATTCACTGACAGTCACACTGATCAGCGTGATATGCTGAGAAATAGTCGCACTGACCCCCTTCTGGTGCTTGTTGTTAGTTAGAAAGTCGTGTTGAAGCTTGTAAGTGAAGATTAGGGTTTTCCCCAAATCTTGGCCAGTGTGTTTTTCTCTTATGATTTCGACCCTGTAAGATTTTTACACCGTCTTCTCCCTGACTAGAAAGCTACTTTTCATTTGGTTTGTTTGCTTGTTGATTTGTCATCTTTTTGCTTGATTTCTTGGGTCATTGGATGGTTAGTGGCACTAGGGAATCTAGGTTGTCGTCCATTCAGTTGATTATGAACTTAGTAAGTCAAGTTGTTGGTGCGTTTACTCCTTGCATTTCATTTATGGTCCTTCTACGGCTTTGACCTCCATTAAAAAAGTTTGAAAAGTTTTCTTTTTCATCTCTAAACGTTTCTTTTCCAGAATATTTCACATTGCTTGTCTTGTTTTTGGTAAATTCGTTGCTTCATTAGTTTGAAAGAGATTTGCTTTTCGTGTTTTCATTTGCTTGAGAATTGATTGTCTCACAAACTTTTCATTGAAGTGTTTTATGAGAAAATTCATTTTGTCATTTCATGAAAAGTATAAAATTCTAGTTTGCTACATCAATATGTTACGGTAGTTAGCATCATTGAAGACTAGGATTGCATTGGCATTTGAAAAGGAAAATAATTCTCTTTTCTTTTGAAAGGACTGTTAGAGTGTACTTGTTAGGAAATTAGGAATTGGAATGTATTTTTCATTAGTTTATTTTCTTAAAAAGTGAAGTAGTGAAAAATCATTTTGCTTTTGGTTGCTTGGTTGTTTGCATTTGATTGTGTGTTTTATACCCTCTCTAGTGTAGACAATTCATCGAATTGAAAGGGTCTTGTCTCATTTAGCTGCATTTAGGGTTTTTTGAGTCACATCACTAAGGCTTGAAAACTGAGACATAACTCAAGATAAACTTTAAAATAAACTCAATTAACCTAAGGCACATTTGAAACCTAACGATCACATCTAGAAGGTCTAGGCTAGAGACATGTTCCAATGTCTTTAAACCTAGCAGCTGTCATTAGCTTTAGCACTAGACAACACTAGTATGGATTTGTGCTCCCCGTATCATTGAGTATATAATGAGAGACCCCTCTAGGCTGAAATCCTTTATCCATAGGAAGCTGAGTCGGACACCTTGCAAACATGATACATTGAACACAACATTCGAGGAGATTGCTTGCTCGTACTTCTCGATTTGCCAGGAGGTATTCTGCAGTTCACGGTTGCCTGGTAATCCTTTTTACCTAGATCATCCAGAGCAGTCATTTAATCTTTTTGACTCATTAAACTTAAAAGATCATTCGAGCGCTTGTCCTTTTGAGCTCATTTCCAATCGAAAGTGATAGAGTCATCTTTGTTTCTTTCTCGACTCTTAAAATATGAAAGAGCACCAGTCTATTTATGCGTCTTAAAAAATTGATTGCCCACGATCTTATAACATCATGTTAGTCTTTTCTAGACCAAATTGTGAGTTTTCCCTAAAGAACATTTTAAAGCCTTGAAGTTTATCTCTCTCTTTTCCTGTTAACTAAGACAAGGTCATTGTGGCTGAACCATCTGGTTCACCTAGTTCCTCTTCCTCTCCTCCGTCTGAAAGATTGTCTGAGGAGCCTTTTCCTGAATTACCAGAGTCACTCGAGGACCAAGGTGTTGAACTCGGAATCATTCTGAGCATTCAACCTTTGTCATCTCATCCTCCGCCTACTTTAGATACTGGGTCACCTACTAATTTTGGCCCAGAATCTCCGGAAAATCCTGTCCAAACTCCTGAGAGTTCACTGACTATTGACAGTTAGCTTGGACTGGTTATCTATTCTGAATCATTTGTTTGACCCTGTTGTGATATCACTGCAGCATCTGTACAGTCCATACAATCAACCAAGTATTCCTTTGGAATTATCCCCTCATACCTCTTCGATCATTCGTCATCATTTGTTCCCAGCTATGGAACCCTAAGTCAATGCTCCAGTTACCTCTACAGATGAGTCAGAAGTTTCTACTCCACACACTGTCAAGGAGGAAGAACATCCATTTCCTCTTGAAGGTTTCCCCTATATAGGGAGCATTCCCATCAGTGTGTATCAGAAATTGCTACCTAATTATGTGTCTTTGGCACAATTGGTTTCAGGTACACCTAGTGCCTCATCACTTTACCATAACCTTGTTTGGGCATTTGGCACCATGCCTACTATAGGTCTATTCATTATGAACCTGACCTCCCAATAGGCTGTTACCTCAGTCTCAGTGCAACCCACCATTTCAAACCCTCTTGTATTGTCTGTCCCAGTTACCGTCTGGTTCAACCAGTGGTCTCGAAGAATGTTACTGTCAGTTCTTCGATCCCTCTAGTAAGTGGCCAAGTTGTGCCACTGCCTGGGGGGCAGAATCTAAGTGTTTCTATGGTGTCAGGCACCACCAATGTGAGTAGCTCACAGGCTCACATGGTTGGCATGAACCAACCTTCTTCTAGTGTTATTCAAAACCCTGTTGGTCCTGTTGGATCAAGCAATGTCTAGTACCAACAGGTTCAAAATCCCATTGGTCCATTTGGGTCAAGCAATTTCCAATATCAGCAGCCTTATGAGGCTCAGGTTCAGTACCAAACTCCTTACGTTCCATATGGTTCTCAAGGGATGGTCAATCTGCCTTACGTCCTTCAGTCTGGGCAGTACGTTCAGCCTGGCTCATCCACTTTTCAGGGTGGCTATGGCCAGATTCAGTTCAGAAATTTTCTGGGCACTGTTCAAGTACCCTTGCAACAGCAAGGACAACCTCTGCAGCAACAAGGGAAACCTTTGTTGCAGCAAGGGCCATCCACACAACAGTAAGGGTAGATGATACCATAACAAGGTCAACTACAACAACCGTAGGGGCAACCCTTGCAATAGTTGCAACAAACAATGTAGTAGCAGATGCAGTATGCTCCACAAACCTCCCAGCCTATGTCTTCGCAAGGCCAATCTTTGCAGCCCCAGGGACAACTTTTGCAGCTGCAAGGTCAACCCTTGCAGCAGCAGAGCCAACCCGGGCAACAACAACCCTTATATACATATCAACAAGGTCAACCCTTGTAAGGACAAGGCCAAGGTCAAGTCCTGCAGCAGCAGGCCCAAAACCCTAATGTCCTAGGTCAACAGGTACATAATCCTTTTGCTCAAGGGCAATAGGTACATAATCCCTATGTCCAAGGGAAACAAGTGTACAATCCTTATGTCCAAGGACAACAGGTCCAAAATCCTCTTGTTCAGGGGCAACAAGTTCAAAACCCATATGTTCAGGGACAACAGGTACAATATCCATATGTCCAAGGTCAACAGGCTCAACAACCTCTTAACCTGTATGTTGCTTATCAACAACCTATGACCAGATAGTTCCAAGGTGTTCAAGGTCAAAATCCTCCCTATGGCCAAGGTAACCCACAATGGGGGCAGAATCAAATGCCATATGGCCAAAATCCCCCACTATGGGGCCAAAATCCTTACCAATAGGGATGGGCTCCTTCGGTTGGACCCGCTTATTAACCTCCAATGCCTTTTAATACTCAATTGTCGTTCTTGGCCACACTAGAGTTGCTAGATGTGTCTTGCCTTATGAATGATCCAATTCTTCATTCGCCATACTGGCCTCCGGTTCCGTCCAAGATCCTGAGCGATTGTCCTAAGTTCGATGGGAAAGAAAAAGAAGATCCTCAAGCCCATGTGATGACATATCACCTTTGGTGCTCTTCGAATTCTTACGTTGATGATTCTATTCGTCTTCGTCTTTTCCAATGAACCCTCACAGGTGTTGTAGCCAAATGGTACATCAAGCTTCCTCGAAGTACTTACCATGACTTCAACTCTTTAGCCATGGCTTTCCTCCTACATTTCCTGTTGCCGGTTTGCTATGAAACTGGCACCTATTTTCTCACATCGCTTAAGCAAGATACTGCGACACACATCTCCGATAACATCCATGAATGGAGACGTAGATGTTGTCTGATCAAATTCGAGATTTCTGATCAGTTGCTCACTGAATGGTTTACTAAGTCATTCGTAGCTCCAATTGCTCGTGATATAGCTATGGGTGGATGCGTTACCGAAGAACAAGCCATTGCTCGTGCCTAGTACTTAGATCTTGTTTATTCTCAGTCTGGCACTTTGTATGAGTTATTACTCGATGCTCCACGACCATCATCTAATCCCACGACATCGAAGTCACAGGCTACACCTCATGTTGATGGAGTAATTGGTTCAGTGTCCCAGACCCATGCTAAATCTTCTTCCAAACAGAAGTCGGTCTCAAACACTGCTTCCAATAGTTCCTCCCAGAATCCATCTGGACCTGGTAAAACCTTAGAGGTCCACACTGTCTAGTCTACCACAATGGACAAATCCTCGAAAGGTAATAAGAAAGGCAAAGGCAAGGGTAAAGCTGATGCCCTAAAACAGGGTCCTCCTAACTCATATGCTGGTGATTCTTCACAACGGAAGCCCCAATATTTGTGCCTCATTAGCGAGGAGGATCACTATACCAAGGATTGTCCCAGGCGGTCCGAAGTTAGTCGTTTTCTCAACGGAACCCCAACTATTCTGAAAGAGCTATTTCTGTCTCCGCAGAGTCAAATGGTAGACCAATCTCAATCATCTGCTTCCTCAGGATCTCAAGTGTTCATGATGAGTATGCCTATTAATGTGGCTACTAGATCAAAATATTACCAAACTCCTGCTCCAACAGTCGGGAAAGAGAAAGAGGCCACCCCTTCTTCTTCTACCCCGAGTTCTGGCCCTCTTCATATCAAGCGCCCTAACCCTAATTCTGCTATTCGACCACCCACTCGAGGTGTGATAAGGAAATCATTGTACAATCCCAACACTTGAGCCACTCAACACTATAATATTGTTGAGGATTTGGCTTAGGCGCCATCCACTATGTCGACTCTTGAGGTGCTCCAAAGCTGTCCATCTCAGTGGAAATATTTGCTGTCATCTATTGGGGGTATTGATCCTATCGATTCCAATTTGATATGTTTTAATCTAGAGAACCATGTTCCATGCCTGCCTCATCGGATTTCCTTTCTCATTCAGGTAATCATAAATGAGAAAACCATTCAGATTACTATCATCGATGAAGGTGCTTCTACCTACATGATGTCAATTGCCTGCTGGAAAGCAATTGGTTCTCTACTTTGAACCAATCCCCAAACACTTTGTAAGCTTTCGATGGGTGCGATTTGCAACCCTTCGGTGTCTTACCCAACCTTGCCATTACTTTGGAGGGCAAGATAGTACAAGTCAAGGTAGAGATTGTTGACGCTAATCTCAATTATAATCTTCTACTCAGACAGAGCTGGACCCATGCCATGCATGCTGTAGCCTCCTCCCTATTTCGTGTGATTCATTTTCCCCATCAAGGGAAGATCATCACTATTGACCAGTTGTCCTTATTTTCCTCTTCCTCCTCGGATGGCAATGTTCCGTATGTCAAGCACAATGGTGCTCCTTATAAGAGTGTGGGGGCAGGTCCTTTTAAAGATTTTGCCTTGATCAAAATTTTTCCACTCCCACCTCCTCATGTTGCCTCTGTCAACATGATCTCGGTCAAATATGATCCTTGGGTCATACCTTCACCAGATCTTGTTGATACCCGGGGTGAGGTTATGCCACTTAGTCTTTCCGAAATCAATTACGTGTAGATTATTTCGGCCTTAAGTTCCATATCCTCTGATTTTCCTGCTTTGGGGAATTCTCTCAATACGTATTCTCAATCCCTGTGGCTTAGTGTTTCAGAATCTCCTGATCCCTTAACTGAGACTTTTCTCCTTGATGCGAGTATCATGGACGTCATGTTTCTCAAGGAACCACCTTGGAACAATACTCATTATCGTCCCTTGTTCCTGCCTAGCCCGATAGTCATGTCTATGTGTCTTAAGGAGTTCTCTCCTCCACTGCCTATTGACGTGTTAGTTTATCCTGACGTGGTCAAGATCTTTCAACTACGGGCACCTTTATCCCTTCATGGATTTAGGATTTTTCTTCCTCCCCGAGTTTTTACTGACTTCCCATTATTGCAATGGGGTTGCCATTAGAATCATAACCCTTCCTCGCCCAGGGGGCATGGGGGCAAAGCCTTATATGAGTTCTACTCTATTATTTGGCCAAGTTGATGCTTACTCATCATGTCACCGGTAAACCTCTGGTGTTCATTTGTGTTGATTGATTACCTGAGTCTGCGCATGGACTCCCTCAAAAAGTACTATGGTTAGGTCATCTTGCATGGTTGCTTGTGTACATTAGTGTGCCATTCATTTTTGTGCAGTGTTGTTTGGCGTGTTACTTTTCAAACAACTTTCCTGTTTACTATGTTTTCCCTACTTTGCAGATGTTTGTGAATCCTCACATTGGTTTCGCTGATGGTGCTTGCCGTAGTACCCAGAATCTATCCTCCGTAGCATGGGCTATTTATGACCCTCACGGTGAGTTGATTGGTCTTCAAGGTATTTGTTTAGGTCGCACAACTAATAACATTATTGAATACAAAGCAGTGATCGAACTATTGTCAGAAGCCATTGCTTTTGACATTTGGGAGTTGGTTGTCAACCTGAATTCACAACTTGTTGTCCTTCAACTCAACGGGTAATATTCTATCACAAACCCTAAGATATTGAGAATGTATCTCTGTATTCGTCTATTGGAAAGACATTTTTATTACATTACATATCATCATATTCCAAGACGCATGAATACATTGACAGATGCATTAGCTAATTATGTGTTGGATATACATTTACGAAACATGTGAAAAGCCAAAACAAATCATTTGTACCATAGTAAGAAAGAAAATACAACATCTATATATATATATATATATATATATATATATATATATATACATATATATATAATTATGTGTTGGATATACATTTACGAAACATGTGAAAAGCCAAAACAAATCATTTGTACCATAGTAAGAAAGAAAATACAACATCTATATATATATATATATATATATATATATATATATATATATATATATATATATATATGTATATATATATGTATATATATATATGTATATATATATATGTATAGATATATATATATATATATATATATATATATATATATATATATATAGATATATATATATATATATATATATATATCTATATATATATATATATATATATATATATATATGGTGATAATGTTTGATACATCAAAACCCCAAAAAATAATATGTGTGTTCAAATAATATTGGTGGCTCGCAGGCCTCATATATCCGTGGCATGCAAGCCTTAAAAATGTAAAATGCTAGACCTAGGAACTAATCAGCATGGTGATCGTGGTAGCATGAAACGGCTCGTGAAACATGAGTCAACAGTTGGCGGATCCAATCTGATACCCCCACCGTGTGTCTCTGGTACTGGTGAGGAATGTCTCCCACTTGAGCATACTCTGGGATACCACGAGTCAAGCCCTCAAGGTTCCTCACGATATCCTCCTTGTTGTCACTCCCCTCTTGATAAGGAGCGACATCAAACTGGCGAGCGATGTGCCTGGCTATTGGGGACATCCCAGCAAGACGCTTTGGTCCAACATCTACATTGGTAAAACGAAATGTTATAAACACATATATAAAAAACAACTAAAAAATAACAAAATTAAAAAAATGAATTTTTACCTTCATCGTCGAAATCCTCTCCATCTCACAGCGGCATGTCTGGATCTCCACGGAAGTTGGTGCCACTGTATGGCCAATCCTCCATGACAATCAGTTGTCGTCGTAGCCATGAAAAGAAGGCGGGCCTGTAAGACATATGCTGGCCCCCAATGATCCTAGGCATCAAATGACTCCAATGGGCCATCCGTGGGTCTCGTGGCATCAGAGGATCTACCTCAGTCAATTGGTACTGGAACAACGACACCCATTCCAAGAAAAAGGTCACTAGTACGGATCCGAAGCAAAATTGCTTCAGATTCCCCGCCTTAGCTTTTGTCAGCTGGCGTTTTATGTTGATCTTCATGGCTTCCGCCCAATTGAAGATCGTCGGTGCTGTACAGTCGATGGCATATAGAAATTTCAACTTGTTAGTCTCGTGCACTGCTTGGGACCCCGCCACTCTGTTGATAGTCAATAGTAGCACTCTCAGTGTCAGATCTCACACGGTGGCAATCTCAATCTTGCCACTCTTGGATTTGAGGGCTTCAGGGCAATGTTTGGCAAGCAGCATGGATATGCTTGCCCCAATCGGTCGTGACCCATATAGGTTGACTAGTTCCCCTCTCTGGGACAGTCTTGTGATGAAATATATGTCTGAAGTTTCTAACTCTAGCTCCTGGTCACCAATGATGAATATTTCCCGATTTATGTCCCAGAGACTAATAAGGTATCGAAGCAGCTCAGGTTGGGCCCACATCCCTGGTGTAAGAAAGAACTTGAGGAGCCCACAGTTCCTCAAAGAATTCAAGCAATTTGGATCATTCAGTGCCTAGGTGTCCACATCTTCATGCTCACGTTCTTTCCAGTCTACCATTTTCGACGATTCTTTCCTACAAAAACCATATATTTAAGTCAATAATCATTTTTGGCCAATAAAATTTGGATTCCAATGGTGGTTTTGAAAGGAAAATGTTTTTTTCCTTGTTCATGTTGCCAGTGCGCCTGTTTTAAAAACATTTGCACCGATGGTGTGATAGGACATTTTAATCACCCTCGGCCAGTGCGATTCCATGCCCGAAACTCGCGCTAGTCGAGGGCGATTTTTTTTTACAAAACCTCCCTCAAAAATCCAAAAAATGGATGAAAACAAGAATAAATGGTATGGAAATGGAGCTTAGGGCTTTGGCTCTTACCTGCAACTGGCGGCTCAGCGAATGACCTCCCAGATCTCCTGCAATCTGCTCCAGAACAATTAGGGAAAAAGTGGGTGAAAAGTTTTTCATAGCAAGGTAAAATGGTAAATGGTAAAAAATATTTACTTTTCCTCCCTTTTATTCAGTTTTTTCATGAAATATTAGGTTTTGTAAATGTTTTGACCTATTTTGCCTCAAGAATTGGATAATGCACTTTACCTTTTTGTACAACGACAGGTGATGGATGTTCGACAATGATGCCGAGTCACGTTTCAGCTCTTTTCTCGACTCGTAAAACTCATATGAAAAGATTGCCGAGTATTTTTCCCTTTTGACTCATAAAAGAGAATAAAATGGGGGGTCTACTTTCAAGCTCTTTTCCGACCCTTTAAAAATGAAAAGATAGCTGAGCCCTTGTCATTTCGAACTTGTTAACAGATGTGAAACATCGTGTGCCCAGTATACGTTTACCCCTTTTTCAAGCTGGGATGCACTATTTATGAAAAAAGTTACTCCTTGACTGAAATGGTCAAGCGGTTCTCTCAAGTATCGTTTTCTACATTTTCGGGCTTGAGAGACACAAATGTACAAAAAGGGACTATGTGGAGTTTTCTTTTCTGTGTCTTTTTCAAACTCTCTAAACATGAAAAAGATACCGAGTTACACCTTTGTCAGACTCATTAAAATATTAAACGACATCGGATTCGTCATCATGACGAACATGAGCTTCTCCTTCCTAGGGCTCGTTAAACTTACTAGGTCAGATTTGTCCGAAGGATGAACTTACAGTGAAAGCATATGCTATCCCCTTCAAGCTTGTGATTAAAAATAATTGGGGTACCTTCCAGGAATGGTGGGGGAAAATTTGGAAATCTAATCAGTTGTGTCGGCAACTCACTCTTGAACATGACACTTTCTTCTTCGTGTCGGGATGGGATATCCTCCTTTGTATCGTTGACCTCCCTGGGTTGGGTCATTTATTTTTGCCTTCCATTTGATCTCTGCCATGTCATCATGACCACCGATCCTATGGATCCAAAATCTGCCAAACTTCTAGTCGTGTCGCCGATATGTTCAAGAGTTGTCCTTCTGCAGTTACACTTACCTCTGATTCTCTGTATCATCCAAAATAATTTTTCATCCCTTTGTCTCGTGTCGATGGTGTGGGATACATTATGGCCCTCCTTCGACATGTTCGCTTCTTATCGACTTCAGCTCATTATTCGAGAAGTTGACTAAGAGACTCCCTTCCATTACCTTAGAGCTTGCATGCCTTAATGGGAAGTTCTTCGCACTCGACGAAAATTTTACATCATTGGCTTTCGATCGAGTGATTTCACAGGTGTTCGACTTGAGTTCCTCTATGCACATTTCATGGATTGTGTTTCTAGTACCTTGAAGACCATTGCCATTATTGGTGGTTTCTCTCGTGCTTGTTAACGGTTCACATCTAGTAATCAAGTGATTTTCTAGCATGTTCGACATCAACACATCTATTCACATGTTAGAATCTGTACTTTGATCGGGTCGTGTTGGAGCGCAAGACCCCGGGCTCAGATCACAGAAGTCCACGTTGCGAAGTGATGTGACATGATTATATTGATATACATGTCTCGTTCAGATGGATGGCTGCGACCATACCATGAGTTATCATATGTGATCCTTCTCATTATTGGATGGTTGTGAACATACCTTGGTTTCAACATGATCCTCTTTATCGGATGGCTATGCCCATGCCTGGATCCATTCACATGATCATTCTCTGGATGGTTGCATCCATACCACGATTCATGTATCATTTGATAGGGTTTTCAGTTTTGTATATGTATCTATACTTTCTTGCAAGTTTTCTAATGACAGACCCCAGTTCCCTGCATTGATTCATAAAGAATTTCATCCCTCACTCTAGTTCGGCCTTCATGCCTTAGGAAGCACCTGTTACACAACATTTTGTCACTGTCCCTGTACTCCCCGTTCCTTGATCCTGGAGGACCTCTACAGTGAACCCTACATGCTTTCCCTTCATGAAGAAACTCCCATTGTATCCCTCTTCATGAGCATAACAATTCCCTTTTGCATCATTTCCCACAAATCTTCTGTTTTTCTCAGTTTACAGGATGACGCTAATGACCTTTGTCCTCCTCATGCTGATATATAGGAAATAACACTGTCCCTAGCAATGACCGGAGCGACTGAGGTTTGTTTTAATCGTGCTGATCCTCTTTTAGAAAGTTTTTTAAATAAGGAGCCAAAGCTTCCAGCTCTAGAAGCTTCATAACGGAAGTCTAGTAAATGGTTGACCCGGATGGAGTCAAGGATGTTAGTTTGGGCTCCTTTCCCCTATAAGGATGGAACTACCTCAAGAGATAAGACCTTCTCCCATGAGAAGAGGAACCATCTCCCATCCATTCATGCTATATAAACCTCAATTTTTCCCAAGCACAAGCTAGTGTTAATGTTGGTGTGCTAGTGCTAATTGAGTTTGGAGTAAACAACAAGCTATTCATAGTTGTAGCTCTCTAGTTGTGTGTGAGGGAGAAGTGTGAATTTGGTTTAGTGTGAAGCCTAAATGGAAGAGCCTTAAAACTATCATTGTTGAGGCCATCATGGAATGCTAACAGAAGTGTGTGGGAACCTGGTTTTGTCGAAGGAGAACGGCAACGTCAAGACAATAGTTGTAATCTCTTCTTGATTCAATATATATGCAACTATCGATTGATTTCCTACATAATGTGTCATCTCACATGTTTATGGTTTAATGTTTCTTGACTTGTTAAGTAGGTTGAATTACAATTTGTTTATTATCATGGTTATTGTTTGTTGTTGTTTACTTGTTTTAGGTATTCGAAGAAGGAAACGGGAAATAGCTAGAGTGAGCAAGCAAGGTGGTCACAAAACGAGATAAGTGTACTAAGAGGTAGGCCCTCTTAATTGGTTCTAACCTAAGGAAACTTTCCATAGAATGTATTGGTTGTGGCTAGACCCATTATCGGGCTAGAGGAATTGTTTGTGTCCGCACTCATAATTTTACTTCACCACAATTACTTAAAGTCATGAGTTCTTTTTGGGAGAAAGTTTAATCAAGCGAATAATAGTTACCTTAAAGGTTTTTATGCCATCCCTTTCTTTTAAGGAGCAGTATGCTACCCCATCTATTAAGTAATATCTATGAGATTAATAGTAACCATAGTTAAATATAAAAACAAAAATGGTCAATTGAAGGATAGGAGGTCTCATCACGAGCCGACCTACCATGATCATAAGTTATATCATTGTGACATTATGATTATTGGTCACCAAGCCAAGGTAATGGATTTTGATCACAAGGTTGAAGGAAAAGAGGTCTCATCATGAGCCAACTTGTTCACCATTTTTGATCTCATGAATGACATTGTTGTTAGCTAGTTACCAAGCCATGAAAATGATCTTCAGTTGACATTCAAATAAGTTTAAGATGATCTTTTACAACTATGAATTTATTCCTAATAGATGGGACACTGACAACTAAAAGGGTTAAAAGGCATCCCTATCGAGGCTATAGACACTTGCTGGCAGTAGTGGCCATGCCTATGGTATGGAAGTTAAATTAATACTATGTTTTCTCAATTAGCTTGTTTACTCGAAAACTTATGTCCAACTAAGATCACTGTTGACCTATAAATTCATTGAAACATTGAATTCATGGGGTAAATTTTTACGAGTTCATGAATGATAATGGTATATATATTTATGTGATAAAATATAATATAGATAAAAGGTTTGGATATCTGAATTTGAGCATTTCAAATTGCCTAATTATAATTCCTTCATTTTTAAACTAGGTTCTGTATCTTCACGATATACATAACTGCTTCTCCCCAATGTGTCGCCATTGTTGTAGTGAAAACACAACAGCCCCATTTTATTCTATCATAATAGGCATGGGGGCCCTATTTTGCATTGCATATAGGTTTTGAGTGTGATTGCTACATTTCAAGTCTAATTTTCTTTTTATTTACATTTGCTTTATTTTTATAATTTGCCTAAGTTTGATTAAGTTTGTTTGTTAATAAAATTTGTAAATAATTTTTTGTTTTAAACATCTTAATTATTTAGGTTAATGAATAAAATATCCCTTGAGACCAAGAAGTGTGCATAGGCTTTAAGCCTTAATCATTAAACAAGTGGCTATTATATATTAGAGATATTGGAGCTTTGACATCAGAGGAACCCTTTTAGAATTCCCCAATGTCAAAACCCTGATTCATAATAATGTGGAAAACCCTTTTTATAAGACTTCAGAGTGTTAATTCAAACATATCATACAACCAAGGTCCGACCATTATATAAAGGTGCTATTATTTATAAGCACTGTCGGAGGACCCACATATGACGTAACCCTCCTCCGCTCCCTTATATCAGAGAATCTCATATCGGAGTTTTGTTATGTGTCACCACTCAAAACCTCCGATCTCCAAACTCTGATATATCACTTTGCCGGTCTCCGAACTCCGATATATCACTCATCTCCGATATCTGATAGGTCTTCACTCCAACCTCCAGCATACTATTCCTTCCGATAAATGGATCTGATATGTGTATTAACATTGGTATAATCGGAATATCACATCCTCTCTCATGTCAGAACTATTTTCAGTGGAACATATGTAAAATCGCCGATATGGCTTAATCCTCCGATCGTCGATGTTGTTACGGACCCCATGTTAGATGCCTATACCAATAGGTTTCATATTTCATGATTGGCAAAAGAAGTTCCAAATATGCTCTGCTTTGGTGATGCAAAGATCCCATATTTCCAAGAGAAGGCAATATGTGTACATAGCTTGATGTTGACTCAATTTTGGATGGATGGTCCAACAGCCTAATCTGGATCATGCCATGTTTCACTTTTTGTTGTAGAATAGAGAAAGAAGTCTATCCAAACTGTTTAATCTTGGCAGACCAATAGTTAGGTAGAGAATTAAGGTTCCCAACTGCTTAATCTGGGGCCTTGGAAGCAATAAGGGTAGTTCTAGATAGAAAATCAAAAGAAAAAGCCAAAGGAAAAGAAAACGCACATGAGGGTCTGCAAGTCTAAGTGCACCCTCCATGAAGAAACAAAAAATGCTAGGCAAGTAGATGGGTAGGTAGATGGGGTTGCAGAAATGTCATTCCTTTCAATTGAATTTTGCTGGTCTAACATAAAGGAAACATCAATGGATAGAGAAGGTCCTCTCCTCCATCATTTTGCAGCAACTCAATGGAGCATGTCTAACTTCCTAATTTCCCCCCTTCACATTTATTGCTAACATCCCTACACTAGTTGTGTTCATGAAAGAAGTCAAGGTCTTGTGTTGGTTCTTGTTTCTTTAAGAGCCACATTTCTTGTCTAAAATTCTTTTCATTTTGATCTACTTCCTAAACTAAGTTGATTCCATATAAAACTTAGTGTTTCCACTCCTCATCCACCTCTTCCACTCATATTAACCCCTAACTTCTTACTATGTAACTCCCTATACCCCCTATTCCCCTATTACTATGTAAATTATGCAAAAAACCCAAAAAAATTACATATCCCCTTCCCCGAGCATTATAGCTCTATGATTGGTTTCAAATGTTTTGAGCGCTAAACATTAGAGTGCGACCCACAGAGCGCTATAAATTAATCCTGGGATTAATCTAAGATCAGCTTGGATTAATAACCTTAATCCTGGTTTTGTAAATAAGCCCGCGCATAATCCACTTTGCCCGTAACACAGTCAAAAACCCACTTTTCTAATGTTTCACCGGGCGCAGATTACACAAGTAATATTATTTTATTGTCCCACCCGCTGCCGTATCGCCCTGACATCTTATTGACCCGTCGACCGTCGGATCTGGGCCTTCCCATCCGATGGCCCACATCCATATCGGGTCGGCCCCGATGACTGCGCTTTATCGCTCGAGAAACTGTTAGAGGGTGACGTCAGGCCTCTGCCACGCGTCACCCCCAAATTTTCTCGGGTCGCCCTCTGACAATACTGCTTCCGTATCAAGAGCGGTCCGAGAAAAACCATTTACCGCTTGTGCTTTACCGCCATGCCCACGTCATTGCTACGTCACGCCACCTCACCGCCTCATCATCACCCGGCCCACCACCGCTCCGACATGTCCGCCACCTATGCAATCCCCGTGGACCACTCGCAGGCCACCGCGTCACCCGATGACGTCATGCTGACATCACCCGATGACGTCATGCTGACGTCACCCGACCCTGACCCCACCTAATGACGTCATGCTGACATCATCCAAAAAAGGCGCTAATGGCCCAAAAGTCCATATTTTCGCCGAAAATTGCGTTTTTCTCACTTTTTGCAAAAACAACTATTGCTCCCCCTGCATGCGAATTAAGACCAATCCGTCACCAACCTGCAGAAATCGCTACAAAGACCATGGGCGCGTCCATTACACCTACATTTGTAACCATTGTCGGCAATTCATAAGGTATTTATCCAAATTGTTCCCTCCGCGCCTAGTTTTGTCCATAATTCTCCAAAGATAGCTTAAAAAGACTGAGGAACACTGTAACTACTAGCAAATCTCCAATAACCAGTATCTATTTTCAATTGTTGGGTCGGAATTCCTCTGCAGAACCCGCATTTAGCCAAATTTTCCTAAATTCACAGACAGTTCGCGCATTCGTGAACTTAAGACCCGAGCTCCGCTAATTCACCATGAATACAGTTTCACTAGGCCTGGCATTTGCTCTATCAGTCCTCTGGGCAATATTTCAATTGTTGGCACTACCAGTTACCCTCTGTTCCTCTGCAATTCACCTCTCTGTTCCAGAGATACCCCTCTGTGTTGCTCTGTTTAGTAACACCAGTTCTAGTACAAGTCATAGTACTACTTAACCATGGAAACACCAGTAGCCCTGAATATTCAACCTCTGAACGCCCCACAAAGAGAGTTAGAATGGAAGGCCCTAGGAGATAAAGATTACCAAATGATAGACTTGTTCTCAATAAATTCTAAGTTTAATATTCATATGCTAAATGAATTGAAAGCTCAACACCTCAGTGGAGCTGATATTTTAGGGATTTGGGACTCCAACTTGCCCATTTACAACCTCCCTCAAGTCAATGTCCTTCCAGACCTGATCCATAGATGCTGTGAGAACTATGATCCCTGTCAAAGAGCTGTCCTCAGCACATCAGGTGCAGTCTTGTTCCATATCACCCCTGAGGCCATAAATCAAATGATCAACTTTCATTCTGCAAGACCATTGACTCCTCTCTCCATGATGGACTTATTAAAGAAGGGGGGCAGGCTGTCCAGTGCCCAGGTCATCAAGATTAATCAATTATTTATTCAACCAAGCTCTGAAGCTCTGAGAACACCTCCTATTGGACATCCATATCTCAATGACTTGGGGAAGATGCTGGTGGATTTGATCAGCTATGTCCTGGGGTACAGGGGAATTGAGGATGTTGATGACACCATAATGGCCATGCTGTCCATATTTTCTCCTGGAAAGCCTCCTGCTATGCACTATGACTATGCTGAGTATATTGCAAACAAGATTCATGAACAACTGATGAATCTAGAAAGAGAAAAGGTGTTCAGATACACCTCATACATCTATCATCTGTTCCTATTTTATCAAGCAGACAGTTTCCCTATTCCTCTCAAGAAACTTGATGCCCAGGGAAATCCAAGGTCTGTAGTATTTTGGACCTCATTTTTTCATTGCATCTCTCGTTCACCATACACATACTGTGAATTCATAGACCTGTTCATTCATCCAGCTATGACTTTGTTATTTGGTGTCCCTCCTCCAAGATTGACTGATGAGATGCAAAGAATACTTCACCTCTCAAAGGCCTACAACATTGGTGATTGGTACTTTTACCAACACCATACAGTAATCAGAATATATGGCTGTGAGTTGGACCCTTATAGGCTGCCAAGATATGTCCCTATGAGACTATTTGCCTTGGAGTATTTCAGGCAGTTTGGAAATGCAGACCAAATCCATTTCCATAGTAAAAACAAGAAAGTGCAACTAAAGGTCAGGAACCAGCTAGGCCCATTTCTTTACAACCAAAGGGAGGAGGGATGGAAGGAAGCTGATAGGATCCTAGAGGGCCTCCGATTAGAAACTAGTTTCCGCTGGATACCTTATGACCCTAATCATTTCATTTCTCTAAGGAGGGTAAAACATAAATTGGGTGGCTATGCTCACATTAGATTGCCTCATATTGAGAAATATGCCAATCTACTAAGTTGGAAAGAGGGCACTCTAGAAGAGCCAATGACTAGAGAGCAAATGCTACAAAGAGAGGCAAAGAATATTGAGAAAGAGGCTGACTTGGAAACTTGTGGGCAGGTTTCCTCTTCATATCAAAGGCAACTTGGAGCAGCTGCCTCATCTTCGACAGCACATCAGCAAGCAGCCAAAGCTACTTATCAGGCTTCCAGCAAAGGCAAAGAGAAGCAGATGGAGCAAGAACAGCCACCTCCTACAACAGAAAAGCAAGTAGAACAACAAGAAAAAGGGCAAAAAGAGGGGCAAACAATACAACAGCAAGAACAAATAGCTGAAGCCCCAATATCCACTGAGCAATAGGCTCAAGAGAATGTGCCTCCTAGGCAAGGAAAGACAGTGGAGGCCTCAGTGCTACAAACTCCACAGAAAGAAGAAAAGGGAAAGAAGAGGGATAGAGAGCAGGAGACTCCCCTCACCACATCCACAAATCAAGGGGAGAAAAGGCACAGAATGAATCCCCTCTCTGAGGAAGAAATGCCTATGGGGCAATCTTTGGGCATGGGCCCACCAAGTATGGAGGCATCTGCAAGTTCCTTTCAGCAGGAACAAGAAAGAACAGTTGGAGGAGAAGTCAGCTCCTCAACCCAGCAACGCAAAGCTGAAACAGGCATCAAACAACAATTTATTGATATCAAAAAGAAGAATGAGCCACTTAGGATACAGCTGTACAATCACCTATTGAAAATGGCTCCTACAAACCAGCAGAGGTTGATGTCTGCATATGATGTAGAAGAGGGCAAAATGATAATGAGTCATTTCATGCCAACCATGCTGCAGCCACAGTCAGCTGCAGACTATATAAGGACCAACCTTGAGGTCCTTGCAAAAGACATCCACCCTATGGATCAGATTGAATTGCACAAGCAAACGGGTGAGATGGTATATGCCACTCTGGCAGACAAAACATTGGTAAATTATAGGCTGGAAAATAGCCTAAACAATACAGCTGCCCAACTTGAGTTGGAGAAAGCATCCTCTCAGGCAAAAGACAACCGAATCAAAGCATTGGAGGATATCATCATAGAACTTGGGCATGATCCCAAGGACACCAAAGCTATACAAGCGCTGCTGAAACTAAGAGATGCAGATATGGCAGCACTAAGAAAAATGGTTAAGATCCCAGCAACTCTTCACCCACAAACAGAAGAGGTTGCCCAGCTAAGGCATGACCAAGATGCAACAAGCATGCTGATATCATTATACAAACAGCTGATCCAGACAGAAGAGAAATTGGGAGAATTAGAGGCTGCACTGCAGGCAGCCCTACAACAAAAGGAAGTAGGCCAAACATCTCAGCCTCCTCCACAAATAATCAACCTTGAGGAACCCCCTCAAACTAGTGCTCCTCCTACAGAACAGACAGCTCAGACAGCACCATCTACATCAGCACCAGCACCAACAACAGAGTAGGCTCCAAGCCTTGACATGCAGAAGCTGAAGAATGAAATCCAGGCCTTAGAAGCCCAAATGGTAGAGCTAAATGAAGCCAGAGAGAATTTAGCTAAGCTGAATGAAAAATATGACAAATCCAAGCAAAGTGTAGCAGAAAAAGGAAGGGAAATAAAGGCCCTTAAGGAGAAGATAAAGGAGCTGGAGAAAGAGCTCACCCTTGACAAAGTGGTGGCTGAGCTCAAGACAGTTTTATGGCCCAACATTGGCCAATCAATCACAGATCAGTGGCAGTATATTGAAACTATTCATGAGCAAATGGAGCTCATAGGCAAAGCACACAGGGAAGTCCAGAGAGCAAGGGCATCTCTAGGCAATATGCCTGAGATAGCCAACAGAATGATTAACGTGCTCAATAACCGTACAGGTCCTCAGCTGGCAGCAATGGGAATCCCCAATAGAACTGAAACCATCCTGCTGATAAAGAGGGTCCTTACATTGAGAAGCCTGGTACAAACACTGGAAAGAAGAAGCCAGGACATGCAGACAGAAGTAAACAAATTCATGGACAAGTTTGCTGCATTACAAGGCAGAGGTCTTCCTGGCTTACTGAACAGCGCAAGGAGGCTACTTTCACATGAGAACTATGCAAAAAGGGTCAATACATTTGCCACCAATCAGATCACTGAAAGACCGAGCACCTCAGAAGAAACAGGGCCAGCATCTGGGCAAAGTCTCTATGACAGAGTAGAGAACTTATTTTTTATTATGAATGAGATTAAACATTTGTTTGAAGTGCCTCCAAACTTCTACAAATATATAGAGGCAGATGAGACCTTGGATGCAATTTTGAGGCATCAATTGCCCACATAGGAATGGTGGACCAAAATGATACAGTTGATACTGTAACCAAGAGCCTTTCATCAAGTTTTGCAATCAAAAAACATAAGTCATCATATACAGGAAAATTTGATGCATTCAGTATTTTTGGAAAAGAATAAACTGGGCCAACTCAGCAAACCAATTCGGCCACTAAAGCAGCACTGACAGTTACAAATGACAGGGCCGAGAAAGCTACAGCATGACAAAGCCATAAAGACACATCATTCAGCATTAATACAAAACGCTCAGCCGACTCAGTGGCCTCCAAAGGTCAAAAAGACTTCTGACAGCATTAAAGGGCATTCACTTTGTATTTAGAGCAGTAATAACTTCCTTATCTGCTATTTTGTAAAGTTGGTGAACATATTTATTTCTCAAGTGACTCAGCGGTTTAGATATTTTGTATCACCGATTGTATATATTCCCCCTCGCCGAAGGAGTAGGGGTTGTTGTTGATTTTCTCTTCTAGAGATCTTATGCTGTAAATGTTCAGAGTATTAATACAAAGGCTGATGGAATTTCGAAAGTTCTGTGTTGTCTGAGGCGTTGTGTGTGTTTTCTGAATGCTAGAGGATTCCTGCGTATTTCATGGCACAATAAGTTTCCTTTAAACTCTTCGTTATGTGTTTTAATTATTTCTTCATAACCCATTCATGTTCTATGTTTCACAGTTAATGGCAAAGAAAAAGAATAGTTTCAGGACTTATTCATAGGATACCCTGATCTTAATCTATGCTGTTATAAATGTTTTCTTCAGTTATAGTTATAAGGTGTAATTCTTAATTGCTGCACTTTCAGACTATATCTTTCACAGTGGTTATTGTTCAGGAATTCAGATCTGCTCCTGTGCAATATATCTCTTTCTCACACCCCCAGCTTAGTGGAAAATTCTTAATTGCTTTTCACTGGTTAAACGCACTTCATCATCACAATTTCAAGTTTGTTTCATGAAATATCTAAATGGCCCTGTTCTTTCAACAATCTCACTCAACATTTCAAACAACCTGTAGCCACAGACTCCATTGCCCAATGGACTAAAAACCGTCTGAAGATTTCCACCTAAAGTACTGAAAGACATCACTCAACCAAAACGTTAAACAAAACTGAACTCATAACTAGCCTAAAATCCTCACAAAACAGAGATAAATTTTAAAGAGAGAGCCCTCTCTGATTACAGTTTGGCTAGAAACTGTAATCCAAAGCTTGGTTAGTGGTTACCCCGGCCGTATTCCCTTGGGAGTCAAAGGGAACAACCTGGGTGTTAACACCCCATAAAGTTATTAAAGGGTTGATTACTATATCACATCCACTCCATATCAGAGCTACCCAATATCACAACTATTTCTTTTGTCTCATTTTAAAATTTTCGATATTTTTATCTCCGATACCACTCGGCCCTTGCCACTTTTCACTTCCATATGGGGCCATTGTTATAATAATTGAAAAGCCTTTTTTTAATGGTTTTCCAGGGAGTTTGTTGTGTTTCATTTTCAATACAGTTTTTGACTAAGTTTAATAATATAAATAATAAGATATATTTGACTGAAACAGGTATGAACCCAGGGTTTATATGGAGGAAGTATCAACTTGATCCGGGATTTCCAAACACTCTCTGCCATGTGACACATCGCAGTTCTAAACTAGGAAGATTATTGTAATAAAGACTAAAAAAGGTCAGCGCTGTGAGTGACAAATCAACCCTTCAGCTAAATAACAACACTTCAATATGATTTCCCAAATTCAGCATGTGATTCATCAAAATACAAAACCTCCAGATTCATTTAATTTTTATTTCTCGTTTGTTGAGAAACTGAAGGGATCTGTTAACTTTGAAACTATGTATAAATACCCTTTTGTTCAATCTTGTTGGGGGGGGGGGGTCGCTATCACACACAGGGGAGATCTATAATAATTCGATTTGCGCTTTTGCACTATTGTAGAGCACAAAGAGTTTTATTGTAGAGATTGTAGAGAAGTAATGGCTTAATTATAAAGGGACTTTGCACTATTGCAAGAACTTTCATTAAGGGTCAGAGCTACTCTTGGAACTGTGGTAATACAATTTTGACATGATTTTAATTAATTCTCATTCTTGTGTACTATTACCGGAATGCAGGATTATTGTCTCATTGTTAAAGTTCCATTTTTGGTTCCCATATTTATTCTAAATAGTATTATGTTTCTTTGAAATTATGCATTATTGCTGTGTCATTAACATTTGGCTATTGAATCTTTGTTAAAGCTATCTTTGTAGGGTAGAATGAGATGAGAATTAATCTTAATTCATTGAAGTATTCTTGTAGTGACTGATAGCTATTTATTATTCATTTGCAAGCTTATTTTTCTTTCACTTGTATTAGTTAATGTGAACTACTTCCTTTAACTAATATAAAATCATATGATGAATTATATCAGTTCTTTCCCCTCGTTTTAGTTAACTTTCTCTTGGATTAGGAGAGGGCTATCCCATTCTAGTTTGAGATAAGTTTTACATGTTTTAGATTAGTTATGAATTTACATCCTTTATCTTTGCATCAAGTCCCCTCTTAAAGAGGAAAACAAATAATTTAATTGCAATTTGATCAACCTTAAATCGATCAAACCTTTGTGTTGATATATTTCTTTAACTTACATATTTAAAGATTGATACAGAGGAAATGTAATATACTATGATGTGGATAGATTAACTCTTATTTTATATTAGATTAGTATTATATTAGTTTTAGGTAAGCCTTAGATAATAGGGTAACTGGATCCATAACTAGTCAGAACCACCATCTTCAAGGGAAAAGGAGTTGCTTTAAGTTATCGCCTGGGTGGTCTCCCCTAATGTTGACAGAGGAAATTTTTGCCGATCAATAAGGCCCAAGATACAATATGCCCTTGGCTAAGAGTATCCCATCAATAGAGTTCCAACACATAATATCTCACCAATCCATCTCGTGGGAGGGATAATACATGAATGCTTGCACATGGAATAAGCCTATCGTGCTGATGCTACCTGATGCTTAACTCATGCTGCTTCATCCAATCACCCAACATGATCCATTTGTAGAACTATTCCCTGCTCTCCCTAATGTATAAATATGGTTTGGTAGTGTTGCAAGCCTTATCTATGTACTCCTATCAAGGGCTACTTTGGAACTCCCAATTGTATTCCTACTATTGCCTTGTGAGGGACTTGAGACGTTCCTCTACACTAGACAGTTTGGCTGCTAACTTGACACATACCCTTATGAGATCCTCAAATTTTCTGTTCTCTTGTAAAATAGTGTCTTAGGTTGTTTGGACTCTCTACTTCAACATCATAAGATCTGTCTTGAAATGCGCGATCTTTTCTTGTAAGTCCTCTACAGGCAATGTTGGTGTCCTGCTGAATGTCTCTGTACTTGTTTGCACCAGATTTCCCATGATCACAGATTCAACTTGAGCCTTTGACCGAATCTCTAAGAATGGTTCATCCTACACATTATGTTTGTCATGCTCCTCCTCATGATCATGCTCATCATGTCGGTTCACTACTGTTGGCTCCTCACTCAAGTTTTCTTGGCCTCCCACATCTATGAAGACAATATGTTGTTCATCTTCTCCAGTTGTCGA
This sequence comes from Pinus tabuliformis, assembly GCA_031772625.1. NCBI lineage: Eukaryota > Viridiplantae > Streptophyta > Pinopsida > Pinales > Pinaceae > Pinus > Pinus tabuliformis. The sequence goes on along the minus strand of CM062816.1, from coordinate 813,797,698 downwards.
ACATAGATGCACTGGTGGACTGCTATCTATACTTGATTTCTCATATTCTTTATGGACATCCTCCCAGATACCTATGGACTTAGTTGTATAGGAGTCTACCTTATCAACACCATTAGGTAGAATTTCCTCATGCACTTCTGAATGCTTGTCATCCTGCAAGTCTCCCTGAATAATATCGTGTTGCTGCTCACCATCCTGGAAATAAATAGATCCAACTATAGAAGATTTCCCATGATCTGTAATTATCTCTACTTGTTTTTTCCTTGTTGAATCCTTACTGTCATTTAGACATAAATGGTTAGGTGCCCAAGGTCCCTTGCAGATAAAGCATAGACCTCTCCTTCTTTGTTTAGTCTCATTGCAGGTTTTTTTCTATATTCCTCCATCAATCCTTCTCAACTCCTTCCTAGTTAGCACCCTTCTAGGAAATTTTATGTTTTTCCTGACCAACTTCTCAACTAGATCATAGGAGGTTGGTGATACCATTTGTTGCTTCCTCCAAATGGTCAACACTTTGGTCTTAATGTCTTGTGGATGTTAGCATCTCCTTCTAAGAACAAGGATACAATATTTTTCATGCTTGTTTTGCAACAGTCTAGATGAGATGATGTAATGTTGGCATAAAATATTTGGAGTAACTGAAAGATTAAGTCATCACATTCCAAATTCAACATAATGGTGCCAAAGCTAAAATTTTCTATGAATTTTAAAATTTTGCACTACTTCTGAAAGGTAGGAAGCATGATGTTGTTCAACCCTTGAAGGGATTCTACTATCAGCTGCAATATCTCTCTCATGATATCATTATTGTAAGGTAGTAGCGACAATGTTAAAGTTATGATCCCGTTGAGACAAGAAACAACTATGATCTTGACCTCTTCACAAGGATGCTCCTAGAGTTTGGGTTGTATTAATGCAAACATAGATGGATTGAGGGCTCAACTGATTTTCTTCCATTCTGGCTGCCCCACTCTGGACAAACATGTGTCTAATTATTCCAACTTATGAAGGTCTATGTCTGACTTTGTTTGTTGCAATTCAGATCCAAGTGTGAAGAGACACTTGATTTTTACATCTTCCTTCCAGATATCCCTTGATTGTTGAAGGATAACATGGACCTTCCGAGAGAAAGGCCTATTGTTCTGCTCTTTCTTTTGATCTATATGTTGTTGCCATTTTTTATCCACATAAGTATTGTAGCCTAGAGAATCAAATTATGTATTATTATGCCGATTCTATGGCATTTCCAAAAGTAAAATGATGACATTATGGTTTGGAATCAATGGATCTCAATACTTAGTCTTCCTTCTCTCTCCTCAGGTCTCTTCAATAAATTGGTTTACACTCCCTTTGAGAAATCGATCTATAATCAGCTTGAATCTTCAATCTCCATAAGAAAATTGAACACCTGCAAATAATAATAGTGGAGAACATAATAACCCAATGCAACAATTGTTGGTGTAGAATAAATCAAAGCCTCAAATATGGACCATTTCTATGGCATTCAATGTTCTCATTATCTTCAAGTTCACTCCTCTGCATGTCATGCATTGTCTCTTTTCTACAACTTACTTGCAGATGTGAACGAAGTCTACTTGGCCCGAATGCTGTCTCTTCCTCTCACTTGAAAACTCTATCCAATGATCTCATTCTCTGGAATTATCCTCCTGCAGGTTTTTCGCTCTGATATCATATTCAATAACAAATAACACACTTAAATACTCTTAAGAGTACACAATAATAATCAGAAAGTATAAGTGAAATATCCAACAAAGTGGGGATCAGATCAACAACAACAATCACTACAACAAAACCCTGTGATTAGCATCCCTTTTTTCTTCCTTTTTTGCGTCTAGATCCCATTTTTGGTGCTATTTGTGTCCATTTATCAAATATGGTGCAAAAATTGATGCAAAGTTTGCATCGAGTTTTTCACCAAGTCTTACACCAAGTTTAGCACCAGATATTGTAATAGGTTTTGCATCAGGTTTTACACCAGGTTTTACGCCAGGTTTTATGCCAAGTTTTGTGCCATCCTTTGCACCATGTTTTGCATCAATTTTGGCACCTAATTTTGTTTCACCAACTTTTGTATCATTTATTGCATCCACTTTTAGCGCCTACACTTGCATCAAATTTTTCATCATCTCTTGCATCCTCTTTTGCATCATTTTTAAAATCATTTTTTGCATCCATTTTTACATCATTTTTTGCATCCCCTTTGCATCAAGACTTGCATAAGGTTTTGTGTCTCATATTGCATCTACTTTTGCATCGAATTTTGTTGCATCAACTTTTGCATCATATTTTTCATCCATTGTTGCACCCATGTTTACGTCCACTTTTGCATCCCTTTTTGCATCTTATTTTTCATCTTCATTTTCTTCTTTTTTTTGCATCTATCATTACATCCACTTTTGTTGTGACACTATTTGTACCATATTTTGTACTTACTATTGTACCCATGTTTGCTTCCAATTTTGCATCCATCTTCGCATCCACTTTTGCATCAAAATATTGCATCCACTTTTGTGTTGGGTTTTGCATCTCATTTTGTATCTTCTTTTGCATATACTTCCATTGCATCCATATTTTTCATCCAGTTTTGTTTCTGTTGTTGCACCCATGTTTACAGCCACTTTTTCATCCTTTATTGCATCTTGTCTTGCATCCAAGGTTGCATCTTTTTTGTGTTTTTTATTACATCCACTTTATCGTCCACTTTTGTTGTGCCATATCTTGTGTCTATCATTGAAACCCACATTTTCTTCCAATTTTGCATCCACATTTGCATCCTCTTTTGTGTCTAATTTTGCATCAAATAATTTTTATGTTTTTTGCATCCCATTTTGCATCTACTTTTACATCCACTTCTAATGCATCCAATTTTGAATCTAATTTTGCGTCCACTATTGCACCCATGTTTGGTCCATGTTTACATGCATTTTTAATCCAATTTTGCCTCCTTTTTGCATCCAAGTTTGTGTCTTTTTTTTTGTTCATTTTTGTATCCACATTTATTTCACAACAATTCATGCTAAGTTTTATGCTTGCTATTACACCCACGTTTTCCTCCACTTTTTCATCCATGTTTACCTCTTATTTTGTGTCCAAGTTTGCATCAACTATTGCATCTACTTTTTCATCCACTTTTGTGTCAATTTTTCTGTATTGTTGTGCATCTACTTATGTTGTGTCCACTCTTCATCTAATTTTATGTCTATTGTTGCCCCCATTTTTTTTTTGACTTTTTCATCCATTTTCCAACACTCATATATTTTTTGCATTGATGATGTTTCTTATGACATAAACAATTATGAAAAACTAATGACAATGTCAATAATTATGACGATGATGATAATGAAGATGATGACGATAACATGAATTGTGATTATTATGATAATCAAAATGATGATAAAGATGATGGGGGTTATAATGACAATGATGATGATGACAATGATGATGGTGATGATAATGACCTTGGACAATCTTCCCAATTTTTAAATGTTGTCAAGGTCATAATCATAATCATTATCTTTAGAGTCATCTTCCAAGTCATCATCATTTGATCATCATTATCATTATTTTCATCTTGGTCATCATCAACAACAATAATGGCATGAATGATGATTATGATGTTCATGACGAAGTTGACAACAATGATGATAGAAATTACATTAATTATGATGATAGGGATGATGAAAATCATAATGACGATGATAATGGTAGTGATGATGATGATCATCGATCATATCTAAAAAATAAAGTTGTCATTTCTCTTGCATATATCATGTTTCCTAACAACCCTTTTTGAGCACTCGTAATATTTTTTGGGTTGATGATATTTCTTACGATACCTATAATTATGAACAATTGGCGACAATGTCCATAATCACAATGATGATGATGATGATGATGATGATGACGACATGAATGGTGATTATGACGATAATGCAATGATGAGATTGATGGTGGTGATGATGATGATAATGAAGATGATGACACTCCATCTAAACTAGGGAGATACTCATAATGAGAGAAACAAGTACTCTCAAGTTGAAATATTCATATAAGAAGGGATCTTGATTGATAAGAATCAACAATGATTTATATCGTCATAGCCAACATTGTCAAAATAGAAAGGCCTTGAATAACAAGTTATATCTCTCCATTAGATCATAACACAATGTTGGGAGGCATAAATTTGGACACCACTGCCTCTTTAGGCACTTACCACACTAGGATGTTCATCAGGCATGTCCTCGCATGATCATTTCCTAATCCACTGTCATAATATTTGACACCAGGAAATGTCGATCCTCATGACTATTCTTATCTTGGATTAATGTACTTGAATTATGGCGGTTAGTCCTAGTCAAAGCACAAATTCTCAAATAATATTGGTCCCAAATGTTTATCTAATCCACCATTCTCCCTACTGGTGTCTTTAGTAGGCTTACAACTGTTAGTCTCAGCCATAGTACAAGACAAATGGATAATATGGTGTCAATGCTCACTCCCTCTCAACCAGGGAGGAGACATCCACAAGCATAACCATTTCTCAAGAATACCCATCATTTTCATAGGGAATAACATAATTAATTTGTTTTCATCGCATGACGCCTTTATGATTAAGCATTCATAGATTTGTGGCAAAATATTTCCCCTTTTGTCATTTGTGATGAAAGAAAATCAAAAAGTGAAAGCCAAAATCATTAAAGATACACTATAAGGATTTATCTAAGTCTAAACTCTAAGGTTAAAGTGAAAATTTATGTAAATATTATATCTATGAGTTGTTCAAAACTTATGAAAACCTTATTCCCTAAGTCCTATATATAAGAAAAATCAAAAGAAAGAAAAATAAGGCCCAATGAATGGTAACTCATGTATTCACACCCTCTTTGGAAAACATATGAATATATACACTCCTAGTCACACTTGATAACATGTTTGTGATGGTTAAATCATGAAGTCCTCTTTTCCCCTTTCATTTTCACTTCATCATTTAAAGGGAAATTTTCTTGCCTAAGGGTTTCATTTCTACTCTTGGTTTACTTATGTCACACTATGGTCAATCATGTGATGGAGTGAAATACTTAAGTTTGTGGAGTTATTACAACAGTGTATTAAGTTAGTCACCACACACACATGTATTACATGTCATTTATCCACATGTGTGGGTTGGAGACTCATTGCTTGAGAACTTTAACGGATACTACTTTAGGGCCTTGATGGTATATCTTACAAAATCTCTTGGTAAACAATGTGATTCATCCTTTATTTTCTTCGAGACACTTGATAATATTGAAGTCACTCCCAATAATCCACGGAGATGGGGAGTATAAATTACTTGTGTTGGAAATAGAATTGAGAAATAGAGGTTTTCCATTTGAGATATTGGAGTCATAGACATTGGATACATGGTAGTAGTCCTCGATGTCAATTAACTAAAATTATATTGTCATAATGCGAAAAGAGGTAAACATATTGGTAACCTTGATGCCATGATCATTCCACCCAAGTATATCTAATCATCAATCGCTACTACTTGGTAATTCCTCCCCCATTTTCTAATTCTATCAGGTAGAACCTCACTTAATATTTTTATTTCTTATATCAACATTATTGATGGGTGCTTTGCATACCATCTTTCATTTAGGAGTATTTGTTTTCGTTAAATATTGAGGTCCCTCATGTTCCATGAGACTATTTTCATGGAAAATTTACACAGAAAGGAAGTATAATGTGACTAAAAAAAACATGTTCCAAGACTTAAGTTATTGGACAATGCCAGTTCATGACTCCTATATTTCCTTAACCTAGGACTGAATGGTGAACTTGATAGCCTTAAGGGAAATTAACCAATGAAAATCTCAAAAAGAGGTGACTTTTGACTTTATCACATACAAGTTAATTTACTAAAAAAAATATCCATAAAAATTTCATCAATCAATGAATCTTTAAAAAAAATATCCAAAACAATTTCATCAAGTAATGAAGCATTACATTATAAATTACAATCTCTAAACTTTTTGGGTACTTTTTGCTAAACCATGTTCAAAACCAACATATTTAATATTAGTATTTAAAAATAATATGGAAAATAACACATTTTCATAAATTAAATAACATGTTATTAATCCTAATAAATGTCACTAACATAAAACTAAAAAGCATGCAACTAATGGGAGTGACCACTCAAGGCCACCATAAGACAATTAATCTATTAAGACAAGGATTAATGGGGAAAGAAATCTACAAAGGACAAAGGCAAACCTATTTTAAGTTTATTGTTTTATTAGGTGCAAGTTGAACATCTCAAGATATAATGAAGAGAAGAATTAATTTTATTGCATTAAGAAAACCCAAGCACATTCTATAACTTAGCAAGGAAGAGATGTATAATACCCATCTCAGCGACACAATGCATGGCATTAAGTTACTTTTTTATATATAATTTAAACTTATATCATAAAATCACAAATTTAGCATGAATGGATGTTTAAAATCCATTTTTATAAAAAGAAAATATAATTTTTGTTATAAAAAAAAACCAGAAACTAAATATATTTTTTTAGAAAATAAAAAATACTAAACTGAATATATATTTAAAAAGAAAACTAAACTTAAGCAAATAAATTTATTCTTTTTTAATTTAAAATATTTTTTAGAATTTTTTTAAACACTTCCCTCCATTCTAAGAAGCAAAAATAATAATAGAAATAAGGACATACCAAAAATATTCCTTTCCTTGGTAAGTGTTTCCCACCATTCATTCCACTCACTCGAGGTATTTCATAAAACAGAGAATTGTTTTTTCATACTCTTTTGGCAAAGCCTATTGAGCTTCTCTTATGCTATATCTATTCCTTGATGGAGTCCTTGATATATTGATCAAGTTTTGATTCCTTGGAAATTAATTAGAGCAAAGAAAACATGAGTACTCTTATTTCCAAGTTCAATGCCTCTAATGGTGGACACAAGGCAAGGGAGGGGTTGCTATCGTGGTCATAACTCCAAGTTCATTGTCTCTGATGGTGGACGAGGCAAGGGAGGGGGTTGCGGTCATGGTCATGGTCGTGGAGTTTTCTCTTTTACATTATATTTAGGGAGTTCAAAGCAATTTGAATGGAATCATTTTCATCACTAGGTATAATGGATTAAGTTTGATAATGGATAAAATGAAGTAATTATTTGTGAGCATTTTTTCTTGAACGAACATTAGGATCCATCTTATTATAGAGAAAATTACATGCATTAAAAACAACTCAATATTTCATGTGACATTCATATTGTATGTGGCTTATTTTTCATTAAAAACAATTTACTTTTTCATGTGACATTATTTTTTTGTTAAAATTTCTTCTATTTCTAATATGAATTACAATTGTAATTTGAAATAAAGCTTCCAGTAAATATTAATTTACCAATTCTGCATGGAAATCATAAGAAACATTCACAATATAATATGAAGAACAAATGGGTACCTACTTCATATGGATTAAAAAATGCTTCTACTACTTAATGTGAATTACAAGTGTAATCTTAGTTGGATCTCCAATATATCTTAAGCCATATTTTCATTTTATTTTTAGTATTATTAAATTTTATTATGTCCTACCTCATTTTATTGTTAGCATTGTAATAAAAATATGCATTTTTCTATAGAATTAGTACTAACATGTAATATTGATTTTTTTTCCAGAACGCTATAGGTAATGACCACGAAGATGATGATATAGACTATGTTTAGATTAGATCATATATCAGAGATGATGATGATGAGGATGACAATGGCATTGGTGATGATTATGTGGATGATATTATCAGGATGGTCGAGATGATGATCATGGAAATGATCATGAGGATGAGCTTGACTATGATTTTCGTGGTGCTAGCTAGCCATGCATTATTTTTTATATTTAGTTGGATGTCTTAATATGGTAATCATACATTTGAATTTTAGTTTATTTGAATAATGATGATGATACTATCGGTGCTATCTTGTTACCTTATGAATATGTTGAAAATTGTTTACAATTTTTTTATGAAGAATTATTGTGTATGATGAGATTCCTATTTTTTTTATGGATGTTGTGAATTTACCTTAGCATAATGATATCTATGAAACATTTTTATTTGGTAATCTTACATTGACTTTTAGTTGATTTGATTAAATATGATGATGATATTATCATTTTTATCTTGTTATTTTATGTATATATTGAAAATTATCAACATTATTTTGATGGAGAATTATTATGTATGATGATATTACTATCTTTTGATGGATGTTGTGAATTTACCTTAGAATAATGGTGTTCATGAAATATTTTGATATGATAATCACACATTTCAATCTTAGTTGATTTGATTAAAGATGATGAGGATATTATTAGTATTATCTTGTTACTTTATATATGTGTTGAAACCTGTCAATACTTTTTTATGGAGAATGATTATGTATGATGATATTACTATTTTTGGATGTAATGTTGTGAATTTACCTTGGAATAATGATATATGCAATAAATGTTGATTTAGTAGTAATATATGTATATTGAAAATTGTCAATGATTTTTTTATGGAGAATTGTTATATATGAGGATACTGCTATATTTTTTATGAATGTTGTCAAATGCCCTTAAATTTGTTTACAAATACTAAGTTATGAATTTGAATTGTGTTATATTCTTAAATGTGTTATACATGAAAATATCTCCTCATCATCTTGGAGGAGAATACTTTGTTGTTGGTTGAAATACCCCTTTCTCCTAAACTATATAAGCCTATAATACAAGTTATGTACCATGAGGACCACGGTATCCTAGTCTATAACAAGTTGTCCCCTCCATCTAACTTTTGTTACCAAAATTCTCGCATTAGAGGAATTTTCAACTCAAAAAATAACCACCTAAGAAAAAATTAAGAAACTAATGAAATAATGCCATGTAGACAATTTTTTAATATACCATTTTTATTATTCTTTTACAAAAATTACCCAAATAAATGTCACATTTATCAAAATAATATATGTATTTTATATTCAAATGAATATATTAGCACAAGATTTAATAAAATTTAAATTAAAAAAGAAAATTCAAAATTTAAAGGAAATTTAAATTACCCAAATAAACATCACTTTTATAAAAAATAACCATCTACATGTACTTTATATTGAAATTAATTTGTTAAAACAAGATTTAAGAAAATTTAAAATATAAATTTAAGTTAAATTTAAATTTAAGTTACTAAAATAAATGCACTTTTATCAAAATAACCATATATTAATATTTTATATTTAAATTAATTTATCAATACAAGATTTAATAAATTTTAAATTAAGAAAGTAAATTTAAAATTTAAATTAAATTTAGGATTTAGGATTTTATATTTAAATTTAATTATTTAACACGCAATGATTTACCCTTCATTAAAAATATTTTCGATATTCTAACTTTTATAGATGAAGATATTAATTTTATTTTTGATATTTAATATAGTTTTGGGTCACTTGGGCACCATTCACAGTTAAATTATGTAAGTTATGTTATTAAAAAAAAATTCACTGCCTAGTCACACCTGTATGTCTTTTAAATTTTAAAGGATTTTGATTGGCTTACACATTATGACATGGAAATTCAATGTTAACATTTTAAAATGAAAATTCTTCTAATACGAGGAAAAAAGCTCGAGTTGACTATAATTTGACACTCTTGTTCACTTTCAGAAACTCATATGGTGGAATGTGATCTCTTTATCCTCATATTTAGATTTTTCCTAAAAATTAAAAGCATACAAAAGTGGGAAAGTGCCATAAAGCATGGGGAAGCTTTTCCCTGAGCATGAAAGCATCTAAAAAGTGGAAAATGCCATTTTTATATGAGGAAACGTTATTCACCGAATAGATTTTGCCAAAATTGAACTAATGAGGAATTTGGGAAATCTTCATAGCCTTTACTTTCCTATATATTGGAGGCTTGGCCATTTAGGAAATGATGGGAATTCGTGTATTGTCATGCTGCTAAGATCTATCTTGAGAGGGAGAGTTTTGGAGCTAGGTGTTGGGGGAGGTGTTGTTGCAACTGCATCTGATGGTTGTAACTTTCCTCCAACTCCTTTATTAATATAGATTAGTTGTTCTTCCTTCCATATGCTACTATTCATTCTTTACTTATCCTAATTAACTAATCAATGTATGGTATTTTGGTTTATATTTATTTATTCAGTGACATTTATATGTTTATGATAGTTTCAATTATCAAGATATTATGTTGTGAAGTTTTCTTTGTTATCTCTCTTGTGTGTAGGACCAAGATTTGGAGATATCTAGGAGTGCTTCCTAGCTACACTAAAAACTCCAACAAGAACTGCATGCAAGGACTCACATGAATTCATTCTTCTTTTCTTAATCTATACTCTACATCTTGATCTACTAAGAATCCTGAGCCTTAGAAAAACCTTTCTCTTAATCAATCTATCTTAGGTTTCTGGGATAAACTGAGAGGGTTTTATGTTCATCTAACTGTGCATTAAATCCTACAGCAAAATGATATTTAGAAATTGTAATATATTTCACTATGTAATAAAATTAGTAAAATGGAAGTAAAAGTGAAACTTTAAACAAGAAGCCAAAAGTGGATGTAACCATCGATGCAAAATTGGGAGTAGAATTGGATGTTAAACTAGCCATCAAAACAAGATGCAAACAATGAGACAAAAAGGGTTTTAAAGTAGAATTAAAAAAAGGTGCAAAACTAGACACAAAGAAGGGAAAAAAATAGGGCATACAAAAAGATACCAAATTGGGCACAAACAAGGATGCAAAAATGGACACGAAAATGAGGATGCAAAGAATGGTGTAAAATTAGGATGCAAAGTTGGGTGCAAAAAGGATGTAGGAAAAGACACAAAACAAGAAGCAAAATGGGACTAAAAAAGGGTGAAACTAAGGATGCCAAAAATGATGCATAACTAGATGAAAATTCAAACTAAAATCTAGGTGCAAAATGAGATGCAAATGTGGACACAAAATGTGGCAGAAAAAAGGATGTAAATTTGGATGCCAAAAAGGATGCAAAATTAGACACCAAAAATGATGCAAAATTGGACATAAAAAATGGTGAAAAATTGGACACAAAAGTAGAAAAAATGGTGCGAAAATGGGCATAAAAATGGCTCAAATTTGGATGCAACATTGGATGCAAAATGAGGTGCAAAAAATGATTCAAAACTTGGTGCAAAAACAAATGCAAAAGTAGACGAAAAAATGGCTCAAAATTGAACATAACACTAGACACAAAATGGGATTCAAAGTAACACATGGTCCAACATGGGGTGAAAATTTAGATGCTCAAAAGGATGCAAGAAATGTTGTTAAAAATGATGCTAAATTGGATGCAGCAAATGATGCAAAATTAGGTGCAAAATAGGATGCAAAAAAGGGAGACAAATGACACGAAAAAGTGGATGAAAAAAATGGTACAAAAATGGATAAAAATTTGGCACTAAATCAGATTCAACATATGGTGAAAAATTAGATGCAAAAAATGGTGTAAAAAAGGGAGAAAAATTGGTGCAAAAATAGATGTAAAAATAAGTACAAAATTAGAAGCAAAAAATGGCATAAGACTAGATGCAAAAACTGACACAAACTCGATGCAAAAAAAGGCACTAAATCAGATGAAAAAGATGGTGTAAAACTCGATGCAAATTACGACACAAAAATAGAAGCAAAGAATGGCACAAAACAGGAAGCAAAAAATGATGCAAAAATAGATGAAAAAAGTGGCACAAAGCTAGAAGCCAAACCTGTTGTAAAACCAAATGCAAATCTTGGTGCAAAATATGATGCAAAAAATGATGCAGAATTTGGTGTAAAAAAAGGATGCAAAATTTTACGTAAAAAAAAGATGCAAAATTTGGCGCAAAAAAGGACGCTTTAAAAATTGTACAATAGAGCCAGATTTAGCGCCAAGCTGCTCATCCCAATGGAGAGAAAAATACACTAAAATCTGGTGCTAAAACTGGCGTAAATTGCATGTTTTGTTGTAGTGAATTTCAATTTATTTGCATGAGAGAATTCAAAACATAAAATTGAAATTACACAATGGCTATATACTTATTTCCAACTATTGTTTTCAATATTTTTCACCACAGATGTGGATCTCTCATAAGAAATGCCATCTCTTCTTTGCAATTTCCTTCAATCAACACCCAACTCTGCCATACACCAGCTGCCTTAGGGAATCTGAGTCATCCTCAGAGAACTTGACGTTTAAAACAAAATTTCACCCCTGCTCTACCAGCGTCTGCAGGGAAATTCGATCTCTCGTAGGAAATTTGATTTCCTTGTTCTCATTCTCTTCTAATTAGTGGATTGATTCCCAACAAATCTTCAATTTCTCAACGTCACAGGAGTTCAATTTTCTTCCCCCAAGTCTTCTCAATTGCAACCCATAAATTCTCTCCTCCCTGCAAGTGATTTTTGCTGCCTTTTAATGATCCCCTTTCACCAGCAAATTTTCCTCTCCCATATCCCAATGACTTCCCTATCCCCTGCTCTAGTTCTCTTACTCAATTATCAGCCTCAACTGTAAATGATTTTCTTAATTGAATCACAGTTCAGTGATTCTCCACTCAGAGAACATGATTCTCCTTTAGTGCATGCAACTTGCTCACTTCCAGTTTGGTCCTGACTTTCCATGCCATCACTCAACAAGCCATAACTCAAGCAATTCCGATCCTCTTTTTGCTGTCCCATTTTCATTCATTTGAAACATAGGATCACTGTACATTTATCCCGTTCAGTTTTGTACTTGATACTTAGGAAATTTGTCCCTTCTTCTTGTAAACAATTTCCTCTCGTCTAGAACAACGATAGAGATTTCTCAAGCACCTAGTTCAGCCTTAGTATTATTTGAAAAATGCACAGAAAAACGTTGGGTACAATGAGAAATCAACCCTCAATGCTCTGACTCTTTAATATCTACAGATCCCTAATCAATGCAGACATGATACCTTGAAATTTTGAGCGTAAATAAATCTGGAACAAGATCCTTATTTACATGTTCTTGGATCTGAAAATGATAATCACCATATATTTAATCTCAACCACTGCAAGCCGCTCAACTCCTAGACACAATGACTTTGATATCATTTGATGGTGGTAGAAAATTTTCTTGGAACTTGTCCTCTGAATGATAAATAGCTCGGCTCTCCTACTGCTGGTGAAAAACAATAAATTCAACCCTCCTATAGGCTGATTGGACTCCTTCCCTTAGCACTATCACAAAATAATTGGATCTCAAAATTGCAGTGCAACATCTGATGCATATATATGTAATATCCCTTGTGATAAGTATTGAAATTCCAAAAATAAAAATGATCTATTAAAACATTTGGCATCCCCGACCCAATGGTTCATATATCAATAGATCCCGCGATCCCAATCTCTAAAACCTTGTAATCCCCTTTCTGTAAATGTCGCAAGGCTTTACAATCTTCCAGACTCCATTTAATGGTATTTCATCCTTTTATCTTCCTAGTCAATGGCCCCCGTGGTTCGGACGACCAATTCCCATGGCACCTGCAGTGATCTTGATACTTTGGTCTCTGGGGCGCTTAGCAACGATCATGATACTTCAAGGAAACCAACCCACTCCTGTGATTATGGTGCTTTCTGTTCAATAGAATCTATGCAGGGTTTTCAGCCTCCTCAACCCTTCAACCTGGCCATGTCCCACCATGATTAAAATCCTACAAAGAAACCCAAAACCAACGATCTAGAAACAACGATCTCAAACTAGAAACAATAGATGCAAAAAGAAACGCTTGTTCCAATATAGATCTAGATTTGTTCCTCGAATTGGTGGTATGAAAATTTCCAAAATAAACTATTTAGGGTGATTTTAAATACCACTGAAGATGGAAATGTCGGCTAGGGTGAGAATAAATCCCACCAAAGTTCCCTGCATAAAACCCTTTGGTTGGCAAGATGCACAACTCTGATACCACTATAAGATCCCGAATGTCAAAAATTTCAATAGATATAGCACATTTTAGTGTTCTAAATAAAAAAAATTCAGCAAGAAAAAAGAACACAAATAGGATCTAGAAATGCAACCCTTTATTTATATTATTAACAAAAGACAATAGTACATGCCCATACATAAATATCAGAACCCCTTGCAATGGAATGCATGGCTTCTCATCAAATAAGAAAACAAGAAACTGAAGCACAATCATGGCCCATGGATGGAACCACCAAACAAATGACAGCCATGGGGTTTTCGTCCCTGGGATCAAACGAGAATTGGCCTCACTAAGTTCTCAACAAAGAAAAAATAAATAGATAACTCAGAATGATATAAAATCCTAGCTCCTATCCCATTTAATAGGCTTGATGGACTCTCTAGAAATCTTATTTTATTATTTTCCCTAGAAAAATGAAGGAAAATACCATGGGCAGATTGTTATGTGGACTTATCCCTCTTGCAAACAAGAGTGATCTCCCTAGACTTCAAAGAACCATAGTACCAAATAAATATGAACTGCTACCTTTCTCTAGACTTTGATTGACTGAAATCAAATACAACGATAGAGGCCTCTTACTGATTAAGGGAAATGATTGATGTAGTCCCCTTCAAATCTTTTGACCATTCACTCCTTGATGCTATATAGATCCTCTCGTCGCTCCCCACAACTTCTCCATAATGTTCTAAAACAGATAACCATATAACCTTGATGTTGCAAGTACCTCTATAATATCTAACCCTTTCCTTTGTAAGAATATCCTTCCAACCTTATTCCAACAACATAAACCTACTTCCAATAGTCCTCCCCAATCCTCAGACTTGTAGTAGGTTTATAGGCCAAGAATGGGAAGTTTTGTATCCATTCTCCAAGGGATGAGATCCACTAATAGTGGGATAGGGGTTCCATAAAGGAAAGGGAGTTGGTCCATGATGGGAGGGATCAATACTGAATAGGCACCCATTCAAAGCTTATTGGCTGGGATAGATGCTACCAAAAATTCTTCTAGACTTTACTTTTTATTTTTACATTCGTTAAGTCATGTTCATAGGGAATCATGTAACAAAATGCATACTTATGCACATATTTTAATGGTCTTCTCTATGTATGCACAAAAATTAACTAGGGAACTACGCAGGTAGCTAAAAACAAGGTTTTTGTACCATAGGATCTGGGACTTCCACTTGATTTGGGATGATTTAGATTCTTACTTTGCAGGGGAATGTTATTGGGACACATTTGTGGATAACGAAAGATCCAAATCGATGGTCATTTGCCTAATGCGACAAAATGACATCTAACATATTTCCCTGTAAAGCGCAAAGTCAGTAGAGATGTATGATGACTGAAGTGCTTTATCATGCCAAGGTTTGGGTTAGAGATTGCAGTCGGAGACCTAAAACAATTAAAAAAAGGTTACAATTCAATATATAATATCATCATTGAGGTAGTGTTGATGGTGTTGGACCCACCAACATGTCAGGGGATCTCTTTGGTAAGAAGTCCCAACTAGACCTTAGACCGCTTGGTGTAGGAGTCTTAGTAGTGGGTCGTACGATATCACCTTGACAATGGTTTCACATAGAGGCAAATAATATGTCCATGTTGGTAGCAAGGGTGTGACATATGCAGCAAGTCAAGGAAGGTGCATGAGTGGTTCTAACACATGGAGGGTGAGGTGAGTGGGCCCCTTGGAAACCTGTGAAAGCATAGAGTTAAGAAGGGAACAAACGAGAAAAGATGCATAAAAAATTGGAAGGAAATTAAGCTAGCAATTCAAAGTGATGGTTAAACCAACAAAACACTTAAGTAAGATTCATACATACATATACAGAAAATAGCTACAAATGCATGCATAAGCAAACATATACATATATAATTTAGAGTAAACAAGATAGTTGAAATACAATATGACATATGCATGAAATGTGCTGGCTCTGTTATATTAAGAAGTGTAAGTTCGAATGATACAATACATCCATGACCAACCACTAGTTCCGATAGTGGAACGTTACAGTCACTGCCGCCTGCTCCTCCAAAGAGATATACCAGCTCTGCACAGTGGAAAAGTTAAGGCTCGTTACAATACTCTCCAAGATTTCTCTAAGATACTCCTATCTGAAGCTTGGCTGACCAAAAGCCTTTACAATGAGTTATGAGGGACTATTTATAGCAAAGGGTGGGGTGTCCCTTGACATTCCCCTTTGTGACAGTTCAACTACCATCATGACTCTTCATCTACTCTATGACTGTTACATCTAACTATCGACACTTGAACTTACACTTGACAAGACATCACATACAATCTGCACATGTACCCATGTGAGATAAAATAGGCTTGAGCAAGCCATGAAAGACATCGCTATGACTCGGAAAACTATGGGAAGACAAAATCTTTGACATCCTCACAGTGGTTGACAGTAGCGAACTGATGCCAAGCTTGATAGTCCGCGATGGTGTCCGTGTACTCTAAGGTGACATCTTTTTGGAAACAAACTCTTGCCTCCACAACATCTAGGTACATTGCTTGAGCTCCTCTGTCCAACTCATCTGATAACATGTGCATCATTTTCTTGAGTGCGGCCTGACCAACAACATACTGATGCATGGTGTTTTCACTGATCACCAAGTCTGGGTTAGTGGCTATGCGCATCAGCTCTTCAAAGTACGAATCAAGCTCCAGTTAGACTTGTGCCTTTGCCTTTGTCTGGGTGAGTGTCCCAATATATGGGATTGCATGTGTGTGCACAACAACATCCATACTCCTGAATATCTGTGCACGAGAAGCCTGTAGACTAGTGAAGAGGTGAAGGAAATCTTCATAGTTTCGGATCTCACTCCGGATGCGTGCCTTCAGGACATTTTCTCTAGGCTTCATCATCTTGGGCAAGTGCAATAGGGTTCCCTTGTATCTCATTGTCCATGTTTTCATGTAATAACCAATAGCATGCACGCTCGAAAAGATACATGCTCTCCTCGCACATCGCTACTACCAGCTATTGAGATGGACAACTACCTTATGCACGATACCAAACTTGGAATACAACGTGTTCATGATTGTGTCAAGGGACAATATTTCATCCAGTATTGCCTTCTTCAACTCTACTTGGGAGGATGCTGTAACCAATTCTCCTCCCTGCTTGGCTGTCTATAACTCCTTAGCCATTCGCTCATTCTCAACTATCAAGAAGTGAACACTCGAGCTAGTGGCTTCGGCATATGCTCTGGTAGAATCAACCAATGCTACTGGATTCTTGCGCACATCAGACATGATCACTTGTTCCTCAAACTGCGCAGGAGATGTGTGATGATCCAAATTTGACACTCTATGAGATTTCACAACTTTATGTTGGAATTCATCGAATGAGATGTTGTGCATCTCTTCCTCCGCATTATCTCCAAGGATTTCAGTGTCTCCTTGGTCACTTGGGACTTGCTCCGCTCCTAGATTTGGTGTAGTTGGTGGGTCGACTATAGAAATTCCCACTGTAGATCAACAGATTATGCAATACATTAAAACACAATATAAGATCTACTTCTACAACACTTTGTGGAAGCTTAATCGAATTGAGTAAGATCAAGAGAACACATATAACTGAGAATGAGAAATCAATTAGAAATAACACAGAAGAAATAACCTGGGGAAAGCCTCAGCCTAAATCTTGTTCAAGTTACAAAAAGAATCAGCTCTCAAGCTATCCTTCTCTCTCTGTAGTCAAAACAATACAACTCACAGACTGAATAAACATCATATATGTCCTCCTCAATCCCTCCAAGCCTCCTATTTCCTTGCACAATTTTTCTTGGGGTCCAGTGAAGCCACATGTGTGAATTGGCCTCATCACAGTCACAAAACCTGAAGAAGTAACTGCGCAATCCTCAAGGAAAGAATTCCTTCTGCATGCAAGGAATATTCACAATGGAATATTCTAGCAACTAATAGTACACTACCCCTCCATCTAATCTCAATTGGATCTTTGTCTGAACTGACATGCATGAGTTAATTATGAGAGAATATTCAGTTATCTAAAGTGCAACAGTTACATGCATGCATACATTAACTAACTAAACTTACATTAGTTCAACAAACTGTTTGAATTAATCTAACTGGACTTGACTCAGTTAACTGAGCCAACTAATTACAACTCATCCTTATCTCTTTAATTGATGGATAAATTCCTCAATTAATGAGAAACTGTTGCATGTCCCCACATAGACTTCATGTTTGATTTTCCTTAACTAATTAACTCAAGATGAATTAATTAATTATTTTACAAATAGTTGCTAAGATCAAATTCGAATTTTACTTCACTATTTTAGTTCAGGGACTAACTAAAATAGGAAGGTATCCCGAAATGCTATTTTTAGCACTTCCATTTTTCATTCCTTGTTGCTATGTTCAACACTGGTTGAACTGCTATTTATAGTAGTGCTATTTTTAGCATTTCTTGTTGCTATTTTCAACACTCCCTCTCAACAAGAAAGGGATTATCAGTAACCCCAATCCTGTCTCTGTGGAACTCTAACTTGAATTTTGACAATGCCTTTGTCAAAATATCTGCATCCTGTTCCTCGATCGAAACATACAGCAACAACATGATCCTCTTGACCACACAGTCTCGAAGATGGTGTATCAATGTGCTTGGACCTGTCATGAAAAACTGGATTCTCAGAGAGTTTAATACAACTCTGGTTATCACAGTAGATCACTGTAGGATCTATCCCCTGACCAAAAAATCCCACTAGAATCTTCCGCATCCAAATGGCCTCACATGCAGCTTGACTAGCAGCCATGTATTCAGCCTCTGCTGAGCTAAGTGCAAATGATCTTTGTTTCCTGCTGTACTAGGAAACTGTAGCTGAACCAAGGTTGAAGATTCCTCCAAAAGTGCTCTTTCGGTTTGATGGATTCCTTGCCCAATCCACATCTGTGAAGCCCTGAAGCTTCACTCCCTCTGTCCGTCTGTATCACAATCTGAACTGAGATGTGCCTCTGAGGTATCTTAGCACATGCTTCGCTACTTTCCAAAACAGCTTGGTAGGCTGAACCATAGCTTGACTTAGCTGGTTCACTGCAAAGCATAAGTCGAGTCATGTGTTCACTAGATACATAAGTGAACGACCAGCTGTCGATAAATAGTAGTAGCTACTACCTCACCTAAAGTAGCATCCTCCTTCCTCTAGTTCCCAGCTGGAGGAGTCTGCATGGGCTTGCACTTCTCCATGTGAAAGCGCCTAAGTATCTCATTGGCATACTTGCCTTGAGACACAAATACTTCACCATCTTTCTGCCACACCTCCATGCCTAGAAAGTAGTGCATAAGTCCCATGTCCTTCATCTCGAACTCTCTTGCAAGGTCCTACTTGCAAGACTGTATTAGCTGATCACCACCTGTCAAAATCAGACCATCGACATAAAGAAAAATGATCAATGTTTACCTTCTACCATGATGTGGTAAAGGTTCACATCTACTTCACTCTTGGTGAAGCCCAAACCAGTGAAATAGATGTCGATCCTAATGTACCAAGCACAGGGTGCTTGCCTCAGCCCATACAAATCCCTCTTGAGTCTGCACACATGCGACTCACGATCGAAGGTCTCGAAACGCTCTAGCTTCTCAATGTATACCTCCTCCTCAATCTTCCCATTGAGGAATGCTGTCTTCACATCCATCTGGTGGATCTTCCACCCCATCTGAGCTGATAGTTCTAACATCAATCTAATCGATGAGTACCTTGCTACGGGAGCAAAAGTCTCATTGTAGTTGATCCCCTCGACCTGTGAGAAACCTCGGGCAACAAACCTTCCCTTATGTTTCTCAACACTGCCATCAGCTGCCTGCTTTACCTTGCAAATCCATCTGGAACTCACCACTGACTTGCCTTGAGGCCTTGGGACAACATCCCAAACACTATTTCGAATGATAGAGTCATACTCCTCTACCATTGCATCAACCCAGATTGGTTGTTGCACTGCCTCCTCGAATGAAGAAGGTTCGGTATCTACACACTCCCCAACCAGGGCCATGTACCCAATGTACCGCTTGGGCGACCTCCTCTGTCTGCGTTGAGAAGATGGTTGTCCCACATTTTCGTGTGCATCCAACATCAACCTGTCAGCTTTCCTTGAGTGTTTCCGCCCATCTCTGGAAGTATCAGCATGAGTGGATGTCTCCACTCCCGGATCGTCTGCATGTGGCTGCTTCGCATCAATCTGAGGCTCCTCCTCCTTAGGAACTGAAAATTCCTCTTCTGCATGCAACTTGAGCTCCCTCTCAAGTGACACTTGCATGGCTTTCTGCTCGTCAAACTTCAGATCCCTACATACCACAATGATCTGAGTGGAAGGTAGGTACACCCGATAGTTGTGGGGTGTATCCGTGTACCCCACAAGTATTCCCAACTCAGCTGTTGGGTCTAGCTTCTTTATGGCATCTTTGGTCACATGACAGTAAATTGATGATCCAAAGATTCGGAAGTGACTTACATCAGGTCGCTTCCCAGAATAGGCCTCCATAGGTGTCTTCATTCCCAGTATATAGTGCGGGCTTCTGTTCTACAAGTATACTACTATATTGCATGCCTCAGCCCACAAATGTAGTGGTAGGCTTTGGTCATGAAACATCGCTCGAGCGGCTCCCATAATTGATATGTTATTCCTTTCGGCCACCCCATTTTGTTGTGGGTTATGGGGTGTCGTCAATTCCCGTTTAATACCTTATACAACGCATAATTCTTTAAACTATTGGGAGACATACTCTCCACCATTGTTGCTACGCAAGGCTTTTATTTTCTTTCCAGATTCTTTCTTTGCCAAGGCTTTAAACTCACAAAACCTCAAGAAGGTCTGATTCTTATTTTGCATAAAGTATATCCAACATCTACGAGAAAAATCATCAATAAAAATAACATAGTACCTTTGTTTAGTGGTGGAGGCTATAGAGAAGGGTCCGCAAACATCTGAGTGAACTCGCTCTAGGATTGCTCCAGCTCTATTGTCTCGATCTGGAAAGGAAGATTTCGCATACTTACCCAAGGTACAACCTCTGCATGTAGTCATTTGTTCAAGTTTTCCCTTGGGTGATTCGATAGAAATCTGTTGCATGATCTTCAGGGCTCCATGGTGCAAGTGGCCCAGTCTTCTATGCCATAGCTCGCCAACATCTTGGCTCTGCACCATCTCAGCTTTGGAACTCAAAGTAGCACAGTCATTTACCTCCAGCTTGTAGAGATTCTTGACTCGAATCCCTATTCGCTTTGTCTGTCTAGTACTGATATGCCTCAGGAATACCGTTCCTTTACTAAAGACTACATCATAGCCTTTATCTTCTAGCATAGCGACAGACACAAGATTCTTCTTCAGACCTGGTACATACTTTACATTAGTTAGGGTGAGGGGAGCTCCATGCTCCCTCTGAAACACAACCATACCTTCACCTGAAACATGGTACTTTCCATCATCGCCCATCTCGATCCGCATCTGGAGATCCTTCTCCTCCAAGGTACTGAAAAGATTCTTGTCACCTAACATGTGGAATGAAGCTCCACTGTCCAGGTACCACACACATCCCACCATGGATGAAACCATGCATGCGATAAGCAAGAAATCCAGCTCAAACTGTGAGGCCAGTGCCTCACCATCAGATCCCTTCGAGGAACCCTTCTTGGATTTCTTCTGTGGACAATTCGTAGCATAATGGCCCACTTCATGAAAATGAAAGCATCGCACTTTCGATTTGTCAATATTCTTCCCACCATGGGAAGAACCGGATTTGGGATGGGACGCCTTCCCTTTCCCTTTCCTCGCCTTACTCGCTAAGGCTAGATTTTCCTCATCATCTTGCTTCAATGAGGATCCATCTCTGGTGCTTCTTCTTATTTCCTCCTGCATCAGATCTGACCAAAGTCGTTCCTAATCTGGCAGTTTTTCTCTTCCATTAACCGAGTCTTGGTAGCTATGCCAGCTCTTAGGAAGACCGAGGAGTGCAAGACTCACCATGTCATCATCAGCGGTCGTGATCCCTACACTTCCAAGCTCATCCCTGCAGGTGGTGAGCTTGTTTAGATATGTAGAGATCGTGTCGCCCTTTTCACACTTGATCTTACGAAGCTTGTCTTTCAGTGCTAGCTTCCTCTGATCGCTGCTGTTTTGATATAAATCTTTCAATGTTTTCCACATTGAAAATGGTGTCTCCTTCCCATGGAGGCTCGAGACAATGTGGTCTTGAACTCCCTCCAGGAGGATTCTCCTTTCTCTAGCCACACATTTCTTCCATTCCGCTAGTTGAGTAGCATTAGTCGGCTTGGGGAATTCTTGATCAATGAAGTCCTTTAGACCGTTATCCTCTAATACTACCTCCATGTGATCCTTCCAGGCTATATAATTCAAGCTGACATCAAGGGCATACTTGAGTCTTAAACCACTGAATGCCATTGGTGAAATTGAGATGTGATAAGAATTCGATTTCTATATTCAGGAACCACAACCTTCAAACTCCTCCTTCTTGTATACTGTTCTTCGCCTTGATCACCTTTGCTCTGATACCATGTAGAAATTCCCATTGTAGATCAATAGATTATGCAATACACTAAAACACAATACAAGATCTACTTCTACAACACTTTGTGGAAGCTTAATTGAATTGAGCAAGATCAAGAGAACACATATAACTAAGAATGAGAAATCAATCACACATAACACAGAAGAAATAACCCGGGGAAAGCCTCAGCCTAAAACCCCAATCTCTGTATTATCATATAAGTGGAAATCTTGTTCAAGTTACAAAAAGAATCAGCTCACAAGCTATCCTTCTCTCTTTGCAATCAAAACAATACAAATCACAAGCTGAATAGACATAGTATATGTCCTCCTCAAGCCCTCCAAGCCTCCTATTTCCTTGCGCAGTTTTTCTTGGGGTCCAGTGAAGCCACATGTGTGAATTGGTCTCATCACACCCACAAAACCTAAAGAAGTAACAACACAATCCTCAAGGAAAGAATTCCTTCTGCATGCAAGGAATATTCACATTGGAATATTCTAGCAACTGATAGAACACTACCCCGCCATCTGATCTCAACTGGGTCTCTATCTGAACTGACATGCATGAGTTATTTATGAGAGAATATTCAGTTATCTAAAGTGCAACAGTTACATGCATGCATGCATTAACTAACTGAACTTACATTAATTCAATAAACTATTTGAATTAATCTAACTAGACTTGACTCAGTTAACTGAGCTAACTAATTACAACTCAATATTGCAACTCATCCTTATCTCTTTAACTGATGGATAAATTCCTCAATTAATGGAGAAACTGTTGCATGTCCCCACATAAACTTCATGTTTGATTTTCCTTAACTAATTAACTCAAGATGAATTAATTAATTATTTTACAAACAGCTGCTAAGATCAAATTCGAATTTTACTGCACTATTGTAGTTCAGGCACTAACTAAAATAGGAAGGTATCCTAAAATGCTATTTATAGAATGCTATTTTTAGCACTTCGATTTTTCATTCCTTTTTTCTATGTTCAACACTGGTTGAACTGCTATTTATAGCAGTGCTATTTTTAACATTTCTTGTTGTTATTTTCAACATCGACCTCTTGGTGGTGAGGTATGAGGTCGATGTCTTTCTCTGACTCCTGCTGCTCCATGTCTGTATCCATCTGCTCAAGTGCTTGTTCAATCTCTCGAGTAAAGTCCTACTCTGCGGCTACTCACCCTGCCTGCTTGGTGCTAGATGTTCGGATGAGTCGACTACCTATATGGGCATAGTTTCATCTGTCTATACATGTTGCGCCCCTTGATGTACCTGTTCCTGCTGGGCTTCCTTCTCTTATCTGCACAACTCTTGTTCCTTCTAGAGTTGACTTTGTCGCGTGCCGGTATGTTTACCTCTGCTGCTGCTGGTGTTGGTGCTCTCCTGGATGCTGCTTCACGCTGCTTTGCTAACCATTCCACAATGATTTCGACCAATTCATTAGACCTGAAGAAGTTGTAGCAATATATCCATGGGTCCTCCTCCGCCCAATGACATGCCCCATGGATCCACTAAAACTGTACTCTCGTGCAATGATATTTGACCAAAAATGCGGGTCATATGGATTGTAGCTTTAGGCGTCAAATGGATATTTCTTGATCTCCTCTGATTCAAAATCCACATTCTTGAAATTCCATATCTCGTATAACCCGATCTGCAACAGAAGAGCCGGCCAAGGTGCCTTCTTCTTTTGGTGCAGCCTAGCTAATAGTCCTGCTGAGATGTGGTATGATACTTCTTGCATGATGATCTTGTCTAAGGAAAACTTCGGTAGAGCATGCAGAGGCTTCTCTGCACTGTACATCCGTATGAAGGTGTTGGACGATGAGGCATACCAATATGCTATGTCGATCAATGACTCCATTGCTGCCTTCGACATGCAAGGTGGATCCTACTGAAATATCATCTTGTACACCGGGGTGACAAAATGATTTGACAGTTGTGTGATAGTGTGATAACTCCTCTGAAGCTGCATTCGGATAACATTTTACAATAAGTGTTCACAGAGGTCTTTGCTGATGTCCATGCCCACTTCAAGCTCGGGAACTCCTGATGGGCACAGATTACATCCAAGATGTAAGCAGACACTTAGATTTCTGATTTCTGACCTTTGGGTGATTGTTGAGCTCTTGTTACCTGTTCCTTCAGCCGGTGAGCCAACATGTCAGACCAGTTGCATGTTTTTCCTTCACTGGCCAATTGGTCCAACGTGATCACCCAAATTTCTGGGAAGGTTTTCGTGCTCTCTTGGCCATACATGCAACATGCAAAGATGACCAAATTTTGATTCACCTTCTGCAGTATCTTCGTCTTGTACACCTGGTTAGGTGTCATCCTGAATTTGGCCTGCTCCTTTACCCAGTTCTTCAAGATATCCTTGAAGTTGTTATTCCTTCTAGGTATGCTGAAGGGTGTCTCCATTGTGATCACAGGCTTCGACATATGGTACCTTTGTTCATAATCCCATTCCCTGAAGGTAGCAATCTCCGTCCCACTGACACTTCTCAATGTCATCATCTCAGGATTAGTAAGCGAGACAATCCAATGTATCATGTCTGCGCATGGGAACACGAGATACCTGCATGCAATCCGGTACAAGACGGACTTGTGAATGTTCACATAGACTTGGTGGTCTTCGAGGTCTTCCCCAAATATGCCTGCAAATGAATCATTGACCTCTTTCCATTTCAACTTTATTTCCTTGTCTATCATCAGCTTAGTGTCTTCGTAGATCGACAAACTTGTAGACACTCGCTAAAATGCTGCTCCAGTTGCACTTCCGTCGGTGTCATTTGATTCTGCTCTCTTGGAGGCCATTGATCCTAAACTGCTGAGTGAAAGATGGACACCTGCTAGATTTGGAGACATGGCGACATGCATGGTAGGAAATATGTCAGCTAAAACCAAAGAAAACTTGAGGAATGACATGCAACATACATGGGGATTGATTGGCAAGGATTGTGCAATTTTTCCTGGGAGGCTAGGAGACTGGTCACTAGAACTATGAAAAAGGAAGTCTAGACTATTGGGAGGCTGGTTTATTGCTGGAATTGCGCAATGACCAATCCAGACTGGCCTGCTAGCTACTAGGATTTCCCAATGCACAATTTCAGCTGGTAGGGGTTGCAGGCCCAGTGACTGCATTGCGAAATTTTCTAGGCCGGCAATCACTGCCTCTTAGAATTGTGCAATGCAAGACTGGAGGATAGTCACTGGGTAGAAATGCACATTTTCTGGGAGGAAGGCAGAGCCTTCCCTCTTAGGATTGTGCAATGCTGTCTTGGTGAGGCAGAGTCCGGGCCAAGGCTGCCTAGACCCGCCGACGGGAAACTGAAAGCAAATGTCGAGGTGAATGCATGGCGATACTGAGTGTAAGCCAGAGGGAAGGATCATGCATACAAATAGTGAATGCAAGCAGAAAATGAAACAACATGCATGTGTGTGAAGCGAGTTTCCGAATCGGCGACTATTCGTGCAAAACAATGTCATGCATGCGACAATAGTGAGATGCTAACGAAAACAGAAATGGTTCTAGTACAAGCTAATATGTATGCAAACGACAGCAAGAATTCATAGAAATCAAGCAAACAACACTCACACAAGACAAAACACAAAAAAGACAGAAATGCTACAAAAGACAAGTTAAGTGGACTTACCCGGAAATAGCTGAGATGGATGTGTCAAAGACTCCTGGATGTGTTGTGGGATGTCAGAGCTCCAAGATTGATGTGAAGAAATGAGCTCCGAAGTGCCGAATAAATAAGTTTGATGCTAATGATGCGCATGCCACAAATCTAGGAAAAGGTGACACTTGGAGGAAGGTTTCTAAAATGATCTTTGCATGTAACCTCCAGCTGCTAAAAATAGCTCCCTAAAATCTAGGGATGCTTTTTTCATGTTGCCTTTTGCTATTTCGGGAAAAATCAGCCCATGCATGCAAGTCAAGTTTTCTCGGTCTCGGGTGGAACTGGTCAACTTGATGGCACATGCAACAACTTGCTTTACTGAGGGGAAATTTTTTGCATTTCTGGGAGGTAGCTGGGTTGGTTAACCAGAGGGATTGCACAATTTCTGGGCTAAGTAGTTGAATGCTACCCATAATTGCGCAATTTCTGGGCTAAGTAGTCCTGCTGGGTCAGATTGCACAGTTTTCTCTGGGAAGGTTGACTGGTAGGATTGCGTAATTTATGAGCCCAGCAGGCTGTCAGACAGGATTGCACAATTTCTGGAGGGAAGGCTGGTTCCCCTCCAGAATTGCGCAATTTCTTGAGGGAGCTACTCAGCCTGCAGCTGGACCAAGTCCAGAGAAACAACCTGTGAGGGGTATGCAACAAGCTATCAAACACAGGCTGTCATGCTGCTTGAAAACCAGTGAAGCTCATGTAATTGATAGTGCAAGACATGCTGCTGAGGATGGTTAGTAGGGAGGCTCTAGAACAAAGCTAAGGAAAATTTTTAGAGGGTGGTTGTAGCCTCTACAATAGGTAGGCGTTCCCATACTCAGAACATAAATGTCTCAAAGTACAGTATGGAAATACATATGAAGATCCATGTCAATAGACGACATAGTATGGATGAAACCATCAATGGATCTATGTTTACAATTATGAATATTTAATAAATTTACACATCCTGGATGGATGAAACTAGATCTTGGGTCTTGATCTCCATCTCTTGATCTGTAGTATGAATCTAGCCATACGAGTGAATGTCTTGAAGTCGAACATGGTAGAAACCACTTGATTACTGGTCAATGGTGTGAACCATTAACAAGTGCGAGAGAAACCACCAATAATGAAAATGGATCTCAAGGTACTTCTCGTACAATCTATGAAGTGCGAATAGATGTGTTGATGTCGAAAAATCATAAAATCGTTCGATCGAAGGTAAACGATGAGAACCTATTGTTGAAGGAGAGAAACTTGCCATTAAGGCATGCATGCTTCAAGGTAATGAAGGTTTCTAGACCAACTTCCTAGATAATGATTTGAAGTCAATAGGAAGCGACCAATGATAGGAGGGCCTATGATAGGAAACTCATGTCGGTCTTGAAGAACAATAGTTTAGAGTAATCCAAGAATGACTTAGGGATGGTCTATGCAACTGAAGGCTAAGACTAACAAAGTAATTTGACTGAGGTTGAACTTCTCTTGAACATATTAGAGACACGACATGATTACTTGGCAATATTTGACTCAAAATAAACCCAAACCAACTAAAGAATTTCAATGAGGTATGGTCAACTGAGAGGCAAATGGATTTCCCAACTCGGACACAAAAGTGACGGAGTGTCATATTCAAGAGTGACATACTGCCTTTTACAAATACAAAACAAAGATTCTTTCTCACTTTTCCCCCACCATTACTGGCAAGTACCTCTTTATTTTTCACAAGCTTGAGGAGGATAACATATGCTTGTCCCTTAAGCTCATTCTTCAGATGAGTCCTTTGAAGTATTTTTAATGAACCCTAGGAAAGAGAGGTTTCGTCTCGTCATGCTTAACGAATCATGTACTGTTTAGATTTTACGAGTCTAGTAAAGGGGTGACTCGATGTTATTCTCATATTTAAAGAGTTTGAAAAGACACAAAAAGAAAACTGGTTCAGTTCTTTCAACATAAATTTTAACAAGCCTGGAGAAAGTAAAGCTCGATGTTTTTCAGTTTTAGGGAGTTAAGAGAAAAACATAAATAAACTCCACAATGCCCTTTTTCATAAATTAAGTTCCTCAAGCTCGAAAAGGGGTAAAATAATGCAGGAGAGAACTCTATTGTCCATGATTAGTCAACATATACTTTTTTCATAAATAGTCTTATCCAGTCCATAAGAGGGGTAAACTTATACTGAATAGACGGTTGTTCATTTACTTTTACGAGTTCGAACAATAAAGTAATTGATGATATTTTCGTTTTTAAGGAGTCTGAAAAGGGCATAAAGAGAACTCTAGGGTTTCACTTTTTCGTAAGTTTTAACGAGTTTGAGAAAGTGATAAAAATATACTCAATACCAAAATGATCTGTTCCTGTAAATAACTTGTAATCTGTACAGTTACACTCAAAATAATAATATCTATTAAAAATTTAAGTGAAAATCACCATATATTTGGATTTTGAAAGTCAATAGGAAAAAAATAATATTTAAACAAGCTTAAAAAAATTATAAAAATCCCAAAAGTAAAAAAGTTTTGACCATTTATGTTTTTAACCTTTTGAGAGTGGTAGAGTTTATTTTCAATAGAAACTTCAGAAGCTGATTCCGAACAAACCGTTGGGCAAAATAGCGAGTCATCTTCTCTAGGTAGATCATCTCTCCAAGATCTTAATTTTCATGTCTTTTATTTAGCATTTCATTATAGATTTTACTTTTTTTTGGAGGCTTTTTAAAACAATTTTCGCCCTCGATGTGTGCAGGTCAACCTTATCGGGCCTACATAGATCAACTAGTTTTTTAACACTATATGTGTAGTTTCTAAGGAAGAAACTATGCACATGCACATTGTTCATAATAGTCTACTGCGTACAAAACTGAGGGCATAAAAAATGATGAAGAAGACACCCAAATTATTTGCTAATTTTCTCCATGATTACTTATCATTATATTTTATGTTTATTTGCAGGGTTTTGAAATGCAAATATGGACTGGAGAGAATGTGAGCATGAAGAGAAAGACATAGCTTCTCTACACCATCTAGCAACCATACATGCCTTGAAAAACTATGGCTTGTACAAGTTTTTCACCATTCCGGACATGAGGTTCAATTAGACTTGCTAGAATCAATGATGGGCAAGTGGAACATTCAAGAAGAATGTTTCATAGTCAAAGACCATAGACTTGTCATTGATGCTGATGACATTTACTTCCTAAGTGGACTTCCACACCGCGGAGTGTCAATCAATCTGTATGGGCATAGGTGAGGTGGCGAAACAAATGCCACCTATTTTCTACAATATTTCACTCGAGGGGCTCTTCTTAAAGATGATAGAATTGACATCAAGACCATAGCACAACTTCTTTTGAAAGCTATCAGTTTCACTTTTGTATGGTTGCGTGGTAGTGAAGCTTTGCACTTGCTCATGAAGGCTCAGATGAAAACCACCTTAGAGTGTTTGCAACCTACCATATTCAACTAGAGCGAGGCTGTAGTTGCCAATCTAAAGGGGAAACTAACCAGTATCAGAACAGGAAAACTAAAAAACTTTGGGTATGATGCCTTCATTATTTCATTTGCTTTCGAGCGGATTCCTCTTTTGGCTCCATAGTTAGTTGTAAAGCGAGGAGGACCTCGTGAACCTCACAGGCTGAAATGGGTTACACTGATGGCACGCTATGGAGGTGGTGAAGGACCAACAATAAGATATATTCCTGAATTCTTCGAGTGTTTGGAAAATCAAATCATCATGATTGAAGATTTTCTGTATACATGGATGGACTACACAGGAGATCCAAACATGCCACTGCCTCTTGGGATGCAGTGGGGCAATATGGGTAAAACTTCACAATTTGGTTTATTTTTTAATTTTTTTAATTTTTTGTTATTTTTTGACATCCAAAACTAATTATCCGAAATGATCATGCATATGTGGCCCTAGTGAGACCAATTGGATTATGTAGATATGATAGTCGTGGTGAGAAGCCAGTAGCTCCCATAGTGCCGAGCCCATATGTGACAGAGACACTGACAAAGATAGAGCACAACCTTGAGAGGTTGACCTTGGACATCCTAGATGCCATGATAGATGATTTGCCTCTCTGCTACCAGAGGCATACTGCAGGGGTTCCTGGACCTATTAGCTGTTTGCTATGACGAGTAGCACGTGTTATTGTATGCTACCATGATCATCATCATGCGTAGTCACTAGTCTGAGGGCTAGATTTTTTTATTTTTGATGATGTATTGGCATGTTCGGAAAATAAAGGCCACGGGGCCTCATATCTTTGGATGACATTTTTTGTAAAAGCCACACTTTTTACAGACACTTATCTAATGAAATATACTACTTCTATTTTAGTCTATCTTGTACAATATATGAATGAATATTGCATTGATTTCTTTACAAATGTTTTACAAGTGCCAATTTATCTCATAATTAGCTAATTCATATGTTAATGTGTTTAAATTTCTTGGAATATGTTGATACTAAATATAACCAAATTCTCTTTCCAAGAGACAAACCCGCAAAAAAATTCTTAATATGGAAGAACTTCTAACTGAATAAACACCATTGAAATGTAATACCACAAGTTATGAATCTAACCTAATGATCAAGCGATGAATTCCAAATGAGATGGCATCAGATAATAGCTCAATAACTACGCTATATTCTGCAATATTGTTCATTGTTCGACCAAGATATATCCCATGAATAGAAACTAACTCATCTGTGGGCAAATAAATGAACCATGATGCGGAAGATTAATTCTGAGTACTATGACTAGCGTCACCAATGAATCCAATGTAAGTTTGAGGGAGTGTCCACATCTTCAAATCAAGTGTAACACAAGATGAGCAGGAGAAGTAGTGAAAAATCGTAAAAAGATGCTAAAAACTGCCACACGTAAACCACTATGGTACAGTAATATACAAAATTTTCATCAAACAATCTAAGCATAATATATCTTTAGGTAAAGACCATTTCTGGGATTTCCCAAAGAAATTCCATCATAATCAACTAGTTCATAGGCCTCTTTTACCTATGCACATTTTAAAACATAAGGGCCATGGCACATGGGATCGAATTTACCGGTGCCTAAATTATCGTGTTCTTGATCATAGGCTATGACTAAATCACCTTCTACATATGAATCAATATTGGCTTAGAGGGTCCTGACCCAGGTTCAGAGTTAGTTGTGCCAACCAATAAAACCTTACATCTTTGGCCCTTTCAGCAACAAATTGTGTAGCGCAGGATGCAGTCTCACCCGAAGCAGTATTGGGGGATGCATGAACCAAGTTTTTGCACCCAGAGATTAGTGTGTCATCTTCTAGCGCCTTAGATCTGCTTCCGTGCAGATCGATAGACTTCTAGGGCTCTTTTACTATAAATAGGTTAACCAGTCTCCAGGCCTTCGTGAAGGCCCGTGATCAGTCCTTGCGGACCTTATACAATTGATTTACCTACTTTCGCGCATCAACAAGCAACCCTAGATCAAGATTCATGTAGATTTACTAAATTCATTAGAAAACATAAGAGAAATAGCTTCTAGCTTCATGGAAGTGGATAACCATTTACTTCATATGCTATTAAGACAGATTTAGTTAATTTGGGAAACATTCATTCAATATTTCAAAAATATATCATTAATCGACAACATATAACATAAACAGATACAATGGACATACTCAGTATTTCTTCAAAAAGATGTCTTTATTGATCTTCAATTCATCACTTACAGACTCTTCTCACCCTACACACACAACTGCAAGGGTCCGTGCACTCAGCTATGGACTCTACCCAAGCCTCCTGCGCACTCAACTGCAGGAGCCTTCCCTTATCTACCTAAGTGCAGGAAGCAGAGCCTTCCTGCCTTAGCTCTTGCCCAAGACAACAAAACTCTTCAATGTACCCAATTCTCTATCCAAATTTATTTCTAAGACTCACTAAGACTCAACTATTTATAGCTTTCCTAATACAATACCATGGCCCCTGGCTCATGGGTGAGTCTTCAAAACCGACCAAAAACAAGGGGCTAAGACCCCTTTGACTCCTACCTATCTACGTGCTCCGCATCAAAATTTCATAGAGACTTTACATATTTTACAAAATTCTTTACAAAATTGACTAAGTTAACTCAATTCTACCCCTGGGGACCCCATCCCAATAGGCCCCCAACACAAATATCGTGACTTGCCCTCGAGTCACTCGACTGGTTGTTCCACTTTCTGGTGGAGATCGTTGAGTGCCTTGATCGATACTTTGTTCTGCTGCTTTTTGTACTTCCTGGACCATCTTCTCTGTGGTTGGCCCCTCTACTACAAGTTGCGTGGTCCTCTGGGTCTGCTGCATGGCCTTCAACTTCTCATGAATGTTCTATGAAAGCTGGTAGGCTTCCTTTGTCTAGGGCTGAAGCCGGTCTCATAGCAAAGGTTTCTTCTTCTGCAACTCTTGGATGTATATCAACTTGGCCTTGCCTTCGTACAAGCACACGAAGCACTGGACTAGTGCCAACATCCATGCCGTCATACTGATTTCATCATACTACTACTGTTCTTTCCTGATCTCTGTGTTCAACTGTTGCAACGTAGGATCCTCCTACAGTGTATCCCATAGGCCCATTGCTTGAGTGAATAGCTAGTCGCAACCCTGAACTATGACATCTAGTTGACCCATGGACTCTTTGATAGTTGTGCCTCTTTGTTCCCAAACCTCTAGCGGTGTGGTCGGCTGCAACTTCAATTGCATCTCAGCTATTTGCATTCAAAAATTGAAAGTCACCTTATTGATTTTCTCCTTTGAAGTACGCACTGCAGCATCTAATTTCCTCACTTTGGTTGAGACCTTTGCATCTTTTGGTATATTTAGCTTAGGCACAGACTTGCAGGCTTGCTCAATTGTTGTTATCAAGTTCTGGCACTATGTCCACAATTCCTCCTATTCCTTTAGTGCCTGAGTTTTTTCTGCGAAAAGCTGCTCGTTGTTGACTTTAAACTCACTTACGATAGTGAGTGCGTGCTGCTCTCTGATTTTCAATTCATCAAATACTCCCTGATGTAGCGCATGAAGGGTATGGAGTGGTAGCATGGCAAGGTTCAGCTCCATATCCTCCACTGTGTTGAGCACAACATGATCCTCGTCTGATTCCACATGGACTGACCCTTGTGGCAGAGCAATGACTCAGAGATCTTGAGTCCATTCAATCTCGGCTACTATGCCACTTCCCTGTGTCAGGCTCACTTGCACTCCGCTCGCATGTCTGACACCCACTTGAATCCTATTCGTCTGGATCTATAGCTCATGCAGATCCTTTTGGACGCTGCCTAGCGTATTCATGTATTGCTACACAAACTGTTGCAGCACTTCTGTGTTTATGTCCCATATCTTGTCGCTGATCTCATTGAGATTTCCATCTGTCAATACCATGGGATCAATATGTGTTTGCTTATCAGACTTGTGTTTTTTTCATTGTCCGCTCATCTGTTCCTGTTTGCGCTTCTTTAGAATGAAAAGAGTGCTCTGATCCTCACCACCTCCTCGTCCTTGTTCTAACAACTCTTGCTCGTCAGTATGATGCGAAGCAAACTTCTCACTCTCCTCAAAATCCTTTCATTCTTTCTCTTCCTTCTCTTTAGCAACGCGCTCTTCCTCTAGGCATTCCTTTTCTGTATCTGCCTTAGTAGCCTCCTTTTTCTTTTGTTCAGCCAAGTTGCATGCGACTTTTTGAGTGGCATCCTTCCACTTTTGCGCAGCAGAGATTTCTGTGGCTTTGCTGGTTCCCACCTCCAATTTTGTAGGTTCACGCCACTCTGACGGCTAATACCCTACAACTTCCTACACATCCATCTCAGACACTAAATAAGGCAACACATGCCAAGTTCCTTCTGGGTCCTTTCATGCGCGGATTGAGACGTTGTGAAAGTCAGCCTTGAACTCCGCATAGGCTATTAATTTCCCGAACAAGGTTGGGGACAACCTTGGCCGCTGATTGATTACCATCCGAAGGTCCATCTCCATTAGGACCCAGAAAACCTTCGTTTCCCTGATGCACGCCGCATCCTTCGTAGACTAGAGCGAGGCGAACCGCACTACCTCGGGAAAATCATTCTTGTGCAGAGGAAATTGGATGTCCTTCGGAAACCTCCACACAACTAATACAATGGACAAGAGAAGCCACGCATAATGAAATGGCTTGCCTTCTTCTTGGGCTTCTTGGTAGTTCGCGAGGAACTCCTGGCAGAGATACTTGGACCAATTATACTACATGCCCTTCACGCACTGTGCACCAAGTGATACGACCGGCGCCGAAACTTCGTCTATGTGACACTTCCTCATAAGCTTGCCTGTGAGGATCTGGGCAACGAATTGGACTGCCTGATCTTGAATTGACATGATAGAGTATCCTCGTGACTTTTTCACGAGACCATACTCCTTATTCATTTTATCAGCTAGCTCCTTTTCCCTTGTTTTTTCTGCAAACTCCTTAGCAGGGTCCGCTCCTTTTTAAGGCAACTTTGTTATCCTGTGGATCAACATGTTTGTTATTGGAATAGGCTACCCCAACCACAGGATCCCATCGTGCACTAACGTGAGGAGCCGACACACACAAATCTTATTGATGGGTGGGTGATGATAATGAGGTACTAAAAGCATATTTAGCAGCATCAATTGCTCAACACCGCGAACCCACTTCATGGGTTATAACTATGTAACTCCTATATCATCTGTTGAAAAGTGTGCAACAAGAATGCTTGTTGAGAATGCAACAAGATGATGGAGCTTAGTGAAAAGAGTCGCCTTCACTAAGTGGGCCCGCAGGCAAATTATGGCGCAAGTTCTATTTTTGATCCCAGCAGGGATTATCACAGCAGGAGTGACCACAGCAGGGATGATCACAGTATGGGTGATCACAGTATGGGTGATCACAGTATGAGTGATCACAGTATGGGTGATCACAGTATGAGTGATCACAGTATGGGTGACCACAGTATGGGTGACCACAGTATGAGTGATCATAGTATGAGTGATCAAAGTCTATTTTTAGACTCGCTGTCAAAAATAGAAAAGTCAAATATTATTGTCTCATAATAATATTTGGACTATAAACTTGATCTTATTCTCTTGGATCACTTCAGGATGAGCTACGGATGTGGTACATGTAGATCCCAGAAGGAAATACATGGTTACCTATGGGATGACTAATATTTGCATGCAGGACTTCAGTTAGAACTCAAGTGAGTTGAGTTTAGTGGACTGGAGGTGCAGTTGATGGAGTTGTGTTCAGTTTAGCTTTGTTAAACTGGTTGTATTTAGTCTAACTGGTAAATAGACTAGAGATGAGTTGGGTGAATTAGTTATTAATTAATTCACAAGTTATTAACTCATAATGTAACTATAGAATATATCAGTTAACTCAGTTGCATGTCAGTGCATGTTCAGTTCAGCAGGGACAGGTGTTAGAGGATCAGATTGCTATCAGTTGTGACTATAGCTGTGCATGATGATTTGTACAATCAGAGGGATTGAGTATGCCAATGAATTGGCCAATACCAAGAATTGTAGCCTGTGCTCACGTCCAACACAGTGTGAGTGATTCTTTGCAGGTGAAATACGAGTTTGGTAAACCATTCTCATCAATTCTTGAGCAGGTATTGAGCAGTGGATGCAGGCAAGCAGTGGAATAGATTTGGAGATCAGATTTGAGCTGTATTTTGTGTAACAGGTGGAGCTGGTACTGGATTGCTTGTGATAAGCATTGTACTTTGTAATGTTACATGATTCAATCACTATAATATATAGATAGTTGGGGTTTTTAGCGAGATGCTTTCCCCGGGAAAATACTGTGTTGATATGTGTGATTGATGCTTCTATGTGTGCCTGTGAGTGTTTCTGCTTCTGTAAATTGATGATCAACATAGAGGAGGTTATGTATTATGCATGTTCCACTTATAAGTGTATAATTAGGATAATCTCCATTGAATATGTGTCATATTATTCAAAATTTCTACATGGTATCAACGCTGGTTGATTTGTAGAAGAGATTTTTACAGGATATCAAGCGAGGATTGATCATCGGATCTATTATTCAGAAAGTGTTTACATTTTATTTTTTCAAGCAGAGTCTGTGATCGAGCCAAGTAGCCTCTAGATTCATCCTTCTTTTGGAAGGTGAGATATCCGGTGAATGCCCATACAGTCGATCTCGGTACAAGAAATACTTTGTTCTCACTAATTCTAGATCGGAAGTGGTTGAGTTTTGAGCTAGTGGAATTCGAATTTAATTCCAAAGCAAGGGTGAAACTCAGAAACATTAAGTGTGAGAATGGAGACAGTATGCCCAGGTATCTCACGAAGTTTGCCCAATGCCGGGATGAGCTGGGAAGTGTGGGGGTGACTGTCAGATGAGGATGGTTAGTCTAGCACTCCTTGACCTTCCTAAGAGTTGGCATAGCTACCAAGACTCGGTGAATGGAAGGGAGAAACTGCCAAATTGGGAACGACTATGGTCGGATTTGATGCAGGAGGAGATTAGACGGAGCACCAGAGACAATTCTTCATCTATGCATGATGAGGAGAACTGTGCCTTAGCGAGTAAGGCAAAGAAGGGGAAGGAGAAGGTTTCTCTTTCCGAATCCAGTTCTTCCAATGATGGGAAGA
The DNA here is from genome assembly GCA_031772625.1 of Pinus tabuliformis. Lineage (NCBI taxonomy): Eukaryota > Viridiplantae > Streptophyta > Pinopsida > Pinales > Pinaceae > Pinus > Pinus tabuliformis. The sequence continues at coordinate 813,760,805 of CM062816.1, read as the reverse complement.
AGGTTGACAAGTCGAAGGTGAGATGCTTTCGTTGTCATGAGATTGGTTCACGGGTCAGGAACCTATATGCTCTTGAGGTTCAAGATGCATGCGAAGCCTTGAGCAGCGAGGCAACTGATGGAGACTTGGTGGTTGAGAGGGAGCGTATATTACCTCTCAACATGCAGAGCCAGAAGAAGTCTTAGACGATTGTGGAGGAGCCACGATTGGTGCAGCAGCTTCAGGAGGTTGTGGAGGAGCCATAACAAGGGAAGCTGAGATGAGATCGAGTAGAGACATCTACTCATGCAGAGACCTCCAGTAGGGGGAAACTTCGAGCCAGGTGGGCTGAGGGATCACATGCAGCCATACCTCCAGGTAGGAGGTGGGGAGATATAGAGTGATCGTCCCAAGGAGGAGGGGCAGGATCCTTGAGGTACCCAAACTCTTGGATGAGACCTTGCTACGGGAGCCCCGATGTGTAGTAGTAGGAACTGACTGATTGGGTAGAGACAGATGCAGATGGAGTGGCAGAGAGAGCGACAGTGCAGGGAATCCCAGGACAACGCATAGCTAGCAGGCTGCAGCAATGCGAGAGGCACAAGTGTTTTGCACAGTGCTAGGTGGCACAGAGAGGTGTGAAATGGTGCGAGATGCATGGAGATGTTGCAGTAGCGCAGATGTCAGAGAGGGAGCACTTGTCAGTAGCAAGTAGAGCTTCAGCATCAGAGGATTTTTCTAGCCCAACAGGGAGGTCAGTTGGGAGGTGCAGTGTGGATGCAATGTTGGGAGATAGAACCAGCAGCAGCACAGATGCAGTCAGAGATCAAAGTGACAGAGGCTAGAGCAGTCAGATATTGAAGAGCACAGAGATGCAGAGTTTTCAGTCGACAGAGGTAATAGCAGTCAGAGACTTCGATGACAAAGCAAGTGGACCAGCCAGATGTGTTGCATGGAGAACATTCCAGAGTTACAGGATCGGGTTTGAGAGGAAGCCTTTCTTGTTGAGAGGGAGTGTTGAAAAGTGTGCAACAAGAAATGATTGTTGAGAATGCAACAAGATGATGGAGCTTAGTGAAAAGGGTCGCCTTCACTAAGTGGGCCCGCAGGAAAATTATGGCGCAAGTTCTATTTTTGATCCCAGCAGGGATGATCACAGCAGGAGTGACCACAACAGGGATGATCACAGTATGGGTGATCACAGTATGGGTGATCACAGTATGAGTGATCACAGTATGGGTGATCACAGTATGAGTGATCATAGTTTGGGTGACCATAGTATGGGTGACCATAGTATGAGTGATCATAGTATGAGTGATCAAAGTCTATTTTTAGACTGGTTGTCAAAAATAGAAAAGTCAAATATTATTGTCTCATAATAATATTTGGACTATAAACTTGATCTTATTCTCTTGGAGCACTTCAGGATGAGCTACGGATGTGGTACATGCAGATCCCAAAAGGAAATACGTGGTTACCTATGGGATGACTAATATTTGCATGCAGGACTTCAGTTAGAACTCAAGTGAGTTGAGTTTAGTGGACTGGAGGTGCAGTTGATGGAGTTGTGTTCAGTTTAGCTTTGTTAAACTGGTTGTATTTAGTCTAACTGGCAAATAGACTAGAGATGAGTTGGGTGAATTAGTTATTAATTAATTCACAAGTTATTAACTCATAATGCAACTATAGAATATATCAGTTAACTCAGTTGCATGTCAGTGCATGTTCAATTCAGCAGGGACAGGTGTTAGAGGATCAGATTGCTATCAGTTGTGACTATAGCTGTGCATGATGATTTGCACAATCAGAGGGATTGAGTATGCCAATGAATTGGCCAATACCAAGAATTGTAGCCTGTGCTCACATCCAACATAGTGTGAGTGATTCTTTGCAGGTGAAATACGAGTTTGGTAAACCATTCTCATCAATTCTTGAGCAGGTATTGAGCAGTGGAGGCAGGCAAGCAGTGGAATAGATTTGGAGATCAGATCTGAGCTGTATTGTGTGTAACAGGTGGAGTTGGTACTGGATTGATTGTGATAAGCATTGTACTTTGTAATGTTACATGATTCAATCACTATAATATACAGATAGTTGGGGTTTTTAGCGAGATGCTTTCCCCGGGAAAATACTGTGTTGATATGTGTGATTGATGCTTCTATGTGTGCCTGTGAATGTTTCTGCTTCTGTAAATTGATGATCAATGTAGAGGAGGTTATGTATTATGCATGTTCCATTTATAAGTGTATAATCAGGATAATCTCCATTGAATATGTGTCATATTATTCAAAATTTCTACATCATCATAGTATATTTTTGTCATGTACTTATGGGTTGCCAGATGTAGAAATTTTTCATGATTCGCGAGGTCCCAGTCCTCCATTTTCAATAATGGGATGCGCACGAGCTTGGGTCCTTCAAATGTGACCTGTTCCAGTAGCAGGGGAGTATCTACCCAAAATTTCCCAGAATCGGGATCCTTGGTCACTTTAGTTTTTCCTTTCCACAGAGGGATGTACTCAGGCAGCCTAGAGATAGGTTTGATTCCCTCAGCATCAACTTCTTCAACCCCTTGGTACTCTTCTTCTTCTAAGTCCACCACTTTCTCTGGTTGCTTATCCTTTTTCTCCTTTGGTTGCACCTCTGTATGCTTCCTTGGTGACATTCACACCTACACTAGCTTCTTCTATTTTTCTTTCTCGGCTAATTTCTTAGCTTTCATGGCTAGCTGCTTCTCTTTTAGGACAGTTTGTTTCAGCCTACGCAACCTTGGCGCCATGGGCACAACAGGCACAACCTTCATACTAGGCACTTTAGGACCTTGTGTGTTAGACACAATGACTTCGGAATTGACGGCCTTGGCGGGGTTGGAAGTAGTCATCTTCTCAATGAATCTCTCTCGGGATGCTGTAGAATAGTTCGCAAAGGAAGGGCATGTCACAAATTCATCCCAAAATTCTCGATTCATACACGTCAGAGAGCAAAATGATCCAGCAATTCTTAGAATGCAAAGTGTTCTATGTTGGAATGCTACGCGTAATTTATAGGGGGATTTGAATTCAAATCTGACTGTTCCCCCCACATTCAAATGATAAATGCTGCTTTGGCAGGAAATATTCAAAGATTTTCTCCTTAATTTCCACCTCCTCGCTCCTTTTAACCATTTTTTAGCCATCAAATCATGAATAGTAACTCCAACGGTCATTTTCTTGTTGGGTTGCGCGGCTCCCTCCTCCCTGGCGTAGCGTCCTAAGCACAAGTGCACCCTCAACAATTTTTGCGCAGCCTAGTCGCTGCCATGTCCTTCAAATCAGGTAGTGTAGTTTATAGTCCTACGCTCCCTTGCAACTGCCTAGAGTACTAAGACTATCCTGCTACCATATAGTCATTGCGCATGATCCCCCGTGTATAGCTTTAGCTTGCCCATTCACTCTTCCTAGAAAAGGTTCACCATTTAGCTTCGCGAGCTGAACTACGCCACCCTCTGTAATTTCCTTGACAATATAGGGTCTTAACCAATGCATCTAAAATTTACCTAGAAATTTAGTGAACTTGCTATCATATAATAACACAAGATCATTTACCTTGAATGTGTGAAGCTTGATATGGCGATCATGCCATGATTTTTCGCATTCCTTCTATACTTGTTGGTGGAATCCTGCCAAAAATCGGTCTTCCACTAATTCCATTAGCTATGTGATCCATTTCTTTAATGCCTCACGATCTGCCATATCTGTCAAATCCACAATGTGCAAGCTAAGCACAATGTACTCCATAGGCATCACTGCTTCGACCCCATAGACTAATTTGAACGACGTTTCTCCTGTCAGCTTCTTACAAGTTGTCCTATAGGCCCATATCACTGTAGGTATGCGCACGTCACAGTCATTCTGCTGCGTGTTACATACCTTTGTCAACACATTTTCCAAGATTTTGTTAAAAGCTTTGACTGTCCCATTGGCTTGTGGGTGATATGGCATACTCTTCTGATGATAGACCTGGAATTCATCTTTCAACATGCTAATTGTTTCATTCAGAAAGTGTGTACCCCTATCACTCATTAAAACTTTTGGGCATCAAACCTTGTTAAGACATGCTCAAACAAGAATTTTTCTGCCGTAGCCCTGGTACAAACCTTTACTAGCCGTTCTTCTGCCCACTTGACTAAATACTCCGTCGTAGTGATAATGTAGCGCGCACCCGTTTTCTTTCCGGGTGGCTTAATTGGTCCAATAAATTTCATCGCCCATTTCTCAAATTCCTGTAAAGATACCTGAGTATGTAGCAGTAATTCATCCCTTCATGATGGCCTTCCAGTTCGTTGACATGTGTCACATGCCTTATAGTAGGCTTTGGAATCTTTGTGCAATGTTGGCCACCATAATCTTGCGCACAAGATCTTCTGCACGATTTCTTTCCCCACATAATGGCCTCTCGCAGCTCCCCCATGAGCTTCGGTGAGAATACTATCACGTTCAAAATCTGGCACATATCTTCGCAATATTTCATCTGCCCCCATTTTGTACAAATGTCCCGCAATGACTGAGAAGTTGGCTGTGCGAACTACTAATTCCTTCTTTTACTGATTTGTATATCCTTCGGGTGCCATGCCTATAGTTAATAAGTGAATAATGTCAACAAAATGGTCATCAGCTACACGTATCACAAAGAGATGCACGTCTAGCAACCCTTCCTTCAAATTATTGGGTTCTTCACCTGTTTCAATTCTCGACAGGTGGTAAGGTCCAACATTCAACCTCCCCGGCGTCACAATGACTTCAAAATCATACTTCTGAAACAATAACAAGAACCTGCAAATCTTTCCCCCCAACACAGGCTTGTTGACCAGGTACTTTACGGTAAAATGATCTGTATACATCTTGAAATGTCCTCCTAATAGATAGTTCCTGAATTTTTGCAACGTGTAGACCATGACCAACCCCTCGCGCTCTATCGTTGAGTATTTTTTCTCAGTTTTTGATAATTTCCTACTTGCGAAGGCTATAGTATGGTCCAGCTCACCTTCCCCTGCCTCTATTAGTACTGCACCTAACGCAATGCAAGAAGCATCCACATGTACATGAAATTCCCTTTTCCAATCGGGCAATACCAGGAGGCGTAGTCACCATATTTTCTTATAACACATCCAAGATGTGCTGACATTATTCATCCCAAAAGAATGTCGCATCCTTCTGTAGCATTTTTTCCATGGGAATAATAATTTGAGCATATGATTTAATCAATTTTCTATAGTATCCTGTGTGTCCCAGCGTCGCATAAAGTTGCTTGACATTCCTAGGGCCCTCCAAGTTCACAATCACCACAATCTTTGCAGGGTCCACCATCAGTTCTTGCTTACACACAACATGACTTAGCAAGATCCCAAGAGGAACATAGAATATACATTTTCTCAAATTTAGCACTATCTGGTTTCTCTGATAAGTATCCAACATAAGGCATAGACTTGCTACATGGTGCTTCACCAGGCCAAACACAGTCTAGTCATCAAAGTATACTTCCAGAAATTTATGAATGAATTCTTTGAACGTCGCTATGAATACATGGGAGAATATTGCAGTTGCATTCTTTAATCCAAACGACATAACAATGTACTAGAAGCAACCCCATTCTATCGCGAAGGTGGTTTTGCTTCTATCCTTTGGTGCAATCTTGATTTGATGATAGCTAGAAAATCCGTTAGTAAAGGAATAGGCCTCCTGCCCTCCGACATTGTCTAACACTTCATCTGTAAATAATGTCAGAAATGGATCATGAACACATGCATCATTAAACTTCTGTATATCTACGCAGATCCTTATTTGACCCTTTTGTTTCTTCTCTTGGACTACCATCGGGCTCACCCAATCAGACTCTTCAACAGGTTCTATAATGCCAGCCTCCAGCATTTTATCCAGCTCTTGGCGAACCTTTTCCTTATACTTAGGATTAAGGTGATAAGGCCTCTGTTTAACAGGCTTCATGTATGGCTTCAATGTGATCCTCATAACACCCAAATCACCAAGTATGCCCTTTAAATCTAAAAACTTAGTGGGGAAGAGATCCTGGTATTAAGGGACTAGTTCAACAACCTTGTCTACTGTAGCGTCATCCTAATAGTCTCCAATCTTCATGAACTTCGGTTCATCTTCAATGTCAATGTTTACCTGCCTAGTTTTCAAAGGTGATGAGATGTCTAGGTTCTCTACTTGTGGTCCCTCTATTTCGCGATGCCCTTCTGTCTTCGAAATATTGCTATTTATCGGGTCTTCTTCCTCCTCTTCAGCGGTCATATTATAACATTCAAATGTGTGTTGCAGCTGGGTGCTCTAATCCGGTTGGGTCCATTCCATAGGTTCCTTCGGTGTCTTGAATATAACCTCTTTAATTTCTTGAAGCATTTCATTGATGCTTGCAAATATGTCCTCGAAGCTGAAAGTCAATAAGAATCCCTCCTTCAATATATCCCACTTTGTAGTGCCGTGGCTGAGCTTTGTTTCAAGGTACCAGTTCAGGGGGATTGTATCCAAGGTATGAAAAAATATATGTACCCACTCTGGCTACGGTTCCATCCCCCACTCCTTAGTCCACTTTTCCAAGTGATCGTGCGGATCATCCTTCCCATTATACTTCTTAGTGATTCTTGTATTAGTATGCCCAAATCGTAACTTCATCATTCTCCTATAATCTCGCCATCCAACAAAACTATCCTTATTCATACCCCACCATCGTGCGGGCGTAGCATGTGGCGCCAAATCCAATGCTTGAAAATGCTGGTCTTCAGGGACTTCGCGCTCAAATTCATCTAGAAACATATCTACGTCAGTAAAACCATCATAATAAGGTAACTTTCTTACCTCCGATGAAACACAACATAGTGAATTCGTCATCATATTGCATCACAATGTAGATACTTCATGCAAATGGTTTTGCCAATGCTCCAATTCTTCATCTGAGTCAGAAGTGCAGGAACTTTCTTGGTCCCATGCGATCCGTCCATTCGCCATAGGATTGATCCAATCTTGATCTTTCACTGTTATCTTATAGATTTGATCCAACTCATCGTCACTTTCAACATAATCGGGGACTTGTTCAGTATAGCGTGCCCCTTCTGCATGATCCAGTGGCACAATAACCCTTAGTGACTTTCTTTCAAACAACATCGTACTCTTCTTCAAATTAATGATCCCATTCATGTCAATAGCTTAGTCACTTCCTAGGAGCGCAGGGTAGGGATTACTGTCATCAACAATTTCAATAACTTCAAAGTCTACTAATGCACTCACACCCTCAATATCAACCGTTAATCCATATAATCGTCCCATGGGGATGATTTTATACTGATTCACCATCTTGAGCTGAACAGGATACCACTGTAGTGCAGGTATCCCCATCCTTTCCCGTGTCTGTTTCGGTAGAACATTCGCATCGGACCGCAGATCCGAAATGACCTGATCCATTTCATAATCACCTATCTACGATGTTAGCCGTATCTCACGTCCTATTCGCACCTTATTCTTACCAATCTTTTTAACTGTGCGCTACTCCGAAGGAGTCTTTTCCTTATTGGTGCACTTGTCTATTAAGTCCTGCAATCCTTCCACAAATTTTCTGTCATGCAGTAACTTCATGCAGGTCTCCAAAAATGTAGTAAGTATGGAAGGGTCAACCTCTTATGCTGTACTGGTTTCTAACATCTTTTCCTAGCTTCCTGAGGTGGAGGCCTCAACGAAGCTCTTCTTTGCCTCCATGAATGTTTCCCTAGCGTGATTGAGGTCAAAGGAAGCTTCTTTCTCAGGAGCTTTGCAAATCCGTCCTTCTTCTTCATGCTGTGTACCCTTTACTACACCCGTTGTCATACCGCTTTAGAGTACAATATTAATGTTCTGATCTTCCTCGCAGGGCTCAAACCTTATCATTTGTAAATTCTGCATAGGCTGTTAAGGCTGTGTTTTCTTTTCTTGCATCTTGGCTATTAGAAACAACATTCTTCTATGGCATGGTCACATTGTCTATAGTATTGACACAAAGGGTGTGTTATGAAACCAACTCATAAAAAGATAGAAAAGATAGATCAACGCCTTAGAAATAAGCCTCTTCGAGGGGGCAACCTCCTTTACATTACACAAATGAAAAATTCTTAGATGATTCAAATGAAAAAACCTCCTTTATAAATATAAGAGTCTAAGGGGTCATAATATAACCAAAGATGACCTAACAATAATAATATAAATCCACAAAAATAACAATAGTGGGATTCTATGGGGCACAATAATAACAATACGGGGACAATAGGGGCACAACAATAACAATAAGGGATACAACAACAATAGTAATGGGGGAATCACTATTATTATAGGGACCTAACATGCCCCTCTCCTTCAAAAAAGTGTTGTCCTCAAAACTTGAATAGTTCTGGATGCTTCTGTATAAAATTCTCATCCTCCCATGTGGAATCTTCAACGGGTAAGTTCTTCCACTTGATGAGATACTCTGAAATTGATCGATTTCGTAGCTGTCGAGTTCTTCTTTCTTTGACTGCTTTAGGTTCCAATATGATTTTTACTTCCTCATCAAGTTCTGGAAATATTTTTTGAACTACAAGCTTATCACCTATAACCTTCTTTAAGCATGAAACATGGAAAACTGGGTGCACTCTAGAAGCTGCAAGAAGCTCCAATTTGTATGCCATAGTACCTATCTTTTGCAACGCCTTGTATGGACCATAATACTTTGGTGATAATTTATTATCCTTCTTAGCTTTCTTGAGGGACATTTGTTTATATGGTTGTAGCTGTAGGAATACCCAATCACCTACATCAAAACTTCTTTCGCTGCGATGTTGATCTGCCTACTGTTTCATTCTATTTTGCACCAAGGTGAGGTTATCCTTTAAGAGTTGGAGAACTTGTTGCTGATGCTTGATCTGATCTTCCACTGCTTGAACCTTAGAATTTTTTCTTAAATATGATGTGATGGATGGTGGATGATATCCATAAAGTGCCATAAATGGGGTCATTTTTGTTGCAGTATGGAAGGAAGTGTTATACCACCATTCAGCCAAAGGAAACCATTTGACCCATTGTGTATGTTTATTAGATACAAAACAACGAAGATATCCTTCCAAACATTTGTTTACTATCTTAGTTTTCCCATCATATTGAGGATGATAAGATGAGCTATGAGCTAAATGAATACCAAGACAAGAAAATAATTCTGTCCAAAAATTTCCAGTGAAAATGGGATATCTATCGCTTACAATAATCTTTGGGTTTCCATGTAGATTTTGAATTGTTTCCATAAATGTAGTAGAAACTGTACTTGCTTTAAATGGATGAGATAATGCACAAAAGTGTGCATACTTGGTAAGTTTGTCAAATACCACCATGATAACACCTTTTCCTTCGGACTCGGGTAAACCTGTGATAAAACCATTGAAACCTCCTCCCAACGTTGGCTTGGAATAGATAAAGGTTGTAATAGTCTTGGGGTCTTAATTGTTTCAACTTTATTTTGTTTGCAAACCAAACATTCTGCCACAAATTTTTGAATCTCTGATTTAAGGCCATCCCAAAAAAAATCCTTCTTAACCCTGTGGCAGGTTTTTAGAAATCCTGAGTGCCCTCCTAAGGGAGAGGTGTGCAATTCCCTAAGAATTTTTTGTTTGAGTTGGGAATTCTTACATTGGTATAACCGATCCTTGTACCATAACAAATCATTTTTCCAGCTAAATGTATCAGATGTACTGACATCTTGTTATATATTTTGAATGAGTTCCCACACTTCCTCGTCATTCTTCCATTCATCCCTTGCTTCATTTATCCAATCTAGTTGGATAATAGAAATGGCGCAAAGAAATGCTTCCACATCCTCATCCTTTCTTGAGAGTGCATCTGCCACAACATTTTGCTTCCCTTTTTTGTGGATTATTTCAAAGTCATAACCCAACATCTTTGTGACCCATTTTTGCTGCTCTTTTGAAGATAATATTTGTTCTAAAAAGTATTTAAGACTATCATGATCTATTTTTACCTTGAAGTGTCTTCCCATTAGGTAGGGTTGCCATTTCTTAAGTGCCTGTAGTATTTCCAACATTTCCTTCTCACAAATAGCTTTTTGTAAATACTTTCCTTTGATTGGATGACTTTCAAAAGCAATGAGTCTTTCTTTTTGCATTAAAACAACACCAATTCCATTTCCTGAGGCATCACATTCCATAATAAAGTTTTTTGTGAAGTTCGGTGTAACTAAGATTGGTGCTTGGCACATTGCCTCTTTAAGATGTTAAAAGGCCTTCGTTGCTTCTGGTCCATGAAAATGCATCTTTCTTCAATAATGTGGTTAGAGGTGTTGCTATTCTCCCATAATTCTTAACAAAGTTGTGATAATACTCTCTCAACCCGAGAAATCCTCGTAGATGCTTCATGGATGTGGGGATTTTCCATTCCTTAATGGTTTTAATTTTGCTAGGGTCTACCTTAACACCTTCATGAGATACAATATGACCAAGATATTCCACCTCTTATACTCCAAAGAAACATTTGGAGATTTTTGCATATAATTGTTTCTCCTCCAATAGTTTGAGCACCATGTCAAGATGTTGGACATGATCCTTCCAAGACTTGCTGTAGAGTAGTATATCATCAAAAAATACTAACAAAAATTTTCTAAGGGTGGGTTTGAAAATGGAATTCATCAAACCTTGAAATGTAGAAGGTGCATTAGTAAGGCCAAAAGGGATGACAAAAAATTCATAATGACCCTCATGAGTTCTAAATGATGTTTTTGGAATGTCTTCAGTCTTCATTTTGATTTGATGATATCCTAAACGAAGATCCAACTTGGTGAAGTAAATTGATCCATGCAATTCATCCAATAATTCATTAATGATAGGAATGGGAAATTTATCTTTAATAGTGAGATTGTTGAGCTTCCCATAATCTGGACACATGCGCCATGATCCATCCTTCTTGTGAACCAATACTACTAGAGTAGAGAAAGAACTTTGACTAGGTTGAATTATACCAGCCTCTAGCATTTCTGCAACCATACATTCAATTTCACTCTTTTGGACATAGGGATATCTGTAAGGATTGATGTTTGGAGGAACACTTCCTGGAATCAGATTAATAACATGATCATGATCACAAATAGGTGGGAGGCCTTTGGGAGTTTCAAATACCTTGGAATGATTGTCCAAGAATTTTTGGAGATCTAGAGAAATGGATGATTTCGATGTGGGAACCTCTAGTGAACATAATTGTGCAATTATTCCTCGTTGTTATTTCTTTAGAAGTTTTTACATTCCATTAGAGCTGATTATCTTTCCCGCTTTCCTCGCGATACCCCTTAATTCAACTTCATTTCCTTCTGAAGATAATTTCATGAAAATTTCTTTAAAATTAAAAGCTATTGTACCCTAGGATTGTAGCCATTAGACTCCTAGTACAACATCAGCACCACCCATTGGAATGGAAAGCATTGGGCTATTCAATACATATTCTCCCATGGACAACTTGATATTATGGCACCTTCCTGAGAAATTTATGGTTCCTCCACTTGAAACCATCACTTGACACTCTGGTGCTGGATATATGAAGTGATTCAATTCACTGGCTACCTTACAATGCATAAAATTATGCGTACTTCACGAATCAATCAACACTATTACCTTTTTCTTCTTGATATGCCCTTCTATCTTGATAGTTTGAGGAGTGGTAATTCCAGGCAATGCATTACAAGATATGGTCAGATTCATTTCTTCTTTTTCTAGGGTTTGTTCCTGGTGTATATCCTCTTCTTTTGACATTTTTTGTTCCTTTTCTTCCTCCTCTTCACAATCTATGTAAAATAATTTCTTCTCGGCACCCTTATGACCTTTAGTGTATTTGCTATCACAACTATAACAAAGCCCTTTTGCTCTTTTTTCTTCCAATTGTTGTGGTGTCAACATTGTAGGTTGTGGATGGCTAGGGGCAGTAACACTCCCATTTTTATGATTGTGAGTGGTAGGCTTCCTTGTTGCCATAATTTTGCTTTCCATTTTTCTTGCCAACTTGATTGCCTTCTCCAATGAATCTGGTTCCCAAAGGTGAACCTCATGTTGGATGTTATCTTTTACAGTCCCTATGAACACATCAATTCTATGCTCCTTCGGAATATCTTTTACCCTTATATTCAATTTTTGGAAGTCCTCAATGTGCTCCATCACTGAACCCTTTTATTTGAGATTTATCAATTGGCTAAAAAATGTGTTGCTTTTTGTATCCTCATAATGTGTTATCATTTCATTCGTAAAAATAGCCCAAGCGACAATTTGTTTACAAAACAATGTAAACTTTGAAACGGGAACTATAAACTCAAAACGGGAAGTCTGGCCAAAAAACCCCCAAAAAACATCAAAAACAGTGCTAAAAACGAAAAGTGTGTATACTGGAACGATGTTTTTTTTTTTTAGGTGTGAATTTTGAACGTGTTTTAAAAATGGCGGTGACTACGAAATTTACTACGAAATTTTCGTGCAAAATATAGCTTCAAAACGAAAGTGATGCTACTGGAATAACGTTTTTTCTTTTTAGGGTCAATTTTCAAACTTTTTAAAAAATGCTAATAAAACCAATTTTTAATGTCTCAAACAAAGTTAATTTTTAAGGAAAAAACACATTAATGTTTCTGGTAGAATATCATTTTTCTTTCCTAAGTATAAATTTAACATGTTTTCAACCACACCATGCTAGATACAAAAGAAATTGAAATTTTTTCAACTATAAAATTAAAAAACCATGACATTATGAACAAAGTATATCACTGAATGAAATCAAAAGTCTTTATTTGTATATTGAATAAAACAGACATTATATCTCTAATTTGATATTGCATTGTAGATATTTAAACAATAAAATTTATCATACTTAAGACATAATCCAACAACATAAAAATGCTTCATTAAATATGGTTAAGGATGAACACATCTAAAGCTTTCGAAATCAGAACCCTCACAACTCTGTTCCATATACATTTCAATTCTTAAACCCTAGTCAAATAAATGCATGTCGAATATGCATAATAACTACGAAAATTACCACATATTCACACAAAGAGTAACATGGAAGCTTAAGCTTTAGGATTAAAATGTATTATAGGAAACCATGACTTCTGGAGGTTACAAAAGACTACAACCTCAGCCAAAGATACTGAGAATTAGATTTCTGAGCATAAATAGAGAAAAACAACACTCATTTTAGCTAAATATCAACCAGAGAGAAAAAGTTGATCTGCGAAGGCTCAATACTTTTGAATTGACAGCTCAAACATGTATTAAAATATGTTCTGAGGTTCAACGCAATAAACAAACAAAACAATCATAAGTGAATAAAAATCGGTACACGGATACTTTTTCTTTTATATAAATATAAGTTTTATATATTTTAGATTTCATATTTAGTTAATATGTGATTTTAAATTCAATTATTATTAGTATAATAAAATTTTATTCTGAAATATGTATTAATTCAAAAAAACATGGTTTTATAATAATATTTTTTTTGTTATGCATAAATATTTTAGGCAAGAAGTTATGAATGTCATCTTATATTTTGTAAGATAAGTTTTATTAATTTCTAATTATATTGTTTTATTTTATTTTTTTGGATTTGAGTAAAGATATAGATAAGGAAAATAGTTCTAAATTTTTACAAATTCAACTCATATAGATAATCAAAATATAAATATCAATACCATAAGATATATATATATATATATATATATATATATATATATATATATATATATATATAAGTGATGTGGTGATACTATTTATTTATGATTTGAACTTAATAGAAATTCTTCAAAACTTAAGATGTGAAGAAAAATTACATTGTACATTGTTTCTTAGACTTAGAAATTTGGTAGAACAAAAAGCAACATTTTCCTTTTATAAAATAGGTATGCAAAAGAGTAATTTTAGAGGCTTGATATATAGATTGTAAGTTGTTGGAATTTGGTTTACCTAACCAACAAAACAACTTACTAGATGTAATCCCCATTAAGCATTCATAATTTGCACTTTAATTGTTTTGAATTTCAAACATCATGTTTGTTATAAAAATATAATAGGTTAGTATTTAATAAATTGTTGTACTTTTTACACATAACATTTGTCTTAGTCCATATGGTGTTTATACAAGCATTTTCTCATTGTGAATAACAACACCATTAGTTGAGATTTCATCAACACCAAAAACCACTGTGAACATTTGCTTTCAACAATTCACTTGTAAATGACACTATAGTTGACATTGCTAATATAAGGGGGCGTGGGGAAATACTCCCAACCTTTGTAGAGCCTCTACAACTTTTCATTCATTATTTTTCATAATGCACACCAAGTTCGTGACTATGCATGCACAATTCAGTTGCTTACGCATTCCAAGAATTCCAATATTCTTTGAGAATATTGGCCCTACATGCCCACCATTTGTGCGAGACCTCCTAAATCCATTACCAATATTTATTCCCATCAAGGATTCTTTAACATTGATATATTGACAAAAATGTTGCTTTGCATATGATGTACATAGAAGCATCTAAAATCAATCCTAACAAAATTATTGTTTTAGTTTCAAAATGGAATACGCATAAAACCTGTAGCAACTGTGAAGAGAAAACACCAACCAACAGAATAGAAATGTAGCAGTATTGTATAGCTACTAAGAAACACATTATTCTCCATTCATATATATCTTTATTATTTTTTACTCTAACTTAACTATATTCAAAATTTAATAATTAAAAAAAAAAAGAGAAAAGAAAACAAAAAGCCAGTAACGCTAGCTATATGAATTGAGCTATATTGTATCCACTTCAACTGCACATTTAACAACGGGGGAGTCCACTTCCAAGTGATCCCACATTAAAAATGGATATACAATGATGAAGCTAAGGAACCTATAAATATATACAATACAGCGGCAGTAACATTACCTTGCTTTCAGCACCTACCTCTCCATATATTCGTTCAGTTTTTATAACCTAATCCCCATACTTTGTTTGTTACAAAGTTTGTCAATGGAAGCTGCGTCCAAGAGATGCGTGGTTTATTCTTTCGGATGAGCAGAAGTAGGAGCTAGAGCGCTGGGGTTTGAAAGTTTGAAGAGGACGGGGTGAGGGAGGGGTTTGGTGAGGAATGGAAACCTAATTGTCTGACGGGAAGAGGCAGCGGCAGATGGAGATGCAGTGGATTCTTGACTAGCGTTACAGGTGGGGGAAATTCCAGTGAACTGTTCAACCATGGCCTTGAAATTGGTGGTATCTGTCTTCACCATCGTAGTCGGTAAGCGCCTCGATGGTCTCACGCGCTTCTTCTTCACTTTAACCACGCCTGCCGCACGGCACAAACCACCGGGTGCAGCCACCGCTTTGTTACCGCTGCCGAACGCCGAGGAAAATTTGTGTAACGTGGAGGTATTTGCAGATTCAGAAAAATTGCTGATGATCAGGTTGCAGGTGCTCCTCGGAACCGTCGTGGTTGTGACAGGCGTGGCGTGTACTCGATTAACCAGCGAATCTGCGACCCGCTGCATTTCTAGTTCAGATTTCGTTCCCAACCCTGAACCACAAACTCCCATTGCCCCGATATCTATGCCTGTGGTAGCGATCCTGCGACTGCTCTTGATAGCGGTGTTCATGGTAATTATCGCATCCATCTCTATTTTGCCGCTTGACCGACCGGGTTCCGGCGGTTTCGTTTTGGCGGCGTTGTTCACGATGTTTATCACCTCCATCCCCGTCGTGCTGCTTGATCGACCGGGGTCCGGCGGTGTTGTCTGGGCGGCGTAAATCTGTTGCTTCCAGCCGATATCGACATTAGTAAGAGAATTGAGAGCTTCATCGGCAGATCCAGGATTCATGTCGCCTCTTCTTCTGCAACTGCAGAGAAGAAACTATTATTTAAACAACAACCCAACCCCTCCCTGGCCGGCCCCTCCCCTACCCCTCCCCTTCCCCCGCCCCCTCCCCGGCCCCTCCGCCCACCCCTCCCCCTCCCCCTCCCCCTCCCCCACCCGGTCCACCCGGCGCACCCGGCCCACCCACCCCACCCGGCCCCGCCCCTACCCGGCCCACCCCGCCGCCCCTCCCCCTCCACCTCCCCCTCCCCGGCCCACCCCGCCGCCCCTCCCCCTCTGCCCCCCCTCCCCCGCCCCTCACCGGCCCCCTCCGCCTCCCCCTCCGCCTGCGCAGGGCCACCCCCGGGCTGCCCCACCCCGCCAGACCGGCGGCGGGTCGATTCCGGGAATCGACCCACCGCCGGTCGGGCGGGGCGGGGCGGCCCGGGGGTGGCGCTGCGCCTAATCTTCCTGGCGACTTGAGCTTATGCTTTGGCCGAGTGCATCCCTCTTAATCAAACTATTATTCCTATGTCTGTTGCATATTATACAATGCGAAAAATTCCAAGACACAAATTTCCATGAGCTACTCCCATTGGCCTTATTGTCATACTGCCTGATTAAAGAATAAGTTGGCAAGATCGATCTTTCAAACTTTTTAGTTTGAATCAAGCTTGAAAATGCAACTTTAGAGCTTTGAAGTAATACATTGATCATGGCCGGTGAATGGTTCATGGGTTTAATTTACGATCACACCTTTGTCTAATAACCCATAAAAAGGCATACAAAGAAGTGTTTGTTTGAGACGATGATATCTAAGAAAAATCCATCCCTTGAAAATGACTTCGTCATAAAAAATAAGATTTACGAAAATCATTGTTTCAATACCATTAATGTTTATGATTCTGTGACAACTACATTGTAGCACTATGTGTCCACAGTTCGCATAAGCAGAGTCACCAAATATTCTTTTTCCTCAAAATACATTCAGTTTCATGGGCATTAAAATTATTTTGTAACTAATTCTTGAGAAAAATGTTTCTTGATATCAGTTGATTCAGAGTACATTAATAATAGAATTTACATTAACTAGATATGCCACGTAATGTTGAGGAAATTATGATATATAATATTTTATAATGTTTATTTGTGTTTAGTTGTTTTTTGGTATCTAACAATTATTTTTGTAATTTCATAAATTTTTCATACACATTGTGAAGGCATTAATGGGTTTCCATAAGGAATAGAAATTTACCGTATAAAATTTAGTATGTTGTCCCACTATGAGCACCTACAAATAACACATTGGTTCGATACAATTCTATTGGGAGGAATCTAATAGAAACATTGTGATAAATCTTAGATGGAAGGAGTGACAAGGAAAAGTTTATCAAAACATGTAGTGCCATTAATGAAGGAAAATATACAATGCAAAATGTGATTCATTCAAATATTGATGGACATTGAGAGAGTATTCCATGGTCATTTATAGAGCAATAAACCAACATTTTAAAATAGTTCATTTGGAAAATTAAATTCCCCATAAGATTTTCTTCGAACATAAATAATATCTTGACAAAAAAGGGTGAGCTTGGGAGAGTAAAAGCTCATGACTAGCATACCTTCACTAAGGTAATTGTTTTGTTGTATTTTTATATTGGTATACATATTTTTATTATTTCTTTTTAACTATATTATTATGGTATATTCCACCTCTAATCGTTGTAATGATCCCCTTTTTTTTCAATAGTATTTTCTACCTCTAACTCTTTGAAACAACATAAAACAAGTTATATATGATCTTAGCAATTACATGAGGTGAGCAATGATTTTTATGAAAAATGTTAGCTGAAGAACTTCATGATATGTTGTTTTACTTGCAATTTATATACATAATTGTTCAAACTTTTAATTTACTTGCATAATGTCTACGTGGTTGACATCTAAAAGAATCCTAAAAAAATGATACGAAGTATTGGAGTAAATAAATTGCTAGGCTAATGTGTAAATGTGAAGGTATCTACCACCATCATTTTTAAGTACACTAACTCATAGACCAAGTTGAGGATATTGAAATGTTTGGACCTATACACAGAAATTCAATATGGACAGGGGAAAAGCATTTGAAATTATTGAACGATCTTTTTAAACAAAGAGCACATCCTAAGGGTTCTACGGTGGAGGGGTATATGGTATACCAATCCTTGGTGTATATTAGTATGTATCTTGATAAATTAGTAGCATATATTAATTTGCCTCCCATTTTAGATGTCAACTCCATCAGTAGATTCGAAAGGAGGTGTTGTTGGGGAAGGCTAGAATGAGGAAAGTGAAAGGTAAGTAGATGGTATAGATCTATAATACTTTTGATTATTCATTGTTGTCTACATCATACCTATTTAATATGTACTATTCCATTCATTAATAATCTTTACCATGGTTCCTAATTGTTGATGATTTTTTATTTTTCATATGTGTAGTCCAGTGTAGGATGTACTACATTTATACATAGAAAATGATATTGAATGGATGAAGTTATGATATTGAAAAATGATTCCCGGAATCGACCCGCCGCCAGTCGGGCGGGGCGGGGCAGCCCGGGGGTGGCCCTGCGCGGGCGGAGGGGGAGGTGGAGGGGGCCGGGGAGGGGCGGGGGAGGGGGAGTGGGAGGGGCGGCGGAGGGGGCCGGGGAGGGGCGGGGGAGGGGGAGGCGGAGGGGGAGGGGCGGCGGGGTGGGCCGGGTGGGCGAGGGGGCGGGGTGGGCCGGGTGGGCGAGGGGGCCGGGTCGGGCGGGGGGGCCGGGTGGGCGGGGGGGCCGAGTGGGCCGGGTGGGCGGGGTGGGGTTGGTGGGCCGGGTAGGGCGGGGTGGGGCCGGTAGGGCGGGGTGGGGCGGGGTAGGGCGGGGTGGGGCGGGTGGGCGGGGTGGGCGGGGTAGGGCGGGTGGGCCGGGTGGGGATGGGGTAGGATAGGGGGCGGGGGGGGGGGGGGGGAATGGGGTAGGGAAGGGGGGGGTAGGGTAGGGGGCGTGGGGGGGTAATGGGGGGGTAGGATAGGGGACGTGGGGGGGGGGAATGGGGGGTGGTAGGGGTAGGGGTAGGGTGGGGGGATGGGGGGGTTAGGGGTAGGGTGGGGGGATGGGGGGTTAGGGGTAGGATAGGGGGCGTGGGGGGGGGGGGGGGGGATGGGGGGGGTAGGGCGGGGGGGGGGGGGGGGGGTAGGGGTAGGGTAGTGGGCAGAGGGGGGGGGGGGGGTAGGGGTAGGGTAGGGGGCAGAGGGGGGGGGGGGGGGGGGAATGGGGTAGGGCGCGGGTGGGGAATAGGGTGTTGGGGGGGGGGTAAGGGTAGGGCGTAGGTAGGGTGTGGGGGGGGGGATAAGGGTAGGGTGTGGGTAGGGTGTAGGGGGGGGGATAAGGGTTGCAGGGGGGGGGGGGGGTAAGGGGTAGGGCGCGGAGATGGGGGGGGAGGGGTAGGGCGCGGGGATGGTGGGGGGGGGGGGGGATGGGGTTAGGGGGGGCGTGTGGTGTGGGGAGTGGTGGGCGCAGTGGGGAGGGGTGGCCGCGGGGAGTTGTTGGGGGCTGTAGGGGGTTTGGGGGCGGGGGATGGGGGGGGAGGGAGTTTTGGGGGCGGGGGTGTGGGGGGACGGTAGGGGGTAGGGGGTAGGGTGAGGGAAGGGGAGGGGGGGCAGGGAGGGGGGTTGTGGGGGGCGCGTGGGTAGGGGCTCGCCCATACTTGCCTAAATGTCTACTTAGCCTCATTATCCCTCACCTGACCTCCCGCCAAATGAAGGAGATTGGGTTCTGGATTTATTTTCTGGCTCAGGTAGGTTTTGCCACATGGAATTGAATTTCAATATGTTCTTTTTTTTAATTAATATGTCATTGTACTAATTTACTTCATTATTTTTTTGTGCTTGATAATTAGGTACAACACTAGCATGATGCCTTCAAAAAGGAAGAAATTGCATTGCAATTGAGAAAGATCCATTACAATGCAATTTCATTCAGCAAAGAATTAATGCTCTTCAATTTCTTCCAGATGAAATGCAAGAAATTGGGTTGAGGAAAGGGGACTTTAGTGAATCACGTGTGGCAAAAAAGGCAAAGGAACCCCAACCACCATTACATGGAATGTTTGGAAAGACATATATTGGGAGATTTGCAGACATCAAAGACCCATTAGAAGAGGAAATTGCGCAAAAGGAAGCAGAAAATATTGTGGAGGATGACAATGATGAAACTCTAGAGGACGAAGAGTTTGGATTACGTGACATTGTTGATTAAATTTAAGTTATACCTGGAAATCGAACTTTGCAATGTTTTGACTCTGACATTTCATGAAAAGAATAATCAATGAATTAAAGTTGTTATGTGTTCAATATTTGTAATTTGTGATTTTCGCATTGATTTTTAAGTTAATTATTATTTTTTGAAAAAAAAGTTGTTATTATTATTTTTTTGACATGAAATTCATAAAAAAACTATTATTTGACCATTTTTAGTTAATATTTTTGTATAAAAATTGTGATTTTGACATGTTAATTCTAGCAAAAAAATATCAAAACGTTTAGTTTTTTTGTTATATTTATGTTAAAAATGGTTATTTTTATGTCCATTGTTAAAAAATGTTGTTTTTTAGAAACAATTATTTCATGTGGATTGAAAAATTAATTAAGGATGTATAAATATGTAGATTATCTAAAATTCAAACTATCAACTTTCTAATTTAAAAACGCAAAACAATAAAAACCCCCTAAAAAAAAAAAAAAAATTAAGATAGAGAACAAGAAAATATGAATAAAATGACGACTTCAAAAACTATCAAATTTAGAAAATATTTTTTTACATTTCACACACTAGAAAATTAAAAGTCAAAAAATAGGTCTTTTAAAAAAGGTATGATGCAGAATACTCACTTTTTAAAATCAGCATGAAAATCACTACCATTCTAAAACTTGATTTCATCCTTGAACATGAAAAAAAATTAAAGTTCCAAAAACCATGTTCTAAAAAAAACATGTGTATTTTGCATCACCACTTTTGAAAATCGGGTCATTTTTTTGCTATCTCTACGAAACAGGTAACAGTATCAGTTCCCGTTTAAAAGTTTACATTGTTACAAGAGAAAAGCCATTGATACCATACAAACTGATTTGGTTCCAAATATAAAGTTGCAATGCGTACCTTTTGTGTGTTTTACACATTATGGAGATCGAAAAATTGCTCCATCTATAGTATCCATGTTTCAGGATCCTTGCCATCAAACTTCCTCATATCGATCTTTGGAACATGGTGGTTCTTTGATCCAACGTTAGAGTCTATGAAATCATGACTAACATTTATTTTGTTCTCATCATGAGTTTCCTTTACTACCCTTTTGACATTAGTAAGCATTTCTTGTAGAAACTTTGTCAAATCTGTCTTCAAATCTTCCATGCCTTTCTTTAAGTAATCCATCTTAGATTCCACGCCATCTATCTTAGCTTCCACGCCATCCATCTTAGCTTCTACGCCTTCTTTTTTTTGTGAGTGAAATTTGTTGCACTTGGTCTTGTAATTTTGATATATCATGTTGCATTTCTTCCTCTTCTTCATGAGTCATGCTAGAGCTTTCAGGTTGCTTACTAGGTGTTTACATTTTCTTTATTTGGGGCATCAATTACCGATAATAATTCTTCAGTATGCCCTTTGAATTCCTTCAAACTAATTTTTCAAACCAAGCTTATGCAAAAATTTAAAAAAACTACACACCTTTTTTCACTTTGTAGGAGCTCGATATTGAATCTGATGTATCTCTATAATTTTGGATCTTCAAGGTCTAAAATTTCTTCTTGTGGTAACCCTCTGAGTAATATTTCTAACCCCTCAAGTCTGATCAAGATTGGATTCTCCAATGAAGAGTTATGCCAAATCTCCCACAATGACCTGAGTATAGACTGGTTTAGTAGAGTGAACTCGTATGACGTTCCGCGGGTCACTGTTTCAACCTTAGGTTCTGAAAATGATACCCAAAAAACTACAGTCTGTCCTCTTTCTATAAATTCTTACGAAAATTAAATGTAATGCTCAGAGTGAAATTTATGACGATTTTCCCAAGGTCACCTATTTGGGATGTAATTCGGGTGTCTGCAAAAACCCTAACTTCCTCAAATTATATCTCCGAAAATATAGAGAGACAAGATCTGAAATTTGGGTCTGAGGTTTAGACCGATTCCATCTCAAATGGATTTTTTCTTTTTTAGCTTTTGAAACTTTGTAGCGAACAATTTATAGCAAAAATTCCACAATGACCTATTTGGAGCAGCGAAACCCTAGAATTGAAAGCTCTGATACCAAATGTTATGAAACTAACTCACAAAAAGATAGAAAAGATAGATGAATGCCTTAGATATAAGCCTCTTCAAGGGAGAAACCTCCTTTACATTACACAAATGAACAATTCTTAGATGATTAAAATGACAAAACCTCCTTTCTATATATAGGAGTCTAAGGGGTCACAATATAACCAAAGCCAACCTAACAATAATAATATAAAGGCACAAAAATAACAATAGTGGGATTCTATGGGAAACAATAATAATAATATGGGGACAATAGGGGCACAAAAATAAGAATAAGGGATACAACGACAATATTAATGGGGGAATCACTAGTATTATAGGGACCTAACAGGGTGTGTAGGATTCAGGCAGTCTCGCACGAAGTGCCCCAACTGTCCGCAGTTGTAGAAGATAATATGACCATGACCTCTACTAGGTCCTCCTCCTCATCCCCGTCCTCAGCCTTGAAAACTACCATGCACTCTTGCGCCTTGATCTGGGGGCTAAGTTTCTGCTTGCATACGGTAAGTAGGGGTTCTTTCCATCATCAGCTCATAACTTCGACAATGGCACTCATCATGGCCCATGGATTTACATAAATTATAGAACAACTGCTGGGGTGTTTGAACAAACTTCTGAAGTAAGTAATAGTTATTTGTCACATTTTGTCTAGTAACTTGACAAATGGCACACCGTAGCGCAACCCACGTGCTCGGCCCCGCTGGAGCTTCTGGCTTCAGGGGGATGCCCACCCCCCACGTAATGTAATTCACGTAGACTGGACAATGATCTTTATCGTGCTTGTGGCCCTTACACTTCAAACACTAAACCTCTACGTGTACTTCTAGCTTAGTTTCCCTTTCTTTCTTTAAGATCTACAATTCTAGGTGCAAGCTCGCTAACTGTGAGTGAATCTGTTGTACCCCTTGGCTCATATCCTAAATAAGTGATGCGTACAACCTCATCGTGATATCCAAGGCCTCGGCTTGTGTTTCTATGTTTTGCTATGATAAAGTAATTCTTAAACGCGGCAAAAGCGATGCGATAAACCAGTCGCGATGCTGGGTATCTTAAATTTGCATGTTAGGCTGTCTGATTTGGCACTTCAACCTCTGATCAAAGTCCCAAGGTGTCTCCTCAACCCTCATCAGGATCTCCTTAAATTCAATTACCGATTGTGCCTCAGATTTAGGCTTACTAAACTCTTTGTTCAAAGTTGTCTGAGTTTCTGCTAATGATGCATGAGGATTGTCAGTGCAATACTTAATGTACCAGGTTAGCGCGCGATCCTACAAAGTGGTAACCAACTGCGCCTTCTTTATATTATCATCAAGGATTTTTTGCATTGTCCATATAACGTTTGCAACAAACCAGAATTGCTCTAGATCTTCACTTCTGGTGCCCTTGAAGATTGGCATCTTCATGGCGTTCGCCATGTTGAATGGTGGGGGTGGAGGTGGAGGTGTGGGTGAAGGGGTATGCAGTGGAGGTGGAGGTGGAGGTGTGGGTGAAGGGGTATGTGGTGGAGGTGGAGGTGTGGGTGAAGGGGTATGCGGTGGAGGTGGAGGTGGAGGTGTGGGTGAAGGGGTATACGGTAGAGGTGGAGGTGTGGGTGAAGGGGTATGCGGTGGAGGTGGAGGTGGAGTGGAAGGATGATGTGTTCTATGGATACCCTGAGTTATTAGCTGAAAAGCGCTTCGCGGCGTAGTCTGCATTGCCCCTTTGTCATCACTTGAAGGGGGTATAATGAATGGGCTATACTTTGGACCTGATTCTTCACGATTTCTAAAGAATCTTCCACTTCACGTAGCTCTGAACATCAAGGTAATGGAATTATTCTCTTTTCACACAACAACATCTTAATCCAAGTATCCAATGACCTGATGTACTTACCTCGCAATCCTTTGAAGAATTTCTACTCCGCTATAGGTAATTGATGTGTCTACTGCAAATTTAGTAACAAATCCTCCCAGAATTTGATCAAGCCAGTGATTACAATATGCACGATCTTGTTATCGAATGTCTCTAATCTTCACACCAATTCTAGCGTCCACACTATAGGACTATCAAGCTTCCACCTTCCTTGATTGTCTGCCAATTTAGCTAACCACTCATATAATTCAATTGGAAAAGTGCTAAAGAAAATTTCGTGTACCTCTGTATACAGATACCTATTCAACCAATCATCCTTTGACAGGTGTGAATTCCTGTTTTCTTACATTGCAAACTCGTGAATCTTCCGATCTAACCACTTTTCAATCTCTTTCTTAGTCAGATTCCAATGATGTGACATCACACATCTCTTTAAGTAGATCTTGGTCCTGGCAATAGAACCATTTTTTGGCTTAGAGGGTCCTGACTCAGGTTCAAAGTTAGTTGTGTCAACCAACAAAATCCTACATCGCTAGCCATTTCAGCAACAACCCATGTAGTGTAGGCTGCAGTCTCACTCGAAGAAGTATTGGGGGTTGCAAGAACCACGTTTCTGCACCCGGAGATTAGTGTGATGTCTTCCATCAACTTAGATCCACTTTTGCGCAGATTGATAGACTTTTAGGGCTCTTTTACTGTAACTAGGTTAACCAGTCTGTAGACCTTCGCAAAGGCCTACGATTAGTCCTTGCAAACCTTATACAGTTGATTTACCTACTTTCGTGCATCAACAAGCAACCCTAGATCGAGATTCACATAGATCTACTTAATTCATCAAAAAACATAAGAGAAATAACTTCTAGCTTCGTGGAAGTGGATAACCATTTACTTCATATGTTGTTAAGATAGATTCAATTAATTTGCGCAACATTCATTCAATATTTCAGAAACATATCAGTAATCGACAACACATAACATAAACAGATACAATGGACATACTCAATAATTCTTCAAAAGGTTGTCTTATTGATCTTCATTTCACCGATTACATACTATTCTCACCCTATGCACACAGCTGTAGGGGTCCGCGCACTCAGATGCAAACTCTACCCAGGCCTCCTGCACACTCAATTGCAGGAGCCTTCCCTTCTCTACCTAAGCGCAGGAAGCAAAGCCTTCCTACCTTAGCTCTTGCCCAAGACAACAAAACTCTTCAATGTACCTAATTCTCTATCCAAAGTTATTTCTAAGACTTGCTAAGACTCAACTATTTATAGATTTCCTAATACAATAGCATGGTCCTCGGCTCATGGGTGAGTCTTCAAAACCAACCAAAAACAAGGGGCTAAGACCCCTTTGACTTGTACCTATCTGCATGCTCCGCGTCCACATTGCATGGATACTTCACATTTCTTACAAAGTTGTTGGGTTGTGTTATATTCTTTCCACGACTAATTTACGTAGTGAACTTGGGGGTTAGAGGGGGTGTGGAGCCCCCCTTCGTTGCGTCGATTGCGCATCCGGGGGTTTGAGGGGGGTGGGTAGCCCCTCTCTATGCCCTGGGAAATTTTTTTTTGGACCCTATATTAGGTTGGGCGAACCTACCTATGGTTTTCGGTCCATGGTATTGGATGCTTTAGAATGTATATATATATGTATTGTAACATTGAAAGGAATATAATGAAAAATCAAGATGGTAGTCCCGGTTTTGGGATCTAGGGGAAAATCTCTGTGTATATGTGTTATGGTCTCGCATTTTTTATTTTCTGTGTTTTAGAATTCGTATGCAGATTATTTCTATATGGGGTTAAAACCTGCATTTGGTATCGAAGCTATTTTGGCTTCAAGGGGATGCCTTTGTTGCTGAGGGGTTTCGATCGGGCCTGTGGTAGACCTTGTTCAATGGGAGGTCTGTGAGATCGATTCTGGTAGTGAAAGAAGATGGCAAGTAGTGGAAAGATAGAGATCGAGAAATTTAATGGTCAGATTTTTGAGTTGTGGAAACACAAGATGGAGGATTTGTTGGTGGATAAAGATCAGTGGATCGCAGTAGATCCGGGTGCTAAACCAACGGGAGTGTCCGATGAATAATGGAAGAAGTTGGATCGGAAAGCAAAGAGCACAATACAATTGTGTCTCAGATTTAGTATTGTTGAATGTATCAGGGGAAGCTACGACAAAGGCTTTGTGGGAAAAGTTAGGGACTTTGTATCAATCTAGGTCTCTAGTGAATAAACTGTTCTTGTGGAAAATGCTGTATAACCTGAGGATGAAAGATGGAGACTCGGTGACAGAGCATCTGAATCCATTTAATGTTGTGGTAAGTCAATTAGCATATGTTGATATTAAAAATTTCAGATGAAGATAAGTGCATCAGTTTGTTGTGTTCTCTACCAGATTCATGGGATAGTCTGGTTATTGCTATAGGTAGCAATGCAACTTCCTTGAATTTTGATGAAATAGTCTCATCCTTGCTGACGAAGGAGATGAGACGGAAAAATATGGAGATCTAGAATGGTGATGCCTTATCTGTACGAGGACGGTCCCAGAACAAAAACAAAAATAAGTCATCGAATGGGAGATCTAAATCTAGAGGGAGATCTAAATCTCCAGGAAAACCTGTAAAGGTGGTGTGCTAGAAATGCAGAAAGGAAGGGCACTTCAAAAGGGATTGTAAACCTAAAGCTCCTGATAAAGGAAAGGGATCTGATGATTCTCCTTCTGTAGAGGCGAAAACCACCTTAGATGAAGGTGGGGATGTGTACTTGGCTTCTTCAAGTACACATGTAGATCGTGAGGCATGGCTGATTGACTAAGGTGCATCCTTTCACTTCACTCCCCATAGAGAGTGGTTCTGCGAGTATGAGAAATACGATGGTGGTGATGTCTTCTTGGGGGATGACAGGAAGGCTAGAATCGTTGGTCATGGAAAAGTAAAGTTGAAGTTGCAAGGTGGAAGGGTTAGAACACTTCCGGGTGTTCTGCATATTCTTGCATTGGCCAAAAATCTGATTTCTGTAAGCAAGATGGATGATGCAGGTGTAAAAACAGTGTTCGAGAAGGATACCTGCAAGATGGTTCAAGGAGCACTGGTATTGATGCAGGGAGTTTGGATTGGAACTCTGTACAAGCTGCAAGGTAGCACTGTTGTTGATGGGTGCAACAGTTCTGTGGTTCCTGAAAGTGGATCAGAAAATCTAGTGGTCTCTGGAGAGAAGACCATGCCGTGGCATCAAAGGTTTGGACATATTGGAGAGAAGGGCCTTCGAATACCTCATGATAAAGGTATGGTAGAAGATATGAGTAATAGCTCTCTGGACTTTGATTTCTGTGAAAATTGTGTATATGGGAAGCATAATCGGGTGAGTTTCCCCTTTGGTGGTAAGAGGGCGAAACAAATATTAGAGCTTGTGCACAATGATGTGTTTGGACTTGTGAAGGTTCCATCACTGGGTAAGTCTGTGTACTATGTATCATTTATAGATGACTTCTCAAGGAATACATGGATATATTTTCTTAAGAATAAATCTGAAGTCTTTGGCAGGTTTAAAGAATTTAAGGCTCTGGTGGAAAACCAGACAGAGAAGAAGATAATGGTGCTGAGGACAGATAACAATGGAGAGTTTTGTAGTAAGGAATTTGAAGAATTCTGTAAGAAGTGTGGTATAGCACGGCAGAAGACTACTCCATATACACCTCAGAAAAATGGAGTTGCATAAAGAATGAACAAGATGTTGATGGAAAGGGCAATAAGCATGCTCAGTGGTGCCGAGTTAAGACAGGAATACTGGGCAGAGGCGGTGGAGACAGCATGTTACCTAGTCAACGGATCACCTTCATCAGCGTTGGATGATAAGTCTCCACAAGAGGTATGGATTGGTAAGAAACCCTCTCTTTCACATTTGAGGGTATTTGGATGTGATGCATATGTACATGTTCCAAAGGAGAAATGAATCAAGTTGGATAGTAAATCTGAAAAGTGCATATTTATTGGGTATAATGATGGTTTAAAGGGTTATAAGCTTTGGAACCCAGCAACAAGGAAGGTTGTGTACAGCCGAGATGTGGTGTTCAGAGAGGTGAAATATGTTATTAAACATGAAGTCCAATGAAAGGAACTTGAGAGATAGAGTTTGAGCTAAAGGAGGAAGAATCATACTCTACAATAGAGGAGGAATCAGAAGATGAAGAGCCACAAACTCCGGGTGTAAGAAGGTCAGTTCGAGAAAGAAGGCAACCAGAAAGGTATAGTCCATCTGCTTTTTGTTCAAATTTTTCTTTATCTATTACTGATGATGATCCTAGAACTGTGAAGGAAGCAGTAGATTCAGAGGATGGAAAACTCTAGAAAGAGGCCATGGTTGATGAAATGGCATCTTTGCACAAAAATGAGGCTTGGTATCTGGTGGAGTTTTTGGAAGGAAGGAAACCCATTGGTAGCAAATGGGTGTTCAAGAAGAAGACAAATGCAGAAGGAAAGGTGGAAAAATACAAAGCTCAGTTGGTAGCAAAAGGTTATTCCCAAGTGCTGGGAATTGATTTTGGTGATATTTTTTCTCTTGTTGCCAAGGTAACTTCTATTAGGTTACTTTTATCTGTTGCTACTGCTTTTGATTTTTAGGTAGAATAGATGGATGTGAAGACAACATTTCTTCACGGGGATCTGGAAGAGGAGATCTACATGAAGCAACTTGAAGGATTTGCAGTGAAGGGTAAGAAAGAACTAGTATGCAAGTTAAAGAAGTCTCTGTATGGGTTAAAACAATCACCAAGGATGTGGTATCAGAAATTTGATACATTTATATGGGGACTTGGCTTCACCAGAAGCAAAGCAGATCACTATGTGTATTTTAAATTAATTGGTGACCATGTTATTTATCTAGTCTTGTATGTGGATGATATGTTGTTGGTTGGAAATGACAAAGAAATTATCCAGGATTTGAAGACCCAATTGTCCTCCAAATTCGACATGAAAGATCTTGGTGCTGCAAACTATATTTTGGGCATGGAAATTAAAAGAGATTGGGAAAAGAGGAAGCTCTGGTTAAACCAGAGGAAGTATGTCGAGACAATACTGCAGAGGTTTTATATGCAGGATAGTAAACCGATGAATGTTCATATTCCTGTATGTGTAAATTTATCTGCTGAACAGTGTCCCAAGACATAAGAAGAGGGAGAGGATATGTCCCATGTTCCATATGCAAGTGTAGTCGGTAGCCTGATGTATGCAATGGTCTGTACTAGACCAGACATTGCACATGCAGTGGGAGTATTGAGCAGGTTTATGTCAAAACCAGGGAAGGAGCACTGGACAATAGTGAAGCAAGTTTTCAGGTATTTGCGTGGCACTAGTGATTATGGTTTGTGCTACCAAGGAAGACCAGGATTGGATAGAGTGTTGGATATTCATGGCTTTGTTGATGCAGACTGGGCTAGAGATCTGGATCAGAGAAGATCTACAAGTGGGTATGTGTTTAACCTATTTGGAGGTGCAGTCAGTTGGATGAGTAAGAAACAATCTATAGTGGCACTATCAACTACAGAGGCAAAATACATGGCAGCCACTCATGCAAGCAAGGAAGCAGTTTGGTTGCAGAGATTGTGTTCAAGTATGGGGTTAGTACAGGGAGCTATAAGGATAGATTGTAACAGCCAAAGTGCAATTTTCTTGGCAAAGAACCCTTCTTATCATTCAAAGACAAAGTACATTGATGTTCAGTATCACTTTGTGAGGGATATGATAGAAGACAAAAAGGTGTTGCCGGTAAAGGTGGACACTTTGAAGAATACTATAGATGCATTGAAAAAATCTGTGAGCTTTGAGAAGTTCTCCTGGTGTAGAGAAACAATGGGCATTTCAGGGCTGGAAAAATGAGTAAGCTCTCCTGTGGCCCCCTGTGGAAAGAAAACAACAAGTGGGAGAATGTTGGGTTGTGTTATATTCTTTCCATGACTAACCTATCAAGTGAACCGAGAGGTTAGAGGGGGGGGATGGGGCAAAGCCCCCCCTTCATTGTGCCGATTGCGCAGCGGGGGGGTCACAGGTCAGGGAGATAACCCCCATTGTCCAGGGGGTTTGAGGGGGGCAGGTAGGCCCCCTCTACGGGGTCCGGGGCAGCGCCCCGGGAAATTTTTTTTTGGACCCTATATTAGGTTGGGCAAACCTACCTATGGTTTTCGGTCCACGGTTTTGGACACAATGGTTTTCGGTCCATGGTATTGGATGCTTTGGCATGTATATATATGTATTGTAATATTGAAAGTAATATAATGAAAAATCAAGCTGGTAGTCTCGGTTTTGGGATCCAGGGGAAAGTCTCTGTGTATATGTGTTTTATGTGTTATGATCTCGCATTATTTATTTTCTGTGTTTTAGAATTCGTATGAAAATAATTTCTGTACGGGGTTAAAACCTACAAAAAATGACTAAGTTAACTCAATTCTACCCATAGGGACTCCATCCCAATAATGAGGTTTGAAATTTTGATCATACTATGCTTTAACTCGTTCTTTTGGGCCTCGCTAGCTAATGCAACATCACAGTGAGTCTCATTGAGACGTGCTAAGTACATGAAATGTTCTTCTTCAGTAGAAATGGCTGGTAATAATTCAATTTCCATTTTCAAAGACAATTTCTCACATTCAATCGGTAGAACTGATTCCATGTCGTAGATGAGCTGGAAAGGAGTAAAACCTGTCAATTTTTTTGCTGTGGTACAGTATGCCCACAAGATTGGATAAAGCATTAGATGCCACTCTCATTTATGAGTCCCGATAATCCGTTTAATCATGGTGGTTAAAACCTTGTTAACGGCTTCCACTTGGCTATTTTCCTGTAAGTGATATGGAGTAGAACTATCATTATGCAGGCCTAGCTTTGTGGTAAGATCGGTCATCATAAAGTTTCGAAAATGGCTACCATGGTCTGTGACGATGGATTTTGGAACTCCGAACCGGGAAATTACATGATTGAACACAAAATGGATGTTGTTTCACCATCATCCTTATATGCAGGCATCACCTTAGCCCATTTCATGAAACAATCTACCACAAGGATAATGTACCCATGCCGCTCGGCTGAGTGACGGTTACATGTAAGAAAGTCGATGCCCCATTTAGCCAAAGGAATGTAAAAGATGGTTGGGTGAAGAGGAGCTGGATGTGCACACATTTCCAAATCATAGATTTGACAATTATGGCATTTTTGGACCGTAGTTATACAATATTTGAACATAGAAGGCTAGAAATACCCTGCGTGTAGGATCTTTTGAGGAGTGACAAACCCTGATATATGATCGACACAAGCTCCAGAATGGTAGTCATTAAATGCCTTTTTAGCTTCCGCATGGGTTAAACATTGTTTGAAGATAGAATCGACACCACGATGAAAAAGTGTATCACTGACATTATTGTATTGCTGGGATTGATACCGGATACGATGACGATCAATTTGACTTAGTTCTGGCCAAAATGTTTGGGTCTGAAAATAAATGATGATATCTCCATAATCAGGATATAAAGTCCTGATTAGAAAGAGATATTCTTCTGGAAGAGAATCCTCTACCACGTTTTCTGTTTCGGTACGGGGAAAGTTTCATAATAATTCAACAAATACCAATGATTTCTTAGATTTGGATTTAATGAATTCCAAATCGAATTCCTGTAGGATGAATATCCATTTGGAATACTTGCCCCCCAACAATTGTCTAGTAAGAATGTATACCATGGGGTTGCAATTGGAAATCAAAGTAGTTTTGCACAATAGAATGTAGTGATGGAAATGTTGGGCAAATTGAATAGCTTCCAAGTCCAATTTCTCCACATGTGCATATTTTGCTTCAGTTTTGGTCAAATTACGACTTAAGTAATATATCACATGCTCTTCATTTGATTCATATTCCTGAAATAGAAACATGCCAGTCTTGGTGATAATCGGGAGGATGCAACAACGATGTATGGGTCAATGCATATTTAAGTGCATCAAAGGATTTTTGAGCCACTTCATCCCAAATAAATGAGATGCCCTTTTTCAAAAGTCGAGTAAAACCTTTAGTCAACTCGACGTAGTTTTGGATAAATCGACGTAGAAATTTTGCCTTCCCTTGCAAACTTTGGAGTTGGTGAAGATTGGAAGGAGGAGGTAGATTCAAAATAGCCTCAACCTTCAACGGATCAACACGAATGCCTTCCTTTGAAATGACAAATCCTAGCAATCGACCAGATTGCACACAGAAAACACACTTGTGTGGATTCAAGCGAATATTGTAATGACGACATCTGATAAATATTGCTCTCAAATGCATTGGATGGTCTTCCCGTCTCAGTGAATGAGCTGGAAAGTCATCCAAATAAGGTTGCACAATATGCTTGATATCGTGAAATGCATAAGACATAGCCCGTTGAAAAGTTGCACCAACATTCTTCAAACCAAATGGGAGTTTTTGATAGGAAAAATTCCCCCATGGGTAGATGAATGTGGTTTTGTGTTGATTAGCTAGGAGTATTTTGTAGCCATAAAATCCATCCATAAATGAAAGCATTTCATTTCTGACACATTCGTCAATGATTTGATTGATATAGGGAGTAGGATAATTGTCCTTTGGACATGCCTTATTGATATCCCTGTAATCGATGCATACTCTAATGGTTCCTTGTTTCTTGTTAACAGGTATGATATTGGACACCCAATCAGCTAAGGGAACTAGGTAGATGAAACTTGCTTTAAGCAGTTTCTCGACCTTAGCTTTAATCGTAACATTTCGTGGATGCACCGAACGTAATCATTGTCTAATATGTTTTGCATCTGGGTAAGTCTTAATCTCATGTACAACAATGCTTGGGTCAATTACTGACATTTCCCTATAGGACCAGGCAAAAATGTCACAAAATTATTGAAATAGGGCCTTATATGTTCGAATTTATTCGATTGAGCATGAGGCGCCTATGTGAATATTCTCAAAAGCCCATGTTTTGACTGAGATGTCAATAGTAATTGTTGTAGATATATTTCCCAAATTCCTTTCGAACTCAGCTTGAAAAACTAAAA
This sequence comes from Pinus tabuliformis, assembly GCA_031772625.1. Lineage (NCBI taxonomy): Eukaryota > Viridiplantae > Streptophyta > Pinopsida > Pinales > Pinaceae > Pinus > Pinus tabuliformis. The sequence continues at coordinate 813,727,712 of CM062816.1, read as the reverse complement.
TGGGCAATTCTGAACTATCTACTATCTCAGGTGAAAACATAGTTGAAAAATCATTCTCGATTTTATCAGGGCTAGGTAGAAAATATGAACGATGATGGTAATCGTTCCATGGAATTTCATTTGAATTCATGACCTCCATGATACTCTCGTCAGTTGGAAATGTACAGTCGAAAGGATCAGGAAGTGAAACTAGTTCTAACCAAGGTAAAGGAGAATAATCATCATTGATCGTATCCACTCGATCAATATCAGAAGATGAAGGGTTGGAAAATGATTGAACTGCCTGATAAGCCAATTCAAAAGGGCTTAAAAGACATCTCATTTCCATAGGAGGCTAATTCAGATTCTAAAGGCACTATCTACAGATCAAAATATTCCATAGTGCTTGATGTAATCATGTTAACCTCAACAAAATTAGAAGGAAAATTCGGTGGAGGGAGTGAAAAGGTTCCCATCAGTGATGAGTCTTAGAGTAGACCCACACGAATATCCTCATAAAGAGTAATTGTTTTACGCAAAAAGGTATGCTACCTGTAGAATTAGGGTTTGGAGTGTAGTAAGACAACTGGTCTACTTTGACAATTTTCCTTTTGTGAGGAAATTGTATCATTCGAAAAAGAGATGAGACCACTTCTGATGTGGCATAGCTCCAACTTCAACCAATTAAAAGGTTGTAATCGAGCTGAGCATCAACAACTTCAACTTCGATTACAACCGTTTTACCCTCTAGCTCTATGGATAGATCATTCAAGATTCCATAAGGACGAAAACCTCTTCCATCAAAGTCTTTTAGAGTGGTAGGTGATTGATTGATGGTTGGAGAACCTAAATATTTCTAACAAGAAATAAATATAATACATGTAGAAGCTCCTTAGTCAACAACTGTGTGAAAAAATCGTCTGGTTTTAACAAAAATTGGAATCTGGAATGCCAATTGACGATGGAGTCTCAGGATATAAATCTCAAGATCAAAGATAATTAGGCTAGAATCCTATGGATCAACAGTTCCTACAACTGAAAATAAAAGCTTTCGCTGTGTCAGGCATGTTTGCAACACCTCCATAACTGACATTGCGGAAGGAGACATAGCCAGGTCTTCAACAATGTTGTAATTTTATGCAGCTCTAGAATGTGGGTTGAAAGCTAATTTCTAAAGCACACCTTTGGGAGGAGGTCGTTTCATCATGTCAGGAATTGGTTTCTTGATCTGTAGTGGTTCAAAAGGAGGAGGAGGAATTGAATTGGAAGTTTGACCAGATGAACTTGCCTCATTTCCAATGTCAACAACACCCTTAGACCCATAATCTTTTAGTCTCGTAGCCACAATAACTTGCTGCAAAGTCATCATCATGATATCTTGCGATGTGGAGGAGGAAGATGTGCTATGAGAAACCATATTTCTATCTTGAGAAGGAAATGGATCCTTCAAAACATCAAGAGTTGGAGAACCTTTAATGAATTTGGAAACCTCTGCTTGATGTGAGCATTCCTCCATATAGTGATCCTCAATAAAAATAAGGCAAGTATAGTGAGGTTTACAGTAGATTCAGTTTTAGCAGGTTTCTCTTTCGAAGAAGCATTTTATTTCGATTTACCTTTCCCATTCTTTTTACCTCTAGTTGATTTGGACTTGCTGGTAGATGATTCTATGACATTAATCTCGGAAATAGTTTCTGAAGAAAGGCTTTCAGATGGTGTATCTTGTATGGCCAAAGTTTGAGTACTTTTAGAATTTTTCTTTTTCCCCTTAGACTATTGGCTAACAAAACCTATTATACCATCAGCGACATTAGATCCTGTAGGAGATGTAATGATTGGTTCACCTGTAGGGCATGGTAAATTTAGTATTTTCTCATACAAGGTGCCAGATTGAGTGTAGACTAAGTCTATATACTGATCACGAGAAATTACCTAATCTTCCGTGATTATACCTCCCTTAGAAATATCCTCGGTAATAATAGGAAGAAGCAACATTGTAAAGCACTCAACTAAAATTTGATATGGAATAAAAACTTTGACTAACTGACATCAAAAATATGAGTTGACTTTGATTGTTTTAAAGAAGTCAATAGTTCAATACCAGTATCATAAGTGGGTTAAAAATACTGTTGCCAGGGAGTTAAAGTTATGGAAAGAGGCTAAAGTTAGCTCAATGTACCATTTGGCTGTCGAATCGGTTAAAGTTCGTTGGAAAAGGCGAAGACAGATGGAATCATCGATTAAAGAATTTGATGTAGACCAAAGATGATATGTCATCACATGATTGGATGTGTCTTCTCTCGATTTGCCTTCAAATTTGGGTATGTCACTCAGTAACTTGGTAGGAATCATTGAACAATAAGGATAATAATAAATGGGATCATTTCTTAACTAGAATAGTTCATGTAAATCTAGGGTTGCAATAAACGATAATTTTTGGTTAGGGTCTTATGGTAAAGTTTGACAAGCTTGCGGGTTAATACCAGTCCCTAGAGGAGGATACATAGGATATCCTGAAATATCCTGTGTAGCTGGAATTGGAATTCCACTAGGGTAACCAAGGTGAACCATACCAAGTTGAGGTTGAATAGGGACTTGATAAGTGTGGCCAGGGTATGGTTAACTTTGGAAAGGTTGAGCTTGACCCATTTGACCTAAGTAATATTGTCCCTATACAGGTTGAACTTTCAAAGGATGACTTTGAACAGGTTGACTTTGAATAAATTGACCTTGAAAGGGTGGGTTTTGGAAAGTTTGACATTGGAAAGGTGAACTTTGGAAAACTTGTCCTTGAAAATGTGGAACCTAATAAGCTTTACCTTGAAAAGGCGGGCTTTGGAAATCTTGACCTTGAAAAGGTGTTTGAACTATTCCTACAATGGGTTGCCCGATAAGAATTTGCAGTATAGACTGGACTGTAAGAATTGTCTGCGAAACATGTGTTTGAATAGGTGACTGTGGTGAAATTTAAACAAGTCATTGAATTGGTTGTTGAACAGGTGTTTGAGTAATTCCTTGGTTAGGTTGCTGGATAACTATTTGAGGAATCCTTTGAAAAGGCGGCTGGATAGGTGTGCCAATACTTGGAATAGGTATTTGAGGAATAGGTTGTCAAGTAGGCTGAACATGTTGATAAAGTGGCACTTGTGGAGCAACTAGACCATAATGTTGAGTAAAATCAGGATTCCAAACAGTGTTCATCCTAGGATAAGGAGTACCAAGAAAAGGTTGATTTACAGTAGGTTAACCTAGACCAGGCTGAGGTAAAAGGTTGACCCCCAACAATAGGTTGTCCTTCGAGTGGAGGATAAGGTGTTTACCCCTTAGGCGGGTAATAAACACCAGTTGGGGTTACTTGAGTTACTAGATATCATATGAATTTATTGGTCTAATGTCACAAGCGCTTTAGGCATGGAAGTCATGCTATGAACAATAGATGTAGATAAACTAGATGACCAAGTAGAAGGTTGGGGAGAAGAAGCAGCTCCTGAAAAAGTCCCAGTAAGTGACTGGTATCCAGGAGGAACTGATGGACCACCATACAATAGTGATTCTAGGGAGCTAGTAAACATAGATGAATCAATGGATTGGCTCCCAATAGAATTTATGACATAGTTCTTTCTGGTGAATAAAAAGGAATGCGCGGTGGTGACAAATTATGACCTAAAAAGCTCAAAGTGGTAGAATACCAAGGGTCAAGTCGGAAAGGAGGGAAAGGAACTCTTGGTTCAAAAGATTCACTATCGGTAAATGGAGAATGAGGTGTTTCTACCTTTTCGTTTTCGGTAATATCTTCAATACTAATTAACCCAGGAGGTAAATCAATCATAATTATCAGCTTCCTTCAAGGTGAAGGTGGCTCAGGAGTAGGAGCTATAACAACCAAAGATGATTCAAGTTGAGAAACTTCAGACTCAGGTTCTTCTATGCATGTTTAGTTAGTTCAGTATCCGAAACTTCACTAGTATCATATTCAGTTTGAACTACTTCAGTAATCTCTGGTCCAGAGTGAACTAATCCTGATTCTATTTCTTGCGTTGGATTCACTTTGGTTTCTACTGACTCAGATTGTAAAACTGTTATTGTTTCAGGTTCTTTTGAGGCTTTAGATCCTGTTGAATTTCACCTTTCATCTTTTATCTTTTCCAATTGAACAGGTGTGTATTGAGGAGGTTTACCTTGCATTCTACGTGACTGTCTTGGTGATTTAGCTAGGATGAAAATTTATCACAAAAATCAAACAATATTCACAATTCAATCCTAAGGTCTATAAAAAGTAAAAAACAAACAATTTAACACACTCTAAAAAATCTAAGGATTCAAACCATGAAAAAAATATTTTCACAACGAAATCACTAGTTGGTGATGAAATCCAACGTCACAGAAATCAAAGTGAAAAGTGGCTATAGATAGAGTGAGTGGAACTAGTTACGCTAACAACTTGCTTAATGTACATGATCTGGTGCAAGTAGACTTCATTTATGCCATCTCGAATGAAGAATACCCTCCAGAAATTTCCAAGTGAGTCTAGTCAACATTTGTTCCAAGTACAACAAAGACTTCCCCTCTGTCGCCACCTCAGGTAAATACCTAAGAATATGGTCACTAAGGTTACCATGTAAAACAATTCAACCTGGGGGGACAGTTGTAGATCAAACGTACACACAAGGGCAAAGTAACAAAGCTCAATCCCCTTGAAAGTTCCTCAACACGGTTAATCTGAGGTTTACTTCCAAGTGACTCCCAAGTACCTTTCGACACCATTTTTTGTACGTGTAAATCATTCTACTGTAGCCACAATGAAGTGGGGTCAATCACTTCATCGGGTCCAATATGATCTCGTGCTTGAATCCTTTGTAAGGGGAGCTTCCCAGAGAAAAATTGCAATAAATGCATTTTTTCTCCCTATCACAAGATACTATTGTTTGTTTGCAGCTTTGGAAAGTTTACTCACTTCCCTATTCCAAATCCATACAAACTAATCTACTGTAGGTGGAAAAGAGACCTAGAAATAAAAACTTTCTAAGTTGATTTTATTAGCATTGATTTTAGGAGCTATTATTTACTCAAAGGTAATGGATGTGAAACTGATGAAATTATGACTTGACGCAAATCCTAATGCAGTAAAAAATGATAATGTAATCTTTTTGTTTCAATGAAAATCTATCTAAAGTAAGGAAAGAGTCTTTCACTTTTTCAACTGAAATGTAAACAAAAACTCTAAATCCCACTATAACCTTTTTCCTAAGATGCAAATATCCAATTTCAAATCACCCAAATATTGAAAATAATTTCAAATTTTCACTTTTCCCAATAACACAAGAAAACAAGAGCACATCTCTTTTCATACAATCACTTAGAAATTCGAAAAATGCAACAAGAAACCAATAATGACTAAAAATGAATGTTACTTATTCGAATGCTATGAATTTACTTGCAGCAAAAGTACGATTCATGAACACTTCAATAGCAGAAAGAAAAATGATTTTCCATTTCGAAACTAGTACAAGAAGTATTTTTCACAAACAATATCTAATCTTGTAAATTATTGATTTTGACACACAAATCAAACTTTCGCAAAAGAGCAGATTGGACTCAGAGCCTGATCTAATCGATAGAAGAAATATAGACAATCAACACAACATGACCAATAGATCTATCTTTTGATAGATCGACCATTCATTAGATGAGACACTACCCTAATTTGTAAAAACAAGATAACCACAAGAAAATATCAAACTAACACTTAGTCAGACTTACAAACACTCACAAGAGGTTTAAACAAGTGTAAAACAACAGGAAATACCAAAAGTTTGTATTTAAAGAGCATATAACTAAGTCGTTCAAAAATTCCAGATATGTGCGCATGCTCTAGAGTAAACCAATGCAAATAAGCTATGTTGTTGAAAGGGAAGTGCGCATTGTGCTTAAAGTCTAAGTGCGCACAATGGGGAAATTTAGAAAAAATAAAAAATAAATCAAATTCAGCCCAAAATCCAAATTTCTAAAATTTCTAGACACTCAAGGAAGGCTTGTGCAGTAGGTTGAAAAGGTGAAACAAGGAAAATTGATGGAGACTGAGACGATTCCCCAGCGGAGTCACCAATTTGTTATGTGGACTTATCCCTCTTGTGGACAAGAGCAATCTCCCTAGACTTCAAAGAACCCTAGTAACAAATAAACAAGAACTACTACCTTTCTCTACACTCTAATTGACTGAAATCAAATACAATGATAGAGGCCTTTTACTAATTAAATAGAATGATTGATGAAGTCCCCTTCAAAGCTTTCGACTATTTGCTCCTCGATGCTTTAGAGATCCTCTCATCAGTCCCCACAACTTATCCATAATGTCCTAAAAGAGATAATCATATAACCTTGATGTTGCAAGTCCCTTCTACAATCTCCAACCCTTTCCTGTGCAAGAATAACCTTCTAACCTTATTCCAACAGCATAAACCTACTTCGAATAGTTCTCCCCAATCCTTAGACATGTAATAGCTTTATAGGCCAAGAATGGGAAGTTTTGAATCCATTCTCCAAGGGATGAGATCCACTAATAGTGGGATAGGGGTTCCACAAAGGAAGGGGAGTTGCTCCATGTTTGGAGCAATCGGTACTGAATAAGCACCTATTCAAAGCTTGTTGGTTGGGATAGATGCTGCAAACAATGCTTCTAGACTTTACCTTTTATTTTTACATTCGTCAAGTCATGTTCGCAGGGTATAGTGTAAGATAATGTTTACTTATGCATATCTCTTAATGTTATTTGCTGCGTATGCACAAAAATTAACTGGGGAACTGTGTAGGTAGCTAAAAACAAGGTTTTTGTACCATAAGATCCAGGAATTCCACTTGCTTTGGGATAATTTAGATTCTAACTTTGCAGGGGATTGCTCTTGGGATACATTTGTGGATAACGAAAGATCCAAACTGATAGTCATTTGCCTAATGCGACAAAATGACGTGTAACACAAACCCCATGGGTAAATACCATGGTAAATGCCATAGGTAAATTCCGTCCATTTTGACCATATTAAGAAAAGGTTACATAATCTTGAGTTCAGAATGATTGTTGAAGTTTTTGTGATGTTGTAGTCTATTAATTGTGCAGAGTCTTGTAAAATTTTCCTAGCATATTGTAGACATTGAAATATTTTGGGAATCCCCTTATTCATTTCAATGGACTCCTTAAGTGAGGCCACAGTGTCAGTGTATTTGATCCATAAAGTTTGGGACTTCCCACTAAATTTTTTAATATAAATATGGAAACTGTCATCCTCTGTTTGGACAGTTTGAAGGACATAAAGAGCTTCACATATGGGTGAGTGAGAGTTCTTAGTCCCACAAATAGGGATGCCATAATATGCATTAAGAAATGCATGATTGGTCATATAAGATAAAATATACAATAATGCATGACATAGAGACCACAAGACACCGAGTGATACACAACATATTACTCACCGCTTCAATAAAAAAAGATCCATTTCCCTCAAAAAAATCCCCACTTAAAGTTTTGGAATGCATACAATACAATGATAGTGTGAGTAGGGGAAGGAGAATACTCACACTTTTCGTGTGTAGCAAACCCATTCGCGACTAGATTGATGGGGATGGGGCACCAACAACACAAGTCACTTTACAAATGGCATGACATTTATCTCTAGGATCAAGCAATTTGAATGCCCCATAGGAGGAAGCTGCCCCACTACTAAAAATCTCATCCTGAGCGCACTCCATGAGAACAAAGAGCCATACTCTGAAACACACCTTAGCGGGAGTGAACGCAACACAAAACCCTTTGTTAAGGAAATCCCACTAGAGACATGATGCCTCAGATCCATAGATGCCCTAAAGGCCCGCAAAGAGCCAACGTGTTACGGCGCCGAGCCAAAACCCTGAGAACCGGCAAATGAAGCCTTAGTGTCGACGATCTACATCCTTCACTAAAAAACATACTTTTGTCAACTCCATATTAAATAGTCAAAAAATTATTATACTAAAAACTAAATTAATTATTATTATTATTTTCAATTACTCTATCTCTATATAAAATTAACCTCCAATAAAAATAAAACTTAAATTAATATTAATTTTTTTATTTTACTTTTATAATATAAATATTATTTTATTATTTTTAAATCTACCTACATTATCTCCCTCACATTAAACTGGTCTATATAGGAAACATATTTTATATTGACCATTCATCCCACATATTTCTACAAGCTTTCAATTACGAAATTATATTAAAATCGATCTTATCTTTAAGTTTGCCCAAGGTTTGGATCTTCAAAGACCCTATTGAACTAGCTTCATACGTTTATGGTCCATTCTTAGTGGTTATGTTTATTACAGAAACCAGAAGCTTCCGGATAAGAAAATCAGAAAACAAAACTATATACACCGCAGGGAGTGGGGTAATTTATGCACCTTATCTTTAACCGGGGTATTTCTATTATCAATCTAGTGCAATACTGCAACATTGCACATGCTTGGTATTTCTATTATCAATTAGTGCAATACTGCAACATTGCACATGCTTGCAAATATTCATTATGAGGTCGAAGTATTCATAATGAGTTGATAACTAGTTGGGTTCCGTTCTTTACGTTTTCACATACAGTGAACATAAACAGCGTCAGGTCTATTAATTTCTTACACCATGCAAGCACTACAGAGCACAAGGGAATTCCATACATAGTAACTTATCGCAGAAAATCGCAATATTTCAATTGATCAGGTTAGCACAAATGAAAAGAAAGATTAGAGTAAATACTGGAACTTGAGAATTCGCATAGCTTTCCAGTACTTGACAAGATGATGCGCGCCATATTAGCATGCACATGTTCACCAACTCTGGTGGTTTTTTCTAAGCGACACATCTCATCGCATTGAAAAGTAAATTAAATTTTTTTATTGATGGCTCTATTGAAGCTAAATTGTTCTTAATTTTTTTTATCTAATAAAATCAAGTCAAGTCAAGTCACGAGATCATATCTCCTCAAGTTAAAACTTTCCTGATGTAACAACCACTCAGTATTTATAAATCACATTGAAAAAACTTAGTAAAACTTACCAGTCTATTCTCTTGGCTCCTACTTTCCCACTCTATTCTCGACTCCTATTTTTCCCCGACCCATCTCTCGCCTATCAGAACAAAACACAGATGAGATCTAATGATGGAGAATCCTAAGCTCTTTGAAAAGGCTTATTCTATCATAATTTCCTCCCTGGAACTGGGTTTTGTAAGCCAAAATTGGAGGGTGGGGAATCGGGATCCTCTGCACAAGACTGGTGAGCTGAGAGTGATATGGGCAAGTATGGGCAAGTACCATACAAATGTGAATTCTATCCACCTATCATTTTATTTTGCGAATCAAACTCCATCTAACAAAAGCGGAAAGAATGGGCAAATAAGTGGTAGCTTGAGACAGTGATGCGAAGGATGCGGACCACCACTGCCACCTCCGACCTTCAATAGTGTCCACGTCAAAGGCACTATATCTCGGCAATGATGCAATAAGAGAGGAAATTATTGTAAAAATATTTTTTAATTTTAAAGTTTAATATTACATTTTAGATAAGTTAAATTAATAGATATCAAAAGGCATGTCCTATAATTCTGTTTTGGTAGGCATTAACATAATTCCCATTGAAAAATATATGACTATACATTCAAGAAAAGCTTAAAAAGTTAAATTATTTGGGTTGTTAATTGTTGGTGCTGTAATGAAAGACGCGTTAATTTTTTTTTCATTTTGCTAACTAGTCTTTAAACTTCATTTTTATAGTAGTTTTTTTTACAAGTTTTTTTGGTTATTTTGATTTCGTTCTGGTTGCTTCCTCTAAGTTTAAATCTAAGTTTGGAACTGAGATGGTTTAATATGTAGTGGTCAATATAGAAGTCAAGGAGGTTGGGATTTGTGTGAGAGGAATATAAAAGTTAAGAAGGTTGGGATTTGTATGAGAGTATCAAAGGTAGTTTGAAAGAAAATGCAAAAGTAAAAAAAACTTACAGAGAGCCATCTATGTGATAATGACATTACTAGAGAAAATGTGACAATGCCATTACAAGAGAGAGGAAAGAACTATGGTGTTATCCATGAGTGAAACCCATACATGTAGCATTTTTGTGAGTGCTTAATAATTAATGCAAGAGTTATTATTGAAAAACCATGAAAACTAATAAGGAATACATGGAAGCAAAGCATCACAACAAAGAAAACACATTGTTGCAACACTAATAAGTATTGCACATCTTCTTTTACCCAATTGAGACTACATGGGTAGGAATGACAATTCATTCACATAGCCAATGCCTTGACAAGGGTAGTTGAGACCAAATTCTTTTGACTAACATTGTCCATATCAACAAAACCACATGATTTTCAATTTGGTAGTTGTGAGTAAAGATCATCACATGGGTGGAAGGACTTAAAGGATGGGCCACAAGTACTAGTTGTGATTATGGTTTAGTGAGATTCTCCACATAGATCACATCCTCATTAGGTGTATTGACTAGTGTAGGATGGAGAAGGTGAAACAATGGGGGAGGTTATTGAATTGGGAGACAACTGAGACTAATAACAAAAGTCAAAAGGACACTTATATTTTCAATGACAAGAACATTTTTGAATGCTAAGGAAAAAGACATAATATGGACTATGGTGACTTCATGGCATAAATGAAATAATGTTAAAGAAAAATACATAATATGGACTATGGTGACTTCATGGCATAATTGAAGTAATACACCCCAATTAAACTTTATAACAAGTACATGTTTGGAATCTTCAATAGGTAATTGCATTTGAATTTCACATATAAAACTTCAATATATTGCTTTACCCTTTAGTTGAAAAATTGCTGCAACCAAAGCCACTTTGCCTATATTTCTTCACTATATACAACTAGATAGAAAAACTTACAAAGAATTTTGTAGAATTGTTTCCAACAGGTTATGGAATGATGAGTGTGATTTCCTATTTGTATTTAATTAAAAAATAAACAAATTCATGTATCCAATATGTTAAGCATTTTCTCATCATTGAGCTCTTAATGCTTAGAATTATTACACCGGATCTAGGTCACACAACCTCTTAGCATGGATAGATTTTTGCCTATAATTTTTGAACCAATAACCTTTCACCATAAAATACTTTAACAGAACACTTTATCACCATATATATTAAGCCCCATAAACTTCAAACTTTAATATCAATTAACACAAATAATATAAAATAAAAATAAAAAAACTAAGATTATATATTTTATAACTAAAATTATTATTAATATAAAATAAAAATAAAAAAACTAAGATTATATATTTTATAACTAAAACTATTATCTTTTACATAGAATTAGCTTTCTTTTTATATATATATATATATATATAGCTAGACTAAACAACTCGACATTGCTTATATCTAGCTTTTTATTTTAATATCTTCCATCATATGATTGAAAGGTGTTTTCAATTCAAAGTATCGTATCCAGGGCATGGCTTAGTGCTGGCCACAATTTTATGGATTATTACTGTTTAGCCAAGAGATTGTTTGGTTGTCACAAGTTTCCCGAATCACCTGTTCACTAATATTTCCCCCACCTTTGCCAAAAATAAAACCACAGAAAAAAACATGAGAGAAAAATCATGTTACGGCCAACACTAAACCAGGGTGTGAAAGCACTAAAACCGAAAAACATGCAGTTCATAATGCAATTCCATTAGTTCTTCCCCTTATCCGTAATATGTAAAGTGCAACTGTCTTCTCATGCTTTTCTATGTAATATTTTGGAAAGCTGCATTATTTGTTCAAATAAAATATGGAAGTTGTGATGTCACTAATTTAGTTCTTCTGTCCAAATCAATCTGACATTGAGTTATGTCTCTATGGAAACCAGCTCTCATATCGGAATGTTCACTTGAAAACTGAATTCAAGTTATGCTGGAAAGGATGAGATTATACATACAACATTGATTGCATACAACCTGTAAATTTTTGTTGTTTAGTGTTTACATGGAAAGAATGCCACCTGATGATTGTTTTCTTGTGACCTCCCAGCTCACCAAAATACCCTTCAAAACTTTCTCTTCAAGCAAAGATCTTAACGTAATATCGCTTTGATGGTACGTTTATTGCACAAAGTTGTGTGTATGAGTCTCTTGTTTCTGTTTGCTTGCTGGCCTTCATTTTCTGTGTACTTTATTACACAGGACATTGTCATACGACTTTATGGAACATTAGGTAGGGGTGGTGTTTTGCATTTTTTTTTCCCATTGTACCTTCTGGCTTTTTCGTGTCAAACAGAGACGAGCGTGTGAAAAAGTTGATTGGTTTTATCCCCAGATCTTCTCGATGCGTCCTTTCAAAATCATATCAAATCAAAGAATAGGGTATCATTTGGAAAAGCTAGAACGACAAGCTTACTACCAAATGATCGTAGTTGTCGTTTGCTGAAATCGCTCATAAATATTTGATATTGCACCACTATCCATAATTTTTGATTGCAGAAATCTTTTGTAAATTTAACAATAGTATTTGCTCATTCATAGTTAGAGCACACTTTGATTTATATACTTGTTAAATATGCTTGGAGTATTACTATATCATATATTTAATACTTTTTAAAACATTACATTTTCATGATTTACATTACAGAAGAGAGCACCAACATATAAATAAAATATGTGCTTATAACATAAGGCTGCAAAATGAAATTTATACTTTAAAGCAATAAAATTGAGATCTTAATTGTAAATTCCGGTAGTTGCTTATAACATAAGGCTGCAAAATGAAATTCATACTTTAAAGCAATAAAATTGGGATCTTAATTATAAATTCCGGTTGTTAGGTATGTAGTAAAGTCAACGATGAACAAGGTAATTAGCTATGGAGTAAAATCAACCATGAACATGCATAATATTACTTGGATAATGTTATCCTTTATTTTTATTATATATTTTGGAAATATTTCAAAATCAGCCTGACATGAGTGACCTTATTCTTTTTGTCTAATTCCGAAATATTTTTGAGATGGGCAATCAGATAAGTTGAATTCTTAAATTTTATGTGTATACTAGAGTTCTATCACATTTGTTTGTAACTTGTTTGTGAAATAATTATTATAATTAAATTTATTATAAAATTAAATGATTACTAATGGTATTTTTAAGATGTAAAGGCACGGTAGTAAAATAAGTTTAGCATTTAAACCCTAATAGTAGTCTCAATGTTTGCAGACATTTCAGGAAATTTTGGAAAAAAAATGAGATCGATTTTAGGGTTACATTGAAACCCCTCTTGGTGGTGATTAGTATCCATGTCTGGACATTAAGACATCTATATATGTTTTTCAAAGTAAATCCCGCTGAGGAGTGGAATTGCTTCAGAACAGGTTTCCTCTCAGTACACAGGAGTTGTTCCTCAGTCTTATGGTAAATGGGGAACTCCCATCTGTGTAAGCCATCAAAGACTATGGTGGGAACTTTTAACAGTGAACTTGAAGCTGCATTAGTATTAGAATATGATGGGTCTTGTCTTAAGTTCAAAAGCGTTGAAGGTCCTTCCTTCAAATCTTCTCAATGGAAATCATTGACAGATAGAATAACAAATTTCAAGAGTTGTACACTAAGGAACAAGTGGTCCAGGTAATAAGAGATCATAAATTTAACGATTTCATTCTTGTTAAACGATATGGGCAATGAAAGACTAATCAAGAGAAGCTATTTTTGATGGAGTAAGCAAGCAAATATTAACGGCTATAAACATACGAAGCTATTTGTGATGGAGTAAGCAAGCAAATATTAACAGCTACAAACATAAGAATCGGTTATTGCAGCTAATAAGACAATCATCTCAGACAATTATTATTTATATATATAAAATTATAAATATAATTTTTTATAAAAAAAATTATATGATAACACTCCGGAAAGACCTACACAAAGAACTAGAATGGATCTAAACAACCCAACTCACTTAGAACCTTCTAACCGGAGTAATAATATTGCAGGAACAAAAAGTTCACATTAATGATACAGAGAACACATTTTTTTATCAAAAGATTTGGAAGTAAGAGTGTGTATCTTGTTTTTATGGTCGAAATGATTCAGCATTATAAAAAATTTCTGGATATTCAAAATTTTGAAACTTGACAACTATAATTTGAATTTACAAAAAAATTGACCAAATTAATCAAAATCAAACCAAAATTTCTATGATTTTAGAAACAAATTTGAAACATATAAATAAAAAACAAAATATAAAAATAAATAAATAAAAATAAGTGGCTCTGATACTCATTTTCAAAGAACAGTCAAGTCTACATCTTGACAAGGGAATGGAGCAGGTTTGTTGATGAGAAACATTTACAAGGTAGAGACATTTCTTTTGGAGTTCTGTAGCGAGGGGAGGAATTGCCTGGACGGCTAAAAGTGGCGGGAATCCGGGTAAAAAAAATTCAAAAAATCTTGTAGATGTAGTGTTTGAATTGTGTTTTTGATGGTGGAAATGGATTCAGCACCATCAAAAACCTTTAAGACACCTAAAATTTTGAAGTTTAACAACTATAACTTGGATTTACAAAAATCCTTGCCGAATTTTGTCTAAATATAACCAAAATTTCCATAACTTTCTGAACAACTCCTCCACTTAATTAGACTAAGCGATTTCTTTTACTTCCGGATGTGTAGGGTTAATCGCCAGCTCTGTATCATTGTTACTCATCGTCCACTTATTCTCGATGGACTGAAGACACTATCAGATGCCAACATATACTTGTGCTTTGTCATCTTAGCGGAGCGTATCTCGATTGTAGATTAGAAAACAATCGATTAGAAAAGATGAGGGAGGTTAATTGTTTAATTTTGTTTATGTCTATTTTAGAGGATTAAAAAAATCTGTAATGTATGTAATATAATTATTTAAGTAAAGATAAATATAATTAATTGTTTGACTTCGCTTATAACTATTTTTTATATTTCAGAATCTAATCGAATTAAGGGTAAAGGAAAGCTATTGGTTGTTAATTGCCTTGAGCAGGAACAGAAACCTTGACATTTCTACACTCAGAATTCAGCGTTGCACAGTAGTATTCTTCCAGTTCAAATGGGTTACCACTCAGAGTGGGTTGACAATGGAGGGACTCAATTTGGGGAGGAATCAATTGAATTGAGAACGGGGAAGAGAACATAGTTTAGTTTCAGACATATGAAATTTAAGATGAAGATTATGATGGAGGAATGGATTATGATTAAAGCAAGAGGTTTATTTTACAGTCCATTATGATGTGTAATGTCTGGAAATTTACACATATTTTTGGTCAAGTAGGTACTCACCACCCTATACAGACGCCCAAAGAAATTGAAAGATGAAACTGAAAAAGCAATCAAAGAGTTATTAGACAAACCCATTAGCTTAATCTGTAGTTATAGTCGAGAGGAAGGATGGCACAATGAGAATGTGCATCGAATACAGGGCTCTAGAAAATAAAAAACAAAAATACTCACAGCCCAGTATGATGTGTAATGCTTATCTGTTATCAAAGTTAAAATTTTGCTCATATCTGTCAACATAAAATTTAAAAAATCTAATTTCTTTTTTTATATTAAATCTATATTTAAAATAAATATATACTAATATAATTGCAATTCAAACTGTATCTAGCTCTTTCACAAACTCCTTTAGGCTCCTAACAAGAAACTACCAGCAACCGTACTAGATTATTTGGTGTTGAAATTGAAACGGCAGTCCAATCTCATTAGAAAATTTATCCGTATCTGACGCCGCGCGAAGGAATTGAAGTGTATTTGTAAGTATTGTCCTGCAGATCTGCCTGCGGCTCTGGAGAGTCGAAAGGGCTTTTGTCCACGTTTAAATAACTTCAATTGATTTCTGATTTCTAAATAATTTATGATTATTAACTACCCATTGAAGGATATTTTTTTGGTTCAGATATTTTTGGGCGTGCACAGTATCTATTCGAACTTTTCAAATAAAATGGGAGTTTTTTTCGCTTAATTCTGGTTGCAGGACATATCCTAATCTCTATTTGCCACGATTTTCTCATTGGGCAGATATCATCTTGTACTATTTATTTGGTTTTTATATTGTAGTAAATCAAATTAAATTATAACGGTAAGCTAATAACATTTATCATAATTAAAAACGCAATAAATTATAATCACATAATGTTCGTTTTCCATGTTTTACAAAATTCCTCTTATATTTTATATGGGCAGAAGCGATGTGTATATATATATATATATATATATATATATATATATATATATATATATTCACATCGCTTCTGCCAATATATATATACTTACTTTGATCTATCTATTATGCTTTTTATATTTATTAAAATAATAACAAAACAATTTAGTAAATTTGTTATAAAAATTGTAAAATGATAATAAGAATGGATGTTTTCACATATAAATTTATAATTATTTTATTTTAATTTATTACATTGTTTATATCAATAAAACAATTTTTTTAAGTAATTTTAAATTTTATAATTCAATAGATTATGAATTTAGATTTTATTATAAATATTCAGATTTTTTTTTTTCTTTTTTAAGTTCATTGGATTTATCTTTAGTTATTTTTATTTTATTTTTATTATTTTTAAATAATAGGAAAATATTTTTGATTTTATATATAGTATTTTAATTTTTTTATTATCAATTTTTTTATTATATATATTTTAAATTCAGTTAGAAATAATTTTTAATAAAATTAATATTTTGAAAGATATATTCAAAGCTTTACATTTTATTTTAACTTCTTTTGATCTTTTAATGACTCTTATTACTGTTTGGAACAATAGTACAAAGCTTATGCTAATGATTGTACTTACACATTAACTATATAATAATACTAATTTTTCATATTAATAAGTGTGTAATTGTATGCCTACCTGCATTGTATATAATTTTAAGATTATTTATATTAATCAATCAATTTGATTTATTGTTTAGATAAAAAATTTAAATATGTTTTATGATCTAAATTAATTATATTTTAAATATGATTTGATGAAATCATTTTTTAAATATTTATAAAATTGTACTTCTTCCTCGTTATTATTATGATTTAATAAATAATAATAGATAATTATATTTAATTTGTTTCCTTTTAATGAACATTACTTGTTTTATCATATTTATATGTGGAATACATTTTACAACATTTTAGAATACTTGAAGAATATTAATGCAATAGTAACTAAATTTGTATGGAAGGTTCATAAGACTTTTGTAGAGTTAGTACACATAATTTTGAGAATTTTAAGATGTTTATTAAGATTAAAGAGAAATTTTATTAAAAAAGAAATATCATGTGAATATAAGAAATAATGACTAATCCTACCATCATAGTGTTGGTACAAATTACTTCCAAACTATTTCATCTAGATATAACTTGTTAAAATAAACATAAATATTAAAAATATTAGAAAAAAGAGAAAAATAATCTTCTATATCAATCTAAATATTAAAAATAATAAGAAATAATAGACAACATGGCAAAACCTTAAAAAAGACAAAAACAAAACTCAAATGACTCTTGTAAAACCTTTTACTACATCCTTCAACTCAAAGGAGAACCCAATATCTTATAATATTATTTAGAAATTATTTATGAGATTTTTTTTTTAAATCTACGAATAATAAATAATGTTAACCTTATTATTTCTAAATTTCTAATTATAATCTAAATTGTAATTAGATAATTTTATCATGATTTTCAAAACAATTTAGTATTATTTTTTGACAATATTAATCCATCTAATTTAGTAAAATTAAATCTTGTCATGATAATCATATAATTTGAAAATTTTCCTTTGTCATACACTTCCCATCCAAAATTTAAAATGTTAAAAATAATAATAAAACTTCTTATTTTTAAAATTTCAATATAATAATTTTCAATATTGGTTACACTTTTTCTTTACAAAGCATTCTTAATTTCTTTTCTTTCTACAAAGCATTCTTAACTCATATGTTGCACATGATTTAAAACAACATTTTATGTTTTTTAATAATGTGAAGGGAATTTGTCCCTAAAAACATGAGCTTTTTAAATAATTCATTTACTCTACTCAATATTATAATTTTATTTATTCTAAATTATTTTTCCAAAACTTTTATATAAAAGAGATTTTATTTAAGCTTTATTTCTCATATGTAGCAAATGATTTTAAAAAGCATTCTTAACTTATATGTTGCAAATGTGTTTCTTTAATGTGTAAAGGGCATTTGTCCCTAAAAGCATGGGCTTTTTAAACCATTCATTTACTTTACTCAATATTATAATTTTATTTATTCTAAATTATTTTTCCAAAGCTTTTATGTATAGGTAGGAGATTTCTTTTAAACTTTACTTATATAATGGTTCTTTTATAAGACTTTAAAATTTTAAATTTTAGTATTTTTTTTTTTTTTATATACATATGTTGTTGTTTTTTAATTATATGATGTTTTTTCTAATAATCTTGTCTCATATTTAAATTATTCAATTTATTATTTTTAAAAACATATTCAAATAATATTACTTGTTTATTCAAATAATATTGCTGGTTTACGTAGTTGGAAGTTTTAATTAAAAATTAATATATAAATTTTCATTATTAATATCTTTAAAATAAATAAATTTTAATAAAAAATGGGTGATATATTTTATTAATATTATTTTTAAAATAAATAAATTTCAATTAAATTTTTATTATTAATATTTTTAAAATAAATAAATTTTAATATAAAAATGAATAATATATTTTATTAATATTATCTTTAAAATAAATAAATTTCAATGAATTTTTACTATTAATATCTTTAAAATAAATAATTTTTTTAATATCTTTAAAATAATTAAATTTTAATAAAAAAATAGGGTGATATATTTTATTAATATTGTCTTTAAAATAAATAATTTTCAATAAAACATGGGTGACATATTTTATTAAGGTTCCTTACTGCGTTTTTATTTATTTATTTAATATCAAATGTAAGTGTAGGTTTAATTTCATTATTATTATTTTTAAAATAAATAAATTTTAATAAAGATATATTTTATTAAGACTCTTTTTATTAAGTTTTCTTTTAATGTAAGTTTATGTTTAACGCTAAAGATTTATGATTTGATTTGACTTTGGTGAATATTTTTTTTATCAAAATTAAAAAGTTAACCATTTAATTTAAAAATAAACAAAAAAATTAATATAATTTATTACATGTTTATGAACTTTTATTTAAACAAAAAATTAATATAATTTATTACATGTTTATGAACTTTTATTTTTATATATAGAGTTAGAGTTTATTTTTTCCAAACCATGTAAATTATTAGATATGAGCTAACAATATTTAATTAAATATTTAAAAGTTTGATAAAAATAAAATTAGAGATGAAATTCAAAATTTACTATAATTTTATTGATGATAAATAAATAAATAAAATTAAAAAAATATACTAAATTAAAAAATTAAAATAAAATAGGTAAATAAAATATAAGAAAATTACAATATTTTAATGATAATTATGAAAAGAAAATAATTTTAAAATATGTTAATGAATTGATATTTATAATTTGAGATAAGATGAATCTCTATAAAGTAACTAATTTAATAGTTTTTTTTTTTTTAATGTCATATAGTATAAAAATATAAATTTATTCATAAAGATAATAAAAATAATTTTGAAAAAAGGAGTCGTAATTATGGGAAATCAAAATTGAGGGAATTAATTCATGGAAGATTTGTACAAATAAAATATTGAGAAAATTTGGGAGTAGAAATAAGTAGAGAAATGACTTTAAAAGATATTGCAAATTAAATATTGTAACTTTAGTTGTAAAAGAAAAGTATATTTCTAGACATATAAAGATGAGAGCCATATATTATTTGGATGTCCATAAAGTGACTAGTGCATGACAACATTAAGCAAAAAGGCGCAAGGAGATAATACACCAATTACAAGAATAGTAAAACACTGAATAAATTTGATAATGCATTGAAAAATGATTATATATATATATATATATATATATATATATATATATATATATATATATATATATATATAAGTGACTAATAAATATTTTTGAAACCAAAAGAATATTAAAAATGGTCAATAAATTGGGATTAACATAATAGAAATGACCATAATCATTTAAATTATTTTGGCTTAAGTGAGGACATGATTTACAACAATTATGTTAAGTATCTTTTAACATTGGTGAGAATATGGATGAGATTTTATGTGGTGTGACTCCAATAAATACTTGCACTTGACATTGGGTAGATAATGGTTGCAATGTACTAAACTAACATAAATAATGATTACTAATTCAAGAAATATAAGCAATGAAAAAGTAAATAAGTGAAACAATAGTATAGAACATGCAAAATACAACCCTTGTATTAATAATCTAGAAAAGAGAGATAAAAATGTTCAAAAGCCTATTCATAGGGAAAAATTACTTTGAGAAGAGTTCCAATACACTAAAAACTCTTGCCAAACATTACATAGCTTTCTATCTATATAAATAGTTTTCCGTTTGCAAAATCACAAATTCTAGTGGTACCACCATTAATGAGTGCATATGCTTTGAGAAGATCTGTGATACGCTAACAACTCTCAACAAACATTGCATAGCCTTCTATCTATATAAATAGTTTGTCATTAGAAAAATCATAAATCCTAGTGGTATCACCATTAATGAATACCAATTACTAAATGAGTCTCATTTAAGAGATGGCTCTTTTATATTGAGTAACTACCCACTAACTATTTAGATGTGCATTATTCAAAGAACACTGCCTCATTCACTTCTAAGCACCCCAAAGTACAAGGGTTTGGGTAGGACCCTAATTATGGTAGTTTGTTTGTTATCCCATGCATAATAGAGTTTGATGCAAGTGGAGTGTCACTTTGAATATTTTAAGTCAAAATCATAAGCCAATAAAATTATTTAGCAATTAGATAAATGATATAAAAAAGATATATTTAACATATGAATTTTATGTCACCATACAAGCATTAAAGCACTACATGCAACATTTGGTGTAAAAGAAACTTGTTTATTGAACCATTAAGTATTGACTTTTGTCAATGCTCACAAAAACTTAAGCTAGAAGTAGGGGATATCACTTGAGGAGGCCTATGTATTAAGAAATATGACATTGATTACGAGTATCTGTTCTAAGCCAATTGGATTTGAGTAGATAAATAAATTATATGAGTGGGATAAGGACTTTAATTAGATTATGGAGAGGCGAATAAACCTAATGGAAAGATAGGAGTATGGATTAAATTATTTTCTTTGAGATAATTATAAATTCATAAAACACACTCACACACACATATAATTGATAAAAGAGTTAGAGGGGATTGGAGGGACATTTTGGGTGGGATAAGATCCAAATATTGCAGATTAGAAGAAATATACTTACATTTGGTTGAACTTAAGGAAAGAGGTTGGAATTTGCTTGAAAGAGCTCTATATTATGTTAGGTTGATAGAACCATTGCACAAAGGGAATTTTTGAGGTAATTGATGAGACAATACATGACCAAATTGTCTCAAGTTGGGACAACATAAATTGTGTAAAGTATATAGTATTTTATCAAAGTGAGCATCCCTAATTATTATCTCTCGGGAGATGATATATAATGCAAATATTTGTCTCCCAAGAGAGATGATATAATTTTTGACTTTCTAAAAATAATATACATTCATCTTTAATATCATCTCAACAAAGACAAAAATGACTTTATACATTTGCCAAACATTGATGTATAGGAAAATGTCACTTAACACTAAACTAAAGTAACATACATGTTAGATCTTTAAAATAATAGAATTTATCATCTATTAATTTATAGTAGGATATGATGACTTGGACCAACAACCTCCTTATTGGAAGATACTCTTCCATTTATCACAATTAAAAAATATTGGACAAAGAAGGTAGTTATATAGGGTCAAATTGGTGTGATATTGTTTGATAAGGTAAGAAATTGGTTTTAAGGAATATAAAACTAAAAAAAAAACACTTGCAACTACTTAAAATATCTTGAATTCATCAAATACAAACTCAAAATCATGATTATATTTCTAACTATGAATTGGATAATAAACCATGAAGAATTGGATCAAAACACATGAAATTTGAAAGGATAGTGCATTGGAATGCTTTAACTAACTGTAGTATGCACATGATGTTGCAAAAGATAAGATCTTGAAAACACTTTTCCATATTAATCAAATCCATAATGGTAAGTTGTTGATATATTAGCAAGATAATATATCAAACTCATGCTTGAATAAAAAAACTATGTGAAACGTTCATTTCTAAGCCAATAAGAACATTCATAACACACCATTAAATCCAAGTTCTAAATATATTCACAAGGATTCACTAAGCATGCATTAAAGTAAAAAATAGGAAAAACATGACTCATTTGTCTACAAACAAGAATGACTTATGTCAAGGATACCATTCAAACAATCATATCACTACAAAGCTAGAACATTCATAACACACCATCAAATCCAAGTTCTAAATATATTTACAAGGATTCACTAAGCATGCATTAAAGTAAAAAATAGGAAAAACATGATTCATTTGTCTACAAACAATAATGACTTATGTCAAGGACACTATTCAAACAATCATAGCACTCAACCTTTGTAGTGATATATCTTCTACCAACAAAACTATATCTTTGTTTACCCAAACTTGAAGAATAAGTCCGCATATTTACTTTCTATAATCATATAATTTGAAAATTTTCCTTTGTCATACACTTCCCATCCAAAATCTAAAATGTTAAAAATAATAATAAAACTTCTTATTTTTAAAATTTCAATATAATAATTTTCAATATTGGTTACACTTTTTCTTTACAGAGCATTCTTAATTTCTTTTCTTTCTACAAAGCATTCTTAACTCATATGTTGTACATGATTTAAAACAACATTTTATGTTTTTTAATAATGTGAAGGGAATTTGTCCCTAAAAACATGAGCTTTTTAAATAATTCATTTACTCTACTCAATATTATAATTTTATTTATTCTAAATTATTTTTCCAAAACTTTTATATAAAAGAGATTTTATTTAAGCTTTATTTTTGCAAAACTTTTATATAAAGGAGATTTTATTTAAGCTTTATTTCTCATATGTAGCAAATGATTTTAAAAAGCATTCTTAACTTATATGTTGTAAATGTGTTTCTTTAATGTGTAAAGGGCATTTGTCCCTAAAAGCATGGGCTTTTTAAACCATTCATTTACTTTACTCAATATTATAATTTTATTTATTCTAAATTATTTTTCCAAAGCTTTTATGTATAGATAGGAGATTTCTTTTAAACTTTACTTATATGATGGTTCTTTTATAAGACTTTTAAATTTTAAATTTTAGTTTTTTTTTTTTTTTTTTTTATACATATGTTGTTGTTTTTTAATTATATGATGTTTTTTCTAATAATCTTGCCATCTTTCTCATATTTAAATTATTCAATTTATTATTTTTAAAAACATATTCAAATAATATTACTTGTTTATTCAAATAATATTGCTGGTTTACGTAGTTGGAAGTTTTAATTAAAAATTAATATATAAATTTTCATTATTAATATTTTTAAAATAAATAAATTTTAATAAAAAATGGGTGATATATTTTATTAATATTATTTTTAAAATAAATAAATTTCAACTAAATTTTTATTATTAATATTTTTAAAATAAATAAATTTTAATATAAAAATGAATAATATATTTTATTAATATTATCTTTAAAATAAATAAATTTCAATAAATTTTTACTATTAATATCTTTAAAATAAATAATTTTTTTTAATATCTTTAAAATAATTAAATTTTAATAAAAAAAATAGGATGATATATTTTATTAATATTGTCTTTAAAATAAATAAATTTCAATAAAACATGGGTGACATATTTTATTAAGGTTCATTAGTGCGTTTTTATTTATTTATTTAATATGAAATGTAAGTGTAGGTTTAATTTCATTATTATTATTTTTAAAATAAATAAATTTTAATAAAGATATATTTTATTAAGACTCTTTTTATTGAGTTTTCTTTTAATGTAAGTTTATGTTTAACGCTAAAGATTTATGATTTGATTTGACTTTGGTGAATTAAAAAAGTTAACCATTTAATTTAAAAATAAATAAAAATTAATATAATTTATTACATGTTTATGAACTTTTTATTTATATATATAGAGTTAGAGTTTATAATTAATTAGAGATGAAATTCAAAATTTACTATAATTTTATTGATGATAAATAAATAAATAAAATAAATAAAATATACTAAATTAAAAAATTAAAATAAAATAGGTAAATAAAATATAAGAAAATTACAATATTTTAATGATAATTATGAAAAGAAAATAATGTTAAAATATGTTAATGAATTGATATTTATAATTTGAGATAAGATGAATCTCTATAAAGTAACTAATTTAATAGTTTTTTTTTTTTTTAATGTCATATAGTATAAAAATATAAATTTATTCATAAAGATAATAAAAATAATTTTGAAAAAAGGAGTCATAATTATGGGAAATCAAAATTGAGGGAATTAATTCATGGAAGATTTGTACAACTAAAATATTGAGAAAATTTGGGAGTAGAAATAAGTAGAGAAATGACTTTAAAAGATATTGCAAATTAAATATTGTAACTTTAGTTGTAAAAGAAAGGTATATTTCTAGACATATAAAGATGAGAGCCATATATTATTTGGATGTCCATAAAGTGACTAGTGCATGACAACATTAAGCAAAAAGGCGCAAGGAGATAGTACACCAATTACAAGAATAGTAAAACACTGAATAAATTTGATAATGCATTGAAAAATGATTATATATATATATATATATATATAAGTGACTAATAAATATTTTTGAAACCAAAAGAATATTAAAAATGGTCAATAAATTGGGATTAACATAATAGAAATGACCATAATCATTTAAATTATTTTGGCTTAAGTGAGGACATGATTTACAACAATTATGTTAAGTATCTTTTAACATTGGTGAGAATATGGATGAGATTTTATGTGGTGTGACTCCAATAAATGCTTGCACTTGACATTGGGTAGATAATGGTTGCAATGTACTAAACTAACATAAATAATGATTACTAATTCAAGAAATATAAGCAATGAAAAAGTAAATAAGTGAAACAATAGTATAGAACATGCAAAATACAACCCTTGTATTAATAATCTAGAAAAGAGAGATAAAAATGTTCAAAAGCCTATTCAGAGGGAAAAATTACTTTGAGAAGAGTTCCAATACACTAAAAACTCTTGCCAAACATTACATAGCTTTCTATCTATATAAATAGTTTTTCTTTTGCAAAATCACAAATTCTAGTGGTACCACCATTAATGAGTGCATATGCTTTGAGAAGATCTGTGATACGCTAACAACTCTCAACAAACATTGCATAGCCTTCTATCTATATAAATAGTTTGTCATTAGCAAAATCATAAATCCTAGTGGTATCACCATTAATGAATACCAATTATTAAATGAGTCTCATTTAAGAGATGGCTCTTTTATATTGAGTAACTACCCACTAACTACTTAGATGTGCATTATTCAAAGAACACTGCCTCATTCACTTCTAAGCACCCCAAAGTACAAGGGTTTGGGTAGGACCCTAATTATGGTAGTTTGTTTGTTATCCCATGCATAGTAGAGTTTGATGCAAGTGGAGTGTCACTTTGAATATTTTAAGTCAAAATCATAAGCCAATAAAATTATTTAGCAATTAGATAAATGATATAAAAAAGATATATTTAACATATGTGTTTTATGTCACCATACAAGCATTAAAGCACTACATGCAACATTTGGTGTAAAAGAAACTTGTTTATTGAACCATTAAGTATTGACTTTTGTCAATGCTCACAAAAACTTAAGCTAGAAGTAGGGGATATCACTTGAGGAGGCCTATGTATTAAGCAATATGACGTTGATTATGAGTATCTGTTCTAAGCCAATTGGATTTGAGTAGATAAATAAATTATATGAGTGGGATAAGGACTTTAATTAGTTTTGTTGATCTAGATATGATAATAATTATTTTTCCATTAGAAGTGAGTGAGATTCATTTATAGGTCACTAAATAAAAAATAAGACCTTAAGCAACAAATAAAATACTAATTTTTACCAAAAAGATTAAATTGCAATCTTAGTACACATCCATCAAATTGATTCTCAATACAATGTAAACTCTTTAAACATATTTGCATATTTACCCATTAACAAATCAAAACACATTAAAATAATGAAAATTCTCAACTCAAAAATGTATTCAACATAAAATATATGACACATGTCACAACAACAACATGTTATTACCAATATAGTTAAGCTTACAAGAAACATCTTATATTAGAAAAAGAAAAAAATTCAAATAACATTTAGTGTAACTCAATTGAAATGTTTAAAAATGTGTTTTTTTAATTTTTTCTTTTAATTTGATAATTTCATATAATCTTGTATTTTAAACTTATAAAAACTATTAATAACACTTTGAATAATGTTTGAAATTCATTTTTAATAAAGTTTTGATTTATAAATAATGCCATTAAAAAAAAATAAAAATTAAAAAAAAATATTGTAGTGATAACATTTTATAAACATAATATTCATCTTATACTCACCAAAATTAATAAATGAAATTCCAACCTTCTCCATCTTTCCAATTAAAATAAAACTCCAAAATAAGTAATGAAATTCCAACCTTCTCTGCATCAGATAAGAGAAAATTTATTCGGAACAATAAGTTATGAATAGTTATTTTCAATCTATCTTTCCTCTCTATAAAGGACCTGGAATACCCTGCTTACGGATCATTAGAAAGTGCATTGGCATAAATACAACAGTAAGAAGGGGTAATATGAAAGTGTGTAAACTATAAAAACGAGTTAAGGTAGATTTGACCCACACTAACACTTCCGCGTAATAATTCTACCAGAGGAGATCCTATTACAGGAATAGCCTCAGAGGAGATCCTATTACAGGAATAGCCTCAGGCACACCAGTCACAATTTTCACTGCCCAATAACCAATTTGATCCCAAGACAAAGAATAACCAGTTACACCGAAAGATTAACCAACCAAAGTTAACTTCCAACCTTCCCATCATCTCTGCATCTTTCCCATTAAAATAAATTAAAAATAAAATTAATATAGCATTTTCTTCCTAATCACCCATTTTAAATATTAGTTTTGCACAACTTTTTACAAATTCGACTAACGTTGTATTTAGAAAACGTGAGTATAAATGATGTAATGTCACAATCTTTGTCAGGCAACCTACTATGGACGACCGTTACGACACCCTCTCCTTCGCGAGGACCAAACAAACGAGCTGCTTTATGATGATAATGGTAACCATTGATTACATATCGCCCAGAAAAACAAATTTAACATTCACCATGGTAAATAAAGCTGTTAAATATCACATCAGTAATGAGTGGGTCCACTGTTAAATTCACCCAATTTTTTTAAAAAACATGGTCCTTTCTATATGCGCAAATCACATAGATTGATGTCATGTTCCAAATTTTGAGCCTGATATTTGAGGTTGAGGTTTATCATGATACTTGATGTGATTTATCAAAAACACCTGTCCAAATCTCCCTGTGAAAAGATCAACTTTTTCCCAAGCTCGTCCCTTATTGACACGAACAAAAAGCTCAACGTCCAATGGAATATTTAACCATTGCACCTGGACAAAGGTCCAGATTCAACATTGAAAATGAAAGGACGAACTGCCATGAAAACACAACACTGAATGAGATTAGATGCGCACACACGCAGCCTTGTTCGATGACGGCCGTATCATAAAGCGATAGAAGATGCAAATGAAGCATCACAGATTAATCCCAATCAGACGTCCGTTCTCCTGTTATGTTCAGGGCGGTAGCCTAACTATTCTAAGTTTGGAGTTTTTCAAATATTTTTAATTAATTTTACTTTTTTCATTAATGAATTTACCAATTACAATGTTAATTCTGGTATTTATTTTTTCAGATGGATTGATTTCTCACTTTGTATGGAGGATAAACCACATTAGTTGTTTCGAAAAGTAAACCAAATCTTAACAAGAAGACATATATCTACATTATGGATCACAAAAGTCTTAGATGTAACATAATTTTTTCTAGTAATATGAAAATAAGTCCCATCACTAATTCTGGTCTCTGGAATTTTGGTGCTTGAAATCAATTTGCAGTGGTTTCTATGTCAAAAATTTGATAGATTTTTATTAAAATTGGAATAATTCACCTAATAATTTTTTATCAAAAACTTATTTAATAAGAAAAATATAGTTTGATAATCTTATTGAATTTTAATAAAAAATACATAACAACTTACCTATAATTATATTATCAAATTCCAACCAAACACACAATTACTTCTAGTTAAGATTCTAATACATAACACTTACCTTTACTTACAATTATATCAAGGAATTTCAACCAAAAATACATAACAACATGTATACGGGTCTTGGATAGACCATAAATGGGTGAGCTGTTAAGGAACTTCTTAATATGAAATCACTGGTTCAAACTTCTTAATATGAAATCACTGGTTCAATTCCCTGCCACGATCCAAGAAATGATATATTAGTTCAATTCCTTACCACGATCCAAATGATATATTAGTTCAATTCCTTACCACGATCCAAATGATATATTAGTTCAATTCCCTGGCGCTATCAAAATGATATATTAGACATGATAAAGATATAATCTTACCAAGCTTAAAAAAAAGTACATAACAACTTTCTCTTAGTAATCATTATATCACTGAATTTCAACCCAAAAAAAATACACAACAATTTACTACACCTTCTCTTTTGTTAAAATAACAAACTCTTTATGCTTTTTCTCAATCAGGAAAATATGAAGAATCCTTAAAAAAAAAAGCTATGTTGCAAACTGAATTACTGTTTTCTTGTTCAAACCTGTGTAGTCTAAATGACATAAATGTTGTGCTCTCGGTTAATGGCTATGTAGAAGGATAATCCATGACACTGTAGAAGGATAATCCAAGGCTCCCCGTGTGTTTCGTGGCATGTGCTTAACACTAGCCATGTGTTTGTTTACTAATACATGCAGGTTACACTAGCGATGTGTCTGTTTACTAACACCTGCAAGTTTTGGTGTAATGGCAATCGTGACTAAACAAGTGTATCAGAGCCAAAGGTCTCGAGTTCCAAACACACCTGGCTCACATTGGGGGGAGATTGTTGCGCTCCCCATTAATGGCGGTGTAGAAGGATAATCCAACGCTCCCTGTGTGTTTTATGTAGAAGGATAATCCAATAATCCAACATGCGAGTTACACTAGCGATGTTGGTGTAATGGCAATCGTGACTAAACAAGTGGTATCAGAGCCAAAGGTCTCGAGTTTGAAACACACACCTGCGAGTTTTGGTGTAATGGCAATCGTGACTAAACAAGTGGTATCAGAGCCAAAGGTCTCGAGTTTGAAACACACCTGGCTCACATTGGGGGGAGATTGTTGCGCTCCCCATTAATGGCGGTGTAGAAGGATAATCCAACGCTCCCTGCGTATTTTGTGTAGAAGGATAATCCAATAATCCAACGCTACTCGTGTTTGTGTAGAAGGATAATCCAATAATCCAAGTAGAAGGATAATCCAATAATCCAACGCTACTCGTGTTTGTGTAGAAGGATAATCCAATAATCCATTTGTGTAGAAGGATAATCCAATAATCCAACGCTACTCGTGTGTTTCGTGGCATATGCTTAACACTAGCGATGTAATGGTGGTGTAGAAGGATAATCCGTTTCGTGGCATATGCTTAACACTAGCAATGTAATGGTGGTGTAGAAGGATAATCCATTTCGTGGCATATGCTTAACACTAGCAATATAATGGTGGTGTAGAAGGATAATCCAACGCTTCCCATGTGTTAACACTAGCGATGTAATGGTGGTGTAGAAGGATAATCCATTTCGTGGCATATGCTTAACACTAGCGATTTACGGTGGTGTAGAAGGATAATCCAACGCTTCCAATGTGTTTAGCGAGGTTTAAGATGCTACCAATTTCCATCTATTGAGTCAACTTTTTTCAATAACTCAACCCTGATAGTTGATGTGAATCAGAATTATTGCTAAGAATTGATATTCAGCCAACTTGTTTTTAAACAAATTATACTTTTCAAGAAAACCAAATTGCCCACTAATTTGTTCCTTACAACATGAACTTGAGCAGAGCCAGAACAGCTATCTGAAATGGATGGGTAGTCAGATGTCTTTGTAATTACGATTCCATTAATGATCACTGTCATAAACAAATAATTTATGCATAATCCGAATGTCGTTCTTGTTAACTGTGATATATTTTGAAGTGTAAGACAATAATTTATACATAATCAGAATGCCGTTCAGGGACGCCATCAAGCAAGAGAAGTACAGGAAATCACAATGATTTTTCAAAACATATCTCTATTCTGCTTTGATCAGATTTAGCTTAAGAAACTCCATCCAGTTACCAGTTAAAACTAATATGGTCTCGCCTCTTACCCTCTTCACTGTCCAGCACGTAGGGATTTTGGGTTGGTCTAAATGCAAGACAAGACACACAATAATGTGACACCTAAACGTATACCTAATTATTCCCACAATGTTAGGGTGTCTGTTTGTTGTATAGTATCATGACGGGGATAGGCTAGATGAGGAGAGAAAGGAATCGAGTATGTACCTGGAAGAACGAAGCGCGCCCACTCTTGGTTGCCATAAATATGAAATTGAGCGCAGGCGTCCTGTGTATCTGGGAGAACCAAAGTCATGAAAAAACAATCATCAGGTAGCATTCTCTGACCGTGTAAAATACCAAAGTTAGCCACAAAGCTGCCCATTATTCAATTCACAAATATCTTATCCAATCATCGCTGCCTTTCAGCTTTATGTGTATTCTCATCCTCTGCAGTACGACTTTAATTCAGTTTTCAAGTGAAATTCGGAAACTAGACACGAGAGTTGCTAAAATGGTTTCTAGATTTGAGTAGAAGAACTTAGTTGGCAACCATGACTTAAGAACAAAAATGGGAGGTTTCCAAAAATTTTCCAAAAAAGCATCAGAATACAGTTAACCTTCACATAATACGGGAAAAAGCAAGTGAGTGCAGACATTATAGAAACTGCATGCTTTTCTGTCTTTAGCGCTTTAGAGTTTTCAGTAACATGATTTTTCTCATGTTTATGTTTTGGTTTTTTTTTTTGGAATTGTATATAGGTGACTCAGGTGAATGGGAAGTTTGTGACAGTCAAATATATTTCTTGGCCAAAGAATATAAATGGATAAATGCTTTCATGGCTAACAAGTCTAAGCCATGTTCAGGATCCTGTGTATCAACAACTCCAGGATCCATTATTCCTTTCAATCTTAGAACTGAAGCATTGGGTCAGTCAAAGGGTGGAATTGCTGCAAGACAGTTTTCCTCAGAGTACAAAGGTGTTGTTCCTCAGCATAATGGTAAATGGGGAGCTCAGATATATGTGAGCCATCAGAGACTATGGCTGGGAACTTTCAACAGTGAACTTGAAGCTGCATTAGCATATGACCGGGCTTGTCTTAAATTCAGAAGTGCTGAGGGTCCTAGAAATCTTCTCAGTGGAAAACAGTGCCAGATAGAAAACAACTTTCAAGAGTTGTACACCAAGGAACAAGTGGTCCAGATGATCAAAGATCATACTTACCCAGAGAAATTTAACTATTTCATATCAATAAAGAGTAGAGTTCCAGCTGAAGCTGGGGAAAGCATTGACAACATCAATAGTGTTAGACAGTATGGACAATTGATGGTTAATCCAGAGCATCTATTTGACAAAGAGGTGACTCCTAGTGATGTTGGAAAGCTTAACAGATTGGTGGTTCCAAAACAGCATGCAGAGCGAAATTTTCCCTCGGAGTCACAAATCAATGATAGAGATGAAACTCTTGTGTTTGTGGACGAGAACAACAAAGAGTGGGAGTTTAGGTACTCGTTTTGGAAGAGCAGTCAAAGCTATGTCCTGACTAGGGGATGGAGCAAGTTTGTTAAGGAGAAACAATTACAAGCTGGAGATATTGTTTCCTTCCAGAGGTGTAGGGCCAATGGCAGACTCTATATCAGTGTCACTCATCGTCCAACTTTTTCAAGGCCCACTGCAGATGCCATTGCATGCCAACATATGGGTTATTCTTCTCCTTTTGCACACTTGGTTGTTAATCCCCATGATCAGAAGTCTCTGCATTTTTACAACAAGAATTCTGTATTGCACAGTAGTGTTCTTCCAGTTCACATGAGTTACTACTCAGAGTGTGTGGATAATGGAGGTACTCAACTGGGGATGGAGTCAAATGTGGAGGGAAGACTATCAAATACTGATATGAGAAGGCAGGCAAGAGAACACAGTTTATTCCCAACAAATGAAAGCCAAGATGAAGATGAAGTAAGGGATCATGTTACAGTTGCAGGTCAAAGTGTATCTAGCTCTTCTCAGATGCCAAAAAAGGAAAGTTCCAAAGGTAGTGTCAAACTATTTGGTGTTGAAATTGGAACTGCGAAGCAAACTAGGTAGAAATTTTGTATGTTCTGAATCTCTTCCAGCAACTCTGAGCGAAGGAATGTGAAGACATTGAATCTATGTCTACAGCTCTGGAAAGGACTTTTGCCAGGTTTACCCACGTTGTGTACTTTCTTAATAGAAGCTATAATTTTAATGAAATTCTATATTTCAAAAGTGTCGAAATCTCTGTCTGCAGGTCTGCAACTCTGGAAAGGGACTTTTTCCACGTTTACCTACCATGTCTGCCATCTTAACAGAAGTTATAACTTTTAATAATTTCTGTATTTCAAGAAATTTTTAGTGTTGAGAATGCCTCCGGGTTGAGATTATCCATTAGTATATTGCTCGATATTTACATATTTTTTTTTGTTTAGTATATAAATTGGAAGCTTAATGCTCTAAGCTTTTGTGCAGGTTATGTGTATATTTTTCTCTTAATTTTTATGTTGAGTGTAGATTTTTTTTTTGTTTAGTATATAAATTGGAAGCTTAATGCTCTAAGCTTTTGTGCAGGTTATGTGTATATTTTTCTCTTAATTTTTATGTTGAGCGTAGATTTTGAAAATATTTCAAAAGATTACAAAGAAAAAAAGAATTAGGATATTTTTTGAACTTACAATCTATATCAATTCAATCATTTTTATTATGTCTTTACATAGATTGGAAACCTAGAATTTTAAGCTTTTGTGGTGTGGGTTAACTGGAAAATTAAGTATTTTTATGTTTAATGTGGAAAACATTTCCGAATTTTATAATAAAAATAATTAATAACAATATTAATTATGTAATTTCAAAATATTCCTTAAATCTGCAATCTACATCCTATGTAACCAACCACCAGCACAACATAGGGTAAAGTGCTCACTTCTGTACCAGTTTTTCTTTGAAGTTTCAACGTTGTATGGCACATCAAGGTTTTCTGTGAAACACGTATATTTCTCTTTTCTTGATGCATCTGAATCTGATTTCTGGCGGAGATATGGATTCCGTGCAGATGAGATTCCAGCTCTCTTCAAATAATTTTGGTTCATAAAAAGCAGCAAAAAAAGGCAGTCTCGCCCAACGAATTTCTTTTTTACTTCAATTTCTCCATAACGATGCTTCTGTTTCTCCTCACGTTGTCCTTCTGCTTAAGTTTTATTACCCATCTCAGCTCAGGCGCTGACAGGTTTGGTCTGCTTAAATTGTGGCTTTTGCACAGAATGTTTGCTGTTTGTGTGCGCCGCGCCTGCAGGCCTGTCCATATCCACCCCGATAAGCATGTACGACCTTATCAAAATGCATGTAAAATGGACTATAATTTGGCTAATTATATTTAAAAATATCACATATTACAGCAGAAAATTGGCATATATTTATTTTATTTTTAATATAATGGCATTTATATTATAGATCTATCTTAAATTTAAGATAAATTTAATACGAGTAAAAATGCATCTATTTTTTTATTGATAATTTTTTTTATAAGTTAACATTATTTAATTTTTTTTTTAATTATTATTATTATTTTTTAATTTTAATATTAAATTTAAACTTTGATACATATCGTACTAAACTGTAAAATAAATTTTTAATTTTTAATTTCAATAACTAAATCACCGGAATACAAATTCCAATTTTTATCATATTAAACTGTAAAATAAACTTTCAAGCTCAATCGCTAAGTCATCACCCGATACAAATTCCAATTTTTTTAGTCGTGCTCTTTTGACCGAATGATATTTTCATTTAAAATGATTGGTTAATCAAAAAATGTTTATGGTATGATAACGATCATTGCTTTAGGTCATACTCTACCCGTTTTTATTAAATTTGTTTTAATTTAAAAAAATAGTTATTTATTAAATAAAATATAATTAATAAATATAAATTTTTATTTTAAATAAATTATAGATAATAAATATCAATTTTAGTTATCATTTTAATGTGCAATGTGAATTATTCAAATAAAATATGAAATAAGTTCGTTTATAATTTTTTATAAACCGCATAAAGTGTGGCATTTTGGAAAGTCCTTTTGCACCAATAAGTTTGTGTTAAACATATATTAATAATTTTTGGCGTTTCATTGATTTACAAATTGCACACTAATTATTTTGTCATCTAGTAATAATTCTATTAAATGATTTTGTAAAAAATTAATTAGGGTACATAGTTTCATATTAGTTGAATCCTCTATTCTGAATGACAAATAGACTAAATTAAATTTTCATATTATTTTAAAGAAAGAGAGAAATCATTTTAAAGAAAGAGAGAAATGGTAAAATTCCAAATAAAATTAAATTATTAAATAATATATTAAAAATTATTGTTATTAGAATAGATTTATTCAAATTTTTCAAGGTGCAATTTTTTTTAGTGTAAAATTTGAAGAAAAATTTACACTTGAGATTTGATTTTTCTTGGCACTTGATAGATCCATAGTTAATATAGATGCAGATCTCTCTCACACACACATATATAGATGCCTATTACACACACACATATATAGATGTCGATTACACACACACGCACACAAAATATATATATTGAGTTTAAGTTGTTTAACACACATATATATGGATGCGTGTTACACACACACACATACATACACACACACACACACACACACACACACACACACACATATATATATATATATTGATTACACACACACAAATATATATATTGAGTTTAAGTTGTTTAATATGTAGAATTAGTGTTGTAGAGGTCTTTTAGGGTGTTCAATCCATTTATGCATTCAAAAATGTAAGTTAAACAACAAAAAATCATATTTTTCCTTGAAATTGTATCACTAGATTTCAATGAAAAAAGCTATTTCATACCTATTATTATTATTGTGTAATTCCACAGAGTCAAAATGTTTACATAACATAACATTATAACATCATTACAACATCTCTTCTGCAATAAGTTAAAGATAATCAAATTATTGTTATTTTAAAAAATATCTTATTTTTAAAATTAATAAAATTTGACTCACACTTTAATATTTAAAACACTTTTATTAGATAAAAAATAAATGAACTCTTCCACTATGGAAAAGCTTTTACTTTGTAAGCTTATCTTTTCCCTTTCCCTTGTGATCTTCAAGACCCTTAAACCTATATCATAAATGCTTAAGGAAAGTACAAATAGGACATACCATATAGTAAGATATGCATGGAGATTCATGTTCACAAAATGGATTATTGGCCAATCCCATTTGAGGGCAACTTTTACAATGTGCATGGGTAATTCACAAATATATTAAAAAGAAAAAAAAACCCTTAAAAACCCCAATTGAGAAAGAGGGAATTAAGGGGTCCAAAATCCTTAAATAATAATGGGAATTCAATAATAACAAGAAGCCTAAAAATAAGGGAAACATCACCCCAAGAATCATTGGGCCATATCAAGGGTTTGGAATTTTAAAATATGTTGGCAATTTGGAAATTTTGAAAGGGGAAGGAGAAAAGGAAATCCTAAAATTTCAAATCCAGAAAAAAAACTTAAAAACCTAAAAAAAATGAAAGGAAATATGAGGAACCCAAGCAGAATCTAAAAGCCCCACTTTGTCTCAAGGTATCATGAATAAATCTAAAGGGAAGTCAAATGAAGCAACATAACCATTAATAATACTAAGAATAGAATCAAGAGCAAGACACTGAATTCTCATACTTTCATTATGTTAGTTTTTGAGTTTGATAGTAGCAGACATGTGCCCTAGTCTCAAATGTTGTCGAAGAGGCTAAGGAACATGTAATCTCTAAAATCTAGAAAAGGTTTTGTGAGAAAATACTTGTAGACACCTAAATTAAATTAATTAAACACAACTTAAATATTTCCTAAGTCTAATTTAGGAAAAGTGGTTAATTAAAGTTAATTAATTAACGAAGTTTGGTTTTTCTCTAGAGGCTTCTATTGATGAAGTCGAATTGATCTTAGTCATCAGTTGACATGTAATCGTGGCCATTTGGAATCCAATGAGAGATTATAAGAACAAGTCGAAGGGCTTGAAGATGACATCAATTATGAATTGAGCAGTTCAACTACCTAGTTGCATGTATTCAGTAAGGGTGTAGTTGAAGCTAGGGAAAGCATCATAACAAGGGTTTCAGCAGAGATTCAGGAGAAGGAGCTCGAAGGAATTTTCATTAGTATTTTCCAATGTTTGGGACATAGGAAGAGGAGGCCAAATTCATTTGTAGAGAGGGATGCTACAACTAGTGTGAGTTAGCCAGTTTACCCAGTGTGAGTTGTCTAAGGAACCATGTTTCAATTTCTAGTTTCTGGTTCAGTGTCCCAGCTGTAGAAAAAGTGGATTTCAGAGGCAAAGGGAGGCTAGATGACTTGCTTGGAGGTATTTTCGGGGATGTATGATTTTATCTGTGCAAGAAGTGCACTTTTTGGAATGTAGAGCGAGTAGCAGGAGAAGTGAGAGTTCTCCAGAGAGGGCTAGATCAATCACAAAGGGAGACAAGGGTGTCGTCCAGATTATTTTTCTAGTAGAAGATTGTTGAAGCTTTTCCAGATTAGCAAAGAAAATCATTATACTCTTGAATTACTGAAAAATAATAAAACTGTCATCTGCTACACTGGTTTTCCCTTTGGCATTTTTCCAGGGACATTTGTCCTAAAACAACGGTGTTATATTTTCGTGTGTGTGTGTGTGCATCTATTTCTCAGTTCTGTATTTTATATTTTTGTAGAATTTTTATTGTGAAGAATGAAACAATGAATTTATTGTTATTTTCCAAATATTAATTCAGAAGACAAATAAATTGCTAACAATAATATGATAAATCTCTAGTTTATTGCATTTAAGGAATTTTCACATGGTATCAGAGAAATAAAGTTCAAAATAGAGGCTCTAGAAGCAAAAAAAGCAAGATTTTGTAGTTTAGAGGGAAATATAAAGCATAAAATTTCAAACTTGAGTAGGCCAAGCTAGATAGTGCAAATTTCAGGAGAGGAAGGAGATCGATTTCTAGTCTAGTCTGAAGGAAAAGTTTGATTTGCCTTAGCATCAGGCAATGTGGTTACTAGAATGGGCTTCCAGTGAGCATATTAATCATTTCAAAGAGCAGAACTAGCATAGTGATTGTGTAGCAATGGTTTTGCAGCAATAGATGAATACAAGGAAAGGAAGAGAAAGCAAACAGAGTGGGAATTTCTAGAAATTATCAGAGAGTTTCCAGTTTTCCAATAACAAGAAAGGAGATTGTAATTTTTAGTAGAAGAACGCTATAATGCCCCTAGTAAATCGATAATGTTTTAAGTAAGGCAGTAAAATTTAACTGTTGACTAAGGTTATGTTTGGTAAAATTAAAATAACTATGTTGCTACTGCTGTTAATTAATTATGTTAATTAATTGTTGCTACTACTATTTAATTAAGTATGTTGATTAATTGTTGTTAGTAGCTATTGAGGTAGTTGGAAAAAGAAAAACCTAACTACCTTCATGAGACGGTTGAGACCCTATAGGAAATGGGGAAAAAGGTTATGCCAAGTCTGGTAAAGATCAGATGGTAGAAAGAAAAAAAGAGAGTTGCTCTTTGGAAACAGAAAATGCTATGTCTGGTAAAGATCAGATGGCATGTGTTTGGAAGGCGGAAGCTTCCTGAACCGCTACGTCTGGTAAGGACCAGATAGCGTGACTTTGGTATAGCCAGAGAGTTGCAGACAGTGAGGATCAGATAGTGAAAGAGGGGCCAAAAGAAAAGCTAAGTCTGGTAAGGACCAGATAGCAGGGCTCAGAGAGTTGTATCTAGACAACGAACGCTAAGTCTGGTTGTGACCAGATAGCATATAACTGGGAAACAAAGAATTTCCTAGAGCTGCTATGTCTGGTAATGACCAGATAGCTCAGGTCTGGCAACGTTAGAAGTCTTGCAGGCAACAAAAGACTTGCAGGAGCGCTTGGGGGTGGAAGGTCGAGCAGGACCCTCCTAAGGACGGGAGGAGGACAAGCATAATAAGGTGATTTGCTTTCTGTCGGGTAAGCATTGATTAACGAATTAACAGTTCTGGATTTTACCAGTTTAAAAGCACATAATTCTGTGATTGTGAAAAGAAAAGAGAATAGAGTTATGACTGTAAGCATTTACATGAAAGAATTATGAACTGAACAAGCAATGAATGATGGCATTTAATATAAGCGTAGGGTAATCAAGATCACGAGCGCTAGGTAATCATTATAACATTGAGAAAGGAATCAAGCCTGTTCTTCTATTTATAAATGTGATAAACTATTGTAATTAGTAGCAATCGAGTAAGCACAGAACAATTATGTTCGTTTACTGCTTACATATACATATAATAACTGCAAACCATAACCAAGACTGGGTTATACCTGTACACGAGAGCTTCCAGGGTTTGTAAGCAGAGTCATTACAATGAAATTAGCCTTATGCATATAAGAGTCCAAGCTAAAAAAAGAAACTTTCAAGAAAACACCGAAGCTTCTTCCTTCAAGAAATGGTCAGAACAACCATTAAGAACAGGACATCAAACCTTAGATTAACCATAGTCAGAAGAACAACCACTGCTGAGTAAACAAGAGCGAGACAACATGCTCAAGCTACACAGGAAGTCGTGACAAGCATGCCACAAAATGAGGGATGATATCCGGCTTGAAATGGTACCGAGCTTTAGGAACATAAAACAAAACATTTATCCCCTGAAATCGTTAGTTATCTATTGGGTAACCGCGTAACAACTTAAAAAAAAATAACCCAGATACCTAATCCTGTGCATAGACTGTGATGGAAAGAAACAACCTTTCG
Organism: Pinus tabuliformis; assembly: GCA_031772625.1. Lineage (NCBI taxonomy): Eukaryota > Viridiplantae > Streptophyta > Pinopsida > Pinales > Pinaceae > Pinus > Pinus tabuliformis. The sequence goes on along the minus strand of CM062816.1, from coordinate 813,688,304 downwards.
CATCGCACAGAGTGCGTTATAATAAGCAAACCAAATAGAGCAGGGTTATAATAGCACAAAATATATTAAACAATTCCTTGTGGCGTAATGAAAATAATACACAAAACAAATCCAAAGAGTTCATATGAGAAAGTAGTCCTGCAATTACAGTAATATATTGATGGCAGTTTGGGGAAAAACTCAAGGGTTTGACCCTCGGCCCCATATGGAAAAATACATTAAGAGCAAAGTCAATAACTGGTGCTAGTGCCCAGCACTTAAAATTTGTAACTGTTCTGGAAACAAAATTTATATTTTACACGCACCGGAATGGGCCAGAGACCCTATCAAAAGAATAAAACAAACGGCGACACCGTAACCAGAAAGAGAACCCCCCGTGGGCTCGCCCAGAGAAAGGGGCAGCTCCACCACCCATCTGAAATCACTGTGCTTTCTTCCCTAAAAAAAATGAAGATAACCGCTTCTTACCCGGAGGGCGAAGTCCACATGGAAGATTTGGCTTGGTCGCCAACTCGGAAGTAGATCACGACACCATAGACATGCACCTGCGATAACAAAGAGTTCCACCGTAAGAGTAAGGAAAAAGATGGGGAAGAAACTAATAACATTTTCCACAAACGAAAGTAAACTAATTATCAGAGCAATAAACATGTCGACTTACCTTGATAAGTGGTAAACAGCAAATCCAGGGTAGCTAGGGTGGTCTGGGTAGATGCCGAAGGGTGGAAAACTCAAATCGCCGAGGTTCTGTGGAAGCCGAGGCTTCTCCAAAAGATCAGCCGAGAAAGTTTGAATGATAGAGGAAACCTTTCCCAAAACCCTTTCTCTATCATCGGACCAAACGTGAACCGTAGATCTGGTAGAGCTCCTCCTCGCCGTTGATTTACGGTATAGCAAACCCCGAGGAAGGTTTTGGCGGTAGGCACTAGTACTGCACAGGGGTGAGTTGAGCACACCAACTCGGCTCGCAGGAACAAAGACCACATGGTGGCCATGTGAAGACCCTGACCAGACATCAGCTCTAAGTGCCAGGTGGAAACCAAATAAATACAAACCAAGTCATATAATCCCTGAGTTGACAGCCGGGAATGTAATGGCGTGAGAACCCAGCCGGCGCCAACAGTAAAGCATGGTTCGTATATCTCATGCAATGTGTATACTTAATAACAATAAGGATCTCGAACTTCGAGAGCCAAACCATAGTTATTGCCAAGAACTTTACGGTCATGATATCAAAAAGAAAATAATCAAAGTTATTTCTTATGTATGGATGAATGTAAGAAAAAATTTTAACGAGAGATATCACAAGTGGTATCAGAGCCCACGTTACAACACTGTGACCTCGGGATTAACTATAGCAATAAGATGAAATATGAATAACTGAAAAAAAAATAAAAAAATTAAGGATACTGCTAAATGCAGGTGACAGCAAAATCATGAGGAGATCAAACAGTGCTCCACACAGAAATGAGGCCAGACCAGAGACCATCACTCAACCTCAGGGGAATCATGAAATTTGGGTGCAACTGGGGGAAGAGACTCGTAACACCAATTTGACCATATTGGAGACAGTCCAGGAGCTGAAGAACGAGATGGCCCGTCTGCGTGAGGATAACGCCAGATTAACTTTGGAACAGGAAAAGATCCTGAAAAGTTTGTCGGATAAACAAAACCAGCGTCAACCGAATCCCAGCCCAGAGCGAACGCATGTATCAGAGGAACAAGGCTATCACACTGAACAGGAAGAGACAGAAGGAAGGGAAGAGGTTCGGGGAGAGCGATCTGATAATGCTTCCGAACATCGAACTTCCAAAAGGCAGCGGATAGAGCTGCAGGGTGAGTTCCGGAAAATCAAGCCACCACATTTTGATGGGGAATCGGAGGAATCAGCAGAAGCCTGGTTAATTAATATGAACAAGTATTTCCAAGTTTACGAATATGATCACAACCTTAAGGCGCGGCTCGCTATTTTCCAGTTGCAAGGAAAAGCCACTCTATGGTGGGAGGAAGTCAAGATAGTGCGGGGAATGAGTGAGCAAGATGTAACTTGGGAAACTTTTCAAAGATACTTCAAGGAGAAATACTTGACTGAACGTTTCTATGATGAAAAAGCACGAGAATTTCATGATCTGCGGCTTGGGCAGTAGACCATGGATGAATTCATTACTAAATTTATATCTTTGCTTCGCTATGTACCGTATATTCGGGAGGAAAAGGCAAAAGTGCAGCGGTTCGTTAGCAGCCTACCCCAGGTAATGCGGGAAAGGATCGAATTTGATAATCTGAAGACCATGGATGAAGCGATACGGAAAGATAGAATATGTTATCAATAGAATAAACAAAAAGGAGAAAATTCTGGGAAGCGCTGGGCAGATAAAAAAGGCAGCAGAATGACTGTGGGAGTTAAGGGAGCTCACAGCAATTTCAACAAGGGATTCTCCAAAGGGGCCAACAATAGAAACCAGTCCAGAAATCAGCTCAGATTAAAGCCACCTAATGAATCTAAATACAGTGAGCAGCCGGGTAGAGCTGATAATGAGGGATCAGCTAGGCCACTAGTGCAGTGCTGGGGTTGTGGCGGGCCACACTATATTAAAAATTGCCCTCACCAAAAGGAAAGTGATCAGGTGTCCCAAGTTTATGAAGTCTCCACAATGGGAGACGTGGCTCAGTCCATACCCAGAATAAATGCTGCCCTCAAGGATCGTCAAGCTGATTACCAGCCAACGATGATAGAATTTGAAGGTAACATTTTTGATCGAACTGTTTCCATTTTAGTAGACCCAGGAGCTACCTTAAGCTATGTTAGTCCCAAAGTTGTGGAAAATTGTAGTTTGCAATCCATTAAGTTTAAGAATCCATGGTTAGTACAGCTTGCAACTGGGGCAAAAAGACGAGTGCTGGCTAAGGTCAGCAACTGCCCATTAAGGATAGCCAGTCAGACAGTGATGACAAAATTGAATGTACTCCCTCTCGGTTCGTATGATGTGCTAATCGAGATGGATTGGCTGGAAAGACGGTGGTCTATAATAAACTGCAAGACAAAAACAATTTCTTATCGGGATGAACTGGGAAATGAAAAGGAAATTCAGGGTATCCTGAAACCAGTGCAGATCCGGCCAATTACTGCCTCACAGCTAGCTAAAAGCATCAGGAAAAAATGTCAAATATATGCAGTACAAGTAGGTTATGCCAAATCTGAAGATAAAATTGCTGCTATGGGAATCATACCAATAGTGCGAGAATTTACAGATGTATTTCCCGAAGAAGTACTAGGGCTGCCGCCCAAAAGAGATTTAGATTTTACCATAGAATTGATACCCGGTGCAGCCCCAGTGTCCCGAGCACCATACCGGATGAGTGTGCCGGAATTAACAGAATTAAAAATACAGCTGCAAGAGCTGTTAGACAAGAAGTATATCCGTCCCAGCATATCCCCTTGGGGAGCCCCTGTACTGTTTGTTAGAAAAAAGGACGGAACCCTCCGTATGTGCATAGATTATAGACAGCTGAATAAATTGACAGTTAAAAATAAATATCCACTACCCCGCATCGATGAACTGTTTGATCAAGTGAAAGGGGCGACAATCTTTTCAAAGATCGATTTGAGGTCTGGTTATCATCAAATCAGAATTAAGGAGGAGGACATAGCCAAAACAGCCTTTCGAACCCGTTATGGGCATTACGAGTTTGTGGTACTGCCTTTCGGGTTGACCAATGCACCTGCGACATTTATGTGCCTGATGAATAGTGTATTTCATCAGTACTTGGACAAATTCGTATTAATTTTTATTGATGATATACTTATATACTCTCAGAATATTAAAGAGCATGAGGAGCACCTCAGACTCGTGTTACAGACACTACGGGAACATCAGCTATATGGTAAATTTAGCAAATGCGATTTTTATAAAGAGCAGATCCAGTATTTGGGGCATATCATCACCAAGGAAGGCATTGTTGTGGACCTTGAAAAGATCAAAACCATAATGGAATGGCCAACACCAACAGACATGGCAGATATCAGGTCTTTCATGGGGCTGGCTGGATATTATAGACGGTTCGTGGAAGGTTTCTCCAGGGTTGCATACCCTATCACCTCCTTGCAGAAGAAAGGAAAAATATTTAAGTGGACAACAGAATGTCAACGGAGCTTTGAACAGCTCAAATACCTGCTCACCACTACACCTGTGCTGAGTATTGCAGACCCAGAAAAAGATTATGTAGTCTGCACAGATGCAAGCAAAGAGGGTGTAGGTGGGGTGCTGATGCAGGAAGGGAAAGTGATCGCGTACAAATCCAGAAAATTGAAAGAACATGAGCAAAAGTATTCTGCATATGATCTGGAACTAACTACTGTAGTACATGCACTAAAAATGTGGCGCCATTATTTGGTGGGAAGAAATTTTTTATTGATGACAAATCACCATAGCTTAACTAGCTACTTTAGTCAACCAACTTTAAATGCTAGGCAAGATAGGTGGGTGGACTTTTTGGGCGGTTTTGATTTTGAAATCAAACACCTAAAAGGAAAAGAAAACCGAGTGGCAGATGCACTGAGCCGAAAGGTGCATTGTCTTTATGAAATTGGCATTAGTGAAGGACAGTCTACCCTTGGCAAAGAAATTAAAGAGGCTGCTGAACAAGATCAAATATACCAACAAAAGAAGCAATTGGTGCAGAACTTAAATATCCACATAATGCAACAAGGTTATGAATTGAATGCAGCAGGCATTTTATGCTACCGGAAAAGAATATATGTACCCAATCAGGGCGATATTAAGGAAAAGATTCTGGATGAATATCATAAAAGTCCTTATGCAGGACATCCGAGTTATCAAAAGTTAATCACTTCGCTTCGGAAGGAATATCACTGGCCAGGCATGAAAAGAGATGTAATAGAATATCTGGCACAATGCTTAGAATGTCAACAGGTTAAGGTTGAACATCAACACCCTGCGAGTTTGCTACAGCCATTACCTATACCAGAATGGAAGTGGGAGATTATCACCATGGACTTTATTACAAGGTTACCAATGTCCAAGAGGAATAATGACTCTATTATGGTTGTAGTGGGCAAAATCAGTAAGTCAGCCCACTTCATACCAGTTCAATCTACGTATCGTGCAGCAAAAATTGCAAATGTTTTTATGCAGAACATATTTAAACTCCATGGGCTGCCAAAAACTATAATATCTGATCGCGATGTTAAATTCACATCAGCCTTTTGGAAGACCTTGTTTGAAGGTCTGGGGACTCAATTGAATTTTAGCACCGCTTATCATCTGCAGACTGACAGACAGACTGAGCGGGTGAATCAAGTGGTGGAGGACATGCTGAGGTCATATGTGATGCAACAACCCACTCGATGGGAATAATATTTACACCTTGTAGAGTTTGCATATAACAATGGATATCATGCATCCTTGCGGATGAGTCCATTCGAAGTACTTTACGGCCGAAAATGACGCACGCAATCCAGTTGGGGTGGACTAGAAGACGGACTCATGCTGGGTCTTGAAATGTTAAAAGAGATGGAAGCAATGGTTAAGAGAGTGCGGGCTAATTTAAAAATAGCCCAGGATAGAAAAAAAGTTTTTCAGATCGGAAAAGGACCTTTAGAGAGTACCAAGTGGGTGAACATGTATATGTCAGAATTCGGGCAAGGAGAAGTACTCTACAATGAAATGGTTGTGCCAAATTGCCCCCCGCTTTTGTGGGCCCTTCCATATCTTAGCACGAGTAGGGCCGGTAGCTTATCAGCTAGCCCTACCTAGCCACATCTGGGTCCATAATGTTTTCCACATGTCCGTTTTAAAGAAATATGTTTATGACCCTAGACACATAATAAGTTGGTAGGACATTCAGGTAAGAAGATGTTGTAAGATAAACATAAACTAAAGATGGATTATTAAGAAACTGCTAATCTGAATATTATGTGTTTCAGGTGGAACCAGAAGGAGAATTCCTGTTCGAGCCAGTGAACATACTAGATCGGAGAAGGGTCGAGCTGCGGAAAAGAGTCATCACCCAGGTTAAAGTGCAATAACAACACTTTGGGCCAGATGAGGCCACCTGGGAAGATGAGCAGAGCATGAAAGAAGCCTATCCCGAATTGTTTCTGGGTGAATAACAACATCAGGATGATGTTGAACTTCAAGAGGGGGAGATGTAATGCCCCTAGTAAATCAATAATGTTTTAAGTAAGGTAGTAAAATTTAACTGTTGACTAAGGTTATGTTTGATAAAATTAAAATAACTATGTTGCTACTGCTGTTAATTAATTATGTTAATTAATTGTTGCTACTACTGTTTAATTAAGTATGTTGATTAATTGTTGTTAGTATCTATTGAGGTAGTTGGAAAAAGAAAAACCTAACTACCTTCATGAGACGGTTGAGACCCTATAGGAAAAGGGGAAAAAGGTTATGCCAAGTCTGGTAAAGATCAGATGACAGAAAGAAAAAAAGAGAGTTGCTCTTTGGAAATAGAAAATGCTATGTATGGTAAAGATCAGATGGCATGTGTTTGGAAGGCAGAAGCTTCCTGAACCGCTCCGTTTGGTAAGGACTAGATAGCGTGACTCTGGTATAGCCAGAGAGTTGTAGACAGTGAGGATCAGATAGTGAAAGAGGGGCCAAAATAAAATCTAAGTCTGGTAAGGACCAGATAACAGGGCTCAGAGAGCTGTATCTAGACAACGAATGCTAAGTCTGGTTGTGACCAGATAGCATATAACTGGGAAACTAAGAATTTCCTAGAGCTGCTATGTCTGGTAATGACCAGATAGCTCAGGTCTAGCAACACTAGAAGTCTTGCAGGCAAAAGAAGACTTGTAGGAGCGCTTGGGGGTGGAAGGTCGAGTAGGACCCTCCTAAGGACGGGAGGAGGACAAGCATAATAAGGTGATTTGCTTTCTGTCAGGTAAGCATTGATTAACGAATTAACAGTTCTGGATTTTACCAGTTTAAAAGCATAGAATTCTGTGATTGTGAAAAGAAAAGAGAATAGAGTTATGACTATAAGCATTTACATGAAAGAATTATGAACTGAACAAGAAATGAATGATGGAATTTAATATAAGCGTAGGGTAATCAAGATTAAGAGCGCTAGGTAATCATTATAACATTGAGAAAGGAATCAAGCCTGTTCTTCTATTTATAAATGTGATAAACTATTGTAATTAGCAGCAACCGAGTAAGCACAGAACAATTATGCTCGTTTACTGCTTACATATACATATAATAATTGCAAACCATAACCAAGACTAGATTATACCTGTACACGAGAGCTTCCAGGGTTTGTAAGCAGAGTCATTACAATGAAATTAGCCTTATGCATATAAGAGTCCAAGCTAAAAAAAGAAACTTTCAAGAAAACACCGAAGCTTCTTCCTTCAAGAAATGGCCGGATCAACCTTTAAGAACAGGACATCAAACCTTAGATTAACCATAGTTAGAAGAAAAACCACTGCTGAGTAAACAAGAGCGAGACAACATGCTCAAGCTACACAGGAAGTCGTGACAAGCTTGCCACAAAATGAGGGATGACATCTGGCTTGAAATGGTACCGAGCTTTAGGAACAGAAAACAAAACATTTATCCCCTGAAATCGTTAGTTATCTATTGGGTAACCACGTAACAACTTTAAAAAAAATAACCCAAATACCTAATCCTGTGCATAGACTGTGATGGAAGGAAACAACCTTTCGCATCGCACAGAGTGTGTTATAATAAGCAAACCAAATAGAGCAGGGTTATAATAGCACAAAATATATTAAACAATTCCTTGTGGCGTAATGAAAATAATACACAAAACAAGTCCAAAGAGTGCATATGAGAAAGTAGTCCTGCAATTACAGTAATATATTGATGGCAGTTTGGGGAAAAACTCAAGGGTTTGACCCTCGGCCCCATATGGAAAAATACATTAAGAGAAAAGTCAATAACCGGTGCTAGTGCCCAGCACTTAAAATTTGTAACTGTTCTGGAAACAAAATTTATATTTTACACGCACCGAAATGGGCCGGAGACCCTATCAAAAGAATAAAACAAACGACGACACCGTAACTAGAAATAGAACCCCCTGTGGGCTTGCCCAGAGAAAGGGGCAGCTCCACCACCCATATGAAATCACTGTGTTTTCTTCCCTAAAAACAATGAAGATAACCACTTCTTACCCGGAGGGCGAAGTCCACATGGAAGATTTGGCTTGGTTGCCAACCCGGAAGCAAGTCACGACGCCATAGACATGCACCTGCGATAACAAAGAGTTCCACCGTAAGAGTAAGGAAAAAGACGGGGAAAAAACTAATAACGTTTTCCACAAACGAAAGTAAACTAATTATCAGAGCAATAAACATGTCGACTTACCTTGATAAGTGGTAAACGACAAATCCAGGGTAGCCAGGGTGGTCTGGGTAGATGCCGAAGGTTGGAAAACTCAGATCGCCGAGGTTTTGTGGAAGCCGAGGCTTCTCCAAAAGATCAGCCGAGAAAGTTTAAATGACAGAGGAAACCTTTCCCAAAACCCTTTCTCTATCATCGGACCAAACGTGAACCGTAGATCTGGTAGAGCTCCTCCTCGTCGTTGATTTACGGTATAGCAAACCCCGAGGAAGGTTTTGGCGGTAGACACTAGTATTGCACAGGGGTGAGCTGAGCACACCAACTCGGCTCGCGGGAACAAAGACCACATGGTGGCCATGTGAAGACCCCGGCCGGACATCAGCTCCAAGTGCCAGGTGGAAACCAAATAAATACAAACCAAGTCATATAATCCCTGAGTTGACAACCAGGAATGTAATGGCGTGAGAACCCAGCCGGCGCCAACGGTAAAGCATGGTTCATATATCTCATGCAATGTGTATACCTAATAACAATAAGGATCTCGAACTTCGAGAGCCAAACCATAGTTATTTCCAAGAACTTTACGGTCATGACATCAAAAAGAAAATAATCAAAGTTATTTCTTATGTATGGGTGAATGTAAAAAAAAAATTTAACGAGAGATATCACAAACACCATAGTAGGAGAAGAGATTTGCTAGTACAATCTTGCCAGCTGAGCCAATGTGTGCTTTAGGGTCAGCAGTGTGTATGTTAGTGCCAAAGAAGGACATTCAGAGGTAGAGAGAGTTTCCAAGGAGTGAAGTACTAGGTAGTGTGAGGTTCGGGAAGGAGTCCATAGGCAAGTGTGAATTACCTAGGAACAGATCTACACATTCCAAAGAGCAGTGCAAGCAACAGGGAGAAGGTGTAGATAATTAGCCAGAATGAGAAGGAGATTTCCCAGTTTATTTCTCCAATTTTTGAGTTTCATAGAGATGGATGCAACAAGACTTAGAGATCAGGATAGGTTGAATGAAGCATCCAACTTTGGCATCTCGAAGGTTAGGATGCAATTCCTGTTGGATGAGCACAGTCTAAAGGAGTTTGTGATAATAGTTGTTGTTGAGTCAACAAATCCTATCTGGTACCATGAGTACAAGGAGGATATGGCCAAAGGCAAGAGGATAGTCCTCAACAAAGTTAGGGATCATATAATTCCACTTATCGCAGAAAATGTGACAACGAAGGTCATGTGGGATTCCATCGTGAAGTTGTACTAGGATCTGTCTGAGAATCGAAAAATGATTCTCAAGGAGAAGCTGAGAACGGTCAATATGCAAAAGGGCGAGGACATTACATCCTATCTCTCTAGGATTTAGGGTGTTAGAGATGAACTTGCAACTGTTGGAGAGAATCTGTTAGATAGTGAGATAATGCACACAACACTAAATGGGTTTACCAAGGAGTGGCTTACATTCGTCCAAGTGATTTATGGGTGAGACATACTTACTTGTTGGGAATGCCTATGGAGTGACTTAACTTAGGAGGAGTTAAGGCTTGGCATCATATAAAATACCACCAAAAATAGTGGCAAGGGACTAAAGGTAGAGAAGGAAGAAGAAAACATCACTCTTGCAACGGAAGGGAAACCAAATAAGGGTCTATTGACGGTGCTAGACCCACCAACATGTCAGGGGATCTCCCTGGCAAGAAGTCCCAACTAGACTTCAGACCCTTTGGTGTAGGAGTCCCAACAGTGGGTCATGCAATATCATTTTGACCGCGGTTGCACACAGAGGCAAGTAAGATGTCCCTGTTGGTAGCAAGTGTGTGACATATGCAACAAGTCAAGGAAGACGCATGAGCGGTTCTAACACATGGAGGGTGAGGTGAGTGCACCCCTTGGAAACTTGTGAAAGCACGAAGTTAAGAAAGGAACACACGAGCAAAGATGCATCACAAACTGGAAGGCAAGTAAGCTTAGCAATCCAAAGTGATGGTTAAACCAACACCACATTTAAGTAAGCTTCATACATACATACATAGGAAAGCCACACATGCATGCGTAAGAAAGCAGATACATATATCATTTAGAGTAAACAAGATAGCTGAAATACAATACGCCATATGCATGAAACGTGCTAGCTCTGTTATATTAAGAAGTGAAATTTCCATTCATACAATACAACCATAACCAACCACTAGTTCTGATAGAGGAACATTACAGTCATTGCCACCTGCTCCTCCAAAGAGATATACTATCTTTGCATAGTGGAGAAGCCAATGGTCTTTACAATACTATCCAAGCTTTCTCTAAGATACTCCTATCAGAAGCTTGGATGACCAAAAGCCCTTACAATGAGTTATGAGGTTCTATTTATAGCAAAGGGTGGGGTGACCCTTGACATTCCCCTTTGTGACTCTTCATCTACCTTCATGACTCTTCACCTACTACATGACTGTTATGTCCAACTATCGACACTTGGAATCTCACTGTACATGACGTTACATTACAATGCACATGTACCCATGTGGGATGGCATAGGCTTGAGCAAGCCATGCAAGACATCACTGAGACTTAGACATATATGGGATGACCAATTCTCCGACATCCTCATGATGGTCGAATGTGGTTGACTGATGCCAAGCTTGGTGGTCCATGGTGGTGTCTGAGCGCTTAATGGTGACAACCTGCTGAAAGTGAACTCTTGCTTCTGTTGCACTCGAGTATACTGGTATGGATCGTCTGTCCAACTCATCTGATAACATGCACATGGTCATCCTAGGTGCAACCGGACCGGAAACATACAGATGTATAATGTCTATGCTGATCTCCAAGCATGTGCCAGTGGCCATGCACATGAACTTGTCGGAATACATGTTCATCTCTAGTAGGAATTTCTTCTTGTCTTCACCTCGGTGAGTGTGCCAAAAGGGTGGGATCACATGCATGTGCACAGTGACATGCACGTTGTTGTGTTCCCTTGAATGCGATCAAAAACACTGCTCACCTTGTCTGCTTCGTGCCAGCTGCTGGGATGAATCTATAACTTCTATGGGCGTAGTTTCATTTGTATGTGCATGTTGCGCCCCCTACTGTATCTGTTCCTGCTGTAACTCATCCTCTCAAATGTGCAACTCCCGTTCTTCCTTGAGTTGCTGCTTCAACACATGCAACTCCTTCTCTGTTTCTCTCTTTGACTTCGCGCGATCTTCGTGTCACGCCATCACCTCATAGCCTCAATCTCCAAAGTTACTTTCGTCATGAGTGGATATGCTTTGAACTTGCAGCTTTGCTTTGCCTCTATGCTAGCAACAACCTTCCTCTTGCATTCGTCGCGTGCAGGTGTGTTGCCTTCTGTTGCTGATGATGGTGCTGCTTGTTGTGATGTCATTGCCATTCATCTTGATATCCTTTTCCATGAACAACTTTATGTCTTCGTGGATAGGCAAGTTCATAGACACTTGATCGAACACATCCCTAGTTGTGCTCTTAACGGTGTCTTTGACTCTGCTCTCCTGGAAGCCATTGTACCTGTGCTGCTGGGAGGAAGATGACACCTATGATACATGGAGACATAGAAACACCCATGGAAAGCAATCTATCAGTTGAAAGCCAAAACAAACTGGAGGACTGACATGCAACATACCTGTGTGACTGTTCGTGAAGATTGCACAATTTTCACGAGTGTTAGAAAATTATATATTACAGAGTAATGGAACACATAAAATATATTGCAGAAATACAAACATAGAAAATGCATAAAACAAGAGAGACACAGATATACGTGGTTCACCTAATTTGGGCTACGGCCACGCACAGGGGCTCCAGTGGGGGAGCAATACCATACCACGTGGGTTCATATTGGGGATATATATTGAGGAAAAAATTTCATAATATATTGGGGGATATATAGGGGGTAAAAGGTTTTTATATTGGAAGGTATAAAAAATTGAGTTCAAAGTTAATGAAAAGGTATAAAGGGGTATAAAAAAGGTTAATGAAAAAATGGATACCTACAATATTTAGTGGAAGTAGGGGTTTTTTAAATTGGGAAGGTGTATTGGTTTCATATTGGTAGGGGGTTAAATAATGTGATTTTTAGGGGTATTTTCCAATATGTAGTCAAATTAAGGGTATTGTTTAATATGCCGTGAACGCACGTGATAGGACAAAGGTTCATTGAGTGAAGCCCCTATGTGTCCATGGAGAAACAACCAGTCCTTCCTTTTATATTATCCAACAAACTGAAGAGATACAACCTATAGTAGATCTGTTGTAATTCCCTCTTCTCCCTCGCTCAATATTCTCTCTCTTCTCACTCAAAATACAAATCTACATAGATGCAATACAATTCCCTCATATATAGCGAGGGGGTGCCTTCTAGGGCAAAAAACCCTAAATTAAACATAAATTCTACCGTCAGATTTCCACCTAATGAACGACCCAGATTGACTATGAAATTACAACATTTTACAAGGTAATTTTACATCTATTTTTAGCTTCAGGGGTGCTGCCCTTGATCCCCCTGCTAGGGGGGGGGGGGGTTCCCAAAGGTCCCAGCTACCCCCCCCCCCCGGACCCCCCTACAGCGTATATTTTATAGGCGGCATTACCGCCACATTACGAAATTGGGTCCAATGCAACAATACCTTTGAATACAGAAGATAATCAGGCTCCACACCCAACAATCTCCCACTTGGAGACTGATTATACTAACTCCACCGCTGTGGTGGTGTTCTGATACTAGTCCCTTGCTGGGGGGAGCTCCCAAAGGTCACAGCCGCCCCCCTTGGACCCCCTATGTAGCATATATTTTACGGGCGGCTACGAATTGGGGTCCAATGCGACGATACCTTTGAATACAGAAGATAATCAGGCTCCACACCCAACAACCAGGAGGCTAGGAGATTGACTGCCAAGACTGCGAACGACACAGTTTGGGCTGTCAGGAGGCTGAATGACTGCTGGAACTGCAAAATGTATATTCTAGCCTGGCCTGCTGAGGATTGAAACTGTGTAATGTGCAATTTCAGTCAGCAGTGACATGCAACCAGCGAACTGTATTGCACAGTTTCTAGGGCCAACAGGACACTGCCTCCAAGAATTGCGCAATGCAAGCCTGGATGTTAGTGCTTGGCCAGACTTGCACAATTTTTGGAGGGAAGGCAGAGCCTTCAGTTCCTAAAATGCACAGTGCTAACCGGGTAAGGCATGGTCCGGGCCAAGGCAGCCCAGACCGACCGACGGGTGACTAAAAACATGAAAAGTCTGAATGCATGATGAGATGAGTGCGAACAAGAGTGAATGATTATGCATGCAAACAATAGGTGTAGGATTCAGAAAATGGGACGCATGCATGTGTGTGAAGCGGGTCGCCCCGACGACGACCGTTGGTGCAAAAACTGTGTCATGCATGTGACATCAGTGAGATGTGAATGAAAATTGAAACGACGCTTGTACAAGCTAACATGAATGCAAATGACAACAAACATTCATAGAAATCAAGCAGACATCATTCACACATGCCGAAACATAAAAAGCGCCAGAAGCGTAGCACAAGACATGCGAAGGGGGCTTACCCGAAACAACTTAGCTGAATGTGCCCATGACTCCTAGATGTGATGTGGTATGTCAGAGCTGCAAAATCGATGTGAGGAATGAGCTTTGTAGTATCTGGTTCATAAGTTTTGATAAAATCAAGGTTATGACACACATGCCACAAATCTAGGAAAAGCAACACTTGGCAGGAGGTTTCTGAAATGATCCTTGCATGTAACCTCAAGATGCTAAAAATAGATCCATAAATCTAGGGATGCCTTTGCATTCCGCCTTAGGAAAAGCAGTCCATGCATGCAAATCAGTTTTGCTCGGTCCCAGGCGGAATTGGTCAACTTGAAGGCACATGCATCATTCTACAAGCCTGTGATGAAAATATGCGTTGTTCCTGGGCTAAGCAGAGTTGGCTGTCCCAGATGGATTGTGAAATTTATGGGAGGAACATGTGACTGTCTCCAGGGATTGCGTAATTTCTGGGCTGAGTAGTTTTCCTGGGTCAGATTGCGTAATTTTCTCAAGGAAGCTTTTCTGACTTCATTGCGCAATTTCTGAGCCCAACAGGCTGCCTGACTGATTTGCGTAATTTCTACTAGCTGCTAGGCTAGTTGTCACAAAAGGATTGCACAATTTCTGGGAGTAGCAGGTGACTTTTGCCCATAATTGTGCAATTTCTGGGTTCAGCAGCTGTCCTGGGATGAATTGTGCAAATTTTGAGAGTAAGGTTGTTAGGAAGAATTACGCAATTTTTGGAGGGAAGGCTGGTTCCCCTATAGAATTGCATAATTCCCAGAGGGAGTTTCTCAACCAGCAACTGACACTAAGTCTGAAAAGCAGCGTATGAAGGAGGTGGAACAAACTTGCATGCACAGGCTGACAAGACTCTATGAAATAGTTGAAGCCTATGTGCTTGATGATGCAAGACATGTTGCTAAGGATGGTTGGTAGGGAGGCTCCAAAAATAATCTAAGGAAAAATTTTGGAGGGTGCTTATAGCCGCTACAACACTTGGTGACACACTAGTAGAACTCCAGCTCTCTGAATGGACATTGTTCATGAAAAGCAAGTCTAACACCTCTGGAAGTATTGTTCAGTTCTTTGTTCGTCTTGGTTTCCACACATGCTTGATTGTAAGATGTAGCATCTACCAAGCTCTTGGTCGGTTAAAACACATTCCAAGAGAAGCCAACAAAGGTGTTTTGATTGGGGATGAGGGGTATATTGGTGCATAAGCGTATTGGTCGTTAGAGTTTAAGTTTCATCTCTAGTGTCACTCCACTGCAAACAGGCCTGGACAGTACCCCGACGGAGTCACGCAGGAACACAAGAATCGCTCCATTGCCAGTGAGCCTGGTCAGTACCCCGGCAGAGTTACTTGTATCGCCTCTCTGTGCAGGAAGCCTTTCTCTTGTTTCACCTTATTTTCATTTTTTTTCAAACTTTTTTCACATTTTCATTTTTTTCATTTTCTCATAATTGTGCATAGCACTTATTCATTTCAGAGGCGAAAGAGGGATCCTAACTTATTGAGAGTAGAAGAGGTTGTTCTTTCAAATAAGTAGTTTATATATACCTCTGACGTGCTTGTTAAATTTTCCCCCCTCACCTTACTCTACTTGACTGAGCTAACAAGGATTAACCCAAAAACAACCGACTAGAGTAGGTGATACTAGTTCACATGCAAGCATTGTGTTTTCACCAAGGTTCTCTTCAAATAGTACATTTTTTCCATTGATGTATCATGGACTGAAAGTAACAAGTTCTTCATGAGAGAGTGGACCACAGATAACCAAATGTTAATAGTTGTACAAGTCCTCTTGTAGTTTACCCAGGTTTGTTTCAAGAGTCGCACACGGTCCATGCGAAAATAACCTACGAACGAAAACAAACAAACAAAACAAAATGAAAAGAAAGAAGAAGAAGAAAATGCGTATGCAAAACGAGTAAGCAAGCAAACACATAAAAAAAAAAGCAAACATACATGAAAGCAAACAACTCAAAGAAAATACTACTCCTACTCCTAAGATAACAGTGCATGGGTCGTCTCATGTGAAGTGATACTTCCAATGCTGCCACCGGCGCATTGGTTGACCCATGTTAATGAAGGCATGGTTCACGAACATCACAGTTGCACAAACCAACAAGCATGAAAGATATAACGATGAAGACATACACACTACGAGCTTACAAGCGTCCATAGAACAAAAATGAGTGAAAGCACATGACATGCATTCTATGGACTTGCCATGGTGTTGTGCTACACTGCGTGCATATGTTGAGTGTATGCATTCTCTTGACTGTGACATGCAAGAAAATGTGAGAAAGGTAGATCACTTACATTGTGAAAGTGTGCTTGCTATGTAATATTCCTTCAATGCATGAGCGACGGGATCGTGTAGCGCGAGTGGAGGAAGTGAAATTTGAGTGTTAGATGGATCTTGAATGCAAAGCAGAGAGTGATGAGGAGCCTTGCGTGTTCCAATAATTTCCTGATCGGAAGTGAAACCAACCTAAGGACAACGAGGACCTGACATAACCATTAGCTCAGGCTGAAGTGCCTCGACAGTCTGCGAGGTTTCAACTTCGTCGACAGATAGATCATCATAGGCCAATGTTTTAGACATATTAACAATGATTGAATCAATATCGTGATTGAATGAAGAAGTAGAGAGATCATGAAAACCAAGATCATAAAATCCAGGATGTTTGTTGGCATCCTCATGATTTGATGAATTGTGTAGAGGGGTAGATGAGAAGCAAGGATGTTCACCCTTTGTGTTTTCAGAAATAGCAGATGACAGAAGGGATGGATTTTCAGAGGAAGATGTGTCCTCTCCACAATGTAATGACAAACTGACATCCGACGTGTCCTGTGAACGATCGGAAGTAGAAACATCCGGAAATGAGTTTTCACAAGGGAAATCAATAGTGGTAGAATCATAAGGGATGTCAGGATAGAGCGGGTGAGGTGCGGATGGAAGGGCATCATCCTTCACCATAGGTTCTTCTTTATATTACTGCACATACTCATAATGAATAATGGCACAGGTTGGCTGCATAACACCAACTCTGTCAACAACTTGATCCTCGTTCACAGTAGGTGAGGAGTCTAGAATGGAAGAACACAGGACAATACAATCCAGAGGATCAATAGAATGCAGGGACAAAGGTTGAGGGAATGAGTCCACATGACAACCAACAGGCTTGCAAGCAAAATATGTGCAGATATTAAGAGCAGATGGGGTGGGAGGATGTGATAGTTCAACAAATGTGTGTGCATCTTCTCCCACATCACTCTACAGTGGTGGAGCTGTTCGATGAGGTGAATGTAGACAGTCACTTGTGACAGCCACTGTTCCTGCCTGTCATTGCGCGGTGCCATCACCGACGTGTGCTAAGCGGGATTCGAGTGATTTCAAGAATTGCAGATTTTCGGATATGTAAAGAAGATACTCAAATCTTCGATCGAGAAATTCCTAATCAATTTCATCTTCAGGAAATCGATATGCAAGATTACAAAAGCATGTGTTAAACTGTTCAACGGATTCATCGAGTGCTTTTCATAATTCTTGAATTACTTTGTCGAGTGCTTTATGGTTAAAGTGATTGAAAACACGGTCTATCTCTACGACCATATGAGAAAGATAATGAATATATTTTCCAGGCAGCGTGGCACACCAGTGCATTGGGTGCCCTCGAAGCATGTAGACGAACAAGGCACAGGTCAAGTATTCTTCAAATATTCCATGTCTTTCGCATGATCCTACAATGCTGACCGCATCCCTAACCAAGGCTATGTAGCCTCCACCATCGTATGTTTTATGTGACAAGTTATACCAGAGCTCTTCCAAGATTTCGAAGTTGTTTCCATTAGACATACACTTCAGAAGAGAAACTCTATAGTTAGTAATGATAGATATGCAGAGATTCAAAACAGAATGTGAGGACTCAGCTTATCATCTGGCCTTCCTTCTAGCATCAAAATGTTGATGGTGCTAGACCTGCCAACATGTCAGGGGATATCCCCAGTAAGAAGTCCCAACTAAACCTCAAACCGTTTGGTGTAGGATTCCCATCAGTGGGTCATGCAATATCACCTTGACTGCGGTTGTGCATAGAGGCAAATAAGATGTCCCTGTTGGTAGCAAGGGTGTGACATATGCAACAAGTCAAGGAAGCTGCATGAGCGGTTATAACACATGGAAGGTGAGGTAAGTGTGCCCCTTGGAAACATGTGAAAGCATAGAGTTAATAAGGGGAGACACAATTAAAGATGCATCACAAACTGGAGGGAAAGTAAGCTTAGAAATCCAAAGTGATGGTTAAACCAACACCACATTTCAGTAAGATTCATACATACATACATAGGAAAGCTACACATGCATGCGTAAGAAAACAAATACATATATCATTTAGAGTAAACAAGATAGATGAAATACAATATGACATATGCATGAAATGTGTTGGCTCTATTATATTAAGAAGTGAAAGTTCCAGTCATACAATACAACCATGACCAACCACTAGTTCCAACAATGGAATGTTACAGTCACTGCTTCCTACTCCTCCAAAGAGATATACTAGCTTTGCATAGTGGACAAGCCAAGGGTCATTACAATACTCTCCAAGATTTCTTAAGATACTCCTATCAGAAACTTGGTTGACCAAAATCCCTTACAATGAGTTAAGAGGTTTTATTTACAAAAAAGGGTGGGGTGACCCTTGACATTCCCCTTTGTGACTCTTCATCTACCCTCATGAATCTTCACCTACTACATGACTGTTACGTCCAACTATCGACACTTGGACTTTTACTGTACATGAAATTACATTACAATGCATATGTACCCATGTGGGACAGCATAGGCTTGAGCAAGCCATGCAAGACATCACTAAGACTTAAACATATGTGGGATGACCAACTCTCCGACATCCTCATGGTGGTCAAACGTGGTGAATTGATGCCAAGCTTAGTGGTCCGTGGTGGTGTTCGAGCACTCAATGGTGACATCCTGCTGAAAGCGAACTCTTGCCTCCATTGCATCTGGGTACACTAATATGGATCCTCTGCCCAACTCATATAATAGCATGCACATGGTCGTCCTAGGTGCAACTGGACCAGAAACATACTGATGCATAGTGTCTGTGCTGATCTCCAAGCATGTGCCAGTGGCCGTGCACATCAACTTGTCAGAATACATGTTCAGCTCCAGTCAGACTTGCTTCTTGTCTTCGCATCAGTGATTATGCCAAAAGGGTGTGATCACATGCATTTGCACAATGACATGCATGCTGCTGAGTTCCCTTGCATGCAATCAACAACACTGCTCACCTTGTTTGCTCCGTTCCAGCTGCTGGGATGGATCTATGACTTGTACGGGTGCAGCTTCATCCATCTATGCATGTTGTGCCCCCTGTTGTACCTATTCCTGCTATAACTCATTCTCTCGTCTGTGCAACTCTTGTTCTTCCTTGAGTTGCTGCTTCAACACATGCAACTCCTTCTATGTTTCTCTCTTTGCCTTCGTGTGATCTTCATGTCGTGCCGTCACCTCATAGCCTCAATCTCCAAAGTTTCTATCGTCATGAGTGGATCTGCTTTGAACTTGTAGCTTTTGATCTGCCTCTATGCTATCAACAAACTTCCTCTTGCATTCGTTGCGTGTAGGTGTGCTGCTGCTCATGGTGCTACTCACTATGTTGATGTTGCCATTCATTTGATATCCTTGTCCATGAACAACTTGATGTCTTCGTGGATAGGCAAGTTCATAGACACTTGATCAACTTCATCCCTAGATGTGCTCTTAATGGTGCCTTTGACTCTGCCCTCCTAGAAGCCATTGTACCTGTGCTGTTGGGAGGTAGATGACACCTGTGATGCTTGGAGACATAAAAACACCCGTGGCAAGAAATCTGTCAGTTGAAAACCAAAAAGAACTGGAGGACTGACATGCAACATATGTGTGTCACTGTCAGTGAAGACTGAGGAATTTTCACCGGGAGACTGGGAGAATGACTACCACGATTGGGGATGACACAGTTCAGGCTGCTGGGAGGCTGACTGACTGCTAGGACTGTGCAATGCACAGTCACCCCTGGCTTGCTGAGGACTGAAATTGTGCAATGCACAATTTCACTCAGCAGTGACATGCAACCAGCAAATTGCATTGCGCAGTTTCTGGGGCTAGCAGGACACTGCCTCCAAGAATTTCATAATGCAAGCCTGGAGGTCAATGCTTGGCTAGACTTGTGCAATTTCTGGAGGGAAGGGAGGCCTTTGCTTCTGGAAATGCGTAGTGCTAGTCGGGCAAGGAACAATTCAGGCCAAGGAAGCCAAGACCAATCGACGGGTGACTGAAAACATGAAAAGTCTAAATGCATGATGAGATGAGTGCAAAAAAGGGTGAATGATTATGCATGCAAATAGTAAGTGAAAGATACAAAAAATGGGACGCATGCATGTGTGTGAAGCGGGTCACCACGGCGATAACTGTTGGTTCAAAAATAGTGTCATGCATGTGACAACAGTGAGATGTGAATGAAAACTAAAACAAGGCTTGTACAAGCTAACATGCATGCAAACTACAACAAGCATTCAAAAAAATCAAGCAGACAACATTCACATAAGCTGAAACACAAAAAGCGACCGAAACGTAGCGTAAGACATGCGAAACGACGTTACCTAGAAACAACAAAGATGAATGTGTCGACGACTCCTAGATGCAATGTGGGATGTTAGAGCTACAAGATCAATGCGAGGAATGAGCTCTGTAGCGTCCGGTTCATAAGTTTTGATAAAATCGAGGTTATGACGTGCATGCCACAAATATAGGAAAAGCGACACTTGGCGGGAGGTTTATGAAATGATCCTTGCATGTAACCTCTAGCTGCTAAAAATAGATCCCTAAATCTAGGGATGTCTTTGCATGTTGCCTTGGGAAAAGCAATCCATGCATGCAAATCAATTTTTCTCAGTCCTGAAGGGAACTGATCAACTTGAAGGCACATGCATCAGTCTGTGAGCCTGGGATGAAAATATGCGATGTTCTTGGGTTGAGAAGAGCTGGCTGTCCCAGAGGGATTGCACAATTTTTGGGAGGAACAGGTGACTGTCTCCCAGGATTTCACATTTTCTCGGTTGAGCAACTATCCTAGGTAAGATTGCGAAATTTTCTCAAGGAAGCCTGTCTGATTGCATTGCACAATTTCTGAGCTCAACAGTCTTCCTAACTGATTTGTACAATTTATGCTAGCTGATGGGCTGGTTGTCCCAAAGGGATTGCACAATTTCTAGGAGCATGTTGTGGTCACCAACAACCCCCCTCTTTGATTGGTATTAGCAATAACACCAAGCAAATGGGGACCCTTAACAAAAAATCCAAAAAAACATTTTATCAAAATTTTTGTGTTTTAACTCCCTAAAGCTGTATCGCATCGCGAGAAGAGAGTAAGACGTTTTCTTATGCGCATAATAAGCTGCGAAGAAGCGACGCGAAATTCATCGCATCGCTTATATTGTGAAGCGCTCTTAAATGAAAAACTTAAGGAATCGCCGACGGCCGATATGCGACGTCGCATATCGCAACATCGCGTAAGCAGCACACAATGATTGGATGATTAAAGTGCGATCTGCGATATTGCGATCTGCGATTTGCGATCATCAATTCCTGCGATGACACATCTTGACGACGCAATCCTCGACACTGCGATGCGAGTCGCAGAAATCACTCATCGCAAAATTTCCTCGACACAGTGTTCAAGGAAAGCTGTCTGTAGACCAAAATTGGGTGCGCGCCTTAAAAGAAATTAATGATTGTACGCCAAAGTATCCAAGAAGGATTGTGTTGTGTTTTTCGAAGAGTCAGTTCATTATGAGTGTCATGATTATGCATTCATTAGAGCTTAAAGCTTTCATATCAATCTTTTCATCATTACTCTTTTCCTTTGCGTAAACTGTAAGACAGCAACTAACATAAAGCAATGTGCAGGAAACATCTAAGGAAAAGGGGAAAGTGTCAATACTCGAAGAATAGAGAGGAGATGCCTTCGCAAACGAGTGCCACATGTAGCAAGACTGCAGATTCCAGAGTATCACTCAACAGATACTGATGTCAATAGGCCATCCAAAACTCAGAGTCAAAGTCGCACAAAAGTAGCATGTTTACAAAAGATCCTGAAGCTTAGACTGGGTAAAGCAAAAAAGAAAAACGCTAAAGAGGGAAAACGCACCAGAAAAGCCTGGAACAAAGAACGGAAGCAGTTTTCAATACATAAAATTGGTCAGAAAGCAAAGTCCCTAACTTATTCAGTCATTCACAGGACCGAAAACCGAAATAGCAATAGCACACTCAGTTTGAGAGAAATTTGGGTTATTACCAAGTATACACAGAGTGAATACACCAAGCCAGAGGAAAATATCTTCCAGTTTGTCAGAAAGCGGTGCCAGCTCTTGTTATTTCTATTTTCGTAACTCAAACGAAAGGAGAAGACAACCAGCCGACTCTTCCCAGGCGAATTTTGCATTGCTTATGGCACTAAGGAGAAAATACAGAAACAGTTAGAAATTAGATTCAATTTTTAGAAATAAATTTGCTTTAGTAGAAGGGCAGTCATTTGAAACCGTGTACTTTTATCTCTTGACCAATTTCTGCTTATATTCTTAAAGTGATATGCAGCTTTCAGTTGTTTATATGTTAATGCATGAATGTGTGGGTTACCATTTGGCACTTCTGTACGGTGGAGTCATTTATTTGTGCTTGATATATGGATAACTTATTATGCGATATGTTGTTCACAATTGTTTTGCTTAACTTTTTATGCAGAATGGTTTATCTTAATTGATTTCTATTCTTATGATAGCTGAATGATCTTTATTAGCAGTTATTGTTCGAAATCTCTTTAGATTGCATAATAGAAGAAATACACCCTGGGTTAGCGTAGATTAGATGTGTTGTTTTTTATTAGATTACAATAGCATAGAGTTAGTTTAGAAGTTTGAATTAAATTAGCTTTAAATACTCCTAGATCAGCATCATCCAACTCTACACACACACACCCCCCTTAGATTGGGAAACTGGTCCCATTATCCCCAGTCGGACCCGCTATACCAAACGGATAAGGATTTGCCAACCAAGGTCTGGACCGGGTGGGTATCCCCCTTGTTGTCGACCCGATTTTCGGGGCTTCAACATATTTGGTGCTAGAAGGAGGGCCCGAACTATGAATGGAACCTAAATCAAAATCTAAATACCATTCTGAGAGTAAATCACCCTCATCCACTCCCCCAACTTCCCCAGTACGTTTAAATCCAAAGTCAGAAGGCGCTCGAGTATCAACCGCTGCTACATACCCTAATATTTCAGACCAATTTATCATTGAACCCCCTGAAGTTCAAACTCTGATTCGCAAACTCCAGGGATTTTCTATTTTTACTCAGAGGTCTGATAAATCTCAAAGCAGTGTGACTTCGCAGTACAATCCTGCTCATCCCCTGACCAGATTAAAGAGTGAAAAATTTGGCATCCAGCCAACTGAATTCCCTCTCCCCACCAGGAAAAGAGAAAGGAAAACACCACTAGAGTATGACAGTGAGACTCTTTCATCTATGTCATCCATTTCAACTCCCTCACCGCGAAGTCAGCCACCCACATCTTCATTCCAAACCACTCATCCATCTTCCACAACCCCTCCTCTTCAATCATCAAAGATCATAATATCTTCATCTTCCCAGCATCAGGGATCATCCTCTGCACTTTCATTTACTAGCAGCTCAACGATGGCCCAGTCTCCATTGAACAATCCTGGGGCAGTTTTAATGCCTCCACCCCTGAGCCCAATACCGGCCCATCTTGAGAAATGGCTACCCAAATTCAATCCAGAAGCAGGAATGCTAGCTGAAGAGCATATTAATAATTTCATGCTTTCTGTTAATCTCAACGGAGTTACCAACGAGGATGCTGTCGTCCGGCTTTTTCCCTACACAATGCAAGGGACAGCCGGGTCATAGTACTTTTCATTACCTTCCGGGTCTATCACAAGTTGGGACATTTTTCAAAGTCAATTCCTTACCAAATTTGGTGATGACAGATCAACGGTGACGTTAATCAATTACCTATCCAATCTTAAAGCCGAGGCTAGAGAACCCATCAAAGATTTCAATTTACAGTTCAATAAAATCCTCAACAAAACCCCCACTGCTTCCCAGCCCAACGAAGAAGTGAGATGTGAATGGTATATTACGGCCTTACCATCGAACTTGGAAATCTTCGTGGATAGGGAAAATAAGGCAACCTTAGTTGAAAACTTGACAGAGGCGATAGCAGTAGAGAAACGCGTAGTAGCCCTGGAAAAAAGATCTGCGATAGAGGAACACAAATCTAAGAAAGTCTCCTACAAGGAAGACCCCAAGAAGAAACAATCGAAAGATCCTTTCGATTTGGAAGGATTACAAAAAGTGTTAAAAACCATGTCCAATGAGATGATTGACATAAAAAAACAAGTAGCAGAAACTTCTTCGAGAAAGCCCTACAGAGCTTTTAAAAGAAATCCTTCAATGGAGGTGAAACCGCCCAACACTATCTCAAACGTCGAATCTGAGGAAGAAGAAGAAGAAGAGAATACCACTGACGGGCAGACTGATGACGAAGAAGTTGTGGAACTACAAGGAATGTGGGATTTCATCCTCCCACAAGAAGAAGATCAAGAGGCGTTTCCGGTTAGCACACGAAGCAAAAATCAACTTGATCCTCCCCAAACTACCCCTAAGCAGAAGGGCGCAAGCCCTGCAGCAAAAGATAAAGTCGCAACAAAGAAAACAACCACTAAAGCGACTCAATCTAGCCCAGTCCAATCAGATCAAACACCTCCATCAAGAACACTGATTGTGTCGGATGAAATGGAGTACAACATTATTGATGACATGAAAAAGACTAGGGATAATATCACTCTTTATGAGTTGAGCAAATTGAAACATCAACAGAAGATAATGATGAAAGAATTACATGCCGTGCCTACTACATCTTTGCCTACAGCTGTAGCTTCCCACAACACGGGAAAACCTCCAACCAACACGATCAATAAGGTTGACCCAAATGACATCGCCTTGATTGGAGGAAGATCAAGGTCTCACACTCCCCCTTTTCTTCTCACTTATGAAATTTTCAACAAAAACGTGCACAATTGTTTGGTAGATTCTGGTGCTTCAACGAATATTTTACCCAGATCAATATGTGCCAAGTTGAATGTTCAACCGCAAAAATCCGCAGTGCGCATAGTTCAGCTTGATCGATCTCAAGTCGAAGTGATTGGTGAACTTAATCAAGTGACCATAAGATTGTCGTCTAACCCGAAGGTATGTCAGGTTAGTGACATTCTAGTAGCTGATATCCCTGAATTTTATGGCTTAATTCTTAGCAAGGATTGGTTCGAAAAACTCCATGGATACTTCTCAACCGACTGGTCGCACATGTGGTTACCCTACAATGGTAAACCGAATCAAATAAAGGTTGAACGAGAGTTACACCAGAAGTACATAGTGACAGAATTGGAGGGAGAAAATGAAGCAATAGCATACAACAGCAGTATCATAGGCAATTACTCAGTAGATTCTTTCCTCGACAATTTCAATGCTCATACCTCACCTTACTTAGAAAATTCAGTTTTGTCCCAAGTCGAAAATTTTTCCCAAACTGATAATTCGAAGTGTGTTAATTTTTTAGATAACCTTGTAAGTACATCTTTGTTTTGGAAATTATATTTTAATGGCTCTAAATCTAACGAGGGAGCAGGAGCAGGATGCGTTCTGATTAGCCCAGACGGAAATAAGACCATGCTTACGTGCAGACTTGAATTCGATTGCACAAACAATACAGCGGAATACGAGGCCTTGGTGCAAGGCATATACAAAGCAATCGGGTTGAACGTTAAGTACCTTCAAGTCTTCGGAGACTCTGAGATTGTCATCAAACAGGTACGTAACACCATACATTGCCTATCAGGTCATTTGAAGCACTATCAATCTTTAGTACAAGATCTGACTGCACATTACATAGCATTCAATATTTCGTCAATCCCAAGACTCCAAAATGCGAGCGCAGACCTGTTAGCTAACATGGCCTCTAGACTTATTCCCTCCGAAGATTTTAGTCTAGATAGATTCTCAATAGAATTAATCTTTAGACCTTCCATCCCTGACAACATTACAAACTGGAGAGTATTCAATGACGATCCATACATTGTAAATTTCCTCACTTCTGAAGGATCCTACTCAAATCAAATAATTGACGAAGACCATCATGATCACCAAATACAACAAAATAGCACTGATAATGCTATACCTAAATCGGTGGTTAAGTTAGAAGACTTATATGATTTGAAAAGTCGGTTTAAAAGGTCTACCAATTCTAAGCTCTACAGTTCGACTCTGAAATACGAATTAGTAAACCTAGGAACCGATGAGAAACCACAAAACGTTAATCTAGGCCACAGCCTAGCCCCTGAAGAAAAATTAGCATATATCCGTCTTTTGAGACAATACAAAAATGTTTTTGCCTGGAATTACGATGAGCTGAAGACATATGACACTTCTATCATTCAACACACTATCCCTATGATTGACAATGAAAAACCTGTCCAACAGAAACTCAGAAAAATCCACCCCAATTTAGAAAATCAGATAAAAACTGAGCTAAATAAGTTATTGAGAGCTAGAATAATCTTCCCCGTCAGACATTCCAAATGGGTCTCCAATATGGTACCCGTTAGAAAGAAAAATGGAGATATTAGAATTTGTATTGATTTCCGGAATCTCAACAAAGCCTATCAAAAAGACAATTTTCCCCTCCCACCTATGGAGCAGATATTACAGGCAGTAGCAGGCTCAGAATTAATGTCTTTTTTGGATGGATTTTCAGGATACAATCAAGTGCTGGTACATCCCGATGATCAGTTAAAAACCACATTCCGAACTAAATGGGGCACATACGCATATCGGAAGATGCCATTTGGTTTGATCAATGCCGGCGCTACATTTCAGAGAGCCATGGACATCGCATTCAAAGGTTTAGTCAATAAATCTGTAGTGATTTACCTGGATGATATAACAGTGTACTCCAAGAAGCGAAGCGACCATCTCAAAGACTTGAAACAAATCTTTCAACGATGTTTAAGGTATGGGATTTCACTTAACCCAAAGAAATCTTTTTTCGCATTAAGTGAAGGAAAACTTCTAGGATTCATAGTGTCAAAATCTGGTATTCACATTGAACCTGACAGAATCAAAGAAATTTCTGAAATATCCATGCCTCATAACAAAAAAGCCATGCAATCTTTCCTTGGTCAAATCAATTTTGTGAAGAGATTTGTCCCAGATTTCTCACGTATTGTTTCTCCTTTGCAAAATATGATTAAAAAGAATTCAAATTTTAAATGGGGTCAAGATGAGCATGAAGCATTCAACTTGATCAAACAAGCCATCATTAACGCTCCAT
Source organism: Pinus tabuliformis (assembly GCA_031772625.1). NCBI lineage: Eukaryota > Viridiplantae > Streptophyta > Pinopsida > Pinales > Pinaceae > Pinus > Pinus tabuliformis. The sequence goes on along the minus strand of CM062816.1, from coordinate 813,660,931 downwards.
CTTTAGCGACCCCGAATTTTTCAGAATCTTTTATCTTATACACGTTTGCCTCAGAGAAATCTTATGCTGCGATTCTAACTCAAGCAAATCAAGAGAAAGCGGAAGCTCCAATCGCATTTTTTAGCTCGAATTTACAAGGTGCTGAACTCAACTATTTAGACGTGGAGAAACAGGCATATGCTGTTTTCAAAGCGATCAAATATTTCAGACCTTTCTTACTTAAAGCCCATACTAAGGTCATAGTACCGTTTCCAGCGGTAAGAAACCTTCTAATACAGAAGGATGTGGGCGAAAAAAGAGCAAATTGGATCACCGCTTTACAAGAATACGATCTTGAGATCAAACCAACAAACATTGTAAGAGGTCAAGGCTTCTGTAAAATGTTGGCTGGAGCATCGCAAATTCCTGAGAATTCATCTGAAGAGGTACATACGTATGAGGTAAGCCTAAACGATGCAGAATCATTATATGTTGACACCATTTATTATCTTAAGAATGGGTATGCTCCATCACACCTGGATCACACCAAGAAAAGAGCTCTGAGGTTGAAAGCTAAACAATACCAGCTCATAAATGATGTTCTATTTAAAAGGAATTACGATTCTATGCTTCTTAGGTGTCTTGAGAAAACTGAAGCCGAAAAGGTTTTGCAGGAACTCCACGATGGACCAGCAGGCGGGCACTATGCTGGAGATGCTACTGCACATAAAATCTTACGTGCAATATATTATTGGCCCACGCTGTTCAAAGACTCACACAGTTACGTGAGGAAATGCCAAGTCTGCCAGACTGCTACAGGGAAACAAAAGAAACCGTCCATGCCACTACAACCGGTAAACATCGAGCAACCATTCAGCCAGTGGGGCTTGGACATAATAGGTGAGATCGTTCCTCACTCTTCTCAGCAGCATATGTACATCCTCACGGCAACAGATTATTTTACGAAGTGGGTAGAAGCAGTTCCTCTCAAGACAGCTAATTCTGAAAACATTATTGAATTCATAGATCAATTTATAATCACTAGGTTTGGATTGCCAACGGCCTTAATGTTTGATAATGCTTCATACTTTTCTGGAAATAAAATGACTGAGTTTGCACTTAAAAGAGGGTTCAAACTGAAATATTCGGCCAACTACTATCCGCAAGGTAATGGATTAGCTGAATCAACAAACAAAAACCTGACCAGGATTATTAAAAGAACAGTCGACCAAAACCAAAAGAATTGGCACAAAGCATTGGTAAATGCTTTATGGGCAGATAGAATAACGAAGAAAGCTTCAATCGGCACTTCTCCATTTAATTTAGTTTATGGGAAAGAAGTGGTTCTTCCAACTCACTTAGTCATCCCCTCTTTGTCTTTAGTACAACACATTGATGAGATATCTACCTCCTCCATACAACTAAGACAAATGGAAATAATTAAATTAGAAGAACGACGAGAACAAGCTAAGAAAACCCATGCCCATCACCAAGCGTTGATAAAATCCTCTTTTGACTCAAGCATAATGACCAGAATTTTTTTTTCAGATGGGAGATTTAGTTTTGAAATGGGATAAGGCTCATGAAGAAAAGGGAAAACATACGAAATTTCAGAAACTATGGCTTGGTCCTTTTCAGATTGTAGAATTCATAAGCCCATCGACGTTTGTGTTGCAGGATTTAGTAGGTAGAAGAGATTCTTTGCCTGTTAATGGACAGATTCTTAAAATATATTTTCCATAGAAGATCACTCTTCTATTTTTGTAGGATAGTTTTAGTTTTTATTTGTTTTTCTCTTTCTTATAAATAAAACCAGTTGTAGATGGTCCCTAAAAGGGTTCATGAAAAAGACACCTATTCTCTATCAGATTTTGAGCTTTTCGCTTGTACAAGTAGCAAAAATTTTCGAAAAATCTGATTTTTATTATTGACAGGTAGAGTTAACTTTAGCCTAGACATGATACTAGTTTCAACTTCAAAAATTTGATGAAAGCAACCTTTGGTAAAAAAAATTGTTTTATATCATCACATTGAAAGGTATCAATAATAAAATAAATATTCTCTGTAAAGCTGCTGTTTTCAAACTCTATTATTGTCGTCCAGAGCTTTCTTAAGGAAAAACAATGACTTCCTCCCTGCTAAAGGAAATTGCAACATTCAGAGGAACAATCCGAGAAAACACTATATCTCAAAGAATAAGAGGTCTCATCACGAGCCGGCTTATCATGATCACAGATATTATAACTTGCTGACTTTGCCAATACTGTCTACCAAAACAGGGCAACAACTCAAGATTGTTGCAATCAAAAGACAAGGGGTCTCATCACGAGCCAGCTTGTTCAGAAAAAGTGTAAATCAAGTGAATGACTGTGTCATAGTTTGGCCACCAAACCAAGACATTGTTCTTTAGAGAATAAAAAAGGAAAAAAGTGTCAAAAAAGGGTTTTCCTCTGAAAAGTTGTAAATAACCTCAAGCAGGATAAAGGATCATTGCTGGGTAACAGGTAACCCTGTCGAGGCTATGGACGCTTGCAGGCAGCAGAGGCTCTACCTACGACAAATGAGCATATTTTAAAAGCCAGCACGCAGAGAAGACCTTATTTTATCTTTAAAAGACCAAGTAATGTCTGGTGTGAATACAAGAACTAAGCCTGAGGAAACAAACAATTGGAATATGAAAAGGTTGAGATGAAGTATCAGTGATAGGATAAGGCGTAATATACTCTATCTGTCCATAACAAAATTTAGACATCTCAAAATTTTTCTGCTTCGAAAGTTAAAATTCAATAGAAAAACAGAGATAACTGGTTCTTCACAGTGAATCGCCATTGTTGTGGTCACCAAAAACCCCCCTCTTTGATTGGTATTAGCAATAACACCAAGCAAATGGGGACCCTTAACAAAAAATCCAAAAAAACATTTTATCAAAATTTTTGTGTTTTAACTCCCTAAAGCTGTATCGCATCGCGAGAAGAGAGTAAGACGTTTTCTTATGCGCATAATAAGCTGCGAAGAAGCGACGCGAAATTCATCGCATCGCTTATATTTTGAAGCGCTCTTAAATGAAAAACTTAAGGAATCACCGACGGCCGATATGCAACGTCGCATATCGCAACATCGCGTAAGCAGCACACAATGATTGGATGATTAAAGTGCGATCTGCGATTTGCGATCATCAATTCCTGTGATGACACATCTTGACAACGCAATCCTCGACACTGCGATGTGAGTCGCAGAAATCACTCATCGCAAAATTTCCTCGACACAGTGTTCAAGGAAAGTTGTTTGTAGACCAAAATTGGGTGCACGCCTTAAAAGAAATTAATGATTGTACGCCAAAGTATCCAAGAAGGATTGTGTTGTGTTTTTCGAAGAGTCAGTTCATTATGAGTGTCATGATTATGCATTCATTAGAGCTTAAAGCTTTCATATCAATCTTTTCGTCATTACTCTTTTCCTTTGCGTAAACTGTAAGATAGCAACTAACATAAAGCAATGTGCAGGAAACATCTAAGGAAAAGGGGAAAGCGTCAATACTCGGAGAACAGAGAGGAGATGCCTTCGCAAACGAATGCCGCATGCAGCAGGACCGCGGATTCCAGAGTATCACTCAACAGATACTGATGTCAATAGGCCATCCAAAACTCAGAGTCAAAGGCGCACAAAAGCAGCATGTTTACAAAAGATCCTGAAGCTTAGACTGGGTAAAGCAAAAAAGAAAAACGCTAAAGAGGGAAAACGCACCAGAAAAGCCTGGAACAAAGAACGGAAGCAGTTTTCAATACAGAAAATTGTTCAGAAAGCAAAGTCCCTAACTTATTCAGTCATTCGCAAGGCCGGAAACCAAAATAGCAACAACACACTCAGTTTGAGAGAAATTTGGGTTATTACCAAGTATACACACAATGAATACACCAAGCCAGAGGAAAATATCTTCCAGTTTGTCAGAAAGCGGTGCCAGCTCTTGTTATTTCTATTTTCGTAACTCAAACGAAAGGAGAAGACAACCAGCTGACTCTTCCCAGGCGAATGTTGCATTGCTTACGGCACTAAGGAGCAAATACAGAAATGGTTAGAAATTAGATTCAATTTTTAGAAATAAATTTGCTTTAGTAGAAGGGCGGTCATTTGAAACCGTGTCCTAAATTTATGTAATTAAGATTAATTAGTTAGCAGTATTTAAACCCTTCTCAGGCATTTGGAGAAGGGTCCGGAAATTTGTCAAAAAACTTGTCCTCAGAACATGCACTTTTGCACCCTCGGAGGGGGTTTTTGGTGAATGGATGGATCGAGATTTATCAGTTTTTGCATTTAATGTCTGCTACTGATGTTGCACTTTTGTACTCTTAGTAGATGTTAGAACAAGTAGAGATAAATCGTTATTGCTTGAAGCTTATGAGTGGAACTAGTCATAAATGGTACTTTTATCTCTTGACCAATTTCTGCTTATATTCTTAAAGTGATATGCAGTTTTCAGTTGTTTATATGTTAATGCATGAATGTGTGGGTTACCATTTGGCACTTCTGTACGGTGGAGTCATTTATTTGTGCTTGATATATGAATAACTTATTATGTGATATGCTGTTCACAATTGTTTTGCTTAACTTTTTATGCAGAATGGTTTATCTTAATTGATTTATATTCTTATGATAGCTGAATGATCTTTATTAGCAGTTATTGTTCGAAATCTCTTTAGATTGCATAATAGAAGAAATACACCCCGGGTTAGCGTAGATTAGATGTGTTGTTTTTTATTAGATTACAATAGCATAGAGTTAGTTTAGAATTTTGAATTAAATTAGCTTTAAATACTCCTAGATCAGCATCATCCAACTCTACACACACACACACCCCTTAGATTGGGAAACTGGTCCCATTATCCCCAGTCGGACCCACTATACCAAACGGATAAGGAGCTGCCAACCAAGGTCTGGACCGGGTGGGTATCCCCCTTGTTGTCGACCCGATTTTCGGGGCTTCAATAGAGCAGCAGGTGACTGCTGCCCAGAATTTCATAATTTCTAGGCTGAGCAATTATCCTGGGATGAATTGCACAATTTTTGAGAGGAAGACTGTCAGGAAGAATTGCACAATTCTAGAGCCCATCTGGGTATCCAGCCGTGTTTGCACAATTTCTGGAGGCAAGTATGGTTCCCATATAGAATTGCACAATTTCTAGAGGGAGCTGCTCAACGAGCAATTGACACTAAGTCTAGAAAGCGGTTGGTGAAGGAGGTGGAACAAACTTGCATGCACAGGTTGAAAAGACTCTATGAAATAGCTAAATCTTATGTGCTTGATGATGCAAGACATGTTGCTGAGGATGGTTGGTAGGGAGGCTCCAAAAATAAGCTAAGGAAATTTCTTTGGAGGGTGCTTGTAGCTGCTACAACAGGGTCCCAACTAGGGAGAGGACTTTAAAGGAGAGAAAAATAAGAAGGACCTATTGAAGGTCAAGTGCTTCAGTTGTGGTGATTTTGGTCACTATGTCACCTAATTTCCAATGAGGAAGAAGGACAAGAGGGGAAGCAGACAACACCTTCAACATAGATTGATGACTTGTTTGCCAAATTGGAGGATGATTTCGCTATGCTTGCAACATTATCCTTAGTTGGAGGAGGAGTATGAAACTCCAGTATGCCAAATTGGGTAGGGTCCGAGGGGAAATGGAGAGATTGATTAGTAGATCAAATCCAATTTTAGGAGATTCCTCAGTTGGACCAATACGTTGCTATGAGAGCCCATGTATTTTCAATAGTAGGAGGATCAAAGTGTTAACAAGGCATAATCAGATACTTGAGAGAAAGTGTAGAGCCAGGGAGGTGCAGTCAGAGACTCAAGGTATAGTTGTAGAGCCATTTTTAGTGACACATTAGATCAGTGAGAGTTTGAGACTTAGAGGGAGTCTAGCTATAGAGGGAGCAACCCTATGGGAGCTTGGATCTTCAGGTTCTAAGAGATCAATACACATAGGTGAAGTGGTTGCAGAAACACAAAGGTAGTGTAGAGGAATCAACAATGTGAGATCATAGTATGCATAGTAGCATGGTGGGAAATGAATACCAGAGTGTTGTTCTTCATAGTGATTTCAAGTGACAGGGAGTCATATCTGTTTAAAGATGTGAAGGAAAGAGGTATCTCAAATTTCAGACACTAGCAGCGTGGATCAATTCAATTACAATATGTTCCCGCAGACCAATAAGTAGTTGATATAATCACGAAGGTCTTGGAGAGTGCCAAGTTCATCTATTTCAGAGAACAAATGGGTATAGTGGAGAACACCTTCCTTCTTAAGAGGGAGTGTTACTTTTTTAGTTTGGTAGCAACAAACAAGTTTTCTATTCTCAGATGATGTCTAAGAGGCCAAGGAACACAGGATCTCCAAAAACTAGAAAAGGTTTCATGAGAAAAGAGTTGGATACGCCTTAATTAAATTAATCAACCATAATTTAAATATTCCCTAAGTCTAACTTAGGAAAAGTGGTCAATTAAAGTTAATTAATTAAGGAAGTCCAATTTTTCTCTAGAAGTTTCTATTAATGAAGTCAAATTGATCTTAGCCATTGGTTGAGATGTAATCGTGGCCATTGAGACTCCAATGAGAGATTATAAGATTCAGTCAAAGGGCTTGTAGATCACATCCAATACGAGTTGAGCGGTTTGACTACTCGATTATAGGTATTCAACAAGGGCGCAATTGAAGCTAGGTAAAGCATCGAAGAAAGGGTTTCAACAAAGCTTCAGGAGCAGGAGTCCTGAGGAATTTTCCTCAGTATTTTCCAGTTCCCAAGAGCCAGGAAGAGGAGGTTGAATTCATCTACAGAGAGGGCCGCTACAACTAGTGTGATTTAGCTAATTTTCCCAGTGCGAGTTGCTAGAGGAGACACCTTTTAGTTTCCAGTTGCTAGATTAATGTACCACAACAAGAGCGAGTGGGTTTCAGAGGTAGAGGGATTCTAGATCACTTGCCTAAAGGTATTTCTAGGGCTATATGATTTTATCTTCACAAACAATGCACATTTCTAGATTGCAGAGCTAGTAGTAGGAGAAGTGTGAGTTTGCCAGAGAGGGCCAGATCAATTGCAAAGGGGGACAAGGGTGTCTTCCAAATTACTTTTCGTGTAGAATATTTCCAGATCTTTGCCAGATTGGAAAGAAAATCATTATACTATTGAATTGTTGAAGAATAATAAAATCCTCATTTGTTGCACTAGTTTTCTATTTCGGGTTTTGCTAGGGACAATTGTCCAAAAAACAATGGTGTTATATTTTTTTGTGTGTGCATATCTATTTCTCAGTTCCATATTTTATATTTTTGAATCGTTTTTATTGTTAATTTATCGTTATTTTCCAAATATTAATTAAAAAGAAAAATAAGCTACTTAAGGTAGAAGATAAATCTCTAGTTTATTACATTCACAGAATTTTCACACATTGGAGGAATGACCATCCCTTTCTCCTAATGGAAGATCTAAGAAGCCTTTGGGAAGAAATTAATTTAAAATAGGTAGAGGAGAGGAAGAGAATTTTTTTTTTTAAGGCATGTAGGAAACCATTCACTAGGTAATGTTAATGTGGCATGTAACAAAACCTAAACTAAAGTAATTAAGGATATTCCTCTCATAAAAATATAAAGGGCCAATGTTAGCTATAAAGTGATAATTAGATAGTTAGTTAGAAAAATGAATTGGATTTGATGCTTATTTATAAAATAATATTTGTTAAATGAGTTTTCATTGACATTGAAGACTACAGAGAAACTATCAAATCTGCTTAAAGGAAGATATAGAAGCTTTAGGAGGATTAGAAATCATTTAGGATCTAGTAAAACTACAAATGCAACCTAAGGCATATTCATAAAATTGATAATTTATTTATTTTATTAATTTAAATAATGATAATAATAGGTACTTATGTATCATCAACATCTATGCCCAACTAACAGTTGGTAGGAAAAAATGAAATGTTGTTCCTTTATACAATATTTTGAATTTAATTTTGTAAAGGCAAAATATTATTTTATCATGATATTTTAACCTTTTGATCATTAAAGGGAAGATCCCAAGAAAGGAATCCATGTTACGAATTTATGAAAGATACATTACATGGTGGAATATTATTGATTTTTCAAACCAAGAAAGGGTAAGTATGGTTATGTTGGACATGGTTTAGTCTATATGCGTGTTGTGTTGATCACTAGTTCATGTGATGTTGCAATGACAGATGATCGACATGGACAATATATCTCCTATGGATGTGCAGAGACATAATACATGGGATAGTAGGATTATTATTTATTAGATTGAATGGTCACATGGTTAATTGATGTAAGGAGAGAATAGAGGAGAATCACATCCAGAGGGAATATTCTCTAATAGGGTTTATATATGTTCACAAGAAAAAAATATTATTTCCATTAATTGATTTGTCTTCTTTGCATTTACTCTTTTGGAATTATCTAGTGAATGTTGTTTCTTCCCATGTGACACAATTGGTAAGGGGGAATCATAATGGTTCTCCGTTAATTTGAAAAATCAATTATCAAATTAGTGAAGGTTGGAGCATGGGTAATTGTCAATGACAATATCAATGACCATGGCTTTGAAATCCCCTTGTGAATTCATCTTGAAATTTTACCATGAGTTAATTATAACCTTGAAATTAAAATTCATATTCATATTATTCTCGATTAAGTTTTTGTTATCTCTTATAAATTCAATCATTTTACTTTTACGGGAAATTTGTGGGTTTGATACCATCCATATTTACCATAGAGGTCTATGTTAAGTAGCTTTGGGATCCTTATGGATGAAATTATTCAACTCATGTATATTGTCAAAGGGTTCTTTTTGTTCTGCAATTTTAAGGAGAAATCACATTGTATTGACATCCTTGTTCTCAACCCTTGGCTATTTTGAAACACCTTATATTATTGTCTCCATGGGAGTAAGGGTTCTTTGCAAAACAAATTTCCTAACTTTTCTTTCATGTACAAAACAATTTTATTAGGATTTTGATGCCATTTTTGGATTTATGCAATATCTTTTAGCTCTTATCTAGGTTTTTGCATGTCATTATCCAACTAGGTATTTAAACCACACTACGTAGGATGGAACATATAATATTTTAGGGTTAGCCTACTGAAGGATATTAAGAAGTTTGTCTACATCTAGGTTAGTAGCATGGTGTAGAATTAATCTCTCAAGTATTGTTAATACTCAAAATGTATTTTTAGATGTCAAAGTATCAACCATTGCATCAAGGATCATCCCTTTAGATTCTAAGTTGATACCTCAGCCACTTAGGATACTTCAATACCTTAGAACAATGATGGAAATGCCTTAGTTGATGATATATGGGTCCATGTGGTTAACACGTAGTCATGTCAACCTAAGCCAACCAAACCCCTAAGGTGATACATGCCAAATGCAACAATAATTTTGTCATATGCAAGGAAAACGTACTAGTAGTTTTGGGCCTATACCTTCCAAGTGACAAGAAAAATAACATGTCAGCTCCTCTAAGGATACTTCTCTTGAGAGTGTTTTGTGAAAAAAATTGTCCCTTCCTTTACTATTTCATCCATAATCCAACCTAGATATTAAGGAGTATCTCAAGAATCCTCAACCAAAAAATGAGGACTAAATACTCCTTGAAGTGAAAAATGCTTTTGATATCTTGAACTAGGTACATGGTTAAGAAGGCATGGATATTCACATTTTTGATGAAGTATGAAATCTATATGTTTGAATGTCATAGATATAACAAACCCACACATGAAGGGCTCGATTTGACAATTATATCGTGTAATTGACTTTCATACTATTCAATGTTTGTAGGAAATCAAAGTCACTATATTTTTATTATTATTACCGTTCATTTTATACTTTTGGGAGTGTTATGTAACCAACTCATAAAATAGAAGAAAATATAGATCAACGACTTCAAAATCAGCCTCTTCGAGGGGGAAACCTCCTTTACATTACACAAATGAACAATTCTTTAATGATACAAATGACAAAACTTCCTTTCTATATATAGGAGTCTAAGGGATCACAATATAATCAAAGCTGACATAACAATAATAATAAGGGCACAACAATAACAATAGTGGGCTTCTATGGGGCACAATAATAACAATATGGGAACAATAGGGACACAACAATAACAATAAGGGCTACAATGACAATAGTAATGGGGGAATCACTAGTATTATAGGGACCTAACATGCCCCTCTCCTTAAAAAATGTGTTGTCCTCAACGCTTGAGTAGTTCTGGATGCTTTTGTATAAAATTCTCATCCTCCCATGTGGAATCTTCAGTGGGTAAGTTCTTACACTTGATGAGATACTCCAAAATTGATCGATTTCGTAGCTGTCGAGTTCTTGTTTTTGTGACTACTTCAGGTTCCAATATGATTTTTCCTTCCTTGTCGAGTTCTGGAAATATTGTTTGAATTGGGATCTTGTCACCTATAACCTTCTTTAAGCATGAAACATGGAAAACTGGGTGCACTCGGGAAGCTGTAGGAAGCTCCAATTTGTATGCCATAGTACCGATTTTTTGCAAGACCTTGTACGAACCATAATACTCTGGTGATAATTTATTATCCTTCTTAGCTTGCTTGACGGACATTTGTTTATATGGTTGTAGTCATAGGAATAGCCAATCACCTACATCAAAACTTATTTTGCTATGATGTTGATATACCTATTGTTTCATTCTATTCTGCGCCAAAGTGAGGTTATCCTTTAAGAGTTGGAGAACTTGTTGTTGATGCTCGATGTGATCTTTCATTGCTTGAACCTTAGAATTTTCTCTTAAATATGATGTGATGGATGGTGGATGATATCCATAAAGTGCCATAAATGGGGTCATTTTTGCTGTAGTATGGAAGGAAGTGTTATACCACCATTCAGCCAGAGGCAACCATTTGACCCGTTGTGTTTGTTTATCAGATACAAAGCAATGAAGATATCCTTCCAAATATTTGTTTACTATATTGATTTTCCCATCAGATTGAGGATGATAAGATGAGCTATGAGCTAACTGAGTACAAAGACAAGAAAATAATTTTGTTCAAAAATTTCTAGTGAAAATAGGATCTTTGTTGCTTACAATAATCTTTGGGTTTCCATGTAGCTTTTGAATTGTTTCCATAAATGCAGTAGAAATTATATTGGCTTTAAATGGATGATATAATGCACAAACATGTGCATAGTTGGTAAGTCTGTCAACTACCACCATGATGACACTCTTTCCTTTGGACTTGGGTAATCCTAAGATAATTTTAAATCCATTGAAACCTCCTCCCAACATTGGCTTGGAATGGATAAAGGTTGTAATAGACTTGGGGTCTTAATTGTTTCAACTTTATTTTGTTGGCAAACCAAACATTATGCCACAAACTTTGAATATTTGATTCAAGGCCATCCCCAAAAAATTCCTTCTTAACCTTGTGGTAAGTTTTTAAAAATCCTGACTGCCCTCCTAAGGGAGAGGTGTGCAATTCCATAAGAATCTTTTGTTTGAGTTGGGAATTCTTACATAGGTATAAGCGATATTTGTACCATAATGAATCATTTTTCCAGCTAAATGTATCAGATGTACTGGGATCTTGTTGTAACTTTTGAATGAGTACCCACACTTCTTCATCATTCTTACATTCATCCCTTGCTTCGTTTATCCAATCTGGTTGGATAATAGAAATGGTTCAAAGCAATGCTTCCACATCCTCATCCTTTCTTGAGAATGCATCTACCACAACAATTTGCTTCCTTTTTTTGTAGATGATTTAAAAGTCATAACACAACATCTTTGTGATCCATTTTTTTTCTCTTCTAAATATAATCTTTGTTCTAAAAAATATTTAAGACTATCATGATCCTTTTTTACCTTGAAGTGTCTTCCCATTAGGTAGGGTCACCATTTCTTAAGTGCATGTAGTATTGCCAACATTTCCTTCTCATAAATAACTTTATGTAAATACTTTCCTTTGATTGGACGACTTTCGAAAGAAATGGGTCTTTCTTCTTGCATTAAAACAACACCAATTCCATTTCCTATGGCAACATTCCACAATAAAGGTTTTTGTGAAGTCCGACCTAGCTAAGACCGATGCTTGGCACATTTCTTGTTTAAGATGTTCAAAGGCCTTCGTTGCTTCTGTAGTCGATGAAAATGCATCTTTCTTCAATAATGTTCTTAGAGGTGCTGCTATTCTCCCATAATTCTCAACAAACTTGCAATAATACCTTGTCCACTTGAGAAATCCTCGCAGATGCTTTATGGATGTGGGAATTTTCCATTCCTTAATGGCTTTAATTTTTCTAGGGTCTACCTTAACACCTTCATGAGATACAATATGACCCAAATATTCCACCTATTGTACTCCAAAGAAAAATTTGGAGCTTTTTGCATATAATTGTTTCTCCTCCAATAGTTTGAGCACCCTCTCAACATGTTGAACATGATCCTTCTAAGACTTGTTGTAGATTAGTATATCATCAAAAAATACTAACACAAATTTTCTAAGGAGGGGATTGAAAATGGAATTCATCAAACCTTGAAATGTAGAAGGTGCATTGATAAGGCCAAAAGGCATGACCAAAAAATCATAATGACCCTCATGAGTTCTAAATGCTATTTTCAGAATGTCTTCAGTCTTCATCTGATTTGGTGATATCATGAACGAAGATCCAACTCGGTGAAGTAAATTGATCCATGCAATTCATTCAATAATTCATCAATGACAAGAATGGGAAATTTATCTTTAATAGTGATCTTACTGAGCTCCCTATAATTCGGACATATGCACCGTGATCCATCCTTCTTGTGCACCAATACTATTGGAGCAGAGAAAGAACTTTGACTGGGTTGAATTATACCAGCCTCTATCATTTTTGCAACCATACATTTAATTTCACTCTTTTGGGCATAGGGATATCTGTAAGGCTTGATGTTTGGAGGAACACTTCCTGGAATCAAATGAATAGTATGTTCATGATCACAAATAGGTGGGATGCCTTTGGGAGTCTCAAATACCTTGGAATGATTGTCCAAGACGTTTTAGAGATATGAAAAAAATAGATGATTTCGATGTGAGAACCTTTAGCGAACAAAATTGTGAAATTATGCCTCGCTATTATTTCTTTAGAAGATTTGTCATTCCGTTAGAGCTAATTATCTTTCTCGGTTTCCCTGCGACACCCCTTAATTCAACTTCCTTTCCTTCCGAAAAAAATTTCATGAAAAGTTCTTGAAAATTAAAATCTATTGTACCTAAGGATTGTAGCCATTGGAATCCTAGTACAACATCAACACCACCCATTGGAATGGAAAGCATTGGTATATTCAATACATATTCTCCCATGGATAGATTTATATTATGGAACTTTCCAGAACAATTTATGGTTCCTCCACTTGCAACCATCACTTGACACTCTAGTGCTGGATATAGGAAGTAATTCAATTCTTTAGCTATCTTACAATGAATAAAATTATGGGTACTTCCTGAATCAATCAACACTATTACCTTTTTCTTCTTGATATGTTATTCTATCTTGATAGTTTGAGGAGTGGTAATTCCGACCAACGCATTACAAGATATGGTCAGATTTCATTTCTTTTTCCTCTAGGGTTTGTTCTTGGTGTATATCCTCTTCTTTTGACGTTTCTTGTTCCTTTTCTTGCTCCTCTTCACAATCTATGTAAAATAATTTATTCTCAACACACTTATGACCTTTAGTGTATTTGCTGTGACTATAACAAATCCCTTTTGCTCTTTTTTCTTCCAATTGTTGTGGTGTCAACCTTGTAGGTTGTGGAAGGCTAGGGGAAACAACACTTCCATCTTTATAGTTGTGAGTGGTATGATTTCTTGTTGCCATAATTTTTCTTTCCATTTTTCTTGCCAACCTGAATGCCTTCTCCAATGAATCAAGTTCCCAAAGATGAACCTCATGTTGGATGTTATCCTTTAAAGTCCCTAAGAACACATCAATCCTATGCTCCTCTGGAATATATTTTACCCTTATATTCAATTTTTTGAAAGTCCTCAATGTGCTCCATCATTGAACCCTTTTGTTTGATATTTATCAACTGGCTAAAAAGAGTGTTACTTTTTGTATCCTCATAATGTGCTATCATTTCTTCCGTAAAAATTTCCTAAGTGACAATTTGTTTACGAGAGCAAAGCCATCGATACCATACAAACTGATTTGGTTCCAAATATAAAGTTGCAATGCATACCTTTTGTGTATTTTTCACATTATGGAGATCGAAATATTGCTACATCTGTAGTATCCATGTTACGAGATCCTTGCCATCAAAATTCCTCATATCCATATTTGGAACATGGTGGGTCTTCAATCCAATGTTAGAGTCTATGAAATCATGATTAACATTTCTTTTGTTCTTATTATGAGTTTCCTTTACTACCCTTTTACCATTAGTAAGGATTTCTTGTAGCAACTTTGTCAAATCTGTCTTCAAATCTTCCATGTTTCCTTTAAGTTTTTCTTCTATACCATCCATCTTAGCTTCCACGTAATCATATTAGCTTCCACTCCTTTCTTTAAACCATCCATATTTGTTTCCACGTTATTCTTTCAACCATCCATCTTAGCTTCTGTTACTTTTTGTAAGAGTGAATTTTGTTGCACTTTGTCTCATAATTTTGATATATCATGTTGCATTTCTTCCTCTTCTTCATAAGTCATGCTAGAGATTGCAGGTTACTTACTAGGCTTTTCCATTTTCTTTCTTCGAGACATAAATTAATGATAATAATGCTTCACTATGGCCTTTGAATTCCTTCAAACTAATTTTCCAACCAAACTTATGCAAATTTAAAAAAAAAATACACACCTTTTTTCACTTTGTAGGAGCTCGATATTGAATCTATTATATCTCTTTAATTTCAGATCTCCAAGGTTTGAAATTATGTCCTGTGGTATCCCTCTGAGTCCTCTTTCCAACCCCTCAAATTTGATCAAGATTGGATTCTTCAAGGAAAATTTATGGTAAATATCCCACAATGACCTGATTATAGACTGGTTCAGTAGAGTGAACTTGTATGAAGTTCCACGTGACACTGTTTTGACCTTAGGACAAGGAACCAATACAAAGAAAACTATAGGTCCTTTGCTTTCTGTAAATTTTTATGAAATTTCAATCTGATGCTCAGAGAGAAAGTTATGACGATTTTCCCTAGGTCACCTGTTTGAGATATAATTCGGGAGCCTGAAAAAACTCTAACTTCCTTGGATCCTATCTACGAAAATATAGAGAGAAATATCTGAAATTCGGACCCGAGGTTCATTGAGATTTCATCTTAAATGGGTTTTAGTTTCAGCTTTTGAAACATCGTAGAAAAAAACATTATAGCGAAAATACCACGATGACCTATTTGGAGCAGCGCAACCCTAGAATCCAAAGCTATGATACCAAATGTTATGTAACCAACTGACAAAATAGAAGAAAAGATAGATCAACGACTTCAAAATGAGCCTCTTCGAGGGGGAAACCTCCTTTACATTACACAAATGAACAATTCTTCGATGATACAAATAAAAACCTCCTTTCTATATATATGAGTCTAAGGGGTGATAATATAATCAAAGCCGACATAACAATAATAATAGAAGAGCACAACAATAACAATAGTCGGCTTCTATGGGGCACGATAATAACAATATGGGAACAATAGGGGCACAACAATAACAATAAAGGCTACAATGCCAACAGTAATGGGGAAATCACTAGTATTATAGGGACCTAACAAGGAGATAATTCTTAAGTTACCTATCATAAGGAGGGATATGGTGATGTTACAATTCTAGTGCTTTTTAACTCTTTCATATGTAGTCATTGAAGCATGCACCAATATTACTTAGATAATGGTTGTATACTACTAAATTTTGATGGCCACATTTTAGGGCTAGCCTACATCTATGCTTTAATTGATGCAAGCAAGATGTTTTTATTTTGGAAATAGATGGCCAATAATTTTCTTGAATCAGATTGGCTCACTCATATGTAGTTCAACATGGTTGTATTAGCCCTAAAGAAGACTTGCTTAATGTACAAATCTTATAACACCCCATATTTTGGCTTCGAAACTAAATTATTTTATGTTTTATCTTGTCATGTATTTGCTTCATATCTATTGGAAGCAACTAGATAGAAAGATACTATTGTTATGAGGGCATTTGAACGTACCTATATGTGGATAATATAAGGTTTTCTAATTTATGTTCTTACGGATGACAATTATATCATTTCCCTTAGAAATGAAAAATAAAATGTGAAGTTTGATGCGTGGATACCATTTCAATATATATTGTGAATGTATACCTAATGTGATGCATATTGTAAATAAACATAATTTTTTCACGTTATTCCAGTGAGTAACATAGTTTATAACATGAAATTATTATATGGTTGTGCATGGATATGTGCTTTTGGAAAGATAACCTATGGGTTAATAGGCTAAGTGAGAGCCAATTAATTGTAGCAACGAGATAATATTGATGCCGTGGAGATCACAAGTGTGATTTAATTACTAGTTCCAAACGTTGCCATGATTTATGGGTAAGTTCCATTTTGACATGATGCATAGTTTCTCATACTGGTTATTTGAGGAAAACAATAGTTGAACAATATGGTTGATGTTGGGATGTTGAATCGTATTAAATAGCGGGTGGAGATGTTATATATCATGTATCCGTTGAGGCGTAGAGGTATGGGATGAATATGTTAGGCATGTTTTTCTAGATGTGTGATAGTGATTACTAGTTGTTTATTAGGGAAGTTAGGGTGATATAGTTAATTTTTTTCTTTTAGGCTTATATTCAAATTTAGGTTGATTTAGTCGATTATTTAGCATATGAAAATAAAGAAAGAAAGTGGATATAAGATGGAAGTATATTCTTAGTATGAGGGATGACTCTATGTTAGTCTAGTGTCTTGATAGAGATGAGTGTGTCACTATTTACTTACCCAATTCCAATATTTACATTTATTTAATTTTATTTTCCAATTTAAGTATAATGATAGGTGAAAGTTAATTTATTAATTTTTTTAATGAAGATTATTTGATAATGCATTTACTTGATTTACTATTATGCAAAAATCATTGTGAATATTTAAAAACTCTTCATTAGGAGCATTGTTTCTTTATATAGTACATACATGGGATATGTCTGTGGGGTATTCATCTACATACCTAGTGCAAAAACAATAGTATGGTTTCATTAATTCACCAACTATTAAACACCCTTATTTAATAAATAAGGATTTAATAAATTTTGAAAAACTAACATAAGATATAAATATATGGTAATTATTTTAATATGCACTAATTTCTTGGTTTTTAGTGTGAATATTTAAGGAAAAACAATCAAATTGTTAAGAAAAAAGTGAGATATGTCCGGTGTTAGGATTTGATTTGGGGTCTAGCACTTTTTATTAATTCCTTTAATTTACCTTAGGATAAAGGTGTTAGCCCATATGATAGGAAGGGCTTACTACATTTTCTAGAGAAGCTTTTAAATGTATGGGAGGATCATATTTAAGAGTAAAAGTTTCATGATTTTAGTGAGGGGGAAATAGGGATAAATAAGGTGAGGAAATAAAGATGGGTTGGAAAAATTTAGAAGGGAACACAATCATAGAAGAGAGGAGATTGTATTTCATTAAGGCTATTTTATACTAAATTAATGTATTCCATCACATCAAACTATTAACAATTTATTTGTTTCTAGAGCCTCAGGCATAGAGGGCTTAGCAACTCAAGGGTTTTTTGGATGTAGGTTAGCTAAGTTCTTAGTTAATTATGAGGTTAATTCCATTCTAACCAAGAAGAGAGGAGCTTACATCATCACATATCTATTCAAATTGAAAATCAACATCAAGGAAGTTATTTTACTTGTCAATTTAAAAATGTTTATTGCTAATTATTGAGATGAAATTGCCATAGAATTCTTCACTTGAAATTGTTTATAATGTTTTTTTGAACATATCGAATCTATTGGCTCATAATCAAGAAGAAATATATTTTGCTTCAAAAATTTAGTTATTTTGAAGTTATTTAATTGATAATAAATGCAAATATAATTGTGGTAGCTAAAAACTAAAATACATATATTACAGTAGATAGAAACATAAATACAGCAAATTGTGATTTACTTAGTGAGATGACAACACCATATTATACATGTATGCATATTAAGGTGCCATAGGTGGTAACACAAATTAGGTTTAAAAGTTGGATCCTTAAGGGTCATCCTAAAACTTTAAAATACAAAAAAAATAGGTTGCACCCAAAACCTATTTCAAGTAGCAAGAAAGAGGGGGATCAAGTTTGATCCTTGAGAAATCCCTCTCTAACATAACAAATTTTTAAAGGAAAGATGGTATTTCCCAATAACTCCATGAACCAAAAGGATAAGGAAGATAAATTATGACATATAACAAGAAATAAATGAAGGAAGGAATTTTGACATCCTTTTTTCTCATCCCACCTACAAAAGAACACAAGGAAAAAAAAGAATAAAAGTGAGATTAACAAAACCAATGAGAATACAAATAAAATTCAGAAAGAAACAAGAAATAAACAAACCTCTCCATTGATGAGAGGAGACATACCTCTAGAGTAAGCCTCTGTCTTTTGAAATCATTGATCCTTAGAAACCTTATCTCTCAAACTTTAACTGATCAAGAGGAGAAGAGATAATTGAAATGAAAGTGAAAATGAGAGGATAACAAAAAAATTATTTTTTTCCCTAAATTTTCTTTTAAAATATAAAAATAAATTATGAGGAGATAAGGGAAAATGAGCATACATTACCCTCATGTAACTTAATGCTAAAACCTAAATAGGCATTTTAGTTATTTTTCTAAAATAGATTTATTAAAATAAATTTAAAACTTTTAAGGGATTGAATTACATCAAAAATAGAATTAATTATTTTCTTAATCGTATATAAAATTCCAGTTATATATATATATATATATATCTATATATATATATATATATATATATAGAGAGAGAGAGAGAGAGAGAGAGAGAGAGAGAGAGAAACTTTTTAAGTTTCCTGTATTTGTAATTATTAAGTTAAGGGGATGGTGCAATATCTAAAAGAAAAGTACAAGGTGTTGCATTAATTATGAGTAAGTCTGGATATCATAAATCTAAGTTTGGATTGATGGTTTTGTTGTGACAACAAGAAACACCCTTTGTATTTGTTTAGATAGGTAGAAAATGCCCCACTCCACCAATTTTTTTAATTGTTAATGCTTAATCTTGTGAATTTACCATCTATTCTTTGAATATCTTTGGTTTTCACGGTTGGATCCTTGCGAAGTTTCATTTCAAGTTAGAGGAAACCAATGTTTGATTTTATGTTTCACTTTATTTTATTTGACTACTTATGCTTGTTAGTTTGTATTTTAGTTTATCATTTTGATATGATAATTATTACTGGTCTTTTAGTTTTCTCTTGTTTTGGTGTTCAATTGGATATGTATTTTTTTTTTAATAATTACATTCATTATTTGTGATAGGTTATAGTTTGGTGTGTAATTTACATTTAATGCACCAAGTAGGAATATTATAAATTTGTGCTTCACTTAGTTACTTATTTTCCTAATTTTGAGGCCACCATCATCTTCTAGTTGTGAACAAATTTCTAACTATATACAATTTTTCTCATTTCGAGTTCAAGAAACAAAGTTATGGTCCCTAAATTTTTTGAATTATCATTATGTTTTGGTGGCATGGTAGATGATGTGTCTCCCAAGTCTATGTGTCTTTACAAGATTATTTCTTAGTCAACATGTATTCCATGTGTTACTACCAATCAAAAAATAAGTAGTGGTAGATAATGTGTGTTGTATGCATTCTTACTTGAAGGATGAGATTAGCAGTGTGTGTTGGTATCCAAATCCAGATGTCTCATAAATGTCCCAAATGCCATAAATATCCCAATCCATATTTTATAATTTCATTTATTTGTTTTATTTATATTTTATAAAAGATTATTTTATCACCATGTTTTGGTGGCATGGTAGATTATGTGTCTCCTAAGTCCATGTGTCTTTACAAGATTATTGCTCAGTTAACATGTATTCCATGTGTTATTACCGAGTCAAAAAATAAGTAGTGGTAGATAATGTGTGTTGTATGCATTCTTACTTGAAGGATGTGATTGACAATGTCTATTGGTATCCAACTCCAGATGTCCCATAGATGTCCCAAATGACATAAATATCCCAGTCCATATTTTATAATTTCATTCATTTTTTTTTTTTTGATTTTATAAAAGATTATTATTCCAGGAATACAAAAATTGCATGACATATAATATTTATGAGATGCCAAGGATAGTTGGATTTTCTAGAGGTCTCACATTGCATGGACATCTCTGGAATTTTGAGAGGTCTTAGATTCATTATTTGGTTTGAAGGATGCATCATAATTAGATTCATTTATTAGATTTAAAGGATGCATCATGATGCAAATGCTTATGTTGGATCTTTGATGTACATGTTCATGCATCTTATTTTTATTATTATTTTTTTTAATTTCATTTATTAGGTTTAAATGATGCATCATGATGCAAATGTTTATGTTGGATCTTGGATGTACATGTTCATGCATTAGAAAAGACTTTTTATAGTTTCACATATAAGTCATTGTGGGTAGACAAAACAATATAAAAAATTCATAATGCCTTCCCATAATACATATGGGATAAAATGCTCCAAAATTAATCTAAGGGTGGAATCAATGGTTATTAACTACTAACTTTTGTGAGCCATATTTTGAGTTTTAAATGGTCAAATTGAGCAAGAAATGACTTGTTAAAAAGTTGTGGATGTGAGGATAATTTTTGAAAGATTATTTTTGCCAAATGGGTAGTGAACACACTTGGAAAAATTGGATAAAGAAATACCCACAAATTTTCTAAGAAAATAAAATGGGTCATAATATTACAAAAGAAAAAGGAGATCGTTAAACTTAATAGCTCAGATTTATTATTTACCTTGTGTAATTATATAGGTTTATTTATAAATCAATTTGATGTTCAAATTTGTATTCGATTATATTTATTGGTAATTTTATTTAAAATTTTAATAATTTCATATTTTGTAAATTATGCAAAGTATTTAGAATAAGTTTATAAGTTAAAGACTATGGACAAAATAAATAATAAAGATTTATTCTAGATACTAGGATTTTATTAATATATTTAAAATTTGGGACTTTGCTAATGTTTAATTTCTATTTTAATGGTTTTTCAACTATTTTAGGAAAATAAAAACAATAATCCTAAAGAAAATGAATAAGTTGGTGAGAAGGTTCCTCATATTAATATATTTTCTTACATGACTATCTTTCATCAAATACATATATGAATGATTATTTTAAATTTATTTTTTGTAGGAGACAAAAAAATGAATAAGAAAATGAAAACGACTTCTTAGTGAAATAAAAGAAAGTATGAGTTCAAAATCTTCAATCATAAAAAATCAAGAGTATAACAATTTTAAAATTGTTAGACAAGGGAAGTCCTTGGATCAAAAAATGAGGAACGATTGTAATAATTTTACTTTTAGAGAAAATATTGTATTTGTTTTAGTATATTGTTCTAACAAATTTTAGTAAAATTGTCAAAAATGAGTTGGAAGATAGAAGAAATTGTAACCAAGGAAGAAGCAGAAGGAAGGAGAAGACTAGATGGAATATATTGAAATAGAGTTTACAAGTCTCTTTCAAAGAAGAAGGGTATTGAAATTCTTGTAAGGAGGCTTAAAATTTTGAGATTCTACTTGTGTATTTGTCTTATGTTGAAAGGGAGAAAGAGTTATTGCTATCATGAATTCTTGCTGGTATGAATTCTTGCCATAGGGTGATTTTTCTATTTTTTATTTGAAGACTGTGTATTGTAATTTTTTGAATAAGTATTTATTCGAAAAATAATGATATCTGTACGAGTGTTTAGTATATTATTGAATAAGTGAATTCTTTCCTTATATTCAAAAATACATTATTTAATCTCACATATAATTTCAATAAACACACACACACACACATGAAATTAATGTGTATATTCCATTCTACTCATGAATTTTGCTAAATCACAAGACTTGAAGCTATTATACTGATCTGCGGAGGTTAATTCACCATATAAAACAAGAACCACATACATGAAAAAGGAAACATCAACTATCCCCTTATGATCTATATTGCATTAATATGAGAATAGAGAAGAAATACAACGTTGCCCAAGCTTGAGCACACCCTCCAAGTGTATATTCTATCCCTCTGCATGACTAGCTGAAACTAGCTGAAACTAGCCAACTCTTAGCCAATTTTAAGCCTTCTCAAGCTCCTATTTCCTTGCGCTGTTCCCTTGGGAAATTGCCCTTATTTTTTAGGAATTTCACACTCTAGAATTGTGCAATAACCTTAGGTCATTCTTTGACTTCATGCACCACCTGTAAACATTGGAATATGATACAACTAATAGTACATTGCCTTGGAATCTCCATCTCAATTAGGAAACTTGAATTCTCTGCATGCAAAAATTATTTTGGGCTGATTAATCATTTAACTAGTTGATCACTGAGTGTGGTTGAAAGTCCACTTACACAACTTGAACTCCACTAGTTCTTCTAACAGTTAGAACTAGTTAAACTAACAATAACTCATATTAACTGAAATATATTCCTACAAATTAGCAATCAATCATTTAAAACTAAACTCAAGCTTCCCCAACTCGAATTTACTAAGTTAAATGAGTAACAAGTGCAATTTCACCTCAGTTAACTACCTCCAAGTATTCTGTTGAAATAAAAATTTGAATTTTTAATCTAGTTTGACCAAGGAAAAATCAAAACTAGATTTTCTTGCTACATTTTCAACACTCCCTCTTAGCAAGAAAGGGATTATTAACTACCCCTATACTGCACCTGTGGAACTCAAATTTTCCTCTTGACAAAGCCTTTGTCAAAATATTTGCATCTTGTTCCTTTGTTGGAATGCACTACAACAACATAATCTACTTCTGCACATAATCCCATAGATGGTGATACCGAATATCAATATTCTTGGATCGATCATGAAAAACAAGTTTCTCAGAGAGTTTGATGCAACTCTGGTTTTCCCATTAAATCACAGTAGGATCCATCATCTAACTAAACAATCCAACAAGTATCTTACTCATCTATATTGCCTCACATGATGCTTGAATTGCAACCATGTATTCTTCTTCTACTGAGATCAGTGCCACTAATATCTGCTTCCCATTGTACAAAGAAATTGTTGGGGACCCAACACTGAAAATTCCACCTAATGTACTCTTATGGACTGATGGATTTCCTGCCCAATCTGCATCGATGAAGCCACACAACTTCACTCCCTCTGTCCTCCTGTACCAAAGTCCAAACTGGGTAGTGCCTCTAAGGTACGTAGAACATGTTTAACTACCCTCCAAAATAGTTTGGTTGGCCTAACCACGACTTGTCTACGCTGGTTGACTACATAATGCATGTCTGGTTGTGTGTTCACAAGATACATGAGTGAACCCACCAACTTTCGGTAAATAGTCGCATCAACTTCTTCCCCTGAAGTGACATCCTCTTTCCTCTAGTTGCTCACTAGAGGAGTCTCCATGGGCTTTCACATGTCCATGTGGAACCTATAAAGTATCTCGTTAGAATACTTACCCTGAGAAACAAATACTTCCCGATCACCTTGCCATACTTCCAATATGAGGAAGTAGTGCATGAGACCCATGTCCTTCATCCCGAACTCTCTTGTAAGGACATCCTTGCAATAACTGATCAATTGCTCATCAATAGTAAGGATAAAGTCATCGACATACAAAACAATAACCAATAATTTACCTTCTACCAAAATATTATAGAGGTTTGCATCTGCTTCACTTTTGGTGAAGACAAAACTGGTGAGATAGCTATCAAGCCTGGTGTACCAAGCACAGGGCTCTTGCTAGAGACATACAATTCTCTCTTGAGTCTACACACACGAGACTCTTGGTCATAAATCTTGAAGCCTTCTAGTTGCTCTATATACACCTCCTCCTCAATAAATCCATTGAGGAATGCAATTTTCACATCCATTTGGTGGATCTTCCACCTCATTTGTGCAACCAAAGAAAGGATCGATATGATGGATGAGTACCTTGCTAGAGGAGAAAAGGTCTCCTTCAATCCCCTCCACTTGAGAGTACCCATTGGACAGGAATGTGGCCTTGTACTTTTCTATTCTTCCATCTTCTATCTGCTTCACCTTGAAGATCCATCTCGAACCCACAACTGATTTGTTTATTGGTATTGGAACCTGTTAGAGCCAGTATTTGTATACTTCCATCAGTGATCAAAATTGTTGTTTTCATATTCATTTTAGGTGTCCCACACCGAATTTTTAATCATTCCATTAGGTCATGCAAAAAAATTAGTCACTGATGGTAGTCCTAGTCCAAAAACATCACTCTTCCCTAAATATGATTACTTGCTGGCATAGTTTCATATCTTGTTGATTGTACATCATCCATAAATTTATTTTTATCATGCCATTTGTATCAGTCATGAAGTCATTATGTCATCTTGAATTTCAGTCCTTCAAGGTCTCATTAGGTCTTTTAGGGTTTTTCAAGGTTTCATTAGGTCATTAGGGTTTCCAAGGTTCCATTCCATTGCATAAGACCAACAAGAAAAGGGTGATCAAATAACATCCCTTCACCATGTGAAGATGATTTGTAAAGAGAAATTCTTATTTCATTATGTGATTTTATGTCTTTCAAATGTAATAATTTCACCATCCCAAGCTGTTAACTTAGTGTTCCAAAGATGCCAGACCATCAAAAGATCAATTTGTCAAAGGAAATAGTCAAGTGAAAGGGTAAAGTTTCAAAGGGTTAAGTGCATGCCAAAGGGATTTGTCTTTTCCCAAGGGTGTCCAAATCATCATTTTCCACAAGCACTAAACCCTAATTTCCTCACCCATTGAGCTAGGGTTGGTTATGGAATCAAAGACATCTGAGTATATGAGGCATAAGGGACGTCATTTAAGTAAGTATGAGGACATTCCAACTCATAAACATCATGTCTCCATCATTTTTCAAGAAGTCATTCCAAGGGAAAAATCATTTGCCACACATAGGGCCGATTTTTCTTCAAACTATGTTTTAGACAAAACAGGGATGAATTTGGCAAAAGTGAGAGAGGTTATTGCCCATAATAGGCCAAGGATGAAAAATTTCATTCAATTTTTACACAGGTGTCATGGTTTTAGAGAAATCTAAAAAATACAATGGCTACAAGATAGTTGTTGCACTTCTATAGTGACTTTGGGAAAATCAATTCTGCTTCTAGCTAGATTCTCCAAATGACTTTCTTGATGAGTCAAATGATAACTAAACAAAAATATATTTTCAATGAGATTTCATGAACTCAATTTGGAGTTTAGAAACACCTCCAAAAGTGTCCTGCAAGAGAACACTTCATTTTTGCACCCTCATTCTGTACTTTTTGACTAGTCTTGGGTGAATTGACTTTTCAGGGGCTATAATTAATCAGTTTTAGTGCTTGATAGGTCCATTCTGTAGCCAAGAGAGAGACATTTCCAAAAAGCTATCATGGGCTCGATTTGGATATCGGAAAAGCCTCCAAAAGTGGCTTGAAAAAAGGCACTGCGCATAGAGCAGGGAGCGCTGCGCATAAAGCAGGGAGTGCTGTGCATAAAGGAGGGAGAGCTGCACATAAAGGAGGGAGCACTATGCATAGAGTTGGAGCACTATGCATAGGGCCTGTTTTCCAGTGCATTTTTTCACGGCGTTGCACATAGAGCTGGAGCACTGCACACCTATACAAGGCACTGCGCATAGGGCTAACAAGCACCAAAACCACCCTATCAACCATCTAATTTCTCTTTTGCCACCTAGAACCTCTAAAAAAGGTTTCAAAGCTTCGAAATTCAAAAAATGTGGAGAAAGAGGATAGAGATTATCAGGAGGAGAAAAATAGTGGCAGTGAAACCATGGGAGATGAACCTCATCATCAGAGAAAACCACATAAGGGAGGTAGAATTATCAGAGAGGGGCTATAAAGTCATTTACAACAGATAGGTAAGTGTTTACTCCACCTGATGTGGAAGGGGCTTTGCATTCCTCATCAACACAACAGGTAAAATAGGTGCAGTAGGTGCATAAAGGGAAGGAAAAGTGTAATATCCCTCCCCTTAATAATAAATAATAAATAATAAAAATAACAAATAATAATATAATAATAAAAATAAATAATGCAAAAATAATAATTAATAATAATAAATAAATCACTTAATAATAAATAATAAAAATAATAAAGATAATAAATCATAAATGTTAAATAATAAATGATATTAAAAATATATACAAGAAAATAAATAAAAATAATAAAAAATAAAAATAGTAATAACCATACTAAAACTCTAAATAAGAATAAATAGAAATAAAACAAGAAAACTATCAAAAAGAAGGAAATAAAACAAGAAAGCTAAAAATCAAAAGAAAAGTAAATAAATAAAACAAGAAAGCTAAAAATCAAAAGAAAGTTGCATGTAGACACATGGAGTGTGTGCATGTGGTTCCCCTTCCAATGTTGTTCTATTTAATAGATGGTGAGGAAGATGAGAGGCATTCTTGCATTCCATCTTTTTGAGATTCTATCTTTCATTCTCTTGGGAGAATGGTGTTCTAAGACATAGGAGTCACTGGCAGTAGTACGTTGATTGAGGGCTCGGGGGTGGCCAGTTGTAGCAAATCCTTGCACAATTGAGCCTACGGTTGGGTGGAGAGTCGTCCCCAAAACCTTGTTGCGGTAAGCCTACTTCTACCGCAGGTAAGCATTATTCTTAGTTGAATTTAGTTTATTACTTATATGTTTATTTGGCTATGTAAGTGCCACCCTGATTTAAATTTAATGTTAACTAGAAAAGTTAAGTAGATATTTATTTTGGGCTGTTACATATGGTATTAGAGCTTTGGCTCAACCCTTAGGGCCTATGGGCATCTTAGAAAAAAAAATTATTTTGTTGGAAATTTTAACTTGACTTGTTTTGAAGTTACAGGATGGTTACTTCCAGGAGGCCGCATATTTTCTCTACAAACCCTCGCTATACACGTAAATTTTTATTCGGTGCATACTTACTGCATAGTTATATTTTGATGGTGTTCATTTGTAAATTCATTCCTATGAGTAATCTCCACAGCTAATCTTATCATGTACATATTTTCATATCCGGGCTCCTTCTTGTTGTCCCCTGCATCTTTACTGGTTGTTTATTCCAATTTTCTTAATCCAGAGACCACCCAATTATTTATAATCAAATTTCTTGGGAATTGTTGGGGATTCTCAAGTAGACCCCATGGAGGCATGGAAAGCTTTGTAATTGTACACAACGTGGGGTTTAAAAGAGAAATTTTTTATTTTACCTTAATTAAATTAAGCCATATATTTTTTTAATGAAGTGAAATAATTTAATTTAAATAGAAAAAAAAGAAGAAGAATGCATGCAAGTAGTAGTTGTCCATAACCCCAGATTTTCTCTATTCTTGTAAAGCCCCTCTTTCCTTGATTATTAAAACCCTTGCGTGATAGCCCATAAATTATTCCTTTTACCTTAGGGAGTTTCCTCCTAATATATTATGTGAATTTTAATGAAAACGAATTTACAATACTTGATTCTCTTCTGTGAAAGAATGAAATGCAATAAGATTTATTTAATGGTAACTTTCGGTACTGTCAATAATTTTTTTTGGGTGCCTCCACGCAAAGGGAACGGAGTTATGGATTATTAAATTTTGGGTCCTTTGAAAGATAGTCAAATAATTTAATTTTCAAGTTTTCTATCCTTATGTGATCCACCCCTCAATTGATGCAATTGCGAAGGAAGTTAAATTTCGAGAAAGCTCATGTTGTTTTAAATTGTTACTTCGAATATAGTTTCATGTGCCCACCATGGCCTAGTTCACTCGTGGTTAAAATTAATACAATCAGTCTACTTAGCAGTTTTGGTTATCAAGCTTTGTCATACGAAGTCTATTTTTCTTTATTATTTAATAACTCGAGTTGTCGCTGAGTTAACTCGATTGTCCAGCTATCGTCGAGTCAGATTATTTTGACTTTACCGAAACCAAATACAAGTGAATTTTGACTATTATTTTGCTGAAGCTATTTTGGTATTAAATTTTGGAGTTACTTAACGTTTTCAGTTATTATACCCCATATTTTTTAATCTTCAAAGTGGGATTATTAGTTTTTACTAATCACGATGCGGGAATGCGTTATTCCTATTTTCGTTCCTTGCCAGTAGAATATAGGCTGGAAATTCATTTTCTTAAAGTTTATATTAGTCCTTGTATTTTCTCTCATTAATATTTTCAGGAGGGGTATTTAAACATTCATTTGAAAATTCTCTTTTACTATTTAAGGGATTATTCCTTTGTAATCTCATAATAAAAATACATTTTCTTGAGTGAGTTTTAGATTTATTTCTATTGTATCCCATCTCCTTATTTAAAAGGGAGGATTTCTTGCGGAAGTGACTAACTCTTTAATTTAATTTTCATTTCATTGTATTTATATCTAATTTATTGGATTGCTTCACTTGGTCATTAATAAATCTAGACTTCATTGCTAATTGTTTGATCTCATTGGCTATTTGGTCTAATTACATTAAGTAATTCGTCTTTATCTCACTTGTGTTTTAGATTGAAGTAGTATATCTTTAATTTACTAATTAGTAATCTCATCTACGATCATTTACTTGTGCTTTCATTTGCATAATTCTCACTTGCTCCATTTGTCATAACATATTATAAGTGAAGATTTTTAAGAGCACTTTCTATTAAGGCATTTGAGTTATTGTTCTAACATTTTCATCTAATTTTCATTTCCTTTACTTGATTTATTGATTAATCCTTACATGCTTCATTGAATCATTGTTGTAAGCTAATAATCTTGTCATAAATCTTGATTACAACTGAATTGGTATTTCTTTTTTTTTGAAGCATCTTGTTTTGAGAGATGAGGGATTGACATTGAGAGAACCTGGTGACAATTGAGAGAGAACTCTGTGTGAGCTAACACAAAGCCATATTATCTTCCACCCCTTTATTGGCATGGAGGTCCGCTAATCTATTTGAATTCCTTCTGATATGAACGAAAATAATTGCTCGCCCTTCTGCAATGTTTGCTGCTAGTTGGTAAACACTGTGGTCCAAGCACCAACAACTTTTGCATTTGTAAGCTGGAGAGCCACCAAGTATGCAATTGGCTATTTGTGGAGATTATGCGATCGGGCTATTATTATTCCTTGCATGAGAAAATGGTACTATTGACTATGTAAATGGTACTATTAACCTTATAGTGTGTGCAGATTTCTCGACATTGTTGTCAAAAAGAACAATGGAATCTGCAGGAACACGCATAGCCATGGCCGCAAGCTTACAATCTTATCTCTTATGTCTTATGCAGGCAATTTTATGTCTTATCCAAGAAATTATTATGGCTAAAATGTATTTTAATTGAGGGATGGTGTTGCCTTCGCAGGTGCGCTTGCAGGCAGGCCATATAATTAATAAAATGATTTTATTTTGTGTTGGGGAGGGATAACCTTCCCAGTCATCCGATCCGGTTCTGGGTCGGGTGGCGGTGTCTCTTCTTTATGGTGTGGAATATTTCTTTGGTTATTTGATTTCTTAAATTTCCTTAGAGTAATCATTTAATAGCCATAAGAATCTCAAGATACATTCAATAAATTTGTTTAAATGATTTATTTTGCAGTCCATTTAATTCTTCTAACATAAGTTATGATTGCTTAAACAAATACTCAAAATATTTCACTCTACAACACACAATTTCAATTTATCTTAGCACATAAGGTCATGAATCTATAGACTTAATATTGGTGTGACATATAATTTCAAAAGTCATGGTGAATTTTCTTTCAGAATTCAAGTACTTTCTTAAAACAATACTGCCACTAATATTCTTAAGATTTACTCATTGGAATTTTGATTTTATGTTGAGACAATTTTCTAAGTTTTAATACTACAAAATTAGTAATTATTGATAATTTTCATGATCAATCACACAGTTTCAAATTTGGCAATGGTCTGATTGCATGCCGTGCAGTAGGGGAAAAATATACAAAATACTAAATTGAAATGAATCAAGAATCTTCAAAACTTTGTTGAATAAATTTGGCATGGTTAATACATATCTGGTTAAAAATTCACTGCATAATTATCACAACAATAATCTAAGTATTCTAAATGACTCACCTAATTAAAAGTATATAATTTTGTTATGACTCATTGATTCATTGGAAACAATATATAATCTTGTAATCTTGGATGGTGATAATCTACCCATAATTAACGATGTATAATTACTGGCATGTTTTTTGTAACAAATTTTTAATGCTGGTGTAACCACTCACCACTAGTTCATTTTACAACACAGTTTTTGAAGTATTTGGATAATTGAAGTTGAAATTTGTCACCAATTAAAGTGCTCTAAAATAGTGAAATCTGTTCCAATTTACAATGGATAAACTCTGATATTTTAGTCTCTTAGATGATCATGGTTCACTAGCAATCTATTCATTATTTTACTCTTCAAATTTGATTTAAAAACATAGAGATAACATTCTTTGAATGTTGATCATACTATTCACTAATTGGGTTGGATTGTTGTTCTAATTTCCTTTAGCGATAGCAGTTGCTTGGCATTTCTTGGGCATATTATTGCAAGAATACAACTCTCTTAATATGATCTTCTAATAAATTTAATTTTGCATTGCAATTGCCATTCAGATTACATGTATCTGCTCATCATCAAGCTACCATTGAAGTTCCCTTCATTATTGAGTGAATCAGTTGGGTTTTGCAGTATATATATATATAAACCACAGGAGGGTATCTTTTAGTCTCAGTGGCAAATCGTATAAATTTGGATTAAAGTTTAGAAGTTAAGTATAATGTTACCTGAGGTTAGTGATTCAAGGTTAATTACATATAATGGTCAAAGTTGTCTAAGGAGAGATGGAAAGGAGAAACTTGGAAATTTTTGGGATGATAACTAATGATAATTCATGTGATTATGGCTAACTTGGATCAGATAATTACGGTGGTAGCGAAGAAGTATCACAACAGGGGTAAGAAATCAATAAGAAGAAACAACCGATTTTAGAACATAATGGAAGAGTTGGTATAATCATGACTTGGTACTCTAAAGGTATCACTATAAGGTCTATCTAAGGATGATGCGCATAAAGAAGAAAATATTGGCAATCAACTAATGAACTTGAAAAATCAGGGTAATAATGAAGGTTATTTTAAGGAATCTGTAAGGTATGATAAATAGAATGATTGGAGAAGATAATTTGTGTGCATAACAACATCTATAACAATGAGAGAGCTACATTGTAAAGTTTTTCATAGGTTGCTAACTATATGAATGAATTAGGAATAACAAGACGTATGATAAGGAGATTTTATTATGTGATGTCTTAAAACAGGAAAAGATAAGTGGATTACACTTGGTAGCTATCTTAATGAATTTATTTATCAGGTCTTACCCAAGTTGGAAATAGTAACAACATTCCCAAGGTATATCAGTGCTATAGGAGAGGAGGAAAAACCACAATGATTGGAGGTGAGAAATTCAAGTCAATTTAATAAAATAGAATGAAGTGAAGAAACTTCCATTTTTGAAGCCAATAGACATGGAATAGTAGGAAATCAAGACAGGGAGAAAAAGAAATATCTATGAATATCGAATAGGAGAAATGAAGGGATGTTCTATCAAGAAGAAAGTTCTTTTAAAGGTATTAATGAGTAGAGCTAGAAACACCATTGGTAATGATGATGATCTACATATTTTAAAAATGTGAAGGTGTGAAGTTGCATGATGACCAAATGATAATAAACGAGGAAGATATAGGAAGGAATGTTGCTAGAAATTTTAGATGGATACCTTGAGAAGGATTGGGTACATAGTGACAAAAGAAGTGAAAGTCAATTAATAGAGATTGTACTTGACTCATTATTTCATGAGTAGGACTTCCCATAACGTTAAAAGAGGTCGTTTCCACATTTAAGTTTCTCATGGACAATTCCAACTGTTTCAAAATCTAAAATAATGATACTATTTAATAAGAAAGAGTCTTTTCCCCAACTTGATGAAACTGAATCAAGTGGTATTGAGATACGAACTTTACGAACTCGACGAGATCAGAAAATATTTCTGTGGATGAAGTGCTGATTGTTAAATAAGTCAACATGGATAAACAAATCCTTGCAAGTAAATTAGGCATGATATAAAATTAAATCATGATGAAAAAATGTTTATATGCAATTGCATATAGCGGTATTGGAATCAGTAAGCCAAAGGGTAAATGGATGTAAAATCAAAGGATTTTAATTTTGAGATAGATGATTTAAATAATGATGCTATCACTAGGAAGAATATATGACGAGAGATTAAGACTCAAGATGATGAGGCTCATGTGAAATTTAACAATGTACTTAGATGATTATACCGTTGGTGTAAATAATCAACTACCTAGTAGAAAGAAGTCGAACTGATTATTGAAAAGCAATTGACAACTTGATGAAAACATATTGACGATGTTTCATGCTATCATGGTAGGAAGATAATGATCTACATATGGTTCTTATAGTGATAAGGTATCCATACAATAGTAGCGATATGCAGAGGTATTATGATGTTATGTCAAGATATATTGACATATTCATTTACTAAGTGATGATGGATATGATATGCATAACGTGGCATAGGAATTATGATGCTATAATATGAGGATTATTGACATGTGGTTCATTTATGAGAAGTCATGATATGTCTTTAATATAATTATGTTGATGGTATAACTGAAGCATGCGATAGTTCCGTACAAATCTATGATATGCATGAGCATGCAGTTCCTTATTATTCATAATGTTGCAATTAACAAAGATGAACATTCTTATGATGACATGCAAGAGTTGGCATGTGGATTATTTCCTATGATACTATGATGGTATGGTTAATGCATTGGATGCATGTGGAGATGTGAGGATTCACAGGACTCCACAAATGGGCCGAGAGGGCCGGTTTATTTGATGATCTCGTGTGAGCCCATACGCACGAGGGAGAATAAGTAACACCATATGGGCTGGGGACAAAACTCAATCAACACTACATATGCCAGTGATTCCTTTGTCTTGTGTATAGCTCTTGATGGATAGCTCTAGAAGAGCTATGGGACCATCTTGAGGAGGCCAAGTGCCTGATGTTCTAGGCTTGGTGCCTGTTATTGGATTGGGATGCCGAAGTCTGGAAGGGATGTAAAGGACTTCGATGCCTGGGGTTGTGCGCCTTAGTAGTTGTGGAGGGAGTGGGCCAGCCTTGCCAGATGCCCGGGGTCATTGAGTACCGGAATGAATGCCTGCCTTGGGGCAGATGAGGTCTGAGTCAGGCGTGAGCCTTGGGGCCAGCCTTGGACTAGGATATAGACCGGATCAGGCTTAGCCTGGTGCCGAAAGTGGGAAAAAGGACAGAGATTCCTTGAGATTTCCCGGGGTGTTGGGGACTTTCGATGCCTGCTGGTTATACTAGTTCAACAGAGGGTGTTGGCAACATGAAGTTAATAAATAATAAATAATAAATAATAAAAATAATAAATAATAAATAATTCCACTTAACTTCGGGACGAAGTTCCTTAAAGTGGGAGAGTATGTAATATCCCTCCCCTTAATAATAAATAATAAATAATAAAAATAACAAATAATAATATAATAATAAAAATAAATAATGCAAAAATAATAATTAATAATAATAAATAAATCACTTAATAATAAATAATAAAAATAATAAAGATAATAAATCATAAATGTTAAATAATAAATGATATTAAAAATATATACAAGAAAATAAATAAAAATAATAAAAAATAAAAATAGTAATAACCATACTAAAACTCTAAATAAGAATAAATAGAAATAAAACAAGAAAACTATCAAAAAGAAGGAAATAAAACAAGAAAGCTAAAAATCAAAAGAAAAGTAAATAAATAAAACAAGAAAGCTAAAAATCAAAAGAAAGTTGCATGTAGACACATGGAGTGTGTGCATGTGGTTCCCCTTCCAATGTTTTTCTATTTAATAGATGGTGAGGAAGATGAGAGGCATTCTTGCATTCCATCTTTCCGAGATTCTATCTTTCATTCTCTTGGGAGAATGGTGTTTTAAGACATAGGAGTCACTGGCAGTAGTATGTTGATTGAGGGCTCGAGGGTGGCCAGTTGTAGCAAATCCTTGCACAATTGAGCCTACGGTTGGGTGGAGAGTTGTCCCCAAAACCTTGTTGCGGTAAGCCTACTTCTACCGCAGGTAAGCATTATTCTTAGTTGAATTTAGTTTATTACTTATATGTTTATTTGACTATGTAAGTGCCACCCTGATTTAAATTTAATGTTAACTAGAAAAGTTAAGTAGATATTTATTTTGGGCTGTTACAAAAAGATTCTGGAGGAAATCCTTGAAGATGAGGAGGAAAGGGAATTTGATTTGATGGAAGATGATGAACTAGAACAACCACACATCCATCAAAGTCAGTAATGCAAGAGGAAGAAACACCAACTACCTTGACTACAAAACAAAGAATTGAGAAGAACATTGAGGAGGATAGAGAAACTTGGCTTGAAAAGGTCAATTTGCATTTGGAGAAGCTGCTACAAAAGGCCAACAAGGACAATAAAATCATTAGGCATTTGGCTTGCCATTATAGGACCCCGAACAAGATTTGCAACATAAGGGTCAAGCAAATGAAGACAAGGTTAAAACAAGAAATCAAAGGAAAAAGGGAGGGTGATAGGCTTACGTTGCTTGCTGAAGCCTCTTTGGCTAACCAAGACACTTTATGGTGGTGTTTTCCACAAATTTTGAGCAAGTTTTGAAGAATTTTTTCCTTTGAAGAATTGGCAATTTTTGACATAGAAATTTTGGCTTTATGCGTAGCACCACTGGCGATGTGCTTTTCCTAGGGGCATACAATGAGGAAATGGTTAGAATTTTTGGATTCAAAATGATGAGTACATGCACCCTGTGCATTTTCTAAGCTTTTAGAGCAGAACTGGTCAACTAAAAGGTCAAAAAACATCCAAAAAATGACCTTTTTGCCCTTTTTTGACACACAGAAGTAGTCTTTGGAGAATCCATTTTTGAGGGGTCAAATTAACTCCAAATTAAAATATTCAAGATGTTATAGAAATTAGACTTTAAGAGATTTCCAATTAGCTATCATGAGCTCAATTTAGACACCGGGAAGACCTCCAAAAGGTTCCTGTAAAAAGCACTGCGCATAGAGCTTGGGCATTGCACATAGGACAAAAATTGTGCTGGGTTTCCACTTCACTATGCCTTGACTATAATTTTGGTTTTCCTCTCATGGATGGTGTTTTACTGAGGTAAATTCTGACTAGGCATGTAAATAGGGTGGATAATAAGTACTAGAAGGTAGATTCATTAGATTAAAAGTTATCTTGAGGACAAATGAATCAGTTTCCTCACTTTTAGAGGCAAGTTGTTAGGTTGCATAGATTCCAGTTTCTTGTTCAGTTTTTGATGGATTAGTTCCTAATCCTTAGGAATTTGGCCCCTAAGTATGGGAGGAGGTTGAATCAATGTCTATATCTTCTTCTTCTTTCTCATTGTAAAGGGTTGGACTCAGCTGGATGCTTATGCTTTGAGTAGACATCATTTTGTATCCGTTTTAGCAGGAGGTTAATGAAAAATTGCAGTTATTTCTTTGGTATCCATGTGGTATGATATTTAGTTTAGTTTTCTCCATTATTATCATATGTTAAAATGTATTTTGTACTTCGTCAATCATTTCATTGCTTTTAAGTGGATGTTTTCAAGTTGATAGGCATAACCCATAATATTTATGCTCTATTTTGGGAAAATATTCACAGTATATGTTTTCTTCAGTTTAGGAAGGATCCATGTTGCTCACATGCTCTTTCTAGCTTCTCACTAGTCTTGAATCACTTCACCCATCAAAACCCTAGAGTTTTGAACCTTGTGCCTACCTTGCCCCATCGAACACCCTGCAATTTTGACCTAATTTCCTTGCCCTAACTATTTGGCTCCTCCTGATCCAGCAAAACCCTTCAAAATCAAAATCAAACCTTGTGCTACTATACCTTGCCTAATATCATTTTCTTGATCCAGTCATCTTGGCTGAGATTCTTATAGAGAGAGCCCTCTCCTAGCCTAGTAGAGCTAACTACTTGGCTAAGCGTGGTTTGTGGTTACCTTGGCATTGCCTCCCTTCAGCCTGAGGTTCAATCCAGGTGATATCAGGACCACCCCCCAAAAACTATTCTTCATATGGATTCATACTCCTCCACCCTTGCATAAACCCATATTGGTTTCTCTACTACTTCCTCGAAAGAAGATGGTTCAGTCTCTACTAGTGTTGAAAATAGAAACAAGAAATGTTAAAAATAACATCAAGAAAAATCCTAATTTAATTTGTCCTTGAATTAAATTGGGAATAAAATTGTAATTCCATGTCTCATGACAACTTGTAATAGTTAAATGAGTTAATTTGACTTAGTTAGCTCAGTTAATTTGAGTAGAGCGTCTAACAAGAGTCATGTAGAGTGTCTCTTACAATTAGGAGCACAAGTTGAGTTTATTTTTAGTTGTAATTATTTAATTCAGTCTAACTGAGTTAAAGCCAATGAAACTAGTTCCAATTGATGGAGGAATTAGTGGGAGGTCCAGTAGTGGGGTGGAACTTGAAGTAATGGGGTGTAACCTACAGTAGTGGGGTGCTTCTTACAATAGTGGGGTGTTTCTTGTCGAATAGTGGGGTGCTATGTGCAATAATCAACCAATACATTGAAGATTCACTCATAATTAACTCATGCATGTCAGATCATAGAAAGACCCAATTGGGATTGGAGTTCAGGGACAGTGTACTATCAGTTGTAAAATCATCTAAATTAAATATATGGTGCATGCATTTATAGGAAGGCCTATGAGGATTATGCAATTCATAATTGAGGAATTTCCCCATTAAACAGGGGCTAATTCCAAAGGGAACAATGAAAGGAATTAGGAGCTTGGAGGCTTAGAATTTTGGCTAAGTATTGGCCAAAGGCCATCAGTTAGGCAGATGATAGAAAATACTTTTGCAGGTTAACCTCAAGGTTGAGTAGAGCGTATTGTATTCATCCATATTCTTTGACTAATGTCATATATAGATAGTAGGTGTTTTTAGCTGTGAATTTCCCTAGAAAACTATTGTGCTATGTGTGATTGAATTCTTTCTCTTATATGCTTCATGATTTCATCAATCAATTATTGTTTTTTTTTATGAGTAGGGTAGATTCAAGTCAATTGTTTTAGCATATTACAATTTGTAGTTTGAATCTACAAGAAATTTCTACAACTAGCTCAGTCATAAAAGCCATGTAGCCGATGTATTGACCAGGTGACCTTCTCTGCCTGTGCTTATTTGAAGAAGAACCCACATTATCCCTCACATAATGCATAAGTCTATTAGTTTCTATGGTTCTCTTCTTGCCTTCTATGGATGTTTATGCTAGAGTGGATGGCTCCACTCTCTGCTCCTCAACTGTGGTTACTCCACAAGATCCTGAGGCTCCTCCTATAGAGCTAAAAGCTCCTC
This sequence comes from Pinus tabuliformis, assembly GCA_031772625.1. NCBI lineage: Eukaryota > Viridiplantae > Streptophyta > Pinopsida > Pinales > Pinaceae > Pinus > Pinus tabuliformis. The sequence continues at coordinate 813,623,178 of CM062816.1, read as the reverse complement.
CTCTGGTGGGATCTAAAGCTCCCTCTCAAGAGAGCACCAAATAGTTTTTTCTTTATAAAATTTGACATCCCATCACACAAATTTCATTTTGATGGATGGAAAATACACACGGTACTTGTGGGGAGTTTCTATGTAACCCACAAATACCCCCAACTCTGCTTTCAGCTCCAACTTCTTCCTTGAATCTTTGGAGACATGGAAATATATAAAGGCTCCAAAGATCCTAAAGTGTGACACATCTGACTTTCTCCTCGAGAAAGCCTCCTCCGGTGTAATCATGCCAAGAATCCGATGAGTACTCCTGTTCTACAAATAAACTTTTGTGTTGCATGCTTCAACCCATAAGTGCATAGGTAGGCATTAGTCATGCAACATTGCTCGTGCTACTCCCACACCAGCCCATTCTACTTTGGTTTGTGGGGTGCTATCAACTCTCGTCGAATGTCTTCTTTTTCACATAAATTTTTGAACTCATTCGACACATACCCACCTCCATTATCGCTCCTGAGAGCCTTCAACTTCTTGCCTATTTCTTTCTCTACCAATGTCTTGAACTTTGAGAACTTGGAGAAATTCTCACCCTTCTTCTGCATGAAGAAGATCCAAAATCTCCATGAATAGTCATCAATAAAGATACCAAAATACTTGTGCCTGACAGTGGAGTCTGTTGAGAAATTTCCACAAACATCAAAGTGGATCCTTTCAAGGACTGCATGTGCTTTGCTGTCCTAATCATGGAATGTGTCTTTTGTGTACTTCCCCAAGGTACACCCTTTTCATGTGTCCTGCTGCTCTAGTGATCCTTTGGAGAGGCCTGTGGTAATATGCTGCATGATCTTCAAAGTTCCATGATGTAAATGACCAATTCTTCTATGCCAAAGTTCACTGACATTGCAACTTTGCACCTTCTCCACCTTTGTACTCAATGCAACAAAATCCTCCACATCTAACTTGCAAAGGTTCTTCAGAACCCCGATGCTTCACTTTTCCAATGGAAATGTGTCTCAGGAATGTATTTCCTTTGTTTAAGATCACATCATAGCCATGATCTTCGAAAACTGCAATGGACACAAGATTCTTCTTTAGACCCAGTACAAATATCACATCCTTGAGCTTGAGAGGGGAGCCCAAATCCCTCTGAAAGGTGATTGTACCAATATTGGTGTGTTTTAACTTTCATCATCTCCCATCTCGATGTGAATCTACAGATCCTTCTCCTCCAAATCACTAAAAAATATCTATTCCCCATCATATGGAATGAGGCATCGTTATTGAGATACCACACACTTCCCATCACCATATTGGCCATGCATGTAATGAGAGTAAAATCAAGCTTGAACTATGAAGCCAAACCTTCACCCACTGCCCCTCCTACGGTCTTCTTTCTTTCCTTCTTGTGTGGAAACTTCATTTCATAGTTCCTAAATTCATGACAATGAAAGCACTTGATTCTAGACAAGTCTTTCTTCTTTCCCCCATTGACTAGATTCTGCTTTGGATTGGGATTTCTTCCCTTTCCCTTTCTTTGCCTTTCCAACCAAGGCACAATTCTCTTCACCCTCACGCTTGGATGAAGTCTCATCTCTGGTATTCTGCCTTATTTCCTCTTGTACCAAATCAGACCACAAGCGTTCCCAATGTGGTAGTTTCTCCCTCCCGTTCACTGAAACTTGGTAGCTATGTGAGGTCTTGGGAAGGCGTAGAGGGCTAAGTTCACCAACTCATCCTCTTCTATAGTAACACCAACTTGACCAAGTTCATCATGACATTGTGTGAACCTACTCAGGTACTATGGAATAGTCTCATTCCTCTGCATCTTGATATTTTGAAGATTTTTCTTGAGTTCCAATTTCCTGTGGTCACTACTATTATGGAACAAATTTGTTAGTGCTTGCCACATTGCATACAAAGTCTCCTTCCTGTGGATATTTGAGACAATATGGTCTCTTACTCGCTCCAATATGATCCTCCCCTCCTTTGGAAAACACTTCTTCCATACTTGTATATCCTTTGCATCAAATGTAGATGGTTTTAAAATATCATTATCAATGAATTCCTTCAACCTATTATTCTCTAGTACTACCTCCATGTGGTCCTTCCATGCAACATAATTCAAGCTTCCCTCAAGGGCATACTCAAGCCTTAGTCCATGTAAAGCCATCTTCTCATTGCTGAAGAAAACTTGCAACCCTAATATGAAAATTTGAACCTCCTGCAATGACAACTTCAAAATCTATGCTCTACAATGATTCCAACTCTGACACCATGTAGAAATTAATGTGTAGATTCAATACTTCTCATGAAATTTGCGAAATCAAAAGACTTGAAGCTACTCTACTAATCTATGAAAGTTAATTCACCATCTAAAACAAGAATTGTAAACATGCAAAAAGAAACATCACACATCCACAAATATTTATCTAGGGGAAAGAAACTGCTCAGAACCCCTTACTATCTATATTTCATTAATAAGAGAATAGAGAAGAAATACAATGCTTTCTCAGGCTTGAGCACACCCTACAAGTGTATAGTTTATCCCTTTGCCCTACTGATTGAACCTAGCCAACACTTAGCCAATTTCAGGCCTTCCCAAGCTCCTATTTCCTTGTGTTTTTCCCTTGGGAAATTGACCCTCTTTTTTAGGAATTTCACACTCTAGAATTGCACAATAGCCTTAAGTCATTCTCTGACTGCATGCACCACCTGTCCACATTGGAATATGCTACAACTGATAGTACACTGCCTTGGGATATCCATCTCAACTGGGTAACTCAAATTTTTGCATGCAACAATTATTTTGGGTTGATTAATCAGTTAATTTGGTTGTTTACTGAGTGTTGTTGAAGTTCCACTTTCACAACTTGACCTCCACTAGTTCTTCTGATAGTTAGAACTAGTTAAAGTGACAATAACTCAAATTGACCGGAATAGATTGCTACAAATTAGCATTCAATAATGTAGAACTGAACTCAAGCTTCCCCAACTCAAATTTACTGAGTTAGCTGAGTGACAAGTGCCATGTCACCTCAATTAACTACCTCCAAGTATTCTTCTAAAATAGAAATTTGAATTTTTAATCTAGTTTGACTAAGGCAAAGTCAAAACTATATTTTCTTACTGCATTTTCAACACACACACACACACACATGCTCATGTATGTGTGTGTGTGTCTATATTATTAGTATCAAATTGTATTTCCTCAGAAGTGGAAGCCCAAATCTTTTTGGAGAAATTTGTACAATTGAATGTAATACTAATTTTTTTTGCATTATTGATGATGACGATGATGATGATGGTTAACGTCCCCTGAGACCAAACATTGGTCTATCATACCTAAAAACAAATTATTTAATTTGATTTAAGATTTTATTCCTATGCTCAAAAAGCTTGGAGAGAAGCCTTTCGAGCTCACTATAATTTTGACATTGTAAAAGGCTAGGAAGGTCAGTATTGTAACAAAGATTGTGAAACTGAGATCTAATGTGGTTGTACGCGGGGCACTCTAAGAGGAAGTGGTTTTCATCCTCGATGTTCCTATTCTCATATATACGGCAGATCCTTTCCATCCATGGCGTTTTAGGAACTGCCCAACGACTTGTTTCACTATGGAGCTCATGATAATTCGTTCTAATCTTTGCTATATTAATTTTCTTCTTTGAGCTAGTTAAAATAGAGAGATACTTTTGATCTTCTAGGGTGGGGTTGATGACCTTCTTATAATAACTTAATTTTCTTTTAGCCGCTAAATCTTTCTCACACCACATTTTTTCTTTGAACTTAGAAATAACAATATCTTTAATCTTATTTATGTCTTGCAATGCATCATTCTCATTGACCTCCCAATAGTTTAACCAGGCCCTTGTGTCTTTATGCCACCCCCGATTGAGCCTTAGGTGGTTTTGGCTGGAATTTAAAGATAGCTTAGGAAGTCTATGATTGTCTATGTTATTGAGTTTGTGCTTGTACAACAGAAACCTAATCATAGCTAGTCTCTCAATAGGGGAAAGACCTGCTTCTATAAGGAGAATAGGATAGGGTGTATTACTTTTAATTTTCAGGTTATAAGTTATAAAACGCTTCTGGATTTTCTCAATCTTTCTCCATGATTCTCTGGAGATGCTGCAACCCCAAACCTCATAGCCATATAAGATAATAGGAGTGACTAAGGTTTCAAAGAGGAACTTCTTTTTATCCCACATTACGAGGTTTGTTGTTTTACAATTATTTTCAAGACCAAAATAATCTTTCCACCCCACATTAATCCTTTTCTCAATGCTATGGTTCTAGTTGAGCTTGTGATGAATATCAATTCCTAGGTACTTGTAAGAATACACTTCCTCCAATTTATTATTATCATACATAAAATTAGCATAAGTATCCTTCTTGGATTTGATAATCATAACTTTTGTTTTGTCAGTGTTAACAATCATACCCATGGTAGAGCAGAAATCTTTAAGAAGCCTGAGTTGCTTATCAAGATCAGATGGGCACCTTGCCAAAAGAACAATATCGTCAGCATAGAGAAGAAGGATGATGACTATCCTAGCTAAGATCGTGCCATCACATCCTGCTTCCTCTAAGTAGCTTTCAAGCTTATCGATGTAAATGCCAAATAGGGTAGGGGAGAGGGGGAAACCTTGTTTAACCCCGATGTTACACTTAATATCTTTCGACCACCCCTCATTTCTCTTTAGCTTGGCAATTACATTCTCGTATAACCTTATAGCGACAACTCTTAACTCGAGAGGAACCTTTAGCTCTTCTAATCTATTCCAAAGGTTGTATCTAGGAACTATATCGAAAGCCTTTCTAAAGTCCACAAAGAAACAAAATAAATTGGATTTATCATTACGAAATTCCTCCGCAATGATCCTAAGCGTAACGAGGTGGTCTGTTGTTGAGTGATGCCTTCTGAAACCTGCTTGGCCTTTAGCCTGCTTACCTTCACTTTAAAGCCATATTCTTAACTTATTTTCCAAAATACTACCATATAACTTGGCTAAGAGAGGGTTGATCATAATTGTCCGATAATTAGAGGGGTTATTTGTATCCCCACTTTTAAAAATAGGGATAATGAGGCTCTCAGTCCAAGGTTTAGGGAACCCATTCTTGACTGCTTGATTGAAAAGCTTGTGAATGTGGGGGATGAGGACAGGGCCTCCAATTTTTAAGATTTCCGCCTGGTAACCTTCAATATCCTTAGCTTTCCTATTAGTGAGGCAATTAACCCCAAACTTAATGTCTTCTAAAGAGAAAACTTCTTTCGTTTTAAGCAGGGTTTCTAAATTATCCATGACATTTGGAGATTCATAAAGCTTTTTAAGACAAGGAATTCCAATCATGAAGAGCAATTTTATTATTATCTTTAGTCTTCCTAGTCAGAATCTGCCTCCAAAATTTCTTAGGAGCAACCTTAGAGAGGTGTAAGAGATTCTCCTGTCTTTGACAAATGTACTGCTTCTTTTTCCTTTTAGTTAGGACTTTGTATATTTTTATCTTGTCCATTTTAAGAGATTCATCAACAGCTTCCTTAATTGCTCTCCTCGCACTTTTACAATCTTTGTCATACCATGGATTGGTTTTGCTATTTCTTTTATTATTTGAAACTTCAATTGAGAACTTGTTAAATATGAGAGGGTTGTAGTAAAATTATGATAGAGGTCTTCTATGTTGTCTATACTAGATAAAGGAAGCAAATTAGTATTTAATTCATTTAGAAAGAGATCATTTTTATTTCTATCAAATATTAAGTTCTTTTGGCTGTAAGTATTATTTTCTATCGGAACTCTATCCATGACAAAATTGAGAGTTATAAGTAAAGGCCTATGATCAGAGTCAGGTTCGTGGTCGTTTAAGATGTCAAAATTTATTATTTCATTGTATAATGGGAGATCGAAAATAACATAGTCTACCACGCTGCTACCAAGTCCATGGATGCAGGTCATCTTGCTGGAATTGGGCCACTTCTTTAGACCGTTGCAAATTATGAGCTCCTGAGCACTATAGAGCTTGACTAGCTCCAACCCAAACAAATTTTCCCTGAGGTCTTCAGAGCTCCTTTTGTACCTACTAGCCAAAGTAGGGTCTTCGTCTAACCAAAGAGGATTAGGGTTGGAATGATTGCTTAGAATAATAGCTTGGTTGTTTGAAGTTCAAGCATTAAAGTCACCTATTAAAAGGAGATTACCATCATTCCTTAAGCTAGAAATATCATTCTCTAAACCATTGTAAGGGTTAGTTTTATCTAGATTCTTCTTCTTATAGAAGTTAGAATTGATGGGGGGAAATAACATATTGCTATGTAGGACTTTTTATTATTAATGTCTCTGATCTCTATCCAACTATATTGGTTGTGAGGGTCGTTTTTATAAATCCTAGCATGGGGGGAGATGTTCTTCTTAATGTAACAACCTATTCCCCCAATGCCTCTATGGGAGGATCGCTTGTTCCAGGTAGACCATAACGTAAAGCCATCTATGTTAGGAACCTTAGATTCTTCGTGCTCCCAAGTTTCAACAAGAAAAATAATATCAACATCATTTGAAATCCAACTTAGCTTGGGGCCTTTGTTCCATAGGAAGCCCCGACAGTTCCAACAAAGTATCCAGAGCATGTTTAATTGCTATTGATTACTATATTTTTGGTTTCTATCTCGAATAAAGGCTTTTCTATTTCTGATTATTGCCCATTTTCCTTCCTGTCTAGCTTTTTTACCTTTTGAACCTCCTTTCTTAATTTTTCTTGATCTTCTGGAATGAGATCTTCATTTATGAATATTCCTGTTCCTTTTAGACTTTAGGTTTTACTAAGTATGTCGTACTTATGATCAGTGGAGCTCACCTTTATGTGGATTAGTCTTCCTTTATTCTCGGTTAATTTCCCCAACCTTGTTACTTCTGTGAGACACATTGTTTCAATTTGTAATCTATTATGTAATTCTATCTGGGCTAAGGCTAAAGTATCCTCATCTACTTCCTCTTTTAAACCAAATATTATAAGGTTCAAGGCCCTTTTGTTACGTTCATGGTATAATTCTATTAATTTTTTCATTTCATCTTTAATTGGTTTGATATCTAACTTATCTACCACATTATTTAGGGTGAGGCGGCTATTAAATTTTTCTTCTAGTTCTTTAATTATGTCTTTCATTTTAAGATTCTCTAAAGTATCAACATCTCCTTGCTGGGATGGTTGGTTAGTATCTTGGTTTTGTTTTTCTATAACCTACAATATAGTCTCCATTGCCTCCATTTTATTCTCTAGTAGTTCTATTTTATTTTCTATTTGTTTTTGGATCGTGTCTTCAAGAGATGCAAATTTATTTTACAGCATGGATTCTAACTCTTTTTGTAGCTTGGCTTCTCTTTCTTCTCTACGTTTCTCTAAAGACTCTATATACTCATAAAGGCCTTGTAGAGTAATTGCGCTAGGTCTGCCCTTGGTAATCTTTGGTAACTGTGGTGAAATATTCATACTTGAAATTATATAAGCAAATATATATTAGAAAAGGAAAAAGATAAGGAATGTGTGCGACTGATATCAACAAACCTGACTGCAGATTGCCCCTGCCCACCGCAGCCCATAGACCAAAGAATATATGCGAAGAATATATAGAGTACGTTTTTAACTCTTTCACCAAGCCTTAGAACTCTTTTACCGAAGAATATATGTGAAGAATATATAAAGTATGTGTTTAACTCTTTCACCGGCCTCAGAACTCTTTCACCGAAGAAAATATGCGAAGAATATATAGAGTATGTTTTTAACTCTTTCATTGAGCCTCAGAACTCTTTCACCGAAGAATATATGCGAAGAATATATAGAGTATGTGTTTAACTCTTTCACCGAGCCTCATAACTCTTTCATCGAAGAATATATGCGAAGAATATATAGAGTACATTTTTAACTCTTTCATCGAAGAATATATGTGAAGAATATATAAAGTACGTGTTTAACTCTTTCACTGAGCCTCTGAACTCTTTCACCCAAGTATATATAGAATATGTGTTTAACTCTTTCACTGAGCCTCAGAACTCTTTCACCGAAGAAAGTATCAAATCATTCATGATTTTATGTAAATTTATTTTCATAGTTTATTTAAATTATGAAATTTGATTTTACATTAGATACAAGAATACATTTATTGTAATTTTTTGAATAAGTATTTATTCGAAAAATAATGATATATGAATTTTTAGTATATTATTGAATAAGTGAATTATTTCCTTATATTCAAAAATGATTTTTTTAATCTCATGTCTAATTTCAATAAACATGCTCACACACACTCACACATGATCATTTGTGTGTGTGTGTATATATATATTATTAATACAAAATCGTATTTCCTTAAAATAACTTCATACAAAAACAGATTTTTATGCTATGTCCAGTCAAATATTGTCTCAAGGGAAACTAGTACTATTGATAGTGGAAAATAGTTTAGATTTATCAAAATGTTAACAATTTCCATTGTTAATACCATGAAAACTGAAAATAATTGAACTACTAAAAGTAAAATACATGCACTAAGTGGCTAAATATAACATCAAGAATGAGATGAAGTAATCGAGGCCAAATATTGAGCACTATTTCATACTGGTGTTAGAGGTTTCAAACCACATTGGAGATGGCCTTGTATGTGATCAATTTGAGCATCCAAACTAGAAATATAGAAGCGCTAATGATGTTGAACATGTTGGATTTCATTCAAGAAATATATTATATCATTGTAGCCTTCATGTTTTTCCTTCAGTACCCTCCCCAAGAGTGTTATCATTTGACAGTGGAGGGTAATGGAGTTCAATTATTAGCTCCATCTTCCCTAGGTATTTCCAAGGTCAAGAGCCTAGTTGTCTAGTTCAACTTGAATTTAGGGTATGAGTAGGCTTTGCGGTCATTAGTGGCTAATGCTTCAAGTTGACAAATTTCCTCTTCAATTTCCAGAGGTGGGGATGAGTGAAAAATGGATGCTGCATATTAAGCTTGCACATGGGATCAAAGACAACCTTGAGGACCTTTTCCACTTGACCCTCAACAACAACACATCTTTTCTCACAGTGTATTATACTGGGTTGCTAGGGGCTAAGATAAAAATATCACCTAGAAAACCCGAAAACTAGGGGGACTTAAAATAGATATAAATCCCAGGGAAAATCAAATTTTCCACGAAAGTTTGTGTCATCTTATTGTGATATGGATCAAATGAGGTGAAGAGAATAGAGGAATCTAGATAGGGTCTAACAACCACAAAGAAACAGGGAGACCAAAACCAAACCTCACCCCCATTATGCTGTAAGCACTACATACAAGAAATCACAAAATAGAAGATAAACCATTAAAAAATTTGACAAAGAAGGAATTGAATAGAGAATGAGTTACCTAGTGTTTGATGGCCCACTAGACTTGAAATTGTGTTGTTTTGAGGATGAGTTGATATATGTCACCACCCTTCCCCGGTTGAGTTGTCTTCATAATTTCCACGAATGTCCCATAAAGCTCTGCCATTGTTGTCCTTAGCCTTATCCCCTCGTTGCTGCTTAGTGCCTAGTAAATATATTGGAGATTAACATTCCCTAAAACTACACGTCCATGAATTAGCACACATGCTAAGACTTGACCATGGAAATATGTCGTCCTCTGCATCAGAGTGGAAACAAAAAACTTTTTGCACAAAATTGAATCATAGTGGTTGGGTTCAAGCCCCACACTACTTGCTTCACAGAGTAATTGTGCCATCTATGGTAGGAGTGTACCAGTTAAACACAAGACCAAAGTTTCCCAAACAATAGCACCCATATAGAGATTAGTATGCCATATGATTGTAAAAGGAGACAATAGTTTTTTGCATGTGTGAATGCATGGGTTGGGTTGGCCATGCCACCTCCCCCAAATGCGATGGGAGGCGACATGGTGGTGAGCTCCCCCACCCTATTTCTCTCTATATATCTATATAATAAACCTTTAGATTTTATGTATTTGGATTGATATTATATCATATCCAAAATATCTTTTGGTGGAAACTATGCCCGTATATTGGTGGAGATCACTACATTAAACGAGAATGGGTGTAATTGGGACCTACCATCGGGTGATTCTCCTTGTTGTTGGTGGAGGAATTTTTCTAATCATCAACAATTTTGGTGATACGCTAATCCTATATAATCTATTTTTAATTTCATTAAAATAATAATGGTTCCTATTTCTATCTATGTGTTGGAGCTTTCTTTTAGTTTTCCTAGGCCTATTGGGAGAATTTCTAAAAGGACAATAATTTTCTTTTCCAAGTTGAAATTTGATGGTGAAGGTGATATTTTGTGTTTGATCATATTTACCAATTTAATAAGAGATATTTTTTTTCATATGTCTAATGTTAATGAAGTGTGCAAACTGATTACTCTAATGTTAAGGGGGAAAAATTAGTATCAAGTTCTAGGTATTTCCTGCTAAATCTATAGATACCAAGAAACAATTTATCGAAGTATTTTTAGATTCTTATGAGAATTATGATTATGAAGAAGTGTGTTTGGAAATGGAAAATCTATGCAAGTAGAAGGGTGAGTTTGTAGAAAAAATTATTTATGTATTTAGATTAATTTGCTATATATTTCTGTTGGATGATAAATCTTCAAGGTTTTCTTTACCTTTTCTCTCTTCATTTGTATACAAAAGCAAAATAATAATGATGAAAATAAACTTTATTTATTTGATGATATGCATGTTACAAAATACAATATTCTATTGACTAACTTTGAATCTAGGTCTCTTTATTTCGAAACGGTGAATAACATGAAATATGTTATTTCATTACACAAGTTAAAGCCTTATGATACACAATTTCAAGACCTTAGGGATATATATGAAGATAAACATGTTAACTCTAAAATTGTTTCAAGTAAATTTCCTATTGATACTCTTGCGTTGAAGAAAATTTGGTGGAAATGGAGGACTTTAATGTTGAAAATAATGATGGTCATTTGCTTAATAGAGAAACATTTAACTACATAAGTCCCAAAAGTTATTTATCTTTATCTATTGATTTTTTTATTGGAAATTGTTTTGAGTCTCATGTTGAAATTCCCTTTTCAAAAAATTTACATTCATATAAAAAGGAAATTATTACACGTCATATAAATTATGAGTTTTCATTTAATTCAACTTAGGACTTTGTTGTAACAACTACAACAACCCTAATTTTTTTTCTTTCTAAGAGCTAAATTTTAGGGCCACCTCTTTTAAAATATTAGACATCTATGCTACCTAGTCCGTAAAAAAATTGTTTCTCATACCCTTAAGCTAGGACTACCATGTATGGAAGGTATTTAATTTAGAAAATTAATGAAGGACAAAAGTTGCATCACATCACATGTGTGAAAAGGTCACATCACATGTTTCCATTGCACTACATCACGTGTTTATATTGCAGCACATTGTAACCTTGCAATGGTGTACCAAAACCCTACAACTTACAACATTACAGCATGCTGTCATGACTTTTCATCAAAATTACAGTTGCAATAGTGCAATACATGCACTCACATGGGGGAAATGCTATAAATAGCACCCCCCTCCCATTTCATTTTCACCAATTTTTGTTATTGACTTCTCCTTGCGCATTTGGGCTATGCACTTTTCTAGCACTTTGTTGTTGTACAGATTTGTGTCGCTCCACCTAGAGTGTAACAATCGTGCCACGTTGTAGGTAGGAACTCTTCACCCTACTCCCACAATAATTTTCTATCAGTGAACTAAGTGTTACCTATTGTTGCGCAACAATTCACCTAGATCACCCTTTCATTTCTACATATATATACATATTAACATGAACATTACTAGTCCCCTACAACACTTAACCATTTCCTTTCATATCCCCTTTTTAGCTCACCATGATTTCATAGTGCATCATGTTTTCTCCTTGCATTGTTGCATTACCCTTTTGCACCACACACACCGTATTTCTATATCTTACCCCCCATGTTGCATCACAATTTCACTTTATAGTATAACTTCTAGTATTTTTCTATGACACATTCCTCATGCTAAGCATACAATAAGGTTTTGCGATGCAACATGTAATTCTGATGCAACCCATCTTGCACTACATCATGCATTTTTTGTTATCCCAAACCTTAGTGTTGTGCCACAACACAATATCTTTGTTAGTTTTTGGTATCACTTTGTGATGCACTGCTAAATCACCAACCATCTATGCTACAATGCCTTACTAAGCCAAATCACATTGCATTCATCCTTCCTAGTCAAACTCCCTTCCTTGTGCTACAATGCAGTGCACAACCTTAGATTTCACTAATTTTTTGTGCCACATACCAATATATTATTTCTTTCTAATTCATATATTATAATGAATATCTTTGATCTTCTATTTTTAGTAGATTTGTCATATTTGAGCATATCCTCATTTGAAGATATGGCTCTTGCATAAGGGAGAACTAGAAAAGAACCTACAGAGGAAGGATAAAAAGAAAGTGCTGATGCTTTAGTACTTACATATGTTGACACAAGGTTATTTATTAACAAGTTTATTTGCAACAATTGGTTAGAGATATATAACCTATTCACAAGAAGAGAATACCTTGATGGAGAAGAAAACATCAGTGTCTGTCAGAATGTTAGAAGATCATGGTTATACAAAGTAGTATCTCATCCTATAGTGTTTCTGTGTAGGGAAACTACTGAATGGATAATCAAATGCATTGAGATCAAAGACATTACTATCAAAGACATTCATGGAAATAACATTGCAACACTCAGTTATCCTCAAGTAGTGGAATACTATAAATTTCCTAAACATCAAGTGGCCTTCTTAGTGAGTTGGTATAACAAGTTCAATCTAAGCAACAAAGATATTTTTTAGAGTTAGTGGCAAGACCCCAAAAATTTTAGAAGCAAGGCTGATGGTATTTATAAAACAAAATTACTCAGAAAATCTTATCAAATAGTTGTGTCTATGTGTTGTAAACTTTATGGCAAGTCTACAATAGGGTTCCTTGAAGAGAGTTGGGTGCCACTTATGTATACATGCACCCATGATGGAGTCATATTTAACTGGGCTAAAATAATTGTAGCATCCATTCAAGCTAGGATGACATAGGTCCAAAATCTAAACGATGGAAAAAACCAGAGTTTTATATGACTTCATATTTACTTGATTGGATATGTGCTAGATATGAGTTTGAAATGATGGGGTGGAGATGGAATCTCAACCCTGACAATCAACCAACACATATCTATTGAAAGGAATTGTGGGAAATCCAACATGCATCATCATACACAAAAATATTCGAAGGATTTATTTCATCATTATTCCAAATTCTCTTTGACCATGATTCACATTGTATGTCAGATCGTGCTAAAGAATCATTTCAAGAAGTTGTTGACTAGTTCATCCCATAAGACACAACTTATGTCAGGGTTTTCAGGTCATGGAAGCCACCGCACTAGCTCCCATTGTTTGTAACAGATAAAGAAATTTCGCAAGAGGTTGCATATCATGTAACCACATAAGTTGGTGGGATGATATCATGTTCATAGACAATATCATTGACTTCATACCCATTTTATGTAGGCATGTATTGTATAACGAATTTCAAAGAGGCACATGCTGAAGCTGCATATATAGAGTGTTTCAAGTTTAGAGAGCATGAATTCCATAGATATGACCAACGGGTGTGGTCACATCCCATTGTTCCCAATGTAGGTGCAGGTGGACTTACTCGTCACAAATCAATGAGGACAAGAAAAATTAAAAAAAATGATATAATGTTGTAGAGGCCCTGGGAAACAAAAATGGCTTCGAACTTGCAATAGGAGAACCTTCAAAAGTGAAGGAGGTAAAGGATAAGAAGGCTGCCAAGAAAAGATAAAGAGAAGAAGAAGCAACTAAAAAATAAAAGGAGAGGAAATTAAAATAAGGCCTACAACTAAATAAAGAGAGAGAAAAGAAAGAGAAGGAAGAGGCATAACGAAAAATAAGGGAATAAAGAGAAAGGTTACAAAGGGAAGAAGAAGAAAATAAAACAAGAGGAAAAGTGACTTGAAAGAGAGAGATTAGAAAAACAAGGCTAGGATGAGGCAAGACTAAAAGAACAAGAAGAAAAATAAGCCCAAAATGTAGGAAGTGATGGTTTACCCAACATGGGTATCGATCCATGAGCCTCAATTTAATGCCATTAACAAGAGGTCATTTTCCAATAGAGAAATCAACACTATTGTTGGTGATGAAAATCAAGTTATGAAATTAGAAAGCTTCCACTTCGACATAAATATTAACTAGATTGTCAAAGAAAGGAGGAGATATTTGGCTCAGGAATCAACAAATCCTATCTTGGTGACCACAGAGAGGATCATAGTTTCCAAAATACTAGACAATCCATTGGACATAGCCTAAACAAGAACAACCTTTTCCTTAACAACATAAAAGAATATCAAACATTTAATGGAAAAGGTGAAAGAACAAGACAAAGTCGTAATAGAGGAACACTAGGAAATTGGAAGGCTGTGCAAGAAAAATAAATCTCTATTGGACTTGAGGTCTTGCAAGAAAGATTATTATAATGGAGCATTGGAAGTGAATAAATCGTTATAAGGCATTATGAAGCAACTGTATCAGGAGCTTGGAAAACTTCAGAAGATGGCTTCCATGCTCATATTGGTTCAAGACACAGTTAAAGCATAATGTGTGAAACTAAAGGACACCTCAGCAACCATCATTATAATGCATGTGTGGAGTATAGAACACCCGACTTCACTAGATACTTTTCCAGAAAAAGATAAAATAGGTAGAGAAAGAGATAAATATGATACTAGGATTTCCAATTGAGTTCAAGAAAATATAAAGAAAGATGTGATGAAAACTCTATGCACTTATCAACAACATCACATCATCATGGAGAGGCTAATCAAAGCCAAAAAAATTGTCTCTATCGGAGGACAAGGGGAATTGATTCCCAAAAAAGAAATTGAATGTGAAATACATGAATGATGCATGCACACCATCTAGCTATCACAAAGAATGATATAAAACCAACCAAATAAGCATTGGAACAACAAGTCTTCATGGAGCCCACCTAGGTTCACACCATGCTTACTTCCTTTTCCCAAAAAATCCAAGTTGATATGAAGATAGTGGTGCTATTGACGATGCCAGACCTGGCAACATGTCAAGGGGATCTCCCCAGTAAGAAGTCCTGATTAGACCTCAGATCATTTGGTGTAGGAGTCCCAACAGTGGGTCGTAAGGAAATTCCTTGACCGTGATGTCGCACAGAGGAAAGTAAGATAACTCTATCAATAGCAAGGGTGTGACTGCTGAAGTGAGTCAAGGAAGGTGAATGATAGGTTCTAACACATGGGGGGTATGAGTGCACCCCTTGGCAACCTGTAGCAGTACTCAGCTGGGAAGGGAACACACGAGCGAAAATGCATCACAAGTTGGAAAGAAGGTCAGTCGAAAATCCAAAGTGATGGTTAAACCAACATCAGATCCACAACAAGATTCATATAATTGCATACGAAGCACTTCATACACAAATATGTAAGTTAAACAACATAATTTCTAAGAAACCGGAACAGTCCAACTATAATAACAACATATGCATGAAAAAGTGTTGGATCTGATTATATAAAGACGTGTAAGTCCCAATCATACAATACATCCATGTAACCCTGCTAGCCCCAACAATGGAATGTTATAGTCACATCCATCTGCTCCTCCAAAGAGATGTACTAGCTCTGCGCAGTGGAGAAGCCAAGGCACGTTACAATATTGTCCAATATCTTTCCAAGATAGTTTTCTCAGAAGCTTGGCTGACCAAAGGCCTATATAATGAGCTATGAGGGACTATTTATAGCAAAGGGTGGGGTGACCCTTGACATTTCCATTTGTGACAGTTCAACTACCCTCACGACTCTTCACCTACTCTATGACTATTACATCCAACTATTGACACTTGACTTACACTTGACATGACTCAACATTACAATGCACATGTACTCATGTGAGACAACATGGCTTGAGAAAGCCATGCAAGACATCACTGACACTCGGTCCACTGTGATGAGACCAACTCTGACATGCTTGTGATGGTGAAGGTGGTGAGATGATGCCAAGCCTGGTCGTATGTGATGGTGTGCATGCACCTCATGGTGACATATTGCTGAAGCGAACTCTTGCCTATGTTGCAACCAGTGTATTGGTTCAGCTCCTTCATCCAACTCGTCTGCTAACATGCACATGGTCTTCTTGGGTGTGGCTGAACCGACAACACATTGATGCATAATGTCCATGTTGATCCTCAAGTGTGTGCTAGTGGTCATGCGCATCGACTTGTCGAAGTACATGTTCAGCTCCAGATGGACTTGCTTCTTGTCGTCAACTTGGTGGGTGTGTTGAATGGGTTGGATTGCATGTGTGCACACAATGACATGCATATTGCTGAATCTCTTGCATGTGATCAACAACATTGCTCACCATGTCTACTCTGTGTTAGCTATTGGGATGGATCTTTAACTTGTAAGGCATAGTTTCATTCGTGAGTACATGTTGCACCCATTGTTGTTCCTGTTCCTATTGCATCTCATTGGTCTGTCTATGCAACTTCATGTTCTTCTTGAGTTGCTGCTTTATCACATGCAACTCCTTCTTTGTTCCATTCTCTGTCTTCGCACAATCTTCTTGTCGCATCGTCACCTCATAGCCCGAATCTCCAAATTTTCTTCCATTATCAGTGGATCTGCTTGATCTTGCAACTTTGTTCCACCTCTATGTTGTAAACAACCTTCCACTTGTATTCATTGCATTCATTGCGTTCATTGTTTTCGATGCATTCACTGGATTTGCTACGTTCGATATGCTGCCTTCAACTGTTGTTCATGATCCTGCTTATTGTTATACCTTGATGTTCTTGTCTATGAACAACTTGATATCTTCGTGAGTAGGTAAGCTCATAGACATTTGATCGACTACATCTCCAAGCGTGATTTGAACGGTGTCTTCGACTTTTCCCTCTTAGAAACCATTGTACCTGCACTACTGATAGGCAGATGGACACCTACAATACCTGGAGACGGACTGATTTGCAACATACCTGTGTGACTGATCATGAAGGTTGCGTAGTTTCGGTCAAGAGGTCGGGAGACTAACTGCAAATACTGCACGAGGCATAATCTGGGCTACTGGGATACTGAAAAACTGCTGGAACTACGTAATACATAGTCCAATCTGGCTACTGACTGTTGGAATTACGCAATGTGCAATCTCAGCTGGCAATGGTTGTAGGCTCAGTGACAACATTACAAAATTTTCTTGGCCAATAGTCACTGTCCCTCAGTATTGCACAAAGAAGGTCTGGGGAAAAGCTGTTGGGTAGAAATGTGCATTTATGGAGAGGAAGGTAGAGCCTTCCCTCTCAGGGCTGCGCAATGTTGTCTAGTGAGGCAAGGTTCAGACCAAGGTTGGCCAAAATCGTCGACGAGCAATTGAACATGAATGTGAATGTGAATGCATGTTGATACTCAATGTAAGCATAAGTGAATGATCATGCATGCAAATGGTGGATGATAGATTTAGAAAATGGAACAACATGCATGTCAGTGAGGTGAGTCCCCGAATCGACGACTCCTCACAAAAAACAGTTTCATGCATGCGACAACAATGAGATGTTGATGAAAACTGAAATGATGCTAGGAAAAGCTGATATACATGTAAATGACAACAAGCGTTAAAAGAAATCAAGCAAACAATACTCATACAAGGAAATTTCAAAAAGTGACATAAATGCAACACAAGGCATGGGAAGCGGGCTTACCCCAAAACAACTGAGCTAAATATACCGACTGCTCTTAAATGTGATGTGGGATGTTAGAGCTACAAGGTTGATGTGAGGAATGAGATCTGCGGTGTTCGGTTGATGAGTTGCGATAACATCGAGGTTGTGATGCACATGCCACAAATCTAGGGAAAGCGACACTTGGTGGGAGGTTTCTGAAATGATCTTTGCATGTAACCTCCACTTGCTAAAAATAGATCCCTAAAATAAGGGATGCCTTTGCATGCTGCCTTGGGAGAAGACCCATGCATGCAAGTTTTTTTTGCTCGGTCCCAGAGGGAACTAATCAACTCAACTGCACATGCAAGAGGTTGTTCGACTGCTTGAAGGAAATGCGCATTTCTGGTTGGGAGCTGGGATGATTTCCCAGGAGATTTGCACAATTTCTGGGTAGAGCAGCTGATTGTTGCCTAGATTTGCACAAATTTTGGGATGAGAAGCCCTACTGGGTAAAATTGTGCAATTCCTGCTGGGAATGTTGATTGGCCGAATTGCACAATTTTGGAGCCCAACAGGCTACCAGTCAGGATTGCGCAATTTCTGGAGGGAAGGTTGGTTTCCCTCCATAATTGTGCAATTTCTTGGGGGAGCTGCTCAGCCTGCAGCTGGACCAAGTCTGGGTGATCAGCCTGTGAGGGGAATGCATCGAGCTGTGATCGACAGGTTGCCTTTGTGCAATAAAAAACTAAAGCTTGTGTACTTGACAATGCAAGACAATATGTTGTGCAAGGTTGGTAGGGAGGCTCCAAAACGGGCTAAGGCAAAATTTTGGAGGGTGGTTGTAGCCGCTACAACACTTGGTGATGCACTGGTAGAACTCCAGCTCTTTGAATGGACCTTGTTCATGAAAAGAAAGTCTAACACTTCTGGAATTATTGTTCAGTTCTCAACTCATCTTGGCTTCACACTAGCTTGATTGTAAGATGTAGCATCTGCCAAGCCCTTGGGTGATTGAAACACATTCCAAGCCAAAGAAACACAGTCGTTTCAATTGGTGTTGAGGGGTATATAGGTGCACAATCAGTATAGTCGTCAGAGTCTTAGTTTCATCTCTGGTGTTGCTCCACTGCCAGCAGGCCTTGACAGTACCCAGGTGGAGTCACATAGGAACACAAGCATGGCTCCACTGCCAGCGAGCCTAGTCATTACCCTGGCGGAGTTACTTGCATCACCTCCCTGCGTAGGAAGCCTTTCTCTTCTTTCACCTTATTCATTTTTCATTTTTCATTTTTTCACTTTTCATTTTTTTCATTTTTCATTTTCCACCTTGCATAACACTTATTCATTTCAGAGGCGGAAGAGGGATCTTGACTTATTGAGATCAGAAGAGGTTGTTCTAGAAGAGAAGTAGTTTATTGTATCTCTGATGTGCCTGTTATGGTTTTTCCCCTCACCTTACTCTACTTGACTGAGTTGACAAGGGTTAACCCAAAAATAACTGACTAGAGAAGGTGACATTAGTTAGCGCGCAAAGGTTGTGTTTTCACCAAGGTTCACTTCAAACAATATGTATTTTCCTTTGACATATCATGGACTAAAAGTAACAAGCTCTTCATATAGAGGCAAGATGACAGATAACCAATTAGTGATAGTTGTACAAGCCATCTTGTACTTTACCTAGCTCACTTCTAGAGTCATACATGATTTCATGCGAAATTGACCTACGAATGAAACAAGCGAACTAACAAACAACAAAGCAAAGCAAGAGCATAAGCGAAAGTGAAAGAAAGGCAAGTAAGCAAACAAACCAACAAAAAATGCATGTAAGCAAACAAGCATGCAAGAAGACAACTGAAAGAAAATATTACTCCTACACTAATGGTGCATGAGCCTGATCACGTGAAGTGATATTTCCAATGCAGCCACCGATGCATTGGTTGACCCATGTTGGTGAAGGTTTGGTCTGTGAGAAACCCAGTTGTGAACCATCAAGCAAGAAAGATACAACAATGAAGAAAACCACACTTCGCGTTTGACAATTCCCACAGGACATAAGTGAGTGCAAGTGCATGACACGTAGTCTGTGGACTTATCACAGTGTTGTGTGACACTGCATGCAACTTTGAAGCACAAGCACACTCTTAACTAAGACATACAAGCAAACAAAAGAAACAAAGATAACTTGTGTCGCGAATGAGTGCTTGCAATGTAAGATTCCTCTAATGCATGAGCGATGGGATTGTGTAGTTCGAGTGGAGGAAGTGTGATCTATGTGTGAGATGGATCTTCAATGCATACAGATGAGTGATGAGGAGCCTTGGGTGATTGAACAGTTTCATGATCGGAAGTGAGACTGACCCCAAGAGAGTGAGGGCCTGACATAACCATTAGCTCGGGCTGAAGTGCCTCAACAGTCTTGGGTGTTTCAACTTCATCATCAAATAGATCATCATAAACCGGTGGCTTCGAAAGATCAATTGTGATAGATTCATGATCATGATCAAATATGGAAACAAATGGGCCGTGGCCACCACCATCAGAAAAATCAATGAATTCATCGACATCCTCATGATCAGATGAATCAAATAGAGGGGTAGATGAAAAGTGAACAAACTCATCCTTTGTGTTTCTAGAAAAAATAGATGAAAGATCAAGTGGATTTTCAATGAATAGCTTATTCTATACATTATCGAATGATGGGCCAACATCCAGTGAGTCCTGCGAGTGATCAATAATGGGTGCATCCATGGATGAAGACACACATGCGAAATCATGAATGGCAAGTTCACCAAAGATGTTAGGAGAGAACAGAGGGGGCTCAGACAAAAGGGAGTCATCCTTCGCCGAATGTTGATGCTCAAGCTCCCACTCATACGCTTCATGAATGACAACGCATGTTGGTTGTGCAACACCAACTCCGTCAATGGGTTGTTCCTCGTTGGCAACAAATGAAGAGTCTAGAATGGACGAACAAAAGACAACATCATCTGGAGGAACACCCAAGTGCGAAGATGGAGGTCGTAGAATAGAAGGCATATGAGAACTCAAAGGACTCACAACCAAATCTGCGCGAAAATTGAGTGAAGTGATGCTGGGAGGATATGAGAACTGAACAAGTGTGTGAGCATGATCTTCAACATCACTAGGAACTAATGGGGTTGTTGAATGAAAGAAAGGCAGGTAGTCAGTCGACACAGTGACCGCATCCCCATGAGATTGCGCAGCTCCATCAGTGAAGAATGTTGAGTGAGGCATGATCTCAAGATTCTTCTTGGGACGGGTAGATTTATTAAGGCAATACTCAAAATGGTCCCAAAGATAAGAAAATTTCATCTGGCTCCTCAGAGCTTGAAACTGCAAGTTACGAAAGTGCTGCCAAAAATCAATAAGCGATTCATGTAGAGACCTCCATTGTTGTAATAGTTTTCAGTCAAGATGGTCTGGATCAAAATGATAGAAAGTGTCTTCAATAAGATCACAGAAGTGCTCAAGCAAGTGCATGCTATCAGCTGTTAGGCTGAGTAGCCAACGACGTGCAGATTCGTGAAGTGTGTGTGAAAGAAACAAGCTGGCTTGTTCGTCAGAACAACCATCTTCCTCATGAAGCATGGAAAGAAAGGCATGTAAGTACTCAAGCTAGGCCACTTTTCCTTCACCATCATACGTGAAAGTGTACAAGAGATCAAAAAAATCCCCAGTGATGGAGTGATCTTCACGATTCGAAAAACATTGTGAGGGAAGAAGAGTGCAAGAATACATGAAAGGTATGCAAAGGTTCAAAACTGGATGAGAGGACATAGCTTGTCATCTGGCCCTCCTTCTAGCGCCATAAATGTTGACAGTGCTGGACCCACCAACATGTCAAGGTATCTCCTCGGTAAGAAGTCCCAATTAGACCTCAGACCATTTGGTGTAGGAGTCCCAGCAGTGGGTCGTAAGGAAATGCCTTGACCGCGATGAGACATAGAGGCAAGTAACATAACTCTGTTAGTAGAAAGGGTGTTATTGTTGTAGTGAGTCAAGGAATGTGAATGAGAGGTTCTAACACATGGGGGATGAGATGAGTGCGCCCCTTGGAAACTTGTAGTAATACTTAGCTGGGAAGGGAACAAACGAGCGAAAATGCATCACAAGCTAGAAATCAGGTTAGCAGGAAATCCAAAGTGATGGTTAAACCAACATCACATCTACAACAAGATTCACATAATTTCATATGAAGCAGTTCATACACAAATATGTAAGTTAAACAACATACATTGCTAAGCAACTGGAACAATCCAACTACAATAACAACATATGCATGAAAATGTGTTGGCTCTTATTATATAAAGAAGTGTAAGTCCCAATCATATAATACATCCATGTAAACCTGCTAGCCCCAACAATGGAATGTTACAGCCACATCTACTTGCTCCTCCAAAGAGATGTACTAGCTTTGTGCAGTGGAGAAGCCAAGGTGCGTTACAATACTGTCCAAGCTCTTTCCAAGATAGTCTTATCAGAAGCTTGGATGACCAAAAGCCTATACAATGAGTTATGAGGGACTATTTATAGCAAAGGGTGGGGTGACCCTTGACATTCCCTTTTGTGATAGTTCAACTACCCTCATGACTCTTCACCTACTCTATGACTGTTACATCCAACTATTGACACTTGACTTACACTTGACATGACTCAACATTACAATGCACATGTACTCATGTGAGACAACATGGCTTGAGCAAGCCATGCAAGACATCACTGACACTCGGTCCACTATGATGAGACCAAATCTTTGACATGCTTATGATGGTGAAGGTGGTGAGCTGATGCTAAGCTTGGTCGTCTGTGATGGTGTGCATGCACCTCATGGTGACATCTTGTTGAAGTGAACTCTTGCCTCTATTGCAATCGATGCATTGGTTCGGCTCCTTCATCCAACTCATTTGCTAACATGTACATGGTCTTCTTAGGTGTGGCTGAACTAGCAACACACTGATGCATAGTGTCTGTGTTGATCTTCAACTGTGTGCTAGTGGTCATGTGCATCAACTTGCTGAAGTACATGTTCAGCTCTAGTTGGTCTTGCTTCTTGTCTTTACCTTGGTGGTGTGTTGAATGGGTTGGATTGCATGCATGCACACAATGGCATGCATGTTGCTGAATCTCTTACATGTGATCAACAACACTGCTCACCATGTCTGCTCCGTGTCAACTGCTGGGATGGATCTTTAACTTGTACGGGCATAGTTTCATTTGTGAGTGCATGTTGCACCCATTGTTGTTCCTGTTCTTACTGCAACTCATTGGTATGTCTGTGCAGCTTCATGTTCTTCTTGAGTTGTTGCTTCATCACATGCAACTCCTTCTTTGTTCCACTCTCTGTCTTTGCATAATCTTCATGTCGCACCATCACCTCATAGCCTGAGTCTCCATTGTTTCTTTCATTATTAGTGGATCTGCCTGATCTTGCAACTTTGTTCTGCCTATGTGTTGTCAACAACCTTCCTCTTGCATTCATTACATTCGCTACGTTCACTGTGTTCGCTGCATTCACTACGTTCGTTGTATTCACTGCGTTTGTTGCAATAACTGTGTTCACTGCAATCGTTGCATTCGCTGGAGTTGTTGTGTTCACTGCAATCACTGCGTTCACTGTAATCGTTGCATTTGCTGCAATTGTTGCGTTCACTGCATTCACTGTATTTGCTGCATTCGGTATGTGGCCTTCAACTTCTGTTCATGATGCTGCTCGCTGTGATATTGTTGGGAACAGGATCCCGCAAAGGGCAGTTTTGGGGCTAAAAGCCCATATTTTGGTCAAATTTTGTAAGAAACATGTAAAGACTCCACATTTTGTGGTTGTGGAGTGCGTAGGTATTATAAGTCTCAAAGAGTTGTTCATCCTTAGTTTTGTAAAGTAAATTCAACTATAAGAGATCTACCCATGGTCCGTGGACCATGGGATTGTATAAAAAGAGCTAAGCTCTAAGTAATTTTGGAGGCACACAATGTAAGAGAGTCATAGCTCTAAGGTAAGAAGTCTAAGTTTTCGGGTCATAACATAGGTAGAGGCTCTGCAGCTGAGTGCGTAGAGGCCCAGGGTGGAAGTCCACAGCTGAGTGTGCAGACCCCTACAGTTGTGTGCGCATGGTGAATAAAGTCTATAATTACTTGGAAGAGATTAATAAAGAGAAGTATTCTACAATTTCTATGTCTTTGTTCTGATTAATGCATATTCTCAATTTATGTATGAATTTCCTTTGTAATGCTTATGTGATGCGCGAATGTGTATGATTATGTTGGATAACTGAACGCATATAAAAATATCTGTTTACGTGGTGCTAAGTATGAGTAACCAATAAGATAAGAAAGACACTTGGAATAATTTAGGAATCTACATGGTACGCTGCCTTGGCAGCACAAAAGGGTATAGATCAAGGGTTAGGGTTGCGTGAAGGACAGTCGAGCCCTTTCGTGGAGGTATTGAAGGATGGAATAGAGGGCTCGATTGGAAAGCCCTAGAGTGAAGCGACCTGCATGAAGGTAGGAATAAAGGGAACTAAAGCGACATCATGACCATCTCAGGGTGTGGAAACTTGGTTCCAGCATCCCCCCATACTGCTTTAGGTGAGACATCGATTTATGCTCTGCGGGCTGATGCTAAAAGGGCTAGTAGTGTAGGGATTTGTTTGGTTAATTAATGTTGAACCTGGGTCAGGCCCCCTCAAGCCTACAAATATCTTGATGTTCTCGTCCACGAACAACTTGATATCTTTGTGAGTAGGCAAGCTCATAGACATTTGATCAACTGCATCTCCAAGCGTGATCTAAATGGTGTCTTCGACTCTGCCCTCTTGGAAACCATTGTACCTACACTTCTAATAGGCAGATGGACACCTGCAATATCTGGAGACACATAAAAAACCATGGCAAGCAATCTGTCAGTCGAAAACCAAACTAAACTTGAGGATTGACTTGCAACATACCTGTGTGACTAATCATGAAGGTTGCGAAATTTTAGCCGAGAGGTCGGGAGACTGACTACCAAGACTACAGGAGGCACAGTCTGGGCTACTGAGACATTGACTGACTGCTAGAACTGCACAATGCACAGTCCAATCTAGCTGCTGATTGTTGGAATTGCATAATGCGCAACCTCAGCTGGCAATGGCTGTAGGCTTAGTGACTACATTGCACAATTTTCTTGGCCAGTAGTCACTGTCCCTCAGGATTGCACAGAGAATTCCTAGGGAGAAGCTACTGGGCAGAAATGTGAATTTATGGAGAGGAAGGTAGAGCCTTCCCTCTCAAGATTATGCAATGTTGTCTAGTGAGGCAGAGTCCGGGCCAAGGTTGGCCAGACTCGCCAACGGGCAACTGAACACGAATGTGAAAGTGAATCCATGTTGATATTGAGTGTAAGCATAAGTGAATAATCATGCATGGAAATGGTGGATGATAGATTCAGAAAATGGAACAACATGCATGTGGGTGAGGTGAGTCGCCGAATCAACAACTGTTCATGAAAAGCAGTTCCATGCATGTGACAATAGTGAGATATTGAAGAAAACTGAAACAGTGCTAGGAAAAGATAATATACATGTAAACAACAACAAGAGTTCAAAGAAATCAAGAAAACAGTACTCATACAAGCGGAAACACAAAAAGTGACAAAAATGAAACACAAGGCGTGGGAAGCGGGTTTACTACAAAACAACTGAGTTGAATGTACCGACTG
Source organism: Pinus tabuliformis (assembly GCA_031772625.1). NCBI lineage: Eukaryota > Viridiplantae > Streptophyta > Pinopsida > Pinales > Pinaceae > Pinus > Pinus tabuliformis. The sequence continues at coordinate 813,597,672 of CM062816.1, read as the reverse complement.
CTCCTAGATGTGATGTGGGATGTCAGAGCTACAACGTTGATGTGAGGAATGAGCTCTATGGCACCCAGTTGATGAGTTTCGATAACATCGAGGTTGTGATGCACATGCCACAAATATAGGGAAAGTGACACTTGGTGGGAGGTTTCTGAAATGATCCTTGCATGTAACCTCCACTTGCTAAACATAGATCCTTGAAACAAGGGATGCCTTTGCATGCTGCCTTGGGAGTAGCAGCCCATGCATGCAAGTTTGTTTTTCTTGGTCTCGAAGGGAACCGGTCAACTCAGCTACACATGCAAGAGGTTGTTCGACTACTTGAAGGAAATGCGCATTTCGGGTTGGGAGCTGGGCTAACTACCCAAGAGATTTGTGCAATTTCTAGGCAAAGTAGCTGACTACTGTCTAGATTTGCACAAATTCTAGGCTTAGCAGCCCTGTTGGGTAAAATTTTGCAATTCCTACTGGGAGTGTTGACTGGAAGAATTGTGCAATTCTAGAGCCCAGCAAGTTGCTAGTCAGGATTGCGCAATTTCTAGAGGGAAGGCCGCTTGCCCTCCAGAATTGTGGAATTTCTGGATGGAAGGCTGGTTGCCTTCCAAAATTGCGCAATTTCTTGGGGGAGCTGCTCATCCTGTAGCTGGACCAAGTTTGGGTGATCACCCTATGAGGGGAATGCATCGCGCTGTGATCGATAGGCTGCCTTTGTGCAAGAAAAACATTGAAGCTTGTGTACTTGATGAAGGAAGACAAGATATTGTGCAAGGTTTGTAGGAAGGCTCCAAAACGGGCTAATGAAAAATTTTGGAGGGTGGCTGTAGCCGCTACAACAAGTGCCTAATACCTTCGAATATGAATTCACTAATTGGGGGCTAATTTAAAGAAATTTTTTTTCTATTAAAACAAAATACAAGGCTTGGCAAGACCATATGATCCAAGATTTACAATTTCAAGTGAAATCCTTGTTAGTTTTAGAGTTAAGCTCATGATAGGTGTTTATTTTATTTATTTTGAATTTTAATGTAATTATGTAAAAGGAAATAAAATTAGAAATTAAATAAAATTAGAAATTTCTCATGAGGGTAGGTGAAGAGTCATGGAAGGTGAAAGGTCACCTTATTTCTAGAAATATATCCCTTTAGGAAAGAGATATGAGCTTTCGATTTTAGAATCTTGGATCATTCTTGAAGGGGAGAAGCTTGTGATTACTGTGAGGATTAAGTTTTAGCTTTATGCACTCCCATTATTGGGTTTCTTGAAGATAATTTGTGATTTAGAATATAATGTTTCAACACTATCACTCAGAAGCCTGAAGGGCGACAATAATAATTTTCTATCATGTGCTATAATATGTTGTAAGTTTTTTCATTATTGGTGTTTGGTATTATATTATTGTTCCACACTTGTTGTAGGTTAGTAAACTATTTTTTTAACTAAAAACTTCCATCTTTGTAAGAATTTCTTGCTGATTTTTATAGGCTTTCATGTTGGTTGTTAATTGCAATTTTGTTTACAATTAATAGCTAATATAATTTAGCCTTGATGTCTCTTAATTAAATAAGTATATCACTCTTTCTTTAAGGTTCATGTTTATTTACAAATTTGCTATAAAATTCTTCATATAAATTCACTTAAGGTATTTTAAAAAAAGATGATGAGTCACTTGCATACCATCAAGGGATTTATTTGGGTTTTCCTTTCATAGTTCCTTTGTGCCAATTTTAACTTTCATAAAGCATAAGATGGAAGCCAAGACAATAATTTGGATGGGACTCTAATTCCAAATGGTTTGAAGTCTAATTGGGGCATCATACCATAAATATCCCCTTAAGACTATACGTGATGCATTCAATACCATCAATAGTATTTTTGGTTCTAGAGGGAGGGAAACCATTGTATGGCTCATAGGTTTCCTCATATTTATCATTATGAAGTTTCAAGTCAAGATAGTAATCAACGCATTTCCTCTTAAGATAACCCTAAGCTTATTGAAAATTATAACCTTGAATATCCTGATCCAAGGAGTGGTGAACATTTATACGTGGTCTCATAAGACAACTTGAGATCTCTTAGACGTTTCACCCGTGCTTATGCAAACTAAATCATGATATTTCATATTGTTGGCATACTACCACATATACATGCTCTAATATGATCGAAAACTTCTGAAGTTGTGTTGGGAGACTCTATTGAAGATTTGGTTGATTTGTATTTAGTAGATTTAGTTGAATCTATTGAAAAACCTCATCTATTTTCTCCTCCTAGTGAGGAAGATTAAGAGCCACAAGGTGGTAACAAATATGAAAGAGAAGAAGAGAATACAATTTTATATAGTGAATAAAATTTAGATAATACAATGGCTAGTAATAAACTTGCATGGATGGTCCAAGGGGCCTTGAATCTTCAAGATATTCTACATGATTTTCCTCAACATCCCAAAAATCTTCTTCTTAAGTTTGATCTAGACAAATCTATCACTACAGAAGACCATATTCAAAGTTTTTACTTGGCCTTGCTTTTAATGAATGTCCAACATGAAGATATGGAATGTTGATTGTTTCCATTTACCTTTGAGAATAAGGCTACCACATGGTATTACAATCTTCCTGTAGGAACTATTTCCAATTGGGATTAATTCCAAAGGTTTTTTATGAGCAAATTTGGGGAGGAGAAAACACCTTCCACATTATTGAGAGAGTGTCTCTCCTTAAAAATGGAGAAAAAATAAAAGGTAAAGGATTTCAATTAATGATTCACTACCACCTTAAACAAGTTTTCCAGAAATGATGCTCCTCACGATGCAATAAATGTATAATATTGCACTTCAACCCTTATTTCCGAATCCAAAGAAATGTTTGTTAAAAGGGAAAATAAGGTTACACTAATAGTGAACTTTACTGAAGCAATGGAAGTAGAAAAAAACTGATCTCTATTGGTGTCCGCCACTCGCAAGAAGAATCAAAGAATAGTAGGAAGACACCTCAACCAACCACAAGTAAGGCCTTTGAGAAAGAAACCAGTGATCTCAAAAGTGTAGTTAAAATGGTTAAGAAGTTAAGAAATGAAGTGGTATTATAGCATCAATTAGCACTCCTGTAGACTTGATGCTCTTGTATGGCCTTGAACAACCTTTTCCCATGTAGACTTGATCCTTTATTAGAAAACAATATTTCAAATTCCATACATGAATCTTCCCATTCAAAAGCATTTACATATGTGGGTTCTATAACTGCATACTTGCATATACCTTTTAAATATGAAAAAATAAAATATTATTCTATTTTTCGGGCGGGGTTCACTAGTTTTACCGAGAGCCCACCTATAGGAACCCATACCACAATTGAATTAACTAATTTCAGGTGGTATATATACACACCTTGGGCAAGCCTAAAGGACATAAGAGAAGGGCTATCGACATTATACCCATTTTTCTCCTAGATCAAGTTTGATTTTCCCATGCCTTTTACACTCCTAGTATCCATGGAAACCCTTGTTTCCTTCGTGGAGATGTTCACCATCATTATAGCATCTCCTTGTATTTTTTAGAGAGGTTGTCCTCATGGCTCAGGCTGGACGGATCGGGAGGAAGGCTTCATCGATGCTTTGGCTTGTATCAGCTTGTACCTTTCTTGTACCTATTGCTGATGATCAATAAAGAAGCTCATGTCTTGTTCTTGATATTTTATTATCTCATGAATAGAAATTTCCATGTTTATATATGATGATGTAATATATTTTAAGTATGCACATTGAATTATATATATCATGTATATGCTTCTCTGAATTGATTTGCAGACCTGCTTGATTTTGGAGGAAGTAGATGGTTTGGACCCTATGGGAACATCATCAAATGTAGGACCTCAGGGTAAGTTTCCAAGTCCACATTTAATAATTCACATGTTTGGCACATTTGCTTGACTGCTTCTTGTTGATTTTCTTGTTCTTCTATATTGAGGTTGTCAACCCTTACCTTAGGGAACTTTTCCTTCCAATATAATTGGTGAATTTGCTGGAGAATACCATTAAGTATTTCCTAGAAGGGTTGTAATTCTTTGATATGGGTTTTTGGTTTGCTATTTCTTGTTGTTTATAGCCTTCTTGACTCCTTTGCAATCTCGTCAATCAGCCTGATCTCTCGGATCAGGATTGTATTTTATTTTTTCACTAGTTTTCCATTTATATGCTCTTTTTATTGTATACGTAAGTGTACATACGCATTTCATTCTGAAGAAACCCACATATACAATAGTTTATTCCGAAACAATTGCGTACATACATGTTTCTGGAACTACACAGTGACGTAAAGATTGAAAAAATTGAATTTTTTCTTTTATGTCTCTTTTTGGGTGTTTGGACTTGTTTTCTTGTGTCTTTTTTGTTTGAATGAGGCTTGAAATCATTCTTTTAGTAGCTGTTGTCGATCCTTTCCATATATTTGGTGAAAATCCTATGTCAAACTAGGGTTTGTGATTTTTGAAGCTTAATTAAAATTGGATTTCAGACTTTCTTTGGGAAGTTTCTGTCTGTTCTGTGTTGTTAGGACAGTTGGTTGCTCTTGCAACTTGCTTATAACCCATTTTTCTTGATTACTTATTTTAAATTCTTGAAGTTGGCTTGTTTTTGCTTTTCATTAGTTGTTTGAGAAAAGTGTTTGCAATTCTTGGGTAAACAAGAGATTTTAGTTCTCTAAAGTCTTTCTCATTTCTAGAATTTCCTGTATCTTCTTGACCAAATCACTTGAGTTATTTTTGTCTCTTATTCACATTAGAATTTTAATTTTTGGGATTACTAATGGCTAGTGAGATTTGAGTCTCTTTCTTGTTGTTGGTGTTGAATCTGATACTTTCTTTCAATTTCTGAAACTTGTAGTTTTTAAATATTTTAAATAAAAAGAAAAAAAATTATTTGTTGTTTTTGTAGTCTCTTTGGTTTTGGAAAATGTGTAGAAATTCCCACTGTAGATCACCTGATAATGCAATGTACTAAAGCAATATACTATATCTACTTCCACAAACAAAACTTGCGGAATCTTTATCAATTTGAGCATGATCAATTAAGAACACATATAACAGAGAATGAGAATTCAATCACACATGAACACAGAAGAATAACCTGGGGAAAGCCTCAGCTAAAAACCCCTATATTTGTATATCAAACAAGTGGAAACATATTAGAGATTACATAAAGCTTTAGCTCAAAAGCTATCCAGCTCTCAGTACAATCCCTCAACACAACTCACAGACTGAATAGACACAACATATGCCTTCCTTCAATCCTCCAAGCCTCCTATTTCCTTACGCAGTTTCTTTTGGGGTCCAGAAGCTGCCACCTATGTGAAATTACCTCACAAACACTCACTAAACTTTGATCTAACTGTGCAATCCACCAAGTAATAAATTCCTTCTGCATGCAAGAAATATCCTCATGGAAATATTCTTGCCACTGATAGTACATTGTCCCATCATCTGATCTCAACTAGGTCTCTGACTGAACTGACATACATGAGTTATTTATGAGAGAATATTCAGTTATCTGAAGTACACTAGTTACATGCATGCATGCATTAACTAACTGAACTCACAATTAGTTCCTCCATTTGTTGGAACTAATCTAACTGGACTTAACTCAGTTAACTGAGCTAACTAATTACAACTCAACCTTATCTCCTTAATTGATGGATAACTTCCTCAATCAAAGGGATAACTGTTGCATGTCTCCACATAGAATTCATGTTTGATTTTCTCCAACTAATTAACTCAGGATGAATTAATTAATTATTTTTCAAACAACTGCTAAGATCAAATTCGAATTTTAATTCTCAATTTTAGTTCAGGGACTAACTAAAATTGGATTGTATCCCAAAATGCTATTTATAGCATTGCTAATTTTATCACTTCTATATTTAACATTTCTTGTTGCTATTTTCAACACTAATGGCTAGTGATATTTGAGTCTCTTTCTTATTGTTGGTGTTGAATCTGATACTTTCTTTCAATTTCTGAAACTTGTAGTCTTTAAATATTTTAAATAAAAAGAAAACATTTTATTTGTTGTTTTTGTAGTCTTTTTGTTTTTGGAAAATGTGTGAATTCTTATTATAAGGTTAAAAGTCCTTCTTTCTTTGAGGAGTGCTCTTTATCTTGGTATTTTCTTCTCCTTACGATGTGATTAATCCAGAAGACTTTTCTCTAGATTTATTTCATGTCAAAACACTATCAATTGCACTTCCATTTCTCTATGTCTTAAATAACAACCAATTAAAATAAGCGCTTAGTTAAAATGAACTAAAATTTTTATTTTTTTCATACTAACATTAATTAGTCTAGGGCATTAGGGCCTTGGAATAGGTGGGTGGAGAGCAAACTCTATAAGGCTACTTGAACTGAAAGTATAGAACTTTACTAAAGAGTGTAAATCTAGTTTCATTAAGCTATCCGAGAAATCTCTTCTAACACATGAGTTAAGCACAAGGACGTGTGAAGATAAGGAAAGAGAGATACCTCCTCGCCTACTTGTTTGATCACGTGCCCATGATTTTTCCACTTGAATTCAGATTACGAACAGGTGACCTTAGTTTCCTTTCCTAGGGACCACACAGGTGACTCACTTACCGCCATGTCGACATTGGAGATCCTTCAGTCGTGCCCATCTCAAAAGAAATCTCTACTGACTTCTTTGAGCACAGTAGATCCTTCCGACGATGATTTAATTGTCTTCATAGTTGATACATCAGAACATCCCCCATTACCTTCATCCATTTCTTTCCAGATATCAATCCGAGTCCATAACGCCATCATCTCGTAATGCATTATTGACGTAGGTGCATCCACCTATGTGATGTCTGCTGCCATTTGCAAACAACTTAAGTCACCTGAGCTGTCGCCATCCACCATCACTTTGTGTGCTTGGGACGGTCACTCCTCCCAACCTCTCAGCATGTATCACAACTGTCCAATGACTCTTACAGGCAAGACTGTCCATGTCGACATTAAAGTTATTAATTCCCTTTTAGATTACAACATTCTCCTAGGTCATAGTTACACATATGCCATGTCAGTCATCGCATCTGTGGTTTTCCACAATATGTGTTTCCCCCATGAAGGGAAGATCATCACCATTGATCAGTTGACTTACTACGAGCCGACATCCGTGACCTCCCTCGAGTCCATTATCTCATTAGTGTTAGATAAGAAGTCTTCAACTTCTCTTACCATTGTTTCACCCGGACTCTACAAATATTCCTCATTGTTGGGTGCTTTCCCTAGTCCTCCCTCTCTCATCTCAGAGCCTAACTCTTTGAGTGTTTTCATGTTACAAGTGTCACAGGCTTCTCTCAAGTAGTCTGGTACATCTGATCAACAATCAGCTCCTCAGCACCCCACTGTTACCCTCTCAGTCGAACCATGTGGATCCAACCCACAAGACCTCCTCCATTTGTGGGTGCCTCTCCTACATTCCAACCAAGAACTATTCCTCGAGGTCTCAACCATATGGGAGCTATTCCACCAGGACATTACCCTGCAGGCCAGATACCTTTCTTGTTTCCTCCTCCATGAATCTTTTCTGTCCTTGTCATGGCTTCGCAAGTCCTCCCTAATATGACTTTGGGGATCCTAGTATGGTACATTGACCCCCCTGCAAGAACTCTGCCTGGATAGCTAAGACATTATCATTCTTTGACCCTAGTTCAACCAGTCCCTATGGCCCCTGCTGTTGCTCTAGTTTCATCACAACCTCAATAGGAACCCACTCCTGTTGTGAAAGCATATGGATAGGGGGGCAAATCCAAGAGGAAGAAACTAAGGACAAGGCTCCCCAAGCTCCTCCAGCCCCCAAGGCCCCAAATCTGTTACCTTTGTGCACTTTGTGTAAAGCTGTTGGACATGCCACCAATAATTGTCCTGAACTCTCTTATCTCAAGCCTTTGGTTCATGAAACATTCCCTGAGTCAAATATCCTTGAATTCCATGTTAACTTACGAGGTGCACCCAAGAAACTCAGAACATTATGCACAAATCACCCTTGTGCCTTGTGTAATCATCATGGTCACTACTCCCATTGTTGTCCTCATCTCGACGAATTTCGTGATTTCCTTGAGGCACTTCGTGAATACGAGACCACTCATAGTGGAACACCTACTCCTCTACCCATGGATTCTAGTACCACTAGTAAACTAGAACAGGGGGGCTCTAGTCCCACCATTGTGATCCCTCCCCCTGATGTCAAGATCACTGACACCATGGGCCATATCTTTTACCTGTCGCCATCCTTGATTTCTTCACAAGAAAACCTTTCTGAGGTTTCTGTGCATGCTTCTATCAAACCTCTTTCTACATAATCCCAGGTCTCAACATCTGTATATCCTCCATCTACTAGATTGTCATCTACCAGTCAAGATGATGTGTATGTGAACCTTGTTTCTCAAGTTGATGCTCCAGGTACCATCGCCACTTCATGTAGCCATTCTTCCTCTCATCGACCCATATTCCATCTCGATAAGGACATCATCGAAGCTATGTCTACTCCTTATTATCCTTTCACTTATGCAAGGGGGAATATTCTTTAGAGGATTTTGAAGGTCGTTTCCTTGCTAATTATCCCATTGCACTCTACCTCAATAAATTTTTCTCATAGCATATCCCTTTGATTTGTGTGTCATTATTTCTATCATTAGGTAGGTTGCATCATCTCATTTGTTGTCTTTTTCACCTTCTCAAGGAATCTAGCTTCGGTAACCTGGGCCATTTTTACCCCTTGCATACATTAGTCCTTTCGAACGACATGTGCATTGGATATGTCACCAATAACCAGGTCAAATATGATGCAGTGATAGGTTTGTTAGTTGATTCCCTTCCTCATCGCATCCTTCATATTTTTGTTCATTTAGATTCTTTGCTACTTTTCATGCAATTGAATGGTGTGTGTCATGTGCAAAACAAAGTCCTATTTAGAAAATACCTACGAGTTAAGTTGTTGGTACGTGAATTTGAAACCATTACTTTCAATCATGTTCCTAGAGCCCAAAATAACTGTGTAGATACCATTGCAAATAAAATTCTAGATTGGCATTTATCACATGTATACCACAGAAAACAACCATAAAAAAAACACACATCGTCATATAAAAAGCATAATCATATTATGTATCATATAAGTGTTTGGAGCCCATAGCTCGAAATACATCAGGAATGCCCATAACATGTTCTAAAAATCACAACCAAAGGGACCCACATGTCTCCATATCTAGTCACTATCTAGTGAATCTCATGCCAAAGGCTTTGCTCGACCTGCACATAGATCACGTACTACTTGACCAACCATCGCTATGCGCCGCATGATACCCCGCCACTCTGAGGGAAGGCCGGTACACTCATTTGTGAAACGACCATCTAACTCATTCCATCCACGCTCTAAAAATCTGGTCAAGAGTACCTCACACTATGGTGTAGATTAGTGAGTAGCGCAATATCCTCTAGACCCTGACGTGACGATGATGTTTCCCGATCTGCAGCCCCAGGCATTGTGTCTCGTCCTACATATCCTACCAGTTTCAGCGGTGTTATTTTTGCATACCACATATTTTACGCTCAGTACCATATACATGTGATAAAAATATGAAATGTACCATAAAAATAGAAACTTAACACTTACTTCCTTGTCCCCATGCTCACCCGGGTGGAAGTGGTAAGTTAAGATCACTCTGATAGTTCATCCCACTATAAGGATAATCATTAATGTAGAGGGGCATCTGATCCCAATTTGTGAAAAAATTAGGTCGAAACACCCGTCTGATTCCCCCTCCTCCTCCTCTCTGCAGTAGCTTCCCCAAAGGGCACATCCTGGGCTCCTATGAGCCCCCATCTCGGATTTGTACAAAAGAACAGATAATGGGTATCTTCTCAAAGAATAATGCACACAGTACTGTACCAAAAGCACAGTCATGGTTCACCTACCTCCTACATAGACTTAACTATTGTTTCACCGATGACAGCATCATCTGGGACAACCCATAGTAGGTCCCAGACAAAACACTCTCAACCGGCATCATCTGCCCACCAGTGATGTGGTGGAACGCCCAACTGCCCAAGACTCATAGCATAGTTGCGGAAACAGCCTATGTCTCTAGCTTGTCTAGATCACCAATCGGGATGGTCGTTCCCTTCACATGCACATCCCGTGGAAAATGGCACTCCACAAACCCTGTAATGTTCCTCCCACGAGGTAACACCAAATGTATATCCCCCACCAACCTAGGGTAGCGAGTGAGCTCGATCTTGTGCCCCTGCACTACAAAGACCTCCTAGTCTGGATCCCAATAGCTCACAATTATTGATAGCAAGGTCTCACTTGCCCTCATCAATGACATCTCTACCAATTTGAGAACCCCATAGCGAGTTAATGCCCCTCGAATTGCCTCATCCCTCTGAATATCAGATTGAAGGGAATCCAAGTCTCGCTCACACCAGTTGATTTTAAACTCTACCATGCCTACAAAACACCACATGTCTTGTCAGTTTAGAGAAGAAAACACAGGTCTACACTATTAACCTACAACCCCCACCTGGGCAACAGACCACCCCTCTTTTTAGTCCCAGATTGCGGTTTTCTACCTAGAAAGAGCAAGGTCATAGGTTTCCACCTATTTCCTGTGAGCCATATCACACTTCTAGGCCCAAAAAGTGTGATGCGACCGTGAAGAGGAGCAGGGGTCTCCCAAGGAGCTGTCGGGTGCCAAAAATTTGGAAATGAACCACTGAAATTGAAGAGATGAGTAATACCACCTACTTGAAAGTCGCAGATCCTGATTCTGACGACCGGTTTTTCCGATACGATCCCCACAAGATTTAGGGGCTTTTCCTCCTCTCCAAATTCACCATAACTCACTTATCAAATGAACTCAAATTAGAGGGAAAATGTCCTTTCATAGAAAAATCCATAATTTTTCTATCGCTCATTTCAACCAAACCGTAGCTTAGTTTGAAAAACTATCAACACCTTTGGAAATCTCTCATCGAGTACTATAATGGGTCTTCCTCAATTTTTGATTATTTTACACTTCATGAGGAAGTCATTTTTCCAAGACAGGTCACTTTGTTGCCTCGCAGAATCAAATTTCTTCATATGCGACACTTTTACTTTGGGGACCACCTTCCCTTGGCGCTTCTCATCTCACATGTCGATCTTCATCATGAGTAACCACCATTTACTCATGCTTTCATGGTCCCCATTGGGCCTATTCTGTGTGGTAGCGTCATTGAGTCACCCTTGTTCAGAGAATCCGTGATGAGTCAACTTTGAATCCATGGAGTCTATATCGTATCCCTTATATCATGTCATAGTATTCCATCCATATTTTCATGCCATTCATCCTGTGTTTCAGTCTTGACTCATGCCATTCATCCTGTGTTTCAGTCCTGACTCGTGTTTTTTCTTGGTGTGTTATGTATATGGGACACATTGTATTATTTTCCGGCTCAGTTATGCCAGTGTGTCATGTACCATTTAGCATGTACTTCATTGCTCAATTTTATGCTTTTGAGTGCACCATTGTTTTTGTACTAAGTTATCTCAGCGGGTATAGGTATGCCTCCCCCGTGTCATTGAGGTCCAGTACCACAACATAAAGGAGACTTGCATTGGCCTCGCTCCCTCTGTCCCTATCCTCCTTCACTTCATCTATATTGGTCTCTCTCTCTCTCTCTCTCTCTCTAACTCCATTTTGTTGTCTAGTTATTGCGTCTTTACAAATTACTTTGGTAATATGTTTTGCTCCTAACATTCGTACGTTGGGGGGAAATCTGTTATCACCAAAACATTTATCATCTAGCCTAATTTACTAGATGGATCAAAGTACACCATGTAAAGCCAATTTTACCATAGTAAAATTGCTTTCACTATGAAAATTTACTTAATAAACCACCTTTGTTACACACAAATCACCCATGTGATCATGATTATGCTGATGTCTATATCTGTGTACATATATGTATGTATGCATGTCATGTTTGACAGGGTCGTTATGGATCATGATTGTTTAATGTTAATGTTTATGTTTATGTATATAGATGTGTGTATGTATGTCGTCATATGACAATATCATGATTGTTTTATCCTAATGATTATATATATGCATGTATATATGTATTTTTGTCATTTTCTGACAAGGTTGGCAGGAATTATCCTCGTGGAGGAATGATTCGTTATGTAGGTGAATGGCATGAAATAGGTTTCTGGTCTTATGGGGAATCAAGTGGGAAGAGTAACATCAACAGATATTTGAGGTCAATATCATGTGGTTATGATTTTATATATGTGATTATATTATGACTATATTACGGACAGGATATATCGAGGGATACAGTGAAATCAAATTAGTGTGGTCTGTGGGATGTTGGGATGACTATGAATGGGGAAAAGACTCTAAAACCAAGGTTGCTTGGTAGAGACGATGTCATTTTGGATGTGTGGTACTACTGTTGTGCATATGTTTTATATGTTGTATATGTTGCATCTGTGGTGTTGTGAGCATGGGGTGTTGTGTGTCTATAGTGGGTGTATATATTTTTTATGCAATGTTATGTACATGGTGGTACATATAGTGGTGTGAATATTGCATATGCAGTGATAGGTATAGATGGTGCTATGTACATGTTGGATATGTGTTGCAGTGTACATATTGTACTATGCAGATGGTGGATATGTGGTGTTGTGTGCATATGGTGTTGTGCGCATGTCGGATATGCGGTGTTGTGTGCATATGGTGCTATGTACATGTTGTATATGCAAGTTCTATGTATATATGGTGTTGTGCGCATGTAAAAACTCATGTAAAACTATATAATACCACGCTCACGGGACACATATTCCAAGCTGAATGGTGGGAAAAGCATCTTAGTGGGTGTTCATTTTGGTTATTATGGCTAAGGAAATTGGAAAAGGCAATGGAAAAGGATTTCAAAAGGAAAAATGGAATTTTGGCACATTTATTCATGAAAATAAAGGAAATTAGGAGAAAAGGAAGGTGAAAGGTCACAATTTGTATGTGAGGAGGAAATTGAAGGAAAATAACACAAATTGAAGAAAATAGAGGCCTCATTGATAAAACAGTTTTTCATTCTATTCTCTCTCTCTCTCATACTGTTGGACACTTAAATTTTTCTTGGAGCACTCTTGGAGGAGTGTGGAATCCTTGGAATTGAAGCAAGAAGGCAAAGGAAGAGCAGGAAAGTACAAGAGGACATGGGGATCAATGTCTACATCACATTTTTATTACAGGTATGGAGTTGCAAGTATGTTTTCCTCATTAGTTTTGGCATGCATGGAATCTGCATGTGGTTTATTGGTCATGATCTACCACTGACATGGAGGATTTCCTCGATTAAAATTGGATTTGCCTAGCCTTGCCATTTCTTGGATAGCCATGGTGTTTTGGGTTCATTTATTTCTTTTTTTGGTTGGTTCTCATGTTTCTTTTATCTTGGATTAAGTTACCAGTTCCTGGAAGACCTAGTTGGATAAACACTCTGGAAGCCCTATAATAGCTTGGGTTGACTTACTAGTCCTAAAAGCTTTGATTGGACAAATGCTCTAGAAGCCCTTGGTGGGTTGATTTACTAGTCCTATAATTCTTGGTTAGATAAATGCTCTAGAAGCTCAGAATAAGTTGTGGATTGAGTTACTAGTCCTGGAGGCCTTGGTTTCAATAAACACTTGGGATCCCTAGAAGGTTTGGGTAGACACCAATCTGACGATGGTTTTGTGATGTCCGACCATTAGGTGGAATCATTTTTTGATGGGTTGAGGTGGTTGGCCTTTAGAAGCCCTAAATGGTTTTCGATTGATGTGTTTTATGAGATCCCATATTCATGCTTGGAATATGGCACAAGGGTCATTGGTTGAAGAGAGATTTGGCTCAGCCATGTCTATGGTCAGGTGGTTCATGGAAGTCCCACAATTGGTTGGACTTTGTGTCATTAATATGAGGTTATTTCTCCTTGTTATTTTATGAGTATTATACTAATTTATATGTGGATCATATGGTTGTTGTTTCCTTGGTTTTTATGTTGGTTATGAACATGTATTATGACAGTAGCTATGTATGTATCTCATCGTGTTTTTACTTGTAAATGGATGAACAATGTATCTATGGCATAACGGATGAAATTACAACTAATGTGTTGAGGCATCAATGCTTCTTAACGATTCTCAAATGAGTATGAGACCATTATGCTCAAATCTGTTGTTTACACCTATAGATTACATATTTGTGATATGTTTGACAAAATGTTTTTCATGGTTAGTAGGGGTCCAATCAAAGGCTTGTTCAATTAATTTCATTTGTATCTTCATTCAACTGTTATCATTTTTGTTCTGAAGGTGTCACTTAGTTCTGGGCTGTGACCTGAGCTTTATGCCTCAAAAAGTGGCTCAAATCCCAGGGACGTTGGAACAACACTGAGAAAAAAAGTACATGAATGTTGGCATACTATGCTATGGGAGTGTCTAGAGCCTTATGGATGCATGCATTTTCATATCGTGGGAGCGTTCAAACGTGGTATAAAAACTTAGTGGGTCCTAGGGGTGGGTTACTTGAGAGGTTGGGATGTTTCTTGGGAGTCTTTTTGCTGATATGGAAGGTTTGTATGGTGTTTTTATGTTGATTCCACTTCCTTAAGGTCACCTAGGATGTTGAATCACACTGTAGTAGCCTTTCATCACATGTTTACCCCAGTTGGCCGATTACTTGAGTAGATGTGGGGTGAGGGTGTTACGAAGTGGTATCAGAGTGGGTTTGTTTCTCTTTGGGTGGTGTTTGGTTTCTGGTCTCTTTGTGTGATATCTAATACCACAGAGTGGTATCAGAGTATGGTTCACCCCTTAGACTGGATGGGCGATGTGTTGTTCATGCATTCATATTGGTTGTATATGTGTTTCTTATGCTTGTAGTCCATGTGCTTGTTGCATTTGCATGGTGTTGATCATGGTTGTAGTGATCTCACCATGTGAAGGTTGATATTGTTGTTGTGGGATGTGTCACCATGAGTGTATGGTTGTATATGCATTTGTTATGCATGATGGTGTCTATATGTTACTATGCGTGCATTTTCATGGTTATGGTTATGCATGTATGGTAGGTCGGACATGCAATGTGAGGTCGTTGTTTGAAATTAGGTCATAATGATGATATTGGTATGTTATGATGTTAATGTGTTGGTTGAGATAGAGTACGAGATGAAGATCATCAAAGTGAAGTTGAATCATTGGACCTCGAGGCAAGAGCATGTCGTCTTACAAGTTGTATGTTTGGCATGCATGTATGTATGTTAAAGATTGTTACAAGAATTAAGGTTCTGTGTATGCCTTTCATTCTATTGATGTTATGGCTACATACATGATAGATGCTAGTTGATTAGTGTAGTCATATGCATATGTGTCAGATAGTCATTAATGATAGTAACCTATGGTTGTATGCATTGTCATTGTTGTTTTATGTTAGATACCTTGATGATTATGGTATATGTTGTTGATGAGTAGGTTGTAGGTTAACTTGTTGTTGTTATATGATGGTTAGCTTGATGATTAGGTTATATGTTGATGATGAGCATGATATATAACTTGTTTTTTTTTTATATGGTAGTAACTTGATGATTAGGGTTACTACATTAAGGTCTTGATGTTATATGTACCATACTAATTTTGTTTTGTCTATGAAAATGGTTAGGGTTATGACATTGAGTTATGAGATAATATGTTGTGATATTATGTCATACTAAACTAGACTGGTTGTGCATGTGTGATTATTATGTGTGAATGATAATTGTTTAGGAGTTTATGATGTCAACATGTTAGTTGGTGACTACGATGGATATAATTATCTTATTTATGTTTGAGCTAATGTGTTGTGAAGTTATATCGTGCTAACTAGATTGATTGTTAAGACAAGATAGCTTCCCCTGAGATACATTAACATATGAGCATGCTTATGTCATCTATTTTGTGCTTGAATGTTTGATTATGTCGTCTATTTGGTGTTTGGGTGTCGAAGTCTATTATATCGTTTATATGTTGTTGAATGTTTGATTAATTGCACAATATAAATATGTGTCTATAAGATTTATTTCCAAAATGGTCTTGTTTTAAGATGGTCGTACTAATACATATGTGTTGAGACAATTAGTGTAAGTAGGTGATAGTTGTAGCATTATGTATTGATTGATGAATGTGAGTTGATTTTTGAGTATGAAATGGATGTTAGGCTTGGTAAAGGTTGATTTCAAATTAATGTACATGATTTCTTGATATTTGGAACGTGCGATTGACATGTGTGAGAAGTTGCAGGGAAACATGCTTGGTATTAGTTGATGTGTTTACATAACTAACAGTTGGGTGATGTGACATTACATAGTAAGATTCAATTGCAACAAGGTAAAAAGGTAAAAGAAAGGAATTGGGTAAGAATTCCTTTGGCCATCTTTGGAAACACTAATTCCAATAAAATGAGTGCTTTTCATACACTTCTTAACTTTGATTTTGTCTGACATTATGTGGGTATGTGTTATATTCATGGAGATGTATTTCCAGGTACAAGAGCTGGTGTTTAGTTATAGCTAGATATATTAAAGGAATTGGAATCCCTTGAGAGATGGTGTAGATGTGTTTAGTTGCAAGACAACATGCTTGGTACAAAAGAGTAAGGTAGCTAGTGTGTTTTTATTTTTATTTATGCAATGATAGTTACGTGTTGATAGCAGTATGATGCAATGGATTGCATGGGAAAGAGGTTTCCATGATGTCTTGAAGAAGGCTTAGGTTGAGATTTAACTTGGAGGCTTTGGGAACCAAGGGGATTGAATTATGGTGTTTGTTGCTAGTCTTGTACTTTGGTCTTTTGTGATTTCATACGCCTGATTGCGACTTTGTTTATCTCTGGTGTATGGCCATGCAACTTTGTTTGTGGTGTCATATTGTCATTGGTTTTCCATGGTTTTCTTCTTATTTTCTTCTCGGTCTTACCTTTATTGTTTTGAGAATAGTGGGAATTGGTTGGGGAAGGACGAAGTTAATGGAGATTAGTGCATGTCTAAGGGAAGTCGAAGGCAATAGTATGACAACAGTTTGCACTGGTTGGGTCCATTGGTGTAAATCGACGATGGCAGGACAGTCATGGGAAAGGTAATCAAGAAAGGTAAGGTGAATGGATTTGAGGCATCATATGCCTTGGATATGTTGGGAAATATTGTTCTCGATGTTGCACATGTGTTGCACGCATAAACAAAGTTATCTTAACCTTGACCTTATGATATCTAGTAATTATGATGTGATCATGATTATGATAATGTCTATATGTGTATACATGTATTTATGTATGTACGTCATGTGTGACAGGGTCATCATGGATCATGATTGTTTTGTTTTAATGATTATATATATGGATGTATCTATGTATCTATGTCATTGTCTGATAGGGTTGGCAGGGATCATCCTCGTAGATGAATGATTGCTTATGCAGGTGAATGACAGGAAATAGGTTTTTGGTCTTATGGGGATCAAGTGGGAAGAATAACCTCAACATATATGAGGTTAGTATCATATGCTTATGAGTTGATATTATGTAATTATATTATGTCTATGTTATGGATAGGCTATAATAAGAGATACATCTGTGAAATCAAAGCAGTGTGGTCTGCGAGATGTTGGGAAAAGCATGGATAGCAAAGAGACAATTAAAGCAAGATTTCTTAGTAGAGACGGTGTGGTTTTGGATGTGTGGTACTACTATTGTGCATATGTTGTACACGTTGCATCTGTGATGTTGTGCGCATACAGTGTTGTGTGTATATAGTATGTGTAAATGTTGTTTATGTATTGTTATAAAAAGGGTGGTACAAATATTGTTGTGTGAATATTGCATATGTAGTGTTAGGTAGGATGGTGCTGTGTACATGTTGGATATGCGATGCATTGTACATATTGTATTGTGCGCATAATGGATATGTGGTGTTGTGTGCATATGGTGTTGTGCACATGTTCGATATGCGGTGCTATGTACATGTTGTATATGCAAGTGCTATATATATATATATATATCATATTGTATGCTTGTAAAAATATATAAGATCACGCTCATGGGACATGTATTCCAAGTTGAATGGTGGGAAAAACATCCTAGTGGGTTTTCATTTCGATTATTATGGCTAAGGGAATTGGCAAAGGCTATGGCAAAGGCTTTGGAAAGACAAAATGACATTTTGGCACATTTATTCATGAAAATAAAGGAAATTAGGAGAAAAGGAAAGTGAAAGGTCACAAGTTGAATGCGAGGAGGAAATTGAAGGAAAATAATGGAAATTGAAGAAAATAGAGGCCTCATTGACTAAAAGGCTTATGAGGATCAGTTCACAAGCTTTTGACATATTTTAGTGGAGCTCTCATTCTATTCTCTCTCTCACATACCCTTGGACACTTTAATTTTTCTTGGAGCACTCTTGGAGAATTGTGGAATCCTTGAAATTGGAGAAAGAAGGGAAAGGAAGAGCAAGAAAGCACAAGGACATCTGGATCAACAACTACATTGAATTTTTCTTGCAAGTAACGAGTTTCATGTATGTTTTCCTCACTAGTTTTGGCATGCATGGAATATGCATGTGGTTTATTGGTCATGATCTTTCACTAACATGGAGGATTGCCTGGATTGAATGTGGATTTACCTAACCTTGGAATTTCCTCGATAGCCATGGTGTTGTGGGTTCATTGCTTTATTTTTTGTAGTTGGTTCTCATGTTTCCTTTAGCTTAGGTTGAGTTACTAGTTCTTGGAAGCCCTCACTAGACAAACTTTGGAAGCCCTTTAACAACTTGGGTTGAGTTATTAGTCCTAGAAGCCTTAGTTGGACAAATGCTCTGGAAGCCCTTGGCGAGTTGAGTTACTACCCCTGGAAGCCCTTGGTGGGTTGAGATACTACCCCTAGAAGCCCTAGTTGAACAAACACTTTTGAAGTGTAGAATAACCCGTGGGTTGAGTTACTAGTCTTGGAGGCCTTGGTTGAAACAAATGCACTAGAGACCTGGAAGGCTTGGGTAGAGACCAATCCGATGATGGTTTTTTTATGTTTGGTCGTGAGGTGGAATCATTGTTTGATGGGTTGAGGTGGTTAGCCTCTGAAAGCCCTGTATGGTTTTGGATTGATGTGCTTTATGAGATCCCACATTCATGCTTGGAATATGCCACAAGGGTAACTCATTAAAGAGTATTTTACAGGGAAAATTTTAAGGGCTAATATTCACAAGTAGGCTAATTTTCCATGCTTTTTCAAAAAAAAAAAATCGCCAATTTCCATTCTTATTTGAACATAAATAACCATAAAAAATAATCACATCTATAAATATCTAAAAAATCTAAATATTTTAATTAATTAGTTCATAAACATGGAACATGTATATTTTAATAAAACATCAATATGCATTTAAAAAAAAATCACATTCATAAATATCTAGGGCATCTAAATATTGTAATTAATTAATTCATAAAAATATAGCTCTCTATAATTAATTAACATATAAACATCAATAAACATTAATACATCATTAAAAAAGATTCAAGACACAACTCATACATCTCACATCATCAGAATTTTAAAACTAAATATATATATATATATATTTTTAATTCATTTTTATAACATTTTTAAATAAATCGAAGCAACTCAATATAAATAACTACCTAATTTATATATATATATATATATATATATATATATATATATATATATATATATATATATTCAATTCATTTTTATAACATTTTTAAATAAATCGAAGCAACTCAATATAAATAACTACCTTCTGAAACAAATCTCAACCTGAAATAAATCTAAACTTAATTTCAATTAAAATTAACAAAAAAAATCCATGAAAAAAAGTCATTTCGTGGATAAGAAGTTTTTTTTTGTTTATATATATTGATTTCACTACATTTTGGTGATAAATAAAATGGAGGAGAATTTATTTTCTTTTAAATTGTAGATAAGAAAGGTGCACTTTAATTTATATATGAAAGGGCTATTTGCACTACCTCATATAATTTTCAAGTAAGATCGTGATTTTTTGTTGGACTTTAATTTATACATGAAAGAGCTTTTTGCACTATGTCATATAATTTCAAGTAAGATTGTGATTTTTTGTTTTTTTTGTTTTTTGTTTTTTATGAATGTGTAAGTGGATTTAGTACTCTAAAACTTAAAAATCTCTTCCAAATTTCAATTAAAATTAACAAAAAAAACCATGAAAAAAAGTCATTTCGTGGATAAGAAGTATATATATATATATATATATATATATATATATATATATATATATATATATATATATATTGATTTCACTACATTTTGGTGATAAATAAAATGGAGGATTTGATTTTCCAGATTTAATACTTATAAGTGTTTTGATCTCTGAGAATGTAATAATGGAGGAAATAATATAATATGATGTTAAGAGATCTACAATGTCCAATTATTATAATTTTAGTATTTTAACGTTTAAAGGTTCAAATACCATGCATTCAATCTTATTAACATTAGTGTATATCACATGATCTAAAGCAATGCTAAAATATATAAGGTAAAATGTACTTTATCTTTATATCCACTAGTACATATTAGATTAAATAAATCATAACATAAATCATATTAATTCATCTACTTTCGAGTTTTTATTGATAACATAAAATAGTTTTACTATGTTTGTCATCTTATATGTCACATAAGATATTCTTAGTCATATCTCATATATACAAATGCTATGGCATGTTCAGGGCAAGGACATTTGATTTCAAGTTCCAAAATTTTTATTGTAAGTGTTCCATGCAATTTCAAACCAAGATTCAAGTTGTTTATTATGGTCTTTTTGTTTTATTCCTTATGGTAATTATGTGAAAAATTTAACATAATTATGTTATTTAAGGGTAATTTTTTAATCAAAACATTATTGGTGAAGGGTCTTTCATTGTAAAAACATTACTCTTGACGGAAAAATTTTGAACATAACATTTTTGAAGAGAGCATAAGAACCCAAAACGTCAAAAAAAAATTGCATGAGAGGTAAAAACAAATCCAAATTCCAACCTTGGTGGGGAGAGTATTCTTTATCACATTGCCAAGGTTTGAAAATTAATTTAAGATTGATTTCATAATAAGCATCAAAGGTATTGCTATTTTTATAAAATTGTTTCCATTTATGGTTTAAGATAAATTAATTTAAGATTTGACTCCATAATAAGAATTATAAGTATTATTGTATTTCTTAGGTTGTTTCCAATAAGTTTAGTTCTAGATAAGAAACTAAGAAAAGTCAATTTTTTATAAATGGAATTTTTGTTCATGCATGAGGTTTTAGCCTTGAGTTTTTGTCAATTTTCTCTGATGTTCAGCCTTACATTTCAAAAAATATTCGGTTGATAGTAGTGGAGAACGTTTGTAAAACAATCTCTCAATCTACTGGATTTTCTTTTCAGGTGCCTCTCGACATGTGAGGGGAGCATGTCAGATATGAAGAGGTGAATAACGGAAAACTACCATAATAATCACAAATAATTGATGTTCTTTAAACTAAATTTCCTAATGCTCATAGATTTCCATGACTAATGTTGTTTAAATTAAATCCATATGCAGGAATTCATTATCAATTCCTTAGGAGTGAAGTTATTTACTTGGAGATGGGTTCCCACAGAAAGGGAAGCCAAAGTTGTTATATGTCTCTGTCATGGTCAGGATCAGATGTCCTTTCAAACTACAGAGTCCACTTCATAACGCAACATTAATCACGATTTTATAGATTTGGGAGTTTGTTAAATTTGTTGACAATATCAGATTTCTATTGTGTAATTTGTTTTCTATTGCAGGATATGGTATGGTGTGCAATGTTTTTATGGAAGGTACTCGGACTGGGCTCGCCCTGGTTATCTTGGTTTCATGGATTTTAATAAATCAACAATTATTTGGTTGTCTCTGTAAATAGAAATTTCGTATTAATTTATCTTCAGAACTAATCATATTTGGTATAGATTATGAAGGACATGGCAAATGGCTAGAATTTTGCTGACAGAGTTAATTAGTGAACTTTACATAATGGAGGGTGAGAGTGAGATTTACATAGTGCAATATTTTAATAGAACACTTTATCACTATTTACTCTAAGTTTGACTAGCCCAAATAAAATAGTAAATCAATCATTAATTTATTACAATTTATTACAATGTACTTAATATTTACCTTTTTACTAATACAAACTAAACAACCTACACAACCTGAATTGGATTATAACTGTGTGTGAAAAAATTGGAAAACAGAACCAAGAGTAAGAGTATCGTACAAAGTATGATCCCATCCACTTAATAGCATCCACTTAATAGTATGTCTCTGAATGAAACAACATAGAGTTAAATGTTTTGCGAAGAACTCAATGTATCAATGTATTTGTTTCAGGAACCAAATGCCTTGCCACTTCTGTGGGAGCTACCATTTAGATATCTCTTCTCTTTTAATGAGGGAAGACACTTCTAGGCTGCTGCAAGTTGGGAGTTCAAATTATTATAAACCAGAGCTTATGAAATGTTATATCTAACATAAGCCATATTTGTATCACTTTTCAGTGAAAAGTAGTCTATAAAGAAGAGAACTCAAATTATTATAATTTTTATATGTACAAGTTATAATTGGGCATAGATCCTTAAAAACCATGTTTATATTTTCTAATGATTATAATAATTGTAATAAATAAGTGAATTAATAAGTTTTAAAAAGGGCAATAGTATCTCAAAACAACTGCTATTGCTTTAAAAATAATGATGGAAGATATGCATGACTATCTCATTTCTTCGCGTGTAAACATGGGTTTGTATTTTCTGTGTAAACATGAGTTCATATTTTCTGGATTTTTAAATTATTCATGAGTAGGTGTATAAGCTTGGGTTTATATTTTATGTTTTTTTTTAATTATTCGAGAGTACGCCATATAGCGGTTCTGTTTATGGAAGGTACCTGGGATTATTAAGTTTTTATTCTCTATGAGTGTATTATTTAAGGTTATTTTGATATAATATAATGATTTAGTAATGAATGATCTCTGATCTTGTAAATATATAATTTTGAAACATTGCATTATAATGTTGTGTAGAGATTGTATTTATTTTACAAGGCACTTCAAGTTATTAGTTCTTTTTTTTATTGCCTTATGGCGTTTTCTTTGCAACATCTGGTATAAATGCTAGTTATAACATTTTTAAATAAATCAAAGCAACTCAATATAAATAACTACCCAATTAAATATATATATATATATTTTTAATTCATTTTTATAACATTTTTAAATAAATCGAAGCAACTCAATATAAATAACTACCTTCTGAAACAAATCTCAACCCGAAATAAATCTAAACTCTCCGAGTAATGAAAATTAAATATTCTGTGGAACAGCGCCACCATTGCTTCCTTCTCCCATTAAAATAGGGGCACATTACTCTGCTTTTCAATGACGTATAATTTAACGTATTTCTCCATAGCCATTTTACCATCCCTGCATTCGGCTGCCATATCCCGAAGTCTGGGGATATGGAGATAGTCACACGCGTTAATCACTTGGGACAGTGTGTCCATATCCATAAATATCACAAAAACATCATCCCACTTCTGCACAGATTCCGCCCTCTTTTTATCCTCCTCCCTCACACGCCTCCCATACTCCTCCTCGTTGGACAAGTATTGTGGATGATATTGAGGGTCGTGACCCGCGTGGTAAATGCAATACTCACTTCTTTCAGAATGTGGGTGGAAACGTTGGGCAGAGGAATGGTAGCGTGAGTGCCCACGTCCTCTATCGCCGCCTTTATGAGCCCCGAAATGGATGCCGCCGCCTTTCCCACCTCGGTTATTTCGCCGTCCGAGCTGTGCTTAGAAAACCTAAGATCAGTCATGCTTGAAATAACAGGAGTGATTGATAGAGGTAGATAGAGCGGCTGAAGAAGAAAGCATTCTGAAGTTGCAGAACTTTTAGTGATCAACAAAAGAGGTGGCAAATGACCTGTCGAAAGCGTTCAAGGTATGTGGACCGAAAAGGCTGAGTTGAGAGCTCCTTCATAAAGTAACTCAGGTGTACATTGTTCAAGGACATATTGGTAGTCATAGGTCATTCACTCCTAGACCTAGTCATTTTTGTATTAGGGTTAATTATAAGGGTCATGATGCCCTAATTAGGATTAATTATAAGGGTCATGATCCCTGCTACAAGAGTCTTAATTTTGTTGTAATAAAATTAAATATAACAAGTTTTAGGTTAAAAATTGTTTTGTGTACTAGTTGATTCACTATTGTATGTTTTTGCTATTTAAAGTGCTTATGTTGTCACATTTTAGTGTGTTTGTGATCATGATCTTAGACATAAACCTGATTTTAAGGTGTTAAGGAAAAATCAACATGGTATTAGATCTCATTTGAAGGGACAATAGATCAAAGTGTGCACAATGAAGCAACTAAAAGGGAGTTGAGAAATTGTCTGAATCATGGATCAGAAGTTCCAGTTAAAGACATGGAGATGTGGTATCGACTATCTAGGTCGTGAGATGGGTGGAAGTTCTTTTGGATTGGTGAAGAACC
This sequence comes from Pinus tabuliformis, assembly GCA_031772625.1. Classification (NCBI taxonomy): domain Eukaryota; kingdom Viridiplantae; phylum Streptophyta; class Pinopsida; order Pinales; family Pinaceae; genus Pinus; species Pinus tabuliformis. The sequence goes on along the minus strand of CM062816.1, from coordinate 813,573,032 downwards.
TTGTTACTAATAGTTTGTTGTGTGGCAAGTTTCAAATCATAGACTTATCAAAGATTTTTTGGACTGCTCAACAGATGTGTTGGCATGAACAAGTTAGTTATGTGTGAAGGATGAGATGATGGCAGGCTATTTTCTTCATTGCGTCATGAAGTTGCACATCCAATATTGGAGCCATGTGGATGTGTGGTATTTGAGCTAGGAGGATGAGATGGCTTGCTGAGCTAAGTTTCCATGGTGATGAGGCCCAGTGTTTGACCACAACTTGGAATGACCTTGGAAGGACACAAGTTCACTAGAAATGTGAGTTAGTGAAGGTTACCTAGACTCAAAGGGATTCTAGCTTCATAGGGACTATGCCCTATGGAACTTTGAATCTTTAAGTTATGATGATATTGAGGAAGAGACAAAACTAAGAATACTGTGGTTAATTCTACAAGGTATGTTGAGTGGTGGATGCGATAGATTGGGCTAGTGTCACCGAAGATGATGAGGAGATACTTCCAAGTAGTGGAACTACCTCCCTCGCTAAGAGGGAGTGTTGATTTGTGTAGCTTGGGAGGTTCTCCCACAACACTATGATACTTGGTTTTGCGAGATTTGACCCACAAAAGTGGTTTGTGGGAAGTGTACCTAAGCAATGGGTTTTGTACCCAACATTGTCAGCACAAGACCAAGTTAAGAAAATTTTATTTTGATCGTTGGATGCATGACAGATACCCTTAAAGGGCTAAGGGGCTCCTAGGGCTTCAATGGTGTGGTAAAAGTAAAAAGAAAATAGTTTTACTACTTAAGAAATTAATGTTTAAGTAAATTTCTTAGGTTGGCTTGAGTAAAAAGTCATGATTGTTAGTGAGATTTAATACCACCATGATCACTATAAGAAGGAGTTCCATATAAGTCATTTGGCATCCATCCCAGTGCATTTGATTAAGATAGAAAATGAAAGTTTGAGATGTCATATACCTAGAGGAGCTAAGCTAGGAAGTGATGGATGATGAATTTTGTATCTATATTTCTAAGTTCTGGTTAATCCGAGTTAGGAGAGTTCCCGACTAAGTTTCCTTTTGTACTTCTAGGCTAAGGTGTGTGCTATATTTTTTGTGATATCTTCTATGATCAGGTTGTGGTGAAATAAGGTGTTATAGAGAGGGTCAAGACCCTTGTGATGGTTGAGATATGAGGCTGAGTTGAGGCCAAACTCTGTCAAGGTACAACGTAGAAATCTTAGTCGATGATAAGGGAATAATAATAATGAATGAGTTACTGAGGTTGCCCCAGATATGAAGTGGCCGCGCGGTCTATAATGGCCATAGAGAGGTGTCAAATAGGCCAAGAATATCAGGTTGAGAAGTGCCCAGATATGAGGTTTGTTGACTTGTCCTTTTGTGTTGATGTTTTCTAGGTTGGTGGTGTAATGAGATTGTTCAAGGGGTTTTAGTCAGTGGTTTATGCATGCCCTAGAGACTATGTTTTGAAGGCATAAAATCATTGTTGTATGGGTTGGTAAGTGAGCCCTAGTTGTTGTGATTTTATGTGATAAGGAATTGTTGAGTTAGTTGTTTCTAGAAGCCTTTAAGTATAGTGATAAAAGATTTGTATTATCATTGTTTTCTGGGTTTTGTATTCTACCCTAGATTAGCCATTTTGTTGGATTATGTGTGGGTAGAATTTTGTGCCCTAAGGACTGATATTGAAGTAACGAAGAAGTTAGTTTAGAGGGTTGGTTGTTGAGAGCCCTAGTATAATGAACAAGGAGTAGATTTTTCATTGTTAACTGGAATGGTTATAAAACCTATGTTTAATAATCTAAAGGATAAGAGCGAGACAAATGATAAGAGGGTTGATGTGAAGACCTTATGTGCAATGATTTTTGGGGTGACAAAGAAATGTTAAAGGAAGATTTTGGTTTTTAAAGGAAGATTTTAGTGATGCCACAGTTTAGGGATTGGGCAATGCAAATCACTGATAAGAGGGAAGATGTGGAAGTAATTAAGAGCAGTGATATTGGATGAGCCTTATCAACTCTAGAGGGCAGTTATGCTTGGAATACCTAATATCAACCATATGTGAAGAAACAAGAGTGATTAATAGAGGAAGATTGAGTGGCTAAAGATGTAAGCATTCTGAAGTTGTAAAAATTGAAGTGATCAACAAAAGATATGGCAAACGACCTGCCAGATATGTTAAAAGTACGTGGACCAAAAGGGATGAATTTAACACACCTTCAAAAGGTAAAGCAAGTGTACTTTGTTCAAGGAAAAATTTGTGGTCACAAGTCATCGACTCCAAGCCCTAGCGATTATTGTATCAAGGATGATTATAAGGGACATGATCCCTATTATGGGATCCCTACATTGTTTATGTCAAGTTTTGTAATATAACACATTTTGGATTAAAAATTGTCTTGTGTACTAGTTGATTAACTGTTGTACATTTTCCATTGTGTAAAGTGCTTGTGTTGTGGCATTTTCGTGTGCTTGTGATTGTGCTCTTAAACATAAACTTGATTCTAAGGTGTCGAGGAAAAATCAACATCTAAGTGACTGGGAATGGGAAAGTATTCTTATTGGAAAGGACCCTTGGGTGGGTTGTGGAAGCAACTTCTTCTTTCTAGAGCCTATCCTTCAATTCTCAATATGAGAGGTGTCTTTATCTTAGATGACATTTCTCGTAGAGAAAATTAGCTTGGATGCCAACTATGGCATATTAGTCATGATTTGGAGCTACCAATAGTCTTCACAAATGTAAGGAACATCTTTCTTCAAGCTCTCACTTCTTCTACATAAAGCTCACTGATAAACTAGATGATCTCGTATGGTCCAAAGATCAATCAGGCAGATACACCCCAGAATAAAGATTTAACTTCTTGAGCTAGGATCTGCACCCCCAATAAGGGCCCTATTAGGGGAACAAAATATGGAAAGTAAAGTGTTAAGAAAAAGCTCATCTTTTTTTGTGGTCCCTTCTTCAGAATTAGACACCTACTTGAGACAATTTGCAAAAGACATATTTTAATGGTCAGGGTAGATTCTCTCTCTATTTTCAATAATGGGAATAGGTAAAATGTCTCTTTTTGGAATGTTCTTTCACACAATACGTATAGGATAAAAATTCGGTCAGCGAAGAAAATATGAGGTTGAAGGTAAAATTGTTGATATGGAAATACAATAATTTTAACACCCCTTCGTGATTTTTGAATTGACATCTACCATGAGATCCTTATTGTCCAATGTATGCATATATCTCCATAAACAAATAGTTTAGGTATCAATCAAGTCACAAGCGCAATACGAAATAGATCTAGTTGTTAAGCAATCCTTGCAACCCTATCCATGACTAAATATGCATGCATACAAATAATACTAGGTGGTTCAAAGTATACATATGAGGAATCTTGTACGAAAAATATCCCATTAGAAAGAAAATTCAGACAACACCTCCCTTTTTCTTATAATCACATTTTTCATGTATTTATCATTTTTATTGTAAAAGGGCCCATCGAATATATCCAACATGGGTACACCTTGGATGAGGAATTAAATTATGCATCCAACGAGTGTTTCCACTCCAAATTTAAGTAAAACCATAGGGAGATAAGTTGAAAATACAAGTTGAAATAATAGTTTTTATTTATTTATTTATTTATAATCCTTTTACTTTTCTACTCCAAAAATGGTGAATCATTGCCCATGGTTGACATCATCATCTTGAATCTTATTGGTTTTTATAAAGTTTATTTTGGTTGTGCAATTTTTTTAGGCCCATTTTTTACCTCAAAATTTGTCAGTTGGTGTGTTATTTTTAAGCAACAATCCCTATCTTGAGTAGCATGATCCTAGGGGGAGAATATTTGATGGTTAGGATTCTCAAGAGAAGTGAGCATAATCACAAAAATAATATCAACAATGAAGAGTAAGTCTAAATGCATCACTAATAGTTAGTATTTATAGCAACAACAATACCATCTACACTTATCATTGGTTTCAATTTATTTATAATTAGTACAAAAGATGCATTGGCAGAGAGTGTATTATGTCAACAATAATAAGGTGTCAAAAATTATAGGATTACTCAAATAGGAAGAAATATATGTTCAGCTTTCCTCCACTTCAAAAATTTGTATAGCAAAAAAAAGGGCCTGGGGCACACATCAAATTTACTGAATGACGTGCCCTTTATGATTACTGCCAGAAAGAATCAGATTTTGGAAGCAGAAGTCACTAATAATGAAATAAAAATCGCCCTCCTTGCAATGGAGCCAGATAAGGCCCCGGGCCCAGATGGCTTCACTGCTAGATTCTTGCAGAGCTGTTGGCAAATTGTGGAAAAAGACTTATGCAAAATGGTTCGAAAATCTCAAGCTTGTCAGAAAACTGGGGGAAGCACCAATTCGGCTTTCCTGGCTCTTATTCCTAAGGAAAAAGGCGCCAATTCCTTCACCAGATTTCGCCCTATTTCCCTTTGCAATATAGGTTACAAGCTGATAACAAAAGTGATCGCAAACAGACTGAAAATCATCCTTCCAGACATTATTCCTGAGAATCAGGGAGGTTTTATTCAGGGAAGACAGATTGTGGACAATTTTATCCTGGTCCAAGAGGCGATCCACTCAAGCTTGAACCGGAAAGAGAAAGGAATGGTTATCAAGCTAGATCTTGAAAGTGCTTTTGACAGGGTGAGACACAGATTTCTGTTCGATGTCCTGCACAAATTTGGTTTTGGCCTCAAATTTATCAACTGGATCAAGGCTTGTATTAGTGAGCCCTGGATTGCCCCTTTGGTGAATGGGAGGGCTACTGACTTCTTCAAAGCCTCCAGAGGGCTGAGACAAGGGTGTCCTCCCTCCCCCTTGCTCTTTGTCCTCCAAGCTTCCGTTCTCAGCTTCCTCCTAAATAAAAAGCAGGCAGATCAAGAAATAGTGGGATTGAACATCGCAAGAGGTGTCAAAAACATAAACCATGCGCTATTTGCGGATGACTCTCTTTTGCTGGGTGCAACCTCCTTGCCCACAGCTAAAAAATTCAAAGATGTGGTGGATGCCCACTGTGAAGACTCTGGAAGCAGCCTCAACAAAGGCAAATGTCACATCTACTGTTGGAATTCTACTGTCAGATCGCTCCAAGCTATCTCCAACTATTTCGGCTTCACAGCCTCGTCTTCTTGGTCATCTTTCAAGTATTTGGGGCTCCCTTTATTCCAAAAAAGGGCCCTCAGCAGAGACTGGTTGCCTCTGTTGGAAAAATTTAAGTTCAAAATCCATTCCTAGGGCTGGAATTGGCTCAATCTGGCTGGCAAGACAGTGCTTATAAAATTTGTCTTGAACAGTCTTCCCATGGCTCCTATTGGAATCATGAGGAAAATGGAGGATTATATAAGGAATTTCTTCTGGAAAGGCAGCAAAGCAAATGAGAAAAAAATACCTCTATTAAACTGGGACATAATCTCCTTGCCCAGAATGGAAGGTGGCCTGAATTTCAAGAACATTAGTAAGCAAAATATCGCATTGGGTGCAATACTACTATGGAGGATAATTGCCCCAAATCCGGGCTGGGCTCAGCTAGCGTTGTGGAAAAAATATTTCCTTGGGCAGAGAACGCGCTGTCTAGACAATCCCAAATCAATATCTGGAATGATGATCCACAAACTGTGTGCCAAAGCTTCCTCCTTAATTAATCTCCATGCACACTGGATCTCTGGAAATGGCAAGTGCATTAAAATCTGGGATGACCGTATCATGGGTAGTGATCCCCTATCTGAAGATCACTCTCTGGTTCTGTTGAGAGATTAGATGGACAGAGCGGGTCTCAAAACTCTGTGGGATATATCACACTGGGAGAATGGCGATTGGCAGAGTTGGGTAAAGATAGAGGTGCCTCAGAACCTTTCCAAAGAATACGCCATCTTCCTATCCCTCTTAAAAGGCAAAGCTCTAATGAATAGTAGGAAACTTGACACTTGGGGATGGGGTTCGACCCCTGGGCGCTACTTAGTCGCGCAGGGTTATAGGAAGATCTCTCTACAACCTCATGTTCCTCCTGATCCAAAGCCCTGGCGTGGAATTTGGTCTCAAACAACGATCCCTAAAATAGACTCATTCTGATGGCTTCTTTGTCACCAGAGAAGTTTGACTGACGACAGGCTACGAAAAAGAGGATACATGGGACCCTCCCATTGCTCGCTATGTGGAGATGACGAAGAAAACACCTCCCATCTAATGCTCCACTGTAAGTTTACTGTTGAACTGTGGAAAGAGGCCTTAAGCCCATGGAGCATAGACTTCGCCCTCCCCAATCACTGCTTTGATCTGTTTTCAAACTGGAAGCTAAGGTACCTGGGTGGCACTCCTTAGAACGCTCACATCAAAGAAGCCTGGCTCGCCCTTCCCAAATTAATCTGCTGGCATATATGGCTGGAAAGAAACCAAAGGATATTCAAAGACAAGAAGAGCGATCTCGAGATTATCTAGGTAAAAATCAAAATCCATCTAAACGACTGTTTGGGAGATCAGCTTGACGGGGTAGATCTAAGTGGACAAGAAGCTGAATAGGGCGCTTCTCTTGATCTCCATTTCACTGATATTGCCAGACATCCCTCTTCTCTAAAAAAATGGCAAATACGCCTTGAGGCTGCAGAATTCTTTGAGTTTTGCACCAAAAAGGCAAGAAATTATCTCTTTTTTGATAGGGCAGCAAAAGGTAATCCTGGTATATCTGGTGCAGGTGGAGTAGTCAAAAGTGCAGAGGGCAGAACTGAATTTAGATACGCCTAGGGAGTGGGCTTCAATACCAGCATTCAAGCCGAAGCTCTGGCTCTTCTCCAGGGTCTCAAACAGCTTATTTCTCTGGGTATCAAAGAGGCAATTGTATTTGGGGACTCCCAGTCTATTATAAAGGCCATTGTGGACAATTCTTCTCCTTCAGATTTAAGGTTATCAAGATTGATGAGCAGAATTAGATCCCTGATAAATTCCTTTCAGAGTCTAGAATTTCTTCATGTTAAGAGAGACAACAATAAAGAAGCTGATGCTGAAGCCAACAAAGCGGTTCTCCTCCCTCTCAGAGTTCTTCTAAGAGACGGAGACGAAGGCTAGGATCCCATCCCTTAACTGTCTATTTAAAATGTTTTACTCTCTTTTATTGGAGCAGTTTGTTTGCATATGTAAATCAGGAAATATAGAGAAGATCTCTCGTAATATAGTTTACAGAATCCGCAGGCTTACTAGGGGGGAAGCCATTTGGTTCCTGGCTGAGGAGAAATCTGAGCTCTATCTATCTCTTTGTAACCTGAAATGAGGCATTTCTGCCGAGAATCAATATATCAAACTAACCGTTTCTGTCAAAATAAAAAAGAAATATATGTTCAGGGGGATCATATAATAAAATTTCAATTCTTAAAGTAGCAACAACTACAAGAAGACACAAGGACGTTTTTTGCACATGTTTGGTGTTGTAGGTGTCTTTGCCCATAATGGCGTAGCTGGGTTTGGATGTCAGACTTCAAGTGCATCATCAAAGAGACATCTCCTGAGAAGAGAATTCTATAGAGAAAAATGCACATCAACATCCAAAGCCTCAGAAATTATTCCGAAGGGGGAGAGAAATTAGTTTGTATACCTTTACCATTGATGTCCAATGGGGAGAGCAAGATTTTGATGGCATAAGCAGTGGAGAGAAATCCATTGGTGGCTCATGTAAGGAAAAAAAACTCAATAAAAACCATTGATAGGAAGGAATGAGGATTGGCCATCAATATGGAAAAGTATTGTGTTGTCATCAATGCCAAAGGGGGATATTGTTGAACAATTAACATTGCTAGGTTGGTTGGTGGCATCGAGTGTGTTAACACTTATGTTAACTAGGATAGTATTTTTGTGCATGGTGTGTTAAGCTTAGGGGGAGTCCCATGGTTGCTGAAATTTTTGCTAGAGAATCATCACAGTAGCAGGTCTATTAAATATGTTATAACACTATAACTGTGATGGTTGGGAGTCCCAAACATCGAATTCATTTATGTCTTAGGAGATCAACTGATATGCTCCTAAAAATGGAATAGTTGGATAGTGTTCAGAAAGAAATTTCCAACAGTATGGTGAATTCTAGAAATGACCTCCTCGATTAGAAGCTATTACCAATCTAAGGGCAAAACACCCCAAAATTTTAAATATTGCATAGCTAAATTGGAGAAGGGGAAAATTAGTGACCAAGTTTGGCATTTTTGCAAGACATGGTGGAGTATTTAAGTAGAGCTGCTAAACAAGGTAGTTAGGAGAATGTGGCTAACAACACAACAATGGAGCATATGGTGATTGGTTGGCAGTGGAGCCAATTACATGTAATCCTAGTGGGAAGTTACTTGGAGGTTACAAAATTCACACACAGAGGAAGTGTGAGGGATGATGTGAGCCCGAGAGGATTCAATAGGTGCAAATAGTGTTCGTTAGTAGACATGCAACATGGTAAGGTCCCATAGCCACATCATGCTAGGAGTACTTCCCTGGAAGGATCAAATATGCATGCAAGTGTTAAGGCTTAGGATGACAATACCTGAGGAGGACTTCCCTGGGAAAACCAAAGGAGCATGCAAGGGTGAACACTTGGTATGACAAGGCTCTAGGAGGACATCCACAAGATTTAATTTTTGCAAAGGATTTGTGGTGGGTCAATATGTAATAGCTCATCCGGAGGTCCTTCCCTAGTAGAGCAAAGTGCAACATAGTTTGGAAGAGTCGGGGGTGATGTATAGTTGGGAAACATGGTGCAAGTCAACGCATCGAATAAATAAGACCCGAGACTTAAAATTTAACAAAGGGATTCATTACAAAATAAAGATTTAGGATCCCCTCTACCTCCGTACTAAAGACAATGTGGATGGTATATAGCACAATATTATTGGCTCATACAAAGCCTTATGGTGGAAGATTAATCATGATGATGTTAGAATGATGTTAGCATAAGGGACACGTGGCATTTGTTTTTGGTGCTTTTAGGTAGTCAAATGGGCTAAATCAAGGTCACACATGTCACCACTTAGGATGTACCACACAACATTGTCGACATAATCATGATGTCACCTTAGAAGGGCTACCTTATAAGATTTAGAAAGGTGCATAGGAAAAGACATCTAGGATGACTAAGTCTCGAGACAAATATGACATGCAGTGGAAGTTATAGGTCAACCTATCTTCTATTTTATTAGTTCATGTAAGAAGCATAAGTCCCACTAGGACACATCCTCCCAGACCAGTATCCTTAGAAATTTCTAAAAGAGTGCAAGAGAGGGAGCTTCGAGCTAAATAACAATCAAAACATGTGGAATACATAATAGTGTACCGAGCAAAGGCAAGAACCAATTAGAAAGTGGTCGGGACATGTCACCCCAGAAGTTCCATCCCTGAAGGAAGTAAAAGGGATCATGGGAGGTAGCTCCAGGTTAATGAGGCTCCGAGACATAACAATAGATAGTGAAGCATCAAAGGACCTATGAGAATGGTGCACAGGAAGTCTAATAGTTCCTAGTTGATTTTCCATGTAAATAAAATAAGACCAAGGTCACGAGACATGTATTCCAAGCTAAATGTTGGGAAAAACATAGTGATGGGTATCATTGGTGATTAATTAATGGCTATGGAAATTATCAAAGGCATTGTCAAAGGCAAAGTGGCATTAATTTTCATTTTAGTTATAAAAATAAGGAAAATAGGAGAAAATGAAGGTGAAGAGACACATATTTTCATGCTAAAGAAATTAAAAGAAAAATGAATAGAAATGAAGAAATTAGAGGTTTCAATGTTAAAAAGACTTATGAGGATCAATTCACAACCTTTTGTCAGTTCACCTTTGGAGCATGGTTGGAGTACTCTAGTATTCACTTGGATTTGAAGAAAGAAGGCAAAGGAAAGCATGAAAGTTCAAGGGAACAGTTGGATCAACAACTACAACTAGATTGCTTTACAGGTAACTAGTTACATGTGTTATTTCCTTGTTGATTTCCAGATGCATAGTATATGCATGCAATATTCTGGTTATGTCTTTTCATTGGCATAGATTTTCCTAGATTGACAATGGTCTTAGCCTTGCATTTCCATTTCCATGATAGCCATGGTGTTGTGGGTTTTTCCACTTAATTGTTTTTTTGATTGGTGCTCATGTTCCTTATGGTTGTGGGTTGGAAAAAATGCTTTTGAAGTCCTGGAACAACTTAGTTTCAATTACTATTCTTGGAGCCTAGGTTGGGACAAATGCTCAAGAGCCCTTAGTTGGTTGAGTTACTAGTCCTTGGAGATGGGATGGAAAAATTCTCTAGAGCCCTGGAAGGTTGTGGGTTGAGTTACTAGTTCCTAGAGCCCTGGATAGCCTAAGTAGAGATTGATCTAGTTATTGTTAGTGATGCTCAACTGAAGAGATGAAATCAATGTGGTTGAGGGTTGAGGCATTTTGGCCTCTCGAATCCCTAGTTGTTTTATTCTATGAGATCCCACATTCATGCTTGGAATATGGAGTGAGGGTGATTGGTTGAAAGAGATAATTTGTTCAACCCAATCTATGGTTGGGTGGTAAATAGAAGCCCTTGACTTGGTTGGCATTTTCATGCGTTAATATGAGACATTTTCATATTGTGATCCATGAGAATGTTTAGTGATTATGTTGGTTATATTATGGTTGAGTTGCCAAGGATTCTATGTTGGTTATTTTCTAGTTATATTCTGGTGATATGATGTGTATTATTGGTGGCTCTTGTCATAAATATTTTAGTTATTGATTGGTTGATGAACACATGGAATAACTAGTGTTGTTGCAACTATGTGGAGTGGGAATAGAGCCTTATTGGTGACCCTTGTATGAATCTTATACTCTTGTGATAAATTATGCATTCATGACCTGTAGCTTACATGCTTGATGAAAAGTCTAGTCTATTCTAGGTAGTCTAGGTCAAGTTTCTAATTCAAGATTGAATGTTTAGCTTTTTCATCATCTTAATTATAATTCCAAAAAGTCCCAAGAAATTCTAGGCAGTGTTATGGAGTTTCCTTAAAAGGTGGCACAAATCCCTAGACCGTATGCTCAGAACTAAATATTTTAGGCCATAACTGTAAGGAGAAAACCTTGTGTGTGCGGTTATAACCTCGTAACCAAATGGAAGCAGTTTCAAGCGTGAAATTACAAGTCCAAGTCAGTGAAAAATGGTTCCATCTTAGGGATTGACCACCTTGGTTACTTCTTCAGGTCCTGTGTGATATTTAGTCCCTATAAGATGTTGATTTTTGGTCACTTTGTAGGCCTCACTTCCTTAACTAGAAGTAGGAGGTTAAGTCAAGTCATAGTGACACTCATCTCATGTTTACCCTAGTAGGCTTGTGAAATTGGGTAAATGTGAGAGGGGTCATTATAGGGTGGTATCAAAGCTTACAAGTTAAAACACTTAGATTGGATGGGCTAGGCGTGATTGATATACATGCATGTTAGTTGTTGATGTGTTTGTTATGCATGCATTGTGATGGCCAATATTGTGGTCTTATTTTGTCATGATGAGGATGTTGAGATGATTGATATATTGATTTCGTTCTATATAATAGAGTTCTAATTTAGATTGATTATGCAGATGAGACAGCCTCACTTGAACTTCACTGAGGTATGATGGATTATGTTTATATCTCGTTTATCTGACATGGTATGTTTTCAAGAAGAAGATCAGATATGAAAAGGAGAATGGTGGATTACATTTGACGTGAATCTCCTTGTAGATGAGATGCATAAAAAAGAGATGATTAATCTCTAGAGATAACATATACCATGATAAATTTAAAGGCAGAAATCAAAATTTGTAAGGCAAATAGTGACAAATCGTTCAATCATAGGAAAGACTTTACAGGGAACTGAAAAAGAAAGGAGAGGTCAATGTAGTGATCCTTTAGAGTTTATCAAATTTTCATAGACAGGGATAACCACCAATAAGTTATGGACATGAGGAAAGGACTAATGGGGCATATGGTAGCAGGTCTTGTGGAGGACAATGGTCAAGAAAGGATGACACGATCATAGGTGGTAGATGGATGGATACACCTGACAAGAGAGGTATTGGTTATGGGTTCAATTCTAGTTCTAGATCTAAGACACATCATGGTTATCATCATTATCATCCTTACGGGAGGAGTGAGAAGCAGTCCTTTCTAGATGAGTTCAAGAAAACCAATCGTCCTACCTTTGATGGAGATTTGAAAAAACTAGAAGATGTAGAAGCATGATTGCTTGGTATGAAGAATTTCTTCTAGTTGCATGACTATATTGAGAACTTGAAAGCCAAGATAGCTAATTTTAGTCTTAAGGGGAAAGTGAACATCTTGTGGGAAGATGTGAAGCATGTTAGAGGCATCATGATATAGGATTTAAGTTGGGATGAGTTCAAAAGACTCTTTAGAAAGAAGTTATTGTAAGAGAGATCTTATGAAAGTAATGCTAAGGATTTCTATGAGTTAAAGACGGGATCTATGATAGATGAAGAGTATATGACTAAGTTTTTGGATCTATTGAGGCAAGTACCATATCTTAAGGATGAGAAGATGAAGGTTCAAATATTCATTAGTGTATTTCCATTATAATTTAAGGATTGGATATAGTATGATGAGCCTCAGACATTGGAGGAAGTAATTGGGAAGTTGAAACATTCTTATGAGCAGTGTAAGAATAAGTCAGAACGTAATAAGGGTTGGAAAGGTAATGAAAATACTAAAGGAAAGTGGGATAAGAAGTGAGGAAGACCTCAGATGGAGGTAACAAGGATAATCCAACACCATATACAAGACATTAAATGTAATTGATAGAGGACAAGGATTTTAGTCTGAGGAGCAGAACAAGGGTGATGACAGGAAGCCTTTGCACTGTTGGACTTGTGGAAAAGATCATCATGGGATATACTGTCCATAACATCAGTCAGAACTTAGATTTACAGTGCTAAAGAGGCACAGACAATTGGGGATGTTGGAAAGAGTATTCCTCAAATTTATGCAGTATTGGATAATGGGGGGGCTTGTCATCAGGAAACTATTATCAAGATGGAAGGTAAGATTTGTGATCAAGTTGTTTATATTTTAATTGACCTTGGATATAACTATAGTTATATCATTCCTCACCTGGTGGATAAGTGTTTCTTGAATAAATAAGTGCATGTAGAGCCTTCGCTGGTGAATTTTGCTACAGGTACCAAGAGAAGACTTCATCATTGGGTGAGATCCTGCACATTTGAAATGAACGGTATGTATACATTATCACATCTAAATGTGCTTCAACTAGGATCATACAATATGATTTATGCATGGATTGGTTGTAATTTCACGGGACTAAGGTAGAATTCTATGATAAGTCTATTGAGTTCCTGGATGACGATGGAGAAAGAAGAATCCTACATCAATGAGAATGGTTACAACTATGCAGGAAAAGCGCAGTAGTAAGAAATGGTGTGTATTATTTTCAGTTTATATTTACAGTGACAAAGGAAAGGATGTTGAGGATGTTTAAGTATTCAATAGGTGTCAGGTTTTGCAGTAGTTCTAGGATGTATTTGTAACAAAGATTTTAGAGTTATTGCTTCATATGGAAGTGTAATTTTCTATTGAGTTGATGTGAGGAGAAACACCAGCATCGAAGGCACCGTACAGGATGAGCATTATGGAATTGGTCGAATTAAATTTGCAGCTTAAGGAAATACTTGATAAGGGATACATTAGGTCAAGTGTGTTGTATTGGAGTGAACCAATATTATTTGTGAAGAATAATGGTGGTACTATCAAGTTGTGTATTGATTACAGTAGGTTCAACAAGGTGATGATCAAGAAAAGGTACCCTTTTCTGAGGATTGATGAATTGTTGGATTAGTTGAAGGGAGTAACAATGTTCTCAAAGATTGACTTGAGATCAAGATATCATCAGGTATACATCAAAGAAGAGGAGATATACAAAAATACATTTCGTACCAAGTATGGGTGTTATGAGTTCGTAGTAGTTCCTTTTGGTCTTACTAGTACTCCAACTACTTTCATGTGTTTGATGAATAGTGTGTGGTGTCCTTATCTAGAAAAGTTTGTGATAGTGTTCATTGATGACATATCGATATATTATAAGAATGAGGAAGAGCATGTAGAGCACCTAACAATAGCGTTAAGATTATTGAGAGAGCATTAGTTGTAAGCCAAGCTTAGTAAGTGTAGTTTCTTTGAGAGAAAAGTTAATTACTTGGGACATGCTGTTTCCAAGCAAGGTATACCAGTGGACCCGGAAAATACTAGAGCTATTATGGACTGCAAAACTCATAAGAATGTGGATGTGGTCAGATCATTCATGGGACGAGCAAGTTAATAGAGGTGGCTCATCAAGAACTTCTTAGGGATTTCCTATCCTATTGCATTTTTGCAGCGAAAAGGGAAGAAGTTTGAAAGGACTAAGGAGTGTGCAACTACCTTTGAGTAGTCGAAGCATTTACATACAAATGCTCCGGTTTTGAAGATTACAAATCCTGAAAAAGAGTTTGTGGTATTTATAGATGCTTGCAAGAGAGGATTTGGTGGGGTACGAATGCATGAAGGATATATGGTATGCTATGAGTCAAAGAAGTTGAATGAGTATGAGAAGAACTATGTGACTCATGATATTGAGTTAATAGATTTCATTCATGCCTTGAAGATGTTGATACATTATCTTCTTGGTAGGAGGTTCGTCTTGATGAGTGATGATAGTGGGTTGAGGTACTTATTTCATCCACCTAATCTGAATTCCATGAAAAATTCTAGATGGTTCACTACTCGTAGTGAGTTTGACTTCGAGATTGAGTAGAAGCTTGCATATGCTCTTAGTAGAAGAGTGCAAGTGAATCACATTGCAACAATGAGTTCTTATGGGACAAAATTTCTGGAGTGGATCTTGTAGGAAAGACATTATGGTGATAGGTATCAGTAGTTGAGGCATAAGTTACAACAACATGGTGAAGGTGGTAGGGATCAGGAGTATCATCTCATAGTAGATGGCTTAATCAGATTCAGGAACAAGTTTTATGTACCAGATGATAGTGAGCTTAAGAATCATATCCTGAGGGAGTTTCATGTCAAGCCATATTAAGGTCACCTAGGATATCAAAGGACATTGAAAAAAGTTAGGAAATTCTATCATTGGAAGAATTTGAAGAAAGAGGTGGATGAGTTTGTTGCGAGATGTTTAGATTGTCAACAGGTAAAAGCATAGTGTAAGAATCAAGGTGGTCTATTGCAGCTGATTCCAATTCCATAGTGGAAATGGGAAGTAATTTCCATGGACTTCATTATACGTTTTTTGATTACATCGATACAACATGATTCCATCATGGTTGTGGTTGACAGGTTAAGGAAGGTAGCTCACTTCATTGCAGTTAAGTCTACAAATTAAGCCAGTGATGTAGATCATATTTTCATCATGGAGATAGTGATATTTCATGGTGTTCCACTACCTCTTATAATGAAATTCCACGATGTTTTCCATGTTTCACTTCTTAAGAGATGTGTAATATGTTGATCATGTGATTGACCAGTCTGTATTGTAGGTGGAACTCAAGGGAGAATTCCAGCCAAGATCATAATGCATATTGCATCAGAAATAAATCATGCTCTAGAATAGAGAAATCAAGTAGGTTAAAGTGCAATGGAAGCACTTTGGGCCTAATGAAGCTACATGGGAGATGGTTGATCGGATGTGGGAAATATATCCTTCATTATTTTCTAGTTCGAGCAAAAGAGTTTTTTTATATATACATGTATATATGGATGTTGTTATAGATACCATAATGCGTTGTGTTATAAAGCTCCAATAAGTGGTGGGATTGTCAAGTTTTTCATGTTGATCATTGTTTGCAGTGGTTGTTGATTGTAATTATTGCATCGAGATATGTTATAAATATCCATGGGTTGTATGCATTTTTTCAGTGGTTTTTTGGTCATAGGTGCCACATAACACAAGGAAGATGTACCCCCAATGGGGAGGGGTTTGTAACAACCCCTGGTTGATTTTCCAAGTAAATAAAATAAGACCAAGGTCATGGGACACATATTCCAAGCTAAATGTTGGGAAAAACATAGTGATGGGTATCACTGATGATTTATTAATGGCTATGAAAATTGGCAAAGGCATTGGGAAAGGAAAACTGTCATTAATTGGGATATCAATTATGAAAATAAGGAAAATAGGAGAAGGAAGGTGAAGAGACATAATTTTCAAGCTAAGGAAATTGGAGAAAAAATGAACGAGAATAAGGCAATTTGAGGCCTCAATGATAAAAAGGCTTCTGAGTATTAGTTCACAATATTTTGTTAGTTTAGCTTTGAAGCTCTCTTTTATTCTCTCATTCTCTCATACTCTTGCACAATTAGGGTATTCTTGGAGCATGCATGAGAACTCAAATATTCATTTGGATTTGGAGAAAGAAGGCAAAGGAAATAAGGAAATTACAAGGGAATAGTTGGATCAAAAACTACAACTAGATTGCTTTGCAAGTAACAGGTTGCATGTGTGATTTCCTTTCTGATTTCCAGATGCATGGTATATGCCTATGATTTTCTAGTTATGTATTTTCCTTTGCATGGTGATTTTCCTATATTGACATTGGTTTTAACCTTTCCTTGGAATTTCCTTGATAGCCATGTTGTTGTGGATTTTTCCACTTGATTGTTTTTATGATTGGATCTCATGTTCCTTATGGCTATGGGTTGGAACAAACGCTATAGAAGCCCTAGAATAGCTTGGGTTAAGTTACTAGTCATGGAGCTTAGGTTTGGACAAACACTCTGGAGCCCTTGTTGAGTTGAGTTACTAGTCCCTAAAGCTAGGTTGGACAAACGATTTGGAGTCCTATAAGGTTCTAGGTTGAGTTACTAGTTCCTGGAGTGCTTGAAAACCTGGGTAGAGACCCATTTGGTTGGTGTTAGTGATGTCCGATCATAGAGATGGAATCACTGTGGTTGAGGGTTGAGGTTGTTTTGCCTCTGGAAGCCCCAATTTGTTTTTCTTAGTTTCTTCCATGAAATCCCACATTCATTCTTAGAATATGGTGTGGCTGTGATTAGCTAAAAGAGATATCTTGTTTAGCCCAATCTATGATCAGGTAGTACGTGGAAGTCCCGAACTTCGTTGGAATTTTCATATCTTAATATGAGACATTTTACTATTGTGATCTATGATAATTTGTAGTGATTATTTTGGTGGTATTAGGGCTGATTTTCCATGGTTTCTATGTTGGTTATTTTCTTGTTATGTGTTGGTCATATGATGTGTATTTCTATGGATATTGTCATGAACAATTTAGTTATTGATTGGTTGATGAATGAATGGGATAACTAGTGTCGTTGGAGCTATGTGTAGAGGGCATAGATCCTTCTTGGTGATCCTCACATGAATCTCATATTCTTATGATGAGATGCATTCATGACTTATAACTTACATTTTTTCCATGTGTTTGATGAAATGTCTAGTTTGTTCTAGGTAGTCTAGGTTAAGTTTCTAATTTGAGATTGTATGTTTAACTTTTTCATCATGTTAATTATGATTCTAAAATGTCTCGGACAATTGTAGGCAATGGTCTAGAGGCTAGCCTGAAAAGGTGGCACAAATCTCGGGTCCACATGCTCAAAACTTAAGAGTTTAGTCCATAACCGCATGGAGGCACGCCTTTCAGTGCAGTTATAACCTCATAACCACATGGAATCAGTGTTAAGGGTGTGGTTGTGACCGTAGGTCAATGAAACAAAGTTCAATCTCATGGATTGACCACCTGTGGTGTTACTTTAGATCTTAGGTGATCGGTAGTCCCTGTAGGATGTTAGTTTATGGTCAATTTATAGGCACCACTTAGCTGGAACTAGGAGGTCAGGTTAGGTCATAATGACACTCTTCTCATGTTTACCCTGGAAGGCTTGTGAAATTGGGTAAATGTGGAAGGGTATTTGATAGGGTGGTATCATAGCTTCTAGGTTCAAACACTGGGACTAGATGGGCTAGGTGTGATTGTTATGAATGCATGTTGGTTGATGATGTCTTTTCTATGCATCCACTGTGATGGTCACTGTTGTGGTATTTTGTGGTCAAGATGTTGATGTTTAAACGCTTTATATGTTTATCTCAATGTGTGTGTGTGTACATATATACTTTGCTAATCTAGATTAATTGTACAAACAATATAGCCAACCTTGAAATTAATTGAGGAATGTTGGATGGTGTCTATATTTGGTTTATTTGACATGGTATGTTTGTAGGAAAAATATTAGAGATGACAACCAAAACGGTGGATTTCATTTCAAGTGATTCTCCTTATAGATCATATGAGCAAAAAAGAGATGAGTACTTTGTTGACATAGCAGATACCTTGATAAGTTTAAAGAAATAAATCATAAGTTGTAAGGCGGATATTGATAGAAGCGTTTAGTCACAGGAAGGAATTACTTGTGTAAAGGAAAACAAGGTAGAGGTCAATGTAGTGATCCTTCAGAGTTTATCATATTTTCAGAGATAGGGATAGCAACGAATCAGTTATGGACAAGAGGAAAGGACTAATGGGGCATATGGTAGTAGGTTGCATGGAGGACATGGGTCATACAAGGTTGACATGGTCAAAGGTGGTAGATGGATTGATACACCTGATAGGAGAGGTAGTGATTATGGGTTCTATTCTAGTTCCTGATCAGGGAGACATCATGGTGATAATCTTTATCATCCTTACAGGAGGAGTGAGAAGCAGTACTTGCCATATGAGTTTAAGAAATCTAAATCTCCTACATTTGATGAAGAGTTGTAGAAACCAGAATATGCAAAATCATTGTTTATTGGGATGAAGAAGTTCTTCAAGTTGCATTATTATACTGAGAATATGAAAGTCAGGATATCTATTTTTAGTCTTAAGGGAAAAGCAAACATCTGGTGGGAAGATGTGAAGTGTGTGATAGACATCACGATAAAGGAGTTGAGTTGGCATGAGTTGAAAAGACTCTTTAGAAATAATTTTTTAGGTCCCTATAATACTAGTGATTCCCCCATTACTATTGTCACTGTAGCCCTTATTATTATTATTATTGTGCCACTATTGTCCCCATATTTTTATTATTGTGCCCCATAGAAGCCCACTATTGTTATTGTTGCACCCTTATATTATTATTGTTATGTTGGCTTTGATTATATTGTGACCCCTTAGACTCCTATATATAGAAAGGAGGTTTTGTCATTTGTATCATCGAAGAATGGTTCATTTGTGTAATGTAAAGGAGGTTTCCCCTTCAAAGAGGTTGATTTTGAAGGTGTTAATCTATCTTTTCTTCTATTTTGTGAGCTAGTTGAATAACATTTGGTATCAGAGCTTTGGATTCTAGGGGTTCGCCTCTCCAAACAGGTCATCATGGAATTTTAGCTATAATTTTTTTTCTACGACGTTTTAGAAGCTAAAAAAATAACCCATTTGAGCCAAAATATCTCTTAACCTCAGATCCAAATTTGAGATCATTCTCACTATATTTTCAGAGATATGATCCAAGGAAGTTATGGTTTTGGCACGATCCCAAATTATATCTCAAACAGGTCACCCGGGGAAAATCGCCATAACTTTCTTTCTTAGCATCACACTAAAAATTTGTAAGAATTTATAGAAAGAGGATGGCCTGTATTTTTTTGTGTATTTGTTTCTATTCCTAAGGTTGAAATAGTAATATTTGGCTCTTCGTACAATTTCACTCTATTGAACGAGTCTATAATCAAGTCATCGTGGGAGATTTTCCATAACTCTTCCTTGGAGAATCCAATCTTGATCAGACTTGCGGGGTTGGAAAGAGGACTCAGAGGGATACTGCAGGATGCAATTTTATACCTTGAAGATCGTAAATTACAAATATACAACATATTCAATATCGAGCTTCTACAAAGTGAAAAAAGATGTGTAGTTTTTTTAAATTTTGCATAAGTTTGGTTTGAAAAATTAGTTTGAAGGAATTCAAAGGGAGTAGTGAAGCATTATTATCATTAATTGATGCTCCGAAGAAAGAAAATGAAAACACCTAGTAAGAAACCTGAAAGCTCTAGCATGACTCATGAAGAAGAGGAAAAAATGCAACGTGATATATCAAAATTATGAGACCAAGTGCAACAAAATTCACTCTCACAAAAAGTAACAGAAGCTAAGATGGACAGTTTAAAAAAAGGCATGGAAGCTAATATGGAAGGTTTAAAGAAAGCCATGGAATCTAAGATGTATGGTATAGAAGAAAAACTTAAAGGCAACATGGAAGATTTGAAGATAGACATGGAAGCTAAGATGGATAGTATAGAAGAAAAACTTAAAGGCAACATAGAAGATTTGAAAATTTTGCTACAAGAAATGCTTACTAATGGTGAAAGGGTAGTAAAGGAAACTCATGAGGAGAAAAAAATAAATTTAATCATGGTTTCATAGACTATTATGGTGGATTTAAGACCCATCATGTTCCAGATATCGATATGAGGAAGTTTGGTGAAAAAGATCCCGTAACATGGATACTACAGATGGAGCAATGTTTCGATCTCCATAATGTGCAAAACACGCAAAACGTACACATTGCAACTTTATATTTGGAACCAAATCAATTTGTATGGTATCAATGGCTTTTCTCTCGTAAACAAATTGTCACTTGGGCAAGTTTTACAGAAGAAATGGTAGCACATTATGAGGATACAAAAAGAAACACTTTTTTAGCCAATTGATAAATCTCAAAGAAGAGGGTTCAATGATGGAGCACATTGAGGACTTCCAAAAATTGAATATAAGGGTAAAAGATATTCCAAAGGATTATAGGATTGATGTGTTCATGGGGAATTCAAAGGATAACATCCAACATGAGGTCCGACTTTGGGAACCTGATTCATTGGAGAAGGAATTCAGGTTGGCAAGAAAATGGAAAGCAAAATTAAGGCCAGGAGGAATCCTACCACTCATAACTATAAAGATGGAAGTTTTGTTTCCCCTAGCCTTCCACAACCTACAAGGGTGACACCACAACAATTGGAAAAAAAAGAAGCAAAAGGGCTTTGTTATAGTTGTGATAGAAAATACATTAAAGTTCATAAGTGTGTTGAGAAGAAATTATTTTACATAGATTGTGAAGAGGAGGAAGAAAAGGAACAAGAAACATCAAAAGAAGAGGATATACCAGGAACAAACCCTAGAGAAAGAAGAAATGAATTTGACCATATCTTTTAATGCATTGGCTAGAATTACCACTCTTAAAACTATTAAGATAGAAGGACATATCAAGAAGAAAAAGGTAATATTGTTGATTGATTCTAGAAGTACCCATAATTTTATTCATTGTAAGATAACCAAGGAATTGAATTGCTTCCTATATCTAGACACAAAGCGTCAAGTGATGGTTGCAAGCGGGGAAACCATAAATTGCTTTGGAAAGTGCCATAATATCAAGCTATCCATGGGAGAATATGTGTTGAATAGCCCAATGCTTTCCATTCCAATGGGTGGTGTTGATGTTGTACTAGGAGTCCAATGGCTACAATCCTTGGGTATAATCACTTTTAATTTTCAAGAACTTTTCATGAAATTTTCTTTAGAAGGAAAGGAATTTGAATTAAGGGGTATCACAGGGAAACCAAGAAATATAATCAGCTCTAATAGAATGACAAAGCTTCTAAAGAAATAAAAATGAGGTGTAATTACATAATTATGTTCGCTAGAGGTTCCCACATTGAAATCATCTATTTCTCTAGATCTCCAAAAATTATTGGACAATAATTCCAAGGTATTTGAGACTCTCAAAGGCCTCCCACCTATTCATGATCATGATCACACTATTCATTTGATTCCAGGAAATGTTCCTCCAAACATCAGGCCTTATAGATATCCCTATGCCCAAAAGAGTGAAATTGAACGTATGGTTGTAGAAATGCTAGAGGTTGGTATAATTCAACCTAGTCAAAGTTCTTTCTCTGCTCCAGTAGTATTGGTGCACAAGAAGGATGGATCATGGCACATGTGTTTGGATTATAGGGAGCTGAACAGGCTCACTATTAAAGATAAATTTCTCATTCATGTCATTGATGAATTATTGGATGAATTGCATGGATCAATTTACTTCACCAAGTTAGATCTTCGTTTAGGATATCATCAAATCATAATGAAGACTGAAGACATTCCAAAACAACATTTAGAACTCATGATGGTCATTATTAATTTTTGGTCATGCCTTTTGGCCTTACCAATGCACCTTCTACATTTCAAGGTTTGATGAATTCCATTTTCAAACCCTTCCTTAGAAAATTTGTGTTAGTATTTTTTGATGATATACTAATCTATAGCAAGTCTTGGAAGGATCATGTTCAACTTGTTGGCAGGGTGCTCAAATTATTGGAGGTGAAACAATTATATGAAAAAAGCTCAAAATGTTTCTTTGGAGTACATGAGGTGGAATATCTAGGTCATATTATATCTCATGAAGGTGTGAAGGTACACCCTAGAAAAATTAAAGTCATTAAGGAATGGAAAATCCCCACATCCATAAACCATTTGTGAGTATTTCTCAGGTTGACAGGGTATTATCGCAAGTTTTTTAAGAATTATGGGCAAATAGCAGAACCTCTAACAACATTATTGAAGAAAGATGCATTTTCATGGATTCCAGAAGCAATGAAGGCCTTTTAACATCTTAAAGAGGCAGTGTGCCAAGCACTGGTTTTATCTACGCCGGACTTGACAAAAACCTTTATTGTGGAATGTGATGGGAATGGAATTGGTACTATTTTAATGCAAGAGGAAAGACCTATTGCTTTTGAAATTTGTACAATCAAAGGAAAGTATTTACACAAAGCCATTTATAAGAAGGAAATGTTGGCAATACTACGTGCACTTAAGAAATGGTGACCCTACCTAATGGGAAGACACTTCAAGGTAAAAATGGATCATGATAGCCTTAAATACTTTTTAGAACAAATATTATCTTCAGAAAAACAACAAAAAAGGGTTGCAAAGATGTTGGGTTATGACTTTGAAATCATCTACAAAAAAAGGGAAGAAAATGTAGCGGCAGATGCACTATCAAGAAAGGATGAGGATGTGGAAGCATTTCTTTGTGCCATTTCTATTATCAAACTAGATTGTATAAACGAAGTAAGGGATGAATGGAAGAATGATGAAGAAGTGTGGGAACTCATTTAGAAGCTACAACAAGATCCCAGTACATATAATACATTTAGCAGGAAAAATGATTCGTTATGATACAAAGATCACTTATACCTATGTAAGAATTCCCAACTCAAAAAAAATATTCATATGGAATTGCACACCTCTCCCTTAGGAGGGCACTCAGGATTTTTAAAAACTTACCACAGGGTTAAGAAGGAATTTTTTTGGGATGGACTTGAATTAGATATTCAAAAATTTGTGGCGGAATGTTTGGTTTTCCAACAAAATAAAGTTGAACAACTAAGACCCCAGGTCTATTACAACCTTTATCCAATCCAAGCTAATTTCAGGAGGAGGTTTCAATGGATTTTATCACAAGCTTACCAAGTCCGAAGGAAAGACTGTCATCATGGCGGTAGTTGACAGACTTACAAAGTATGCACACTTTTGTGCACTATCACAGCCATTTAAAGCCAACACAGTTTCTACTGCATTTATGGAAACAATTCAAAAGCTTCATGGAAACCAAAATATTATTGTAAGGGACAGATATCCCATTTTCACAGGAAATTTTTGGACAAAATTATTTTCTAGCCTTGGTACTCAGTTAGATCATAGCTCATCTTATCATTCTCAATATGATGGGCAAACTAAGATTGTAAACAAATGTTTGGAAGGATATCTTCGTTTCTTTGTATCTAATAAACATACACAATGGGTCAAATGGTTGCCTTTAGTTGAATGGTGGTATAACACTTCCTTTCATACTGCAGAAAAAATGACCCTATTTATGGCACTTTATGGATATCATCCATCGTCCATCACATCATATTTAAGAGAAAATTATAAGGTTCAAGTAGTGGAAGATCACATCGAGCATCAACAACAAGTTCTCCAACTCTTAAAGGATAACCTCACTTTGGCGCAGAATAGAATGAAACAATAGGGAGATCAACATCGTAGTGAAAGAAGTTTTGATGTAGGTGAATGGGTATTCCTGCAACTACAACCATATAAATGAATGTACGTCAAGAAAGCTAAGAAGAATAATAAATTATCACCAAAGTATTATGGTTCATACAAGGTGTTGCAAAAGATTGGTACTATGGAATACAAATTGGAGCTTCCTGCAGCATCCCGAGTGCATCCAGTTTTCCATGTTTCATGCTTAAAGAAGGTTATAGTTGACAAACTCCCAGTTCAAACAATATTGGCAAAACTTGATGAGGAAGGAAAAATCATATTGGAACCTGAAGTAGTCACAGAAATAAGAACTCGACAACTACGAAATCAATCAATTTCGGAGTATCTCATCAAGTGGAAGAAGTTACCCACTAAAGATTCCACATGGGAGGGTGAGAATTTTATACATAAGCATCCAAAACTACTCAAGCATTGAGAAAAACACTTTTTTAAAGGAGAGGGGCATATTAGGTCCCTGTAATACTAGTGATTCCCCCATTACTATTGCCATTGTAGCCCTTATTGTTATTGTTGTGCCCTTATATTATTATTGTTATCAAGGCTTTGATTATATTATGACCCCTTAGACTCCTATATATAGAAAGGAGGTTGTTTCATTTGTATCATCCGAGAATTTTTCATTTGTGTAATGTAAAGGAGGTTTCCCCCTCGAAGAGGTTGATTTTGAAGGCGTTGATCTATCTTTTCTTCTATTTTTGTTAGCTGGTTGCATAACATAATTAATTTTTAGAGAGATACTATGATGGTAAGGTTAAGGAGTTGTAAAAATTGAAGATGGAATCTATGACATATGAAGAGTATACAACTAATTTTTTGGAGCTATTGAGGTATGTACCATATCTTAAAGATAAGAAGGAAAAGGTTGAAATATTTGTTAATGGATTTTTGTTAGCATTTAAGGATTGGATTGAGTATGACAATTCTTGGACATTGGAGGTGGTAATTGGGAAGTTGAAACATTGTTATGAGCCTTCTAAGCGTAAGTCGAAACTTAAGCAAGGTTGGAAAGGTAATGAAAAGACTAAAGGAATGTGGGATATGAAGTGGGGAAGACCTTCAGATGCAGGTAACAAGGAGAATGAAATGACGTATAAGAAATTCAATGTAGTTGACAGAGGACATGGATTTCAGTGTAAGGAGTAGAACAAGGGTGATGGAAAGAAGCCTTTGCAGTGTTGGAATTGTGACAAGGATCTTCGCAGGAGAGATTTTCCATAGCATCAGCATGGAAGACCTCATATTACAGTGCTCAAGAGGCATAAATAGTTAGGGATGTTGGACAAAGTATTCCTTGGATTTATGCAGCCTTGGATAATAGGTAGGTTGATCATCATGCATCTATTATCGAGATGGAAGATATGCTTTGTGATCAAGTTGTTTCTATTTGGATTGACATTGGATCTAACTATAGTTATATTAGTCCTGACCCAGTGGATAAGTGTTGCTTGAATAAAGAAGTGCATGCAGAGTCTTGGTTGGTGAAATTGGCAACTCGGTCCCTGAAAAGAGTTCATCATTAGGTGAGATCTTGTGCATTTGAACTGAAAAATATGTCTACATCAACACATATAAATGTGCTTCGGTTGGGATCATAAAGTATTATTTTGGGCATGGAGGGGTTGTATATTCACAGGGCTAAGGTATAATTCTATGATAAGACTATTGAGTTCCTAGATGATGACAAGGAAAGAATGATCTTGTAGGGAAAGGAGAAGCCTACATCAGTGAGAATGGTTACAAATGTGCAAGAAAAGCACAGTAGCAAGAAAGGGTGTGTATATTTTTGCAATTCATATTTCTAGTGACAAAGGAAAGGATGTTGAGGATGTTGAAGTCTTTGAGAGGTATCTACTTTTGTAGTAGTTTCAGAATGTATTTGCAACACAAATATTAGAGTTACTACCACATAGAGAAGTATAATTTTTTATTGAGTTGATTCTAGGAGCGACACCAACATCGAAGGCACTGTACAGGATAAGCACTCTAGAATTCGTGGAATTTAAGCTGCAGATTAAGGAAATTCTTGATAGTGGATACATTAGGCCAAGTGTCTTACCTTGGGGTGCACTAGTATTCTTTGTTAAGAAGAAGGATGGTAGTCTCAAGTTATGTATTAATTATAGAAAATTTAACAAGGTGATGATCACGAATAGGTACCCTTTTCCAAGAATTGTTGACTTGTTTCATAAGTTTAAGGGAGTAGCAATTTTCTCAAATATTGACTTGAGATAATTATATCATCAGCTATGCATAAAAAAAGAGGACATCTATAAAATTGCATTCTGCACCAAGGATGATGATTATGAGTTTGTAGTAGTTCCTTTTGGTCTTACTAACGCTCCAAATAATTTTGTGTGTTTGATGAATAGTGTGTTCTGTCCTTTTCTGGACAAGTTTGTGAAAGTGCTGATTGATGGAATATTGATATATTCTAAGAATGAGGAAGAGCATGGAGAGAACATGCTAGTAATGTTAATATTTTTGAGAGAGCATTAGTTGTCTTCCATGCTTAGTAAGTGTAAATTCTTTCAGACAAAAGTTCATTACTTGGGACATGTTGTTTCTAAGGAAATTATAACAGTGGACCCGAGAAATATAAGAGCTATTATGGAGTTGGAAACTCCTAGGAATGTGGATGAGGTTAGATCATTCATGGGACTGGTAGGTTATGAAAGGTGGTTCATCAAGAACTTCTCATGGGTTTCCGCTACAACGAATCCATGTGAAAAAGTCCCTTTTTTGCTCCCTTTTATTCTTCCAAGGACTATTTTAGTGTATTTTTCTCTAATTTCTTGAAAAGTTAGGCTCAATTAAGCTCTTCTTATATCATCATTCAAGAAGTCATGATGATGGATCCCGATTGGGATTTGAAACATTGACAGAAAATGGTTTTTATTGTGGATTCTCTACTAACTAAGTCAAAAGATATAAACCATAGATGTCTTAAATCCAAAAATTTAGTGTTTTTTTGCCAACAAAAACATTTAGGCACTAATTCAGGAAATATTAGTGCTATAAATTTCAATGTTAATAGCGTTTGAAATTATTGCAAGAAGTTACAATGTAAATTTCAATGAAAATAATGCCATCAATTTCCCAAGAAATAGTGCTAGTGATAGTGCCGGGCTTAGCTCCTTTTTTTGCACCTACATTACCTACTTGGTTAGCTTCCTTTTAACCCTCAAAATTAGCATCATATGTGCCTAAATAGTTAATTAACTGAGATGTTGGGGGTTAAATTGATAGGGACGTTGAGGATTATGGGATTTAGAGATTTAGGGTATAGGGATTAATTGTTAAGGGATTAGGGGTTATGGTTTAATGGATTAAGGGTCAAGAGCTAAGGGATTTGGTGCTTATGGGTTAGGTAGTTTAATGATTAATGGTTGGGTTTTTTTAGGTTGGATGGTCTATGGAAGCTTATTGTTACATGATTACATTTTATTTCCTTTACTGATTTGGATTAATTAAGGTTCTACAAGCTATTGTTCTTACACGGAGATTTTCTTAAGTACATGTTACCTTTTTGAATCAGACTGTATGTAAGAAATTCAATTATTCATCCAATTAATACATGCCTCAATCTACCATCATACTACATGATTAGAACATTCTGACACCATTACATTTTACAATTAAACCTACGTAACCATCACCGCTTAAGATGAGGGAAGATGTTGGGTCACGGAATTGTCATATTTTTCCTACTTATTTTCCTATTTCTCTTATCCATTTCTCACTAAAAGGACCATATCTTATTACTGTAACAACCCTTATTCACCTAGGTATGTCCTTTTTAACTTGTCACTTTATTAGTCCAGTTCTACTTATAATTTAACATTACAACTACATTCTTAGGTTGTTTCTTATCATACAACTAATGTATGGGTTGTTCCAAGTTTAATGTATGGGTTGCTCCAAGTTTGCATGGTGTGTTAAAGAATGTTGTTACATGATTACATTTCACTTCCTTTACCGATTTGGATTAATTAAGATTTAGGGAGATGTTGTTATTACATAGACAACTATTTAAGCACATGTCACCTTTCCTAATCAGACTGGATTTAGGAGTGCGTCAAAGTCAAAAGGAACATCTCATCTCTTGGACATATTTGTGGAGCATCCATATCATTTGGTTAAGATATTTTGTAACTCTACCTATGATTAAAGGAAACTATTATATTTTGACCCCTTTTTTGTAGTGGCTACAACCACCCTCCAGAATTTTGGCCTGCACCTAATTTTAGAGCCTCCCTTAGGAGTTGTGCTTGATGACTACACACACTCACGTTCACTCCATGAGCCCGTGGGAGTCTTTGCATCCACTTTGCTTGTTCACTACACCTAAGTTTTTGCATGTTGGTGTCTAAGTCATGCATGCGACCATGTTATGGTTATGCTCAAAGTCTTCGCCTCGTGTGTACTTGTTGTGATGGCTATGAAGGCATCTGCCGCACTCACACACAAAGTCACATTCACTGCCGCACAAGTGTTGTCATGGTCAATCAACGATCAATCACGCGTGTCATGCTTATTTCTTGCACAATCGGTTAGTCATGTTGAACAAGTGTGTTTGGATGTTTTGAGTCGTTTCGTCGTCAAGTCATGTGAGTGTGTGTTTGTATGATCACCTATGCATCTTTCGATAGTTCACACACTTAGTCATTTTGCTGAAGTTCTGACGACCGGACTCCCCTCTGACAGCCATACCATCACCCCACCATCGACTTGATCAAATTTCACCCAGAATAGCGTAGAAGAACCAAGAAAGTCTTTCCAAGCTGCGTTGATCACAAGCAATCTCATCAACTTTCATGTTGACCACCTGACAGTTAGACCTGACAGCCACCTTGGAACTGACTGCCCTAAAAAATTGTGCAAAGGCTACTGACCTTTCCTTCTATGCTAACTGAGGAAATTGTGTAGGCAGGCCAGATAGACACCATGTGCTCGTCCTTGTCTACCTCAGAAAATTGCGCAGTTTTCCTAGTTAGTCCTCCTAGCAGTTGACCAGATGGTCATCGAGGAAATTTCACAATTTTCATGAGCAGGCCTTCTGCTGTGCAACAGTCCACTCAACTTAGAAACTGCACAGAGATGATCAATAGGACAGCTTGTCAACCTTAGTGTAGTTTTCCTCACTAGCAGCTCCTAGTAGCAGACTGTCAGTTCCCTCCAAGAATTCTGTAGTTTCTGTCGCCAAACTCCCAACAACTGACTACCTTTTCACCTTCGGAATTGCGTAATTTCTGCTTCCAGTGACCCAATAATGAACTACCGATTCCCTCTCAAAATTGCACATTTTTTATCGTTAGGATCCTGACCAGTTCCCCCCAGAAATTGTGCAATTTATACCTACTGATCCTCCTTGCAGCCTGGCCCATTCCTCCAGAAAATTGCGCAAATTTGGCCTTCCAGCCCCTACTGCCTACTTGTTCCAGAAACTGCGCAGATTCTTCCAACCTTGCCTTCCAGCAACCCGGAATGTCCCTCCCAAAATTTTCACAATTTTTCTTTCCAACAGATAGTCATTGTCGACTTGGATTGCACATCTTCATCACTCAGTGACTCTTCACTATTTTCATCAGAAGTGATCTCAGCCATCATCCTGCTATGCAACCTTGCTACCTCTCCCAGTCACCTGCATCTGAAATGATCATGTGTCATGGTATACTAGGAGGTTTTTTGGACTTGATGTTTTCTCGTCATGAGTGACTACAAGGACAGGCACACTAACAAATATGGCGTGACAACGAAAGGGATGAATGAAGAGGAGCACATGCAGAAGGACAAGTTCACCAATAGATGAACAAGCGATGCATACAAAGGGATATTCTCACAAATGGATGATCATGCAAATATGTGTTTGCGGATGGACGGATGAGAAAACATGTAAGATGCACTCACGGATAGACGAACGGACAAACATGCACCTTTCGTGAACAGATGAGCCTGTCAAGCGTGCCAAAATGCAAGTAAGAAACAACATGCCAAAGCATCATTAAATGAACCAATGACCATCGAAGACTTCACACACTTTCCATGCGGAGGTGAAGTTGTGATACACCATGAAGACATCCATCACCTAGCAACACTGTAGCTCGACATGCACTCTAGCAACAGCACGAATGTACGAACACTGTCATGTCAAGTCGTGTCATGAGTCATGTTGTCCACATCTCTACTATGGACCATGTTGTTAATTAATGTAATGTAACGTGGAAGTCCAAGAGACCCACTTGTTTTACAAAGAGTCATGTGAAGTTGAAAAGTCATGGAAGTCAAATAGTCATGAGGGTAGCCGAACAACCACAAGGGTCAGTTTCACCCTTGGCTATAAATACCCCCTCATTTGTACATGCAAAAATGTTTCACCTCAGCTCCTCCCACATAGCCAAGAGTGTCTGTAATCTTTCCTTTGAGGAGTAAGTAGTAGCTCCAATGCCCCTCACATGGGGTTAGTGATGTATGGTGTAACGATGTGTCTTGGAACTTCGCTTAATTCAAAATCTTGCTAACAAGCCAGCACGTTTTCACACATGTATTGTAATTGTTGTAAGACTAATCTTTAATACTTGTGATGCATGTTGCTTTAACCTGTGTTCTACATCTAAACTATTTCACTTGTTGTAATACATAATATATTAATGGAAATGTGTTATATATGCTGTTAATGCTGTCTCGCCCGTGTAGACTACTCTCTTGGACATCAGACATAAATTTCACATAAAAATTGTTGTAACAACCGTTGCACTCGTGTGGAATCATCCGCTAAGTGTTGTACATGTTATCTTACCTTTTGTGTTGTGAGTGCCGCATCCATGTGGACTACTCCTCTGAAAATTGTGCACGTCCTGTTGTGTTGTGTGTTCCTTGTTGAGTTGGGACTTCATCCCAACCAACTTGGGACTCACTCCCACCCTCTCCCTCTACAGTGAAAGAAGCATTGACACAAGTCACACTTACACTCACCAGGCACACAAACCTCACTTCTCGAAGACAAAGCAGACCACTCTCCTATGATGACAAGCAAGAGTTGAGGCAAATATTTAATACAATGGCAACCGAGACATCATACCGAATGGGACTCCCACACTAAATTGTGTGTGGCCTAGTTGGGACTTCATACTAGGGTGATCCCCTGAATGTTGACGGGTCCAACATCGTCAACACCCTTCCATGGAAATTGTTGTGTAATTGTTAAGATATTTTTTTTATTTTAAGATCACATGAGAACCAAAAGATTCTCATGATGATCTTCTCATTGTAATTAAGATCTCTAAAAGAGAATATTATTTTCTTGTGAGGGTTAGAGTGAAGAATTGGAGAATAGGATTGGAAAGGGGAAACACCAGAGCTCTGTAATCCTTATACTTTTATTAATGCAAATATCAACTTTGTTGTTCAATAATTTCCTCTAAGTAGTTTGTGTGCTTTTTAGTACACCAACCCCTACTGAGGAGGAAGGGCCCTCCTTCTTAGCAAGGATCACTGGTTAGTTAGAGTGGAATACATGAAGGTATAAATATTTCTCAGTTACTTGATTATTATTATTATTGTTGTTACAATTAATTATATGTGTAATTTAAATAATTACAATAAGATTTGGATCATGTGACAACTTAAGTCATGGACTGGTCCCTCAATTTAGTGTCGAAGTGAATTATTTGATTTGTTTTTACATTTTGGATTCCACTTCCTTTTATGTGTGCAAATTGAATGACTGGTGATTTCTAGAAGTGTTGTGATAGTGGTTGAATGACATATTGGATAAATATTTATCAATTATGGGATTGTTGTTACTATTGTTGTTATAATTAATTCTGTGTGTAATTTAATTAATTGCAATAAGATTTGGATGGTGTGATAGCTTAAGTCCTAGACCACTCCCATAGTTTACTTTGGCAATGAATTATTTTCTTTGTTGCTACAGTTTGGATTGGACTTCCTTTTATGTTTCTAGATTGAATGAGTGATGGTTTTTATGAGTTTTCTTAGAGTGGTTGAATGACAGATATCATAAATATTTCTCAGTTATGTGATTGTTGTTACTACTGTTGTTATAGTTAATTATGTGTGTAAGTTAATTAATTACAGTAAGCTTTGGATGGCGTGACAACTTAAGTCCTGGACCGTTACTTCTATTTAGTGTGGAAGGGAACTATTTTCTTTGTTCTTTTGCTACAGCAAGAGACGATCCTTCTATTAACTTAGGAAAAAAATACAAATACAAATTTTACACAAGATACAACAAACTACCACAAAGGGAAAGTGTAAACACCGAGGCTCAGAATTCCACAAAGGGAGAGTGGAGATACTCCAAGAACCAAAAATATCTCCAAAAAACAAACTAGAACAATGTCAAGACTAGCTAGGAACCAAAAGTGTACAACCTAAAAATCACCAAAAAGCTGACCCCTGACTATCCCGCGGTCAAAAGTCAACCCGCGCAGAGTCCAAGCCCGCAGAAAACCTCAAGATCCACGATCAAACTGATCGTTGATCTAAAACTTCAGATCCAACGGCTGGTGGCCAAATCACTCAGCTTAAAAGCCTGTAGAATAACATGTGATGAAGGCGGTTTATATTTCCAATCCTTCGCCCATGCAGCAACCAGAGTGGAATCACTGGCTTTTGGAAAACACTGACTTTGGAATAAAAAGTTCCCAATGAAGCTGGTAAACCACTGGTGGTTTTGTCCTTTCAGGCCCACCAACATGCACACCAAAAGGTGGCCGTAGATCTACCTCCTCCTGATCTGACATCCACAAAAAAAATCGAACTGCACATCCACTCACGGAATACCTAGCAAAGAAGGCAGTAAACACTATTCTCCCCCTCCACGCGTCGTAATATGAATGGCATCACTTGTCATCTGAGAAAACCATAGAGGGTTCCCCGAGCAGGTGGTTTAGGCCACGCAGTTATTGGACCCGGTAATTTCTTCCATTGACCTCCGCCACATTGAACGAGGAAGACCTGGCCGAAAGGGAGGCCTCCTACAAGGAATGCCATAAGAGTGGAGTTGACACTCTGTGGCGCTCATCTCACATGGAATCCCTTCTCCTAAGAGTAGATAACTACTGTCACGATTTCTGCCTTTTTTGTTTCCAATAAGTATTCTTGGAGAACCGACAATGCCTATCCTCTGATAAACTGTCCAAAGTGAACTTATTCATTGTTGAAATGAGATAAAATTTTGTCTCTTGAATTTTCCTAAAACTGATATCTGTCATTGACGGCCTGGGATGAGAATTCCTTCTTCATCCTGTCATCTGTTACCTCCTCCCACCAACAACACAAGTCAATATGTTTGCTTCGAACCCCCTCATTGGCAAGCCAGTCTGCAACTTTGTTGGCTTCCCTGCGGACATGCACCAACCTAAGAGTACGTAACACTCTTAGGTGTGATTGGATTCTTTGGTAGACTTGTAGAAACTGCCAGTGGCCTAAGATTCTCTCAGGTGCAGCGCCAACATTAACCCTCTTCATTGAATTAATGACTAGTTCTGAGTCAGCCTCAATGATGACATTGTGAATGCTGTACTTGAGCTGAATTTCTAAGCATAGTTCCATCACCATGAGCTCAGCCATATTGTTGGTGGCTTTTCCTAAATAACTATGGAAGATGACCAGAATCTTTCCTTCCTCATCCCTCAAGACCCCTCCATAACCTGCTTCACTCGAATTCCCTTTAGAGGCCCATCAATGTTAAATTTAGAAAAACCATGAGAAGGGGGTTGCCAGGAAACTTTTTCAGCAGAGATATTCTTGTTGATCTGTATAGAACACTGAGGTAGATGGACATTGAGCTCTAACTTTTCCAAGATTCTAGCCTCTCTTTGTCCTATGAGTTTTCCAGTATTAACACCTCCTAGGATGCGCACAGACTATCCGAAGGAAGTATTTTCTTTGTTATTATAGCTTGGATTGAACTTTCTTTTATGTGTGTAGATTGAATGAGTGATGGTTTTCAAGAGTGTTATGATATTAGTTGAATGACATATTGCAAAAATATTTCCCATTTGTTGTTTTTGTTGTTATTGTTGCTATTATAGTTAATTCTATGTGTAATTTGATTAATTGCAGTAAGCTTTGTATGGTGTGAAAACTTAAGCCTTGGACTAGTCCCTCAGTTTAGTGTGTTAGTGAATTATTTGCTTTGTTGTTATATTATGGATTGCACTTCCTTTTATTTGTGCACATTGAATGATTGATGGTTTTAAAGAGTGTTGTGAGAGTGCTTGAATGACACAATAGCTTATTCTGCAGTATTTCTTCACATTGAATTTATGTGGAGTGTGTAACAATTTGTTGATTGCTAAGAGTGTTTGTGCAACGACTTTGGGTTAAGATTATTTTATACTAGTCATCATCTGCCTTAGCATAGAATTTATGCGACAATATTGTAAGAACTAAAGCCTACCTGGATCGATAATTAAATGTAAGATCGGGTTGACTGACATTTAAATTCAAACAATATAAAAATAATGAAGTTAACAATGTTACCTATTCAAATCATTATGAGATATGTGAATTAATATTTTATTATCTTTTATGTCTTCAAGAACATATGCTGATACAAAATGAATGGAAGAAGCATTCAAGTAATCCTAATTTTTTCTCCCAACAATTCATACCGTATCTTGAAAATTATATTAAGTTAACAAAATATATAGTATTTACAACCACGAGGTTCATCTTTTCCCTAGAATGAGGAAACCAGAGAGAAAAATCAAAATTTCTTGCCACTGAAGGGGGAAGCCATACCTTACAACTTCCAAATTGTTTCTAAAAAATGTGTGGCCATACAAATTACAAAGGAGGCTTGAGCCTCATAACATCTGGATAGTAGCCTAAGAGGTGGTAGAAAATGTGAGTTGCAAAAAAACTAGGGGCGCCTCGACCACAAAATTTGCACCTATGGAAAAAGCATGAGGGGTGTGATCGCACTAATCACAACTAAGCCAAAGTGATACTGCTTTGCAAGCCATAGAAAAATAAATAAGGAGAGAGAACCAATCTTGTGTTGATTAAGTGGTCGGTACATAATGTGTGTGGATGTGAAGCCAAATTGATGTTGAACTAGAGCCGCCACATGCCTGCATTGAATTGGTAGCCTCCATAAGCTCTTCCACAAAAAGAGACCCATATAACCTAAACCGAGAGGGAGAAGAGGGGGGAGCTTCAGTTGTCAGTGGGGGAGCGAGGGGCACAAAGGGAGGTGGATGAGCTTTGTGAGAGGGGGTTGTGGATGAACTGACTAGATGGGAGTGTGTGGGAGACACAGTAGGGGAATGGACACTAGGAGGATAGTCGATATCTAACCTTTTGCCAAATGGTTCAGGGAGGAGGACCAATGGTTGAAGAGTGCAGAGAGATCAACAATTCAGTTGGGACCTTGGTTTTAGCTTCTTCATTTATCTTCACATGCCTGGGTAGGAGGTTACTGAGAGCCGAGAGCGAAAAACATCGACCACTACGAGTCTCCTCTTCTTCCATGGCCACCACCTCTCTGCAAATATGATCAAGTATGTTGTGTCCAAACATAGTGTCTATGGAGGTGTCGTCTAGGGTGGTTGGGGGTTGTCCATGACATCTGCCCTGTCTTGGGTGACAACCTCTCCCTCTGTCACTTCTCATG
Organism: Pinus tabuliformis; assembly: GCA_031772625.1. Taxonomy (NCBI): domain Eukaryota; kingdom Viridiplantae; phylum Streptophyta; class Pinopsida; order Pinales; family Pinaceae; genus Pinus; species Pinus tabuliformis. The sequence continues at coordinate 813,537,247 of CM062816.1, read as the reverse complement.
AGTGTGATGCAGGGGAAGCGAGGCACATGGATGAGGTTAGAGGAAGCAGCGAGGATCATGGGAGCAGACAATGAGATGAAGAATGGCAGGGAGGCTAGGTCACTATGGGATAAAGAGCCTTGATTGACAAGTTGGTCCACGCATTCTGAGGTGACAGGATTGTTGGAGTAATGAGGCCCTGTTTTCCATGAGTAGAAGGACAACTTGTACGTGCATGTATCCGTTAAGTCTACCAGAGTGATCACCCTTAGGTCAACCATATCCAAGGAACTGGTTCTGTTATAGTTAATTGTGTAATATAATTAATTTCAATAAGATTTGGATGTTGTGACAACTTAAGTCATGGACTAGTCCCTTTGTTTTGTGTGCGAGTGAATTATTTTCTTTGTTGTTACAGTTTGGATTGGTTGGAAGCTAGACTACCTAGCTCATAATGGTAACATGTAATGAGGAAGGAAACAATTAGGAATAGGTCACTTATATCAATAAAGACAACATATAAATATTGTATTTAGATTTTTCCTCTTTGACAACTCACAATAACAGAGGAAAGTTCTAAAATATGTATTTGTAATCTCTTTAAAAGGCAATCAAGCCTCGTGATAATACAAGTGAATGTTAGTATTTTATCCTAATGTTGTGTGATTTTGTTTGATTCATTTGTTTCTGAGTCTAGTTTTTAGAAGATCCAACTGAGAGGTCAGGCTCTCTAAGCCTCACCTTTGATCAATTATAGATCAATTGCACTTCCTTTTATATATGAAAATTGAATGAGTGATGGTTTTCAAGAATGCTGTGAGGGTGGTTGAATGATAGAGTACCTTATTCTACATTATTTCTTCACATTGAATATGTGTGAAGTGTTTAATAACTTTGGTGATTCCTGAGAGTGTGTTTTCAATGAATTTCGATTGAGATTATTCTATACTAGTCACCATTTTCCTTAACATAGAATTTGTGTAATAGTGGATCGATAATTAAATGTAAGAGTGGGTTGACCAACATTAAAATGAAAAAAATATAAAAATAATGAAGTTAACAAAGATTCTTATTCAAATCATTGTGAGATATGGGCAATAATATTTTATGAACTTTTATTTCTTCACGAACATATTTTTATACAAAATGAATGGAAGAAGCATTCAAGTAATCCTAATTTTTTCTTCCAAACAATTCATACCAAATCTTGAACACTTTAATGATATTGAAATAGGTAACTTTTATTGACACAAATAATACTAAAGCATTTCAAAGTTTAGGCGATAAGAATCATCATTTTTTAAACACATATTACAAATAGTTCTGAAAATTTAGAAGTCTTGGTCATGAACATCATTGCTTGCAACAATGCCATCCACTGTATCATTGTCAATGTCCATATGATCTTTCACGTAGTTAATATTATCATCATCCTCTTCTTGACTTGCATCATCTTCATCATCATTGAAATTTGACTATAGACCACCCATATTGTTACTAGATGTATTTGGATCATCATTTTCTATGTCATCCATATTTTTTTCTTTCGTAACATCATGTAACTTTGTATTAATGTTTTCATCTTCTGCCTGAACATAACCATCTTCAACATCATCATGGATGTCAATTTCTTTGATGTTCTCTAATCCCTCTCTCTCATTTTGTTGGCCATCATTGTTTTTCTTAGTGTCCACTAATGCATCATCAAATACATGCCTTAATCTTGGATCATATGGTATGACAAATATCCATTTTGGGTCCATAATATCTTCATAGAAAAATAACTACACATAAATGAGTGCATAAGTATATTAGACATATGTTATAAAAAATTTATTGATTAATAAGCACATGTATATATTTGCAATAAACAATGCATTAATAGATTATTGATCACTACTACTTCTAATTCTTTGAGTTAAATAAATACCTTCTCACAATGAATTATTAGAACGTAAGGCTCAATATCCTCTAGTAGGAACTTTGAGGAATCTATATAAAATAATCCACTATGAGTATCATGTGTTCATGTCCTCTTAAATGCTTAATACCGTATGCACTAAAAAATACAACATTTAAAATAGCAGTAATCCAACCCAATAATTTCTTGTATTTTCCCAACATATTGTAGATTCTAAACTTCAATAATATTCTTATCTTTTGAGCTTGATTGACTGGATTGCTTGAATTCAACCATGATGCCACAATCGAAGGATTGTCTCTTGACATCTACACATTTTACATGATAATGTAAACCATATTCCCACATTGTTGGGTATTTCCTTTCCTATGAAAGACCATTTATTTCAGTTAAAATAAATATAATGACGAATATTAAAATAGTTAATAGTGTCAAAACTCAAGGAAACAACATTCTGTAAAATTCCAACTATACCTTTATTTCACATCCTCTAGACATGTTGATTTCATCTTCTGTTATGTTTGAATCTATACCTGCATCCTCTATTTGATTTTGAATTTGTTCAGTAACCCATTCTAGTGTGAAATCTTAGGCCCATTCTGTAGATAAATAGGAAATTGGATATTCGTTGGATTTGATATTTTAAATTGTCTCCTTTATTTTGTAGAAATTTAATGTATATTCAAAACTTATCATGTATTTTTCTAAAACATACCACTCAAATCTACTTTACTCATCTACAGAAAGAAATTCATGATCGAGAACGCAAATCATAAGCATGCATTAAGATTCAACACACATACACAAATATTTATCTAGGTGAAATAAAATTCTTAAAACCCCTTCCTATATATATTGCATTAATCAAAGAATAGAGATGAATACATATGCTTGCTCAAGATTGAGTACAACCTACACTTTTATAGTCTATCTCTATGCCTCACAAACTGATTGTGGCTGACACTTAACCAATTTCTCATCCAGCTAAGATCCCATTTCCTTGTGTCATTCCTTGAGAAATTAGGCCTATATTAATTAGGAAATTCCTCAATTTAGATTTTCAATTCCCAATATCCGACTTCATGCACCACTTGTACAACTTGGAATAGTCTACAACTGATAGTACACCACCCTTAAACATCTATCTCAACTAAGTAACTCAAGCTATATTTGTGCATCAATTGTTTTGGGCTAACTGATTAGTTAATTGGTTGATCACGCAAGATGATTGAAGTCACACCCCACTACTAGACCTTCCCCTAGTTCCTCTAACAGATAGAACTAGTTTAACTAACCATAACTCAATTTAACTGAAATAGATTGCTAGAAATTAGAAATGAATCATATTTAACAGAACTCAAGTGTATCCAACTATAATTAACTGAGTTAAATTAGTGAAAAATTCCATGTCACCTCGGTTAACTACCTTTAAGTATTCTTCTGAAAGAGAAATTCAAATTTTAATATAGTTTGACGAAGAAAAAATCAAAACTAGATTTTCTTGTTCCATTTTCAAAACTCCCTCTTAGAAATAAATGGATTATCATATACACTAATCATAAATCTATGGAACTCAAATTTTCCTCTTGAAAAATCCGTTGTCAAAATATTTTCATCTTATTCCTCTGTAGGAATGTATTCCAACAACCTGATCCACGTTTTCACACAATCTCATAGATGGTGATACCGAATGTTGATATTCTTGGATCGATAATGAAATAATGGATTCTCAAAGAGTTTGATACAACTATGATTATCACAATAAATCATAGTAGGGTCCATCATCTAACCAAATAACCAAACAAGAATCTTTCTCCTCTAGATTGCCTGACATGTTGCTTGACTAGAATCCATATACTCTCCTTCTGCTGATTTGAGTGCCACATATCTCTGCCTTATTTTGTACCAAGAAATCATTGCGGAACCAACAATGAAAATTACTCTTGATGTTCTCTTCCTATAAGATGGAATCCCTACCCATTCTACATCTGTGAAGCCTTTAATCTTCACTCCCTTTGTCTGTTTGTACCATAGTCCAAACTAAGTGGTGCCTCTATGGTACACAACACATTCTTTGCTTCCTTCTAATATAGTTTGGTTGGCCTAACCATAACTTGAGTAAGTTGGTTGAATGCATAGCACATGTTTGGTTGTGTGTTCACCATATACATTAGTGAACCCACAAGCTATCGATAGATGATAGCCTCCACTACTTCACCTAAAGTAGCATCTCCTTTCCTCCAATTCCTTTCTAGAGGAGTCTCCATGGGTTTGCTTCTCTCCATGTGGAACTTCTTCAGTATCTCATTGGCATACTTGCCTTGAGAGATAAACAATTCCCCAAACCTTGCCATACTTCCAAACCAAGGAAATAATTCATGAGTCTCATGTCCTTCATTTTGAACTCACTTGCAAGAACTGATCAACTTCTCATCACCGAGTAAAATTAAACCATCGACATATGACACAATAATAAATAATTTTCCTTCAACCACAATGTGATAAAGGTTTTCATCTGCTTCAACTTTGTTGAATCCCAGCCTGGTGAGATAGTTGTTGATCATGGTGTACCAAGCACAAGGTGATTTATTCAATCCATACAATGCTCGCTTGAGTCTGCACACATGTGACTCTCTGTCAAGGGTATTAAAACTATCTGGTTGTTCAACGTACACCGCCTCCTCAAATTATAACTCCATTAAGAAATGATGTCTTCAAATCCATCTCGTGGATCTTCCACCCCATCAGCGTAGGCAGTGCTAGAATTGATATAATGCAAGAGTATCTTGCTATTGGAGAAAATGTGCCTCATAGTCAATTCCCTCAACCTAAGAGAACCCTTGGCCACAAATCTAGCCTTATATTTCTCTATGCTTCTATATGCTACATGCTTCACCATGTAAAACGATCTCGAACCCACCATTTATTTATCCTCTAGTCTTGGGACCACTTCCCAAAAACGTTTTAAGACAATGGAATCATATTCCTCTACCATGACATCAACCCATACATGTTGATCTACTGCTTCCTCGAATGAGGATGGTTTTGTCTCTACTAGCTCAGTCATCATAGACATTTAGCAAGTGTACTGATTCATTGACCTCCTTTACCTACACTGTGAAGTGAGTGCTCCCACATTCTCTCTAGCATCATGTAATATTTTTTCACCTTCACTTATTCATCCCCTTCCTTCTTTGGATGCCTCTACTTGAGTGGTTGTCTCCACTCTCTACTCCTCTGCTTGTGGTTGCTCCACAACTTCCTAATTTTCTTCGTTTGGAGCTAAAATATAATGATATGAATGTAGTTGAAGCTCCATCTAAAGAGAACACCTCATTACCTTCTCCTAATCAAACTTCTCATCCCTTTGAATAAATATCATTTTGAGGGATGACATGTACAAACGATAGTTATGACGTGTTTCTATGTACCCCACAAATATCCCCAAATCTGCTGCCAGCTCTAGATTTTTCCTTTCTTCCTTCGAGACATAGAAATATATTGATGCTTCAAAGATCTATAAGTGTGCCACATCTCATTTCCTCAAAGAAAATTATTCTTCTTGTGTACTCATGCCAAGAATCCGATGAGGACTCTTGTTCTAAAAATGTATTGTTGTGTTGCATGCTTTAGACCACAAGTGCAATGGTAGGCATTGGTCATGCAAGATCACCCTTCCTGCTCCCACAATACTTCTATTCTTCCTCTCAACCACCCAATTCCACTGTGGGTTGTGGGGTGCTATCAACTCCTATCAAATGCCTTCCTTTGCACACAGATTTTTTTAAACTCATTCAACATATACTCACCTTCATTAGCGCTATTGAGAGCATTTTCTTTATTAAAAGTTTCATTGCCAACAAGTGCTTTAAATTCAACAAACTTGGAGAATTTATTGTCTTTCTTTTGCATAAAGAAAATCCATCCCTTCCTTGATAAATCATGTAAAAATATAACCTAATACCTGTGCTTGGAAGTGGAGTTTCACAAACATCAGAAAGGATTCTTTAAATGACTACATGTGCCGTGTTTTCCCAATCATTGAAGGTGGATTTTATGTACTTACCCAAGGTACACCCTTTGCATGTATCCTACTTCTCCAATTCTCCTTTGGGGAGGCCTGGGTAATATGATGCATGATAATCAAAGCACCATTATGCAAATGGCCAAGTCTTCTATGCAATAGTTCACCAACATCTTGGTTTTGCACGTTCTCCACCTTTGTGCTCAATGGAGGGAAATATTCCATATCCAATTTGTAAAGGTCCTTCACTCAAACGTCGATCTGCTTCACTTTTCCCGCGGATATGTGTCTCAAGAAATCCTTCTCTTTTTTCAATATCACATCATAATCACGGTCTTCCAACACCATGATGGAAACTATATTCTTCTTCAAAACTAGTAAAAACATCACATCCTTGAGCCTGAGAGGGGAGTGCGACTCCCTCTAAAAAGTAACTATACCAATACAGGTCGAATTGTACCTTCCATCACCTCCCATCTCGATGTGCATCTAGAGATATTTATCCTCCAAGTCACCTTTGTTCTCCATCATGTAATACGAGGCACCACTATCCATATACCACACACTTCCCATCACTGTGCTTAACATGGATACAATGATGGTCATTTCCAAATTCAATTGGGAAGCCAAAGCTTCACCCACTGCTCCTCCTAATGGCTTCTTGCTTGCCTTATTGTGTGGACATTTTGTTGGATAGTGCGTGAGTTCATGATAGTGAAAGCACTTGATTTTGGACAAGTCTTTCTTCTTGCTCCCTTGACTAGAATCTCCTTTGGATTAGGAATTATTCCCTTTCCCATTATTTTCCTTTCTAGCCAAGGAAAATTTCTCTTCATCCTCAAACTTGGATGAGGTATCGTCTCTATTATTCCGCCTATCTCCTACTTTAGAAAATCATACCAAAGGTATTCCAAATTTGGTAGTTTCTCCCTCCCATTTACTGCATCCTGGTAGTTGTGCCAGCTTTTAGGGAGGCTTATAAGGGTTTGGCTTACCAAATCATCCACTGCTACAGTAACACCAACTTGACCAAGTTCATCACAAAATTGTGTGAACTTACTCATATACTATGGGATGGTCTCGTTCTTTTGCATATTGATACTTCGAAGCTTATCATTCAATAAAGCTTCATGGGGTCACTAATGTTATGGAATAGATCTATCAATTCTTGCCACATTGCCTTCATATTCTCTTCCTCATGGATATTAGAGACAATATGATCTCGTACTCCCTCTAATATGATCCTCCTCGGCTTGGATACACACTTCTTCCAATTTGCTAGATTCTAAGCATCAGTTGTTGTGGATTTATTGATATCATTATCAATGAATTTATTCAAACCATTATCTTACAACACTGCCTACATGCGGTCCTTCCAAGAAACATAATTTGAGCTTCCTAGAAGGGCATACATGAGTCTTAGTCCATAGAAGGTGATCATGCTAGCTCTAAAGAATTGATTCTGCAAATTCAGTCCTCCTACAATAACAAGTTTGAAATATCTTATCTATTGTGATTCCTTCTCTTATACCATGTAGAAATTTAATGTAGATTCAAAATTTCTCATATATTTTTCTAAAACATAAGACTCAAATATACTCTACTCAAATTTCAAATTTTAATCTAGCTTTACCAAGGAAAAGTCAAAACTAGATTTTCTTGCTGCATTTCACAATTTCTAACACTTCATCTCTCTTTTTATCATACAAATCAATCCATGTGGTACATAATGAACTTGTCAAGTATAGCACTTCCATCTACACCTATTACATGTCAACATCCTTATTTCAAACTCCAAAGGCCATTTTCTTAATTTGATAAATAAATTACAGAGTAAATTAATGATATCGGTAAACACAAACATAATGATCATGAGTTTACTTACTAATTTCTACTTGAACACCATTATATTGGTGTTTTCCTCCATCAATAACATCTAATGTTCCTTCTTCATCCCAGAAGCATGGCCCATCTTCAAAATCCTTACCAAGTAGTTCACATAGGAAGAATTTTTTTTCAATCAATACATACCCTTCAACCATGCAACACTCATGATGTGCCTTTTTTCAGACATATCCTTTTGGAGTTTTCATAGATCTCTCAAAGAAAAGAATCCACCTCATCGATACGAAACCCACCAATTCAATGTCATCGACTAGGTGTATAAGTAAATGGACTTGTAGGTCCATGAAACTTGTAGGGAGCTCCTTCTAAAATACACATACAATTTCTTCAATTTCCTTCTTCCATTTTGGCATTTCACATTCGTAGATCTCCTTAGATGTCACCCACCTAATATAATAATACTAAATTAATATGAACCTTTAAGTAAAAATTAAAATTTAATACAATATCTCTATGTCTCGCACACATGAACATATCTCTACATCTCTAGATATAATTGGCATGCCATGTAAAACCTTCTTTGGAATTGTAGGACCTTGTACATATGTACAATATCTCTTCTCTTTACATATAGGGAATTCTACCTTGTATTGATATTCATCTCTGTATAAAACGAAATCATTTTTACATGAATGAATTTTCTTATTTCAATCTCCAACTCCAAAAACTGACACACCTCTCTGCAATGGCAACACGTTCTCTTTGGGAAATATTTTTATTTTTAGTGCCCTGTAAGATTTCCAAAGATTAGATCAATTAAATATTTGACTTATGAATAACATGTTTGATATGTCAATATATATTATGAATATTCATATAAAATATATGGTTTTAAAATATCCTTAAAGAAACATAAACGAACTTGATGAATTTTTACGAATTACATAGACTAATTGACATTGCATGGTAAGAAATGGGCTTCAACTCACTTTAATAGGGTGGTGAATCCTTTGTTTGAGCAACCAAATAGTAACGTGATTTCTAATAATATTAATGTGCATGCCAATTTCGAAGTTCTACTTGCACCTAATTTTAACACAGTTGTCTTTGTTGCTTGCTTGATGGAATCCTTCAGTAGGTTGTTATCATCAACATTATATTGGTAGTAATTACCCTTGTTTTCATTGTTACTTTCAACCATATGATCATTATTGTAATCATTGTTTCCATCCCCAAATAAACATATAAGAATCACATTCAATCCTTCGTCATGCATTGCATTTTCACTTTCATGTTCATCATGATCATTATGGATGCTAGTTGGTATCATATTGCAGTCATCATTGTATGTGAATCTAATAAGCTATTCAAATTTCTCAGGTGGTATATTTCTCGTTAAATATGATATTTTTGTCCTAGTATTGTTTAAGGGATGGTTTGGATCATCCCATCAAAATCTTAATAGCCTAGTTGGATTAGCTTGGATATTAGTATTCATTGTTTCATCATCATCTTCTACCTATTGACAAACGCAACCATGGTTTAATGTTTGGCAAGAATTGGACAAATCATAAATGGATGAATTTCAAAGAAATATAATAAAATATTTCTTAACAAATACCATCTCATGAAATATAGTCTTGACCAACATCTTCTTTAGTGCAATTATTTGATGTGTCTAAAGTATCCTTTTTCATATCCTCTTCCACCCACTATGTTCTTCGTGATTTAACACTTTTAGGTCCACACCCACATACATATGCTTTTTTCCTTTTGCGAGTTGAACGCTTAGGATGTGAACTTGTTCCAATATCCATATGAAATATCAAGAACATGCATTAATTTATTTCAATGTTCGATAATACACTATAAATTCTAATAGTATTGTAAAAAAGGATGGATGTATCACAAAAATTATTCCTTAGTTAAGTTAAAATTTTATAGTTACCTGATGTCCTCTGACATTTTTTGTGTCCTTATTTAATATGACACGATTTGTTGCCATGGCCTCATCTCGCCCCTATAATACATACATAGTAAATGATGTTTAGTACACCAATTATATCATTTCAACTAATATGGTATCCAACACAGAGCCTCACTTTACTCATATATTTGAGATATTGATACCACGTTTTGGATTTGAAAAAAATAACAACATATTTTATATAAGTTTATCTCGTCTATGTTATAGCATTTGTGAAGTCATAAACACCATCCACCTTTCGTTGAGGTTGTTTTTTCTTCTTACCTTTACTGTATCCACAGATTTTGTATATGATTCTATGGCCACCCTCTTTCCTCTCGTTGATTTAGTAGGTCTACTTCGTCCACTTCCTTTGTCCACGACCTCCTCTAGATACTGCAATACACAACAATGACATTATTCACATAACATCTATGCACTTCATTATTGTTGCATCCAATTTTATAAATGCACAATCAATTTAACATCAATAGGTTTTCCTTGCACCTTTTTAACTAAAATGCCCTAATTTTCAATATATACAATTTTTGTTAATTTCTACTCCCAATAAGGTGACATGACACAACTCTTATAAATCTTAGATGAGGATTATGAAAAATAATGGAATAGATTTTCTTTTTTTGATATTTTCATTTAAATTAATTCAAACCCTTCATCCGTAATTTTAAACTAGAAAATATTTGTATTTTTGTATATTTAAAGAAAATCCCTTGACCCTATATGTTCAAGAATATAATATTTTCAAATTTTGATTTTTAAGTCTTCTAAATGAACTCAAAGTATAATATAATAATTAGTATAAGTTATCTTCTGGATGAGATATATTTTCAACTCCACCATCCACCCTATAAAGGAGTAAAGAGTGAGTGGAGGGATCAAAAATGTTTGTGTCACATGTATACATAATCACTAAGAAACAAATCCTTTAAAGATGAAAATGTTTGTGTGTGACTATAATAAGTGTATTGTTACATTATGAGTCATTGACTATTAAAATAAAATTAGAAAGTTCAAAATCACACCAAATTCATTAGTGGGATAAGAAAATATGGCATAAAACACCCTTCATTGCAGGGTCAAAACACCATTTATAGGGATTTACATCAACCAACATTTCATCTTATCCCATGTGCCTATGCACATTGCATGCCCAATATTGGTATTCAACTAGCACAACCACATTAAAAATTATTGTTGATAAACATCGATAGGCTTATATTAAAAACATTTATTAATATTTATATCAACAACAACAACAACAACAATAATAATAATAATAATTATTATTATTATTATTATTATCATCATCATCATCATTATTATTATCCCATGTGCCTATGCACATTACACATCCAATATTGGTATTCAATTAAGCCTCATAAAAAGTTACAATAACATGTAAGCCTCCCACATCGAAATCGCAAAGTGAAAAGATGACTATGAATAGACGAAATCGAAAAAAAAAACCTACCAATCTATAATTGGCACACACAATGGATAAACATATTGTGTATCTCTGTTATTCAACCTAAACAATGTAGTAAATTCACCATATTTCCATTCTAATACTCACCAATTGCAAATCGAGGGAGGTTTGAAATTTCGCGCTAAGTTGGAGCAGACCACTGTTGGAGCAATGCATTGAGGCTATGAAAGTAAATAAATAATTGATTGGATGTTTTTTGATGGTGGGAAGAGATACCTCTCCTTCCTTGTTATGGATTTCAAGAAAAAAAAAGATTTGTGGGTGTGATTCGACCTCTACCAGTCACAAAATCAATTTGTGCATCCAATTCATCCCCTACAAGAGAAAAAAATCAAACCCTTGTCCATACATTTTGCACTAATTTTGTTTAAAACAATGAGAGGGAAGGGAGAAAAATGTAGGGAGCAAGGATTTTCGATAGTGTAGAGGAAAAGAAAATCGTTGTAGGATGCCAAGAAATGTCAAGCAATAATAGAGGGAAACAAGCAAAGGGATCTGATTCTTACGAGAATGAGGTATTTCATACTCAACTTATAGATTTTCACATGTTCCATTTCTGGTTTGAATATAATTTTTTAGTTTTTAGTTTCAAAATTATAAAAGAAGAAATTAGGGTTTATTTTTTTATTTCTAATTTGAAAAAAAAAATGATGTACATATATAGGGACATGACAGTGAGAAACTGAGAAAGGAAATGGCTTCTATATTTCGGGTAGAAGTAGTGAATAAAATAGAAGGTGTGGACTTGTCCATGCTTGTGAAATATGTGGACGATCATACTAAAGGCACTGAAATATACCAACCAAAGTAACCCTGTCAAAGGGAATCGATTGATTCCCCATCAACTCCTAGATCAAGAAAAAGATATAGGAAAAAATGAATCACAATAACCTCTAAGAATGTTTAACAAGGAATAGAGACGTCCAATGCCCACCCACTCCTGGGGCACAAATTTCTTCCACCACGAGTACATCTAATTATGCATCTTGGATTGGTACATATGAAACTACAATAGAATATGATGTTATCTCTAGGGAAATATGATGTTATTTGGACAAGAATAAGGTATCATTACTTTAGTTTCAATAACTTACTTGGATATGTTATGTTAATATGTCAATATGCATTTCTTATGTTGAGTTGTTTATTTATGTGTAGCATTAGTTCTTTTGTGCTCCCATTGGTCATATCACCCTTATAAATCACCAACCTTTCACTACGGTCAAGTCCTTCAAAATCAATATCCAATCATGGATTAATCAAGTCCTTTTCCAAAAACCCTAGGCCAAAGGATGGACCAGTTCCATTTAATACATGACCCGTAGACAATGAAACAAATTGCATGGGATTGATTATAGATAATTGGGTTGAGATCACATTACATTGGTTTTATTATGGACCCAAGATACATGTTTCTAGGATCATCATATGATTGTCTTAGAAATAAATAATCCTTGTGATGAAGAGCACTTGATACTTGAAACCCATGCTTAGAGAATGCACCAACTGAGGATTGGTCTCTTGACGTGTATACCTTGGAGAGAGAGCATGTCACTTGGAGACCTTACCTTATGCATTAACTAAAATTGCTTGTGTAATTCGTCCATTTTACCAATGTTGGCCTCCCTCACCTACTCTGTATATAGGGAAGATATTTTTACTACAATATACTCATTATGCCATCTATATAATTGTCATGGAGAGTTCATAGTGCTTGTGTGATGCAATAAAGGAAGACCTAGTGTTTGTGACATAAACCATAGAGAAGACATGAATAAAATGCTAGCACTAGGGTTGATATTGAGTCTTAGAACTTGTCTTAGCAATCATTTTCCATATGGTAGGATAAAGGGTGTATTTAGGTCTAAAAAAATTGTATTATATATCTATATATATATATATATATATATATATATATATATATATATATATATATATATATATATATATATTGAATGAATTAAGAAGATATGTAGGGACATGGCTATTAGAATAAGAACATTTATGATGTAGGCTTGTGTTGGAGCCTGTTTGAACTTTGAAGGCCAGGTTTGAAAGAAAGGACTTGAAACTGTATAGGACACTTCCTTTTTTCGTCCTATGGAGAGTATGGTTAGCACACAATTTAGTGATTTTTCAAAACAAAATTTATCCTACATTCTAGAATACAAGATAAGTTTGCTCACTATTCCATCTCTATCAAACCCTTATTAACCCTAAAACAATTAGAAAAGTGGGGTGGGTGACAATACACATATAGAAGTAATGTGAACTAGTTTTTGGAGAAACTAATGAATAAATTCAACTGGCCTAATTATCTGTGATTACAACCTTTAAAATTGACATTGTAGTATGGAGAGAAGAACATAAAGAAATTCAAGGTTTAAAGCATAGGGCTAAACAAAAATATATATATATATATATATATATATATATATATATATATATATATATATATATATATATATATATATATATATATATATGATGATGATGATGATGATAGTGGTTACCGTCCACTGAGACCAAATTGGTCTATCGGACCTATAATATTTTTAGTTTCTAATTGTCTGGCTCCTCGTCTTTCTTGGCGAGATTGGTGTTGTAGCTTTCTTTTTTTTCTCTACGGTCTTCCAACTTCCTTTATCTTGCATCTCCTTCATCTCTTCTGGTTCTTGGGACATTGGTGTCTTAGCTTCGTGATCTATTGTGTTCATCCTTTTGAAGATAGTCGGAGAAGAAGTTTGGTCTAGGAGATCTGCTTGGCTGTTAAATGAAGATTTATTTTGTATGGTATTTGAATCTTCATCACTGTTGATGCTTGAGGGGTCGTTGAGTGCACTTTTTTGTTGTTGGGTAGGGCTTTCTCCATGCTTGTCATGAGAGTTGTTTCTGTCTTGCCCAATTTCTTGTGATTCAGAGTTTTCTATAGAGTATTCTTCTTTGATCACAGTGTAGTGTTCTTTTTGTGCTCCTTCCCACCAAGTAGATCTGTGGTGGTTTTTTCTACCGGGATTTTCTGGGAGGCTTTTGGGCAATTTTTGGCTAGATGGCCTGTCTCAAAGCATGATCGACATCGGAAGAGGACACTTTCATAATCGAGTTTCTGGTTCCATACATAATCTTTACTTGTTAGGTTTATTTCCGCTGGGAATCCGGCACTGAAGTCCATTTCCACACAAATGCATGCATAGGTGGTTCTGGCATATTCCTCTGTTTCTAGGCACCTGCAGTAAAATTTCCCAATTGCATTTCCATTGGCTTTTAACGAGGAGAGATTCCAGAGATGCAAGGGTAAGCTTGGCAATCTCACCCAAACTGGTGCTGAGGTTATCACTGCTATTGAGGGATCGAACGGTGGGTACCATGGCTTCATGAATAGGCCTGATTTTTCCCAAAACCAAGGGCCGGAATCTAGAATGCATTGTCTGCTTTCAGGGTTTTCAAAATCTATTATAAAGAAACCTCTAGCACAAGGGTAGATATTAATTTCATCAGAAATTACAGGCTTCCATACCTCCGAGATCCAATTGTGGAGAGCTGTTAGCCGCGGCCATAAACCATTGAACTGACAAATTAGGGCACTTTTAGAAAACTTCAAAGCCTCATCGAGTGAGGCCTGGACGACCTGGATAGTGGGCGTTTGGGCTTCACTGACAATATGGGCAGGAGCTTGCCCTCCAGAAGCAGACGGTAGTGAGCCAACAGCTATTTTCGCGAAGGTGGGAGCCATATTTTACTTGCCTGTAGAACCCAGTCGTAGAGGAATAAGGTAGAAGATTAGATCTAGATATAGTCGAAAAAGATTAGATATAGATCTAGAACGTTGCCCCAGAGTTAGATCTAAATCTAATCCCACTAAAACTGAAAAAAAAAAAAAGAGACAATGGAGCTACCGCACCCTAGCCCCTCAACTCCCTTCTCAATAGAAGTGGCACCAACGGCGGCAACTAAAACTCAAGTCACGTTACGACCCACCGAAGTGCTGCGGCCCTAGAGCCCAGCCGCAAAGAAATATGTGGAATAGATGTGAGGAAAAGAACCGAAAGGGATTTGCAAAAGAGATCTGGACGGTGAACCAGAAGAGATCTGATGTCAATAATCCAACGAAAACCATACGAAAACCAGCGAAAGCCAAAGAAAAAGGGCTGCGGCACTAGAGCCTAGCCGCAGAGAAAAGGGGATCGGCCACGTGCACGAGATATAGCGTTGCTTGACCACGTTCTGCAGACGGCAGAGGGGTAGCACTATCTCAATGAATTCAATGTTCAGTTCGTATTCAGAAACTCAAATGGTGGAGAGGGGCGATCTGGGGTGATCTGGAGGTAATATATATATATATATATATATATATATATATATATATATATATATATATATATATAGATATATATATATATATATATATATATATTATATATATATATATATATATATATATATATATATATATATATAGATATAGATATATATATATATATATATATATATATATATATATATATATATATATATATATATATATATATATATATATATATATATATAATATATATATATATATATATATATATATTAGAAAGCATGAAATGAAAGAAAATAAGATGCAAAGATTGCAAAGTGCTTCATAAAGGTTTTTTAGATAAAATTCACAGGTATATCAACTATTCACACAACATTGGTAAATTTGTTAATGAAAGGAACTATGTTGCATGGGTTTGCAAACCTGGGGGTGGGGTTTTCAAACCCGTCTCAGGTTCTCATCCCAAAGTATCGAGTTTGGGTACGGGTTCTTCTAAAACACACCTAAAAGAATTAGGTTCTTCGAGTAAGCACTCAGTTATTCAAAACCAAAATTTGGGTTATTTTTTCTAATTGGGTGCACCAAACCTTGACAACGGGTTCGTGGAGCCCCAAAATCGGGAATGTTAAGGTGAATTTTTTTTATTGATTTTGTTGTAATTGTTTTCAAGATCGATCTTTTTAGTTCTCTTTTTGCAGTTTCAACCTAGAGATGGCCACTGTAGATTCATTGTGTAGGTTGAGCGTCATTACTATTGTAGCTATGTAGATGGAGAGCATGCTAACTGAAGATCTATGTGATGCTGGTGACATGGCTTGAGGAAGCCATTGTTGACTATTTGGAAATTTCCTAGTTCATGTTTGGAGATGCCTTAAGGAAAATTTTGAATGTAGTATGACAATGAACATATATCATGATTATTATTGATATGTAAAATTCAATTTTCACTTGATATAAAACTAGAAATTTTGAAATTTCAATGTGAATGTTGAATGTTCAAATATGAGCATGTTTAAGTTAGGAAAATATACAAATTCACATATATATATATATATATATATATATATATATATATATATATATATATATATATATATATACCCCGACGAACTCACGTACCCAGTTTCACATACCCACCCCTGTCCCTATCCCTGTCCGTAAACCCACATTTCCTGGAAACATAGGAAATAAGCCAACAAATTTATTATGCAAGTATCAAAAGAAGAATGACACAATTGAAAATTTAGTAAGAAACTCCTCTTTGGTTGCCCACTTTCAAGCTTTGACAAGCAAGATGAAATGGCTTGTTGTCACGATATCCACTGTTACAACATCTGATGTTTCAAAATTTTCTTCTCAATCCGCTATTACTTATGCTTTTTCTACTCAATTTGTTTTCCTGATCCTCCAAGTGCTTGTGTAGTGTTGGGTGGAAAAAACACCTCTTTGGTTTCTCTCTATCATGCTTTGACAATCACGATGAAATGGTTTTCTACGCCCTCAATTGTTACAACATCTGTTGTTACAAAATCCATTGTTAAATCATCTTGTTATAGCATCCATGGTAATGGTCATTGTTTTAGTAGTCTCAATAGTAGCAGTTGTTATAACATCATCTTTTGCAACATTTTCATCATTTTAAACAATGATGTGTGTTACAACATCAATTGCTACATTATTTTCAGTAGATTTAACATTGACATGCTGTTATGGCATATGTTGTTACAACATTTTCTATTACAACATATTTTGTTACAACATCTTTTGTTACAACATCTATTGTTACAACATCTTCTTCTCAATCCGGTGTTACCTATGTTAGTTCTTCTCAAATTTTTTTCTTGATCCCCTGTGTTGTATCATTGTGGATAGTCCTCAACTAAATAACTGAGCCAAAGAATGAATATGAGGAATTGAGAGGAATTGAAAAAGGAATTGACATGAATTTATAAGTCTAAACATTCTCCCTAAACATTTAATCATCTAATAATAGCAGAGACATATAGATGAACCTCTATGGTCAAAATAAATATATCCAAGTACAACATAGAAAAGACAATCTAAAGATTTATCGGCAATAAATTAAACAAATTGTTCATTTTTAACTCAATAATGACATAAATTTGTAGAGGGATGTTAGGGAGATTGATACTCAATCTAGCCCTTTCCAATGTTCTATTCTATTCTCAAATATACAGAGAAACAAACTATGAAATTACAAGAAGAACTCATAAGTACACAATTTTTGTCATGAATCAAAACCAGAAGTTGTTGATTATATCCAAGTTGAAAGTATTACAACAATATTAAAAAAACTTTCTCTAGGTATCAACCCTTTCTTATTCATAAATAATGTACATATAGAGTTCTTTACAAAATATCCTCTCTTAAAATATTTACATTCAAAGTATTCTCTCTTTTTTTTTTTAAGGGAATGATTTAGTTATATTAAACAGTCTAGATTCAAGACAAAACCATTACATTTAGAAGTAACAATAGTTCCACATCCCTCCAAAAATGCTCTAACCAGAGAGAGTGATATTTCATAGTTTTCTTCTCCAGATTTTCTACATCATTTTACTTACACATTCGCCAAAAAAAACCATTAATATTTACATATTTTCATAACATAAAAATGTTAGGAATCATGATTGTCGTTAGACCAAAACTTGCAGGTGTTAATCAACAATCACATCGTCAGAGATAAGATCCACGAGAGGCAGTTATTCCATGTCACAAAACACATGGGTAGCATGGGTTTATCCAATGTCCAACAATCTTCCCCTCAACACGAGACGAGTGTGTATCGAACCCCTGACCTATGCTCTAATACCACTTGTTGGGACTCATGGTTTTTTTTAGACCAAAACCCATAGGCGTTAGTCAATTATTGCATTTCTAGAGATAATGATGCATGAGAGGTGGTTATTCCATGTTAGAAAATAGACTGGGAGTGTTGGTTCATCCAAAGTACAAAAAAAACTATTTCTATATGATAACTAGCCAATTTCTTCAATATCAACTTCTTATGCTTCCTCCTACTAGCTTGTGTCCTTAGGTTCATGCTACTCAGGCTCTTACTAGATCTCCAATTATACTATGAACTCTGAAGGGGGGATCTGTTCTCGCCAAGCGCTGTTTCATTGTCACCTTCCTCCTCAATACTAAACACTTCCTTTAGAACAAACACAACCACAATATCCACCTTCTCTTTCGAATTCTCCACCTTTCGGTCAATATTCACTATCTTCAACATGAAGACCTCTGTTGTCGCTTGAACATTCTCCAAGTCTTTCGTAAAGCCTTCCAGCTGATCCGCAACAAGGGTAAATTGAGACCGGGCTTCGGATATAATTTCCCCCCTAATCTGTGAAACCATTTCCTCCTCTTCATTCCTTAATGCACTGAGGAAATTCTTAGAATAGTCTTTGATGCTATTGCCAAACGGAGAAGCCATTTTTTCATAACAGTGAGGATGTGCAGAGATCCATAATGAATATACCATCCATAACCATCTCTTTATATCCAAAATCATCTCTATCTTGCCAGCGTGATAGGTTCCTTCATTTTTAATGCTCTTTGGTAGTACAACCCCTGTAACCAAATTAATTTTCATTGGTTCTTGCTCCAACATGAATTCCTTCGCGATCAACTTGAGGCGATTTTCATTGAGCTCAAAGAACATAATTCCTTCACTACATCTCTGCCTCAAATCTTAGCTTACACACTCCCAAATATTCTTAATGTTGTCTTGATTCCTCTTAATTATCCATCATGAGATTGACAGATCTAACTTATTGCCAAGACTCCTATCGCAGAATAGATGTGCCAAGGAATAAATTAGGTAATTAACCATCCTACCAAACAGTTCACCCTTCTTCATATTCTTCTAACCTTTTCCATTGATAAATGTTCGTGGGATGTGACATTTTGAATATGTGTTATTTTCCTCTCTAAGTTCACCTTGCTCTAGCATGACGACCCAATTAGTTTATTCATTCAGTGACATATTATTTTCCCTTTTAATATGATAAAATTCTATGTTCTAAAACTTGTCCAGCAATAAATATATTCTTTGCATATATTTATTACAATTAATACAACAAAATTCTATGGTTTGGGTCAGGGTCATTGTTTTGAGACCATTTAATACATTTTTGTATGGTAATAAGGGAATCTCCAAAGACTGATAATTGTGTTATTCATTCAACTGCTTCCAACCTCATCCTATCAACTAACATTTGAAGTAGATTCTGACTACTAGTCTCTCCCTCAATTCCAACAACCCTTATCTTGTCTCCTACCTCTCTCTTCAGCAATATTTCATATTGGTCTTCTGTTACTATTTGGCCACATGAATTCTTAAATGATGGAAGACCTCTCTCTTGCACAATAGAAAATTTTCTATAGAATTTATTGATTTGTGCTAGAAGATTTTCACACTTATCATTTTCCTTCAAAATAAATTGTTTCTTAATAATTAAATGGGAAATATTCAATAAAATGGTGGCAGGTGATACTTATTACCAAAAACCTGGAATGCTCTTTCACACAGGGGGTAGGTAGTAAGTGGTAATGAGTGAGGGGGGGAGGGGGTATGGAATTATATGTCACTTCCATGTTGAAAAAGTCTTTTTTGGAAGAAATTTTTTTGCACGCCTCCTCTTCGTTAAATTTCCAAAAGGGGGGGGGAGTTACAATACAACAAGAGCCGTTGATCACCAAAGCGTCAATTGTTTCCAATAGAGAATGCACAATAGTTAGTTTGCAATGATTTGGCATTTTATTTATTAAAATAAAACAAACTAATATATTGAAACATTATATATTTCTATGCAAACTATTTTTTTTTTCTAGTTAAGACTAACCTAAGTACCCACGGGGGATTTGAACCGGTGACCTATAGCAAGGAGTGCCTTAACAACGCACCCATTCACCGTCAATCCAAAGCCCCGTGGGCTATTTCTATGCAAACTATTACAAACTACAATAAAACAAATTATTTTGAGGTTTTAATCAAAGTTTTGAAATTTTAATCAAAATCCTGAAATTGAAATAAAAGCGTTGAAATTTCCAATGTAACAAGAAAATGTTACAACACTCCAAGTGTTGGTGTTGTGTTGGGTGGTAGAAATGCCTTTTTGGCTACCCACTTTCAAGCTTTGACAAGCAATATGAAATGGATTTCTACCCCCTCAATTATTACAACATTTTTTTGTTACAACATCTGTTGTTATAAGATCTGTTGTTATAAGATCTGTTGTTACAGGATCTGCTATAATAATAATTGTTTTAGTAGTTTCAATAGCAGAAATTGCTAAAAATCAACTTTTATAACAATTTCAACATTTGGAACAGTAATGGGTGTTACACCATTAGCTGCTACAACATTTTTAGCATATTTAACATTGACATGTTGTTATGACATCTATTTTTACAACATTTGTTGTTACAACTTCTACTGTTACAACATCTTTTTTTCAATCCGCTGTTAACTATGGTTGTGATTCTCAATTTGTTATCTTGATCCCTTAAGTGTTGTAGTGTTTGGTGGCAGAAACACCCCTTTGGCTGCCCACTTTCAAGCTCTGACAAGCAAGATGAAATGCCTTGTTGTTACAACATCTGCTTTTGAATCTGTTGTTACTTATGTTTGTGCTTCTCAATTCGTTTTCTTGATCCCCCAAGTGCTTGTGTAATGTTGGGTGGAAGAAACACCTCTTTGGCTACCCAATTTCAAGTTTTGACAAGAAAGATGAAAATTTATTGAGATGAAGTATTTTGTGTCTATAATTAGTGAATGAATGAATGTTATATGTTAATCAATAATTTATATATGTTTATTTATGTACATGACCTTGTTTCATATTATGTAAACATATTTTTATGATAAAATTTATTGAGATGAAATATTTTGTGGATCTACGAATGAATGAATGAAAGAATAAATGTTTTCTATTTGTTTTTTCATGTATCTTAATGTCCTTCTTTAAGCTATTTCTTTTATAGTATATAGTTTGGGTACTAGGGAATTGAGAGTGATGTGAGGGTGTGGGGGTGTGGCGGGGGGGGAGGGGCCATGAGAGATTCCATCTTCATGTGGTTGGCCCTGTTCAATAGATAATAAGTTAGTATTTGGATAATATTAGTGCAAAAAACCCTCGATCCAACAAGGAAACAACAAAGTTAATGTTGACTTCACTGGTACTTCATCGAGTGGAGGGAAGTTTACTCGAATATTAAAATACTCCAATAATTTATTCTCAAAACCGAGAGGAGCACATTTAGGTATTCATGCATCTAGAGATATTTCTACTCCAAGTCATTGAATAATTATTTGTTCCCCATCATGTAATACGAGGTACCGCTATCCAAATACCACACACTTCCCATCACTATGCCTGACATGCGTAAAATTATGGTGAATTCCAACTTCAATAGAGAAGCCAAAGCTTCACCTGATGCTCCTCCTAAGGGCTTATTGCCAGCGTTATTGTGTGGAAATTTCATTGGATAGTGCGCAAGTTCATGATAGTTAAAGCACTTGATTTTGGAAAAGTATTTCTTCTTGCCCCCTTGAATGGAATCTCCTTTGGATTGGGCTTTATTCCCTTCCCCTTATTTTCCTTTCTAGCCAAGGAACATTTCTATTCATCCTCACCACTTGGATGAGGTATCGTCTCTAGTATTCTACCTATGTCCTCCTTTACCAAATTAGACCAAAGACATTTCCAATTTGGTAGTTTATCCCTCCCATTTACTGAATCTTGGTAGTTGTGCCAGCTTTTGGGGAGGCCTAGAAGGGTTTGGCTTACCAAATCATCCTCTGCTACGGTAACACAAACTTGACCACGTTCATCACAACATTGTGTGAAATTGCTCAGATACTATGGGATGGTCTCGTTCTTTTGAATATTGATACTTCAAAGCTTATTATTGAGTGACAACTTCGTGGGGTCACTAACATTATGGAATAGATATATCAATGCTTACCACATTGCCTTCATATTCTCTTTATGATGTAGATTAGAGACAATATGATCTCGTACTCCCTCTTATGATCCTCCTCGGCTGGGCTACACACTTCTTCCAATTTGCTAGATTTTGAGCATTAGCTACTCCTAGTTTATGGATATCATTATCAATGAATTTATTCAACCCATTATCTTGCAACACTGCCTACATGTGGTCCTTCCAAGAAACAAAATTCGATCTTCCAAGAAAGCCATACTCGAGTCATAGTCCATAGAAGGCGATCATGCTAGCTCTGAAGAACTAATCCTGCAAATTCTATCCTCCTACAATAACAAGTTCAAAATATATTATCTATTGTGATTCCTTCTCTCATAGCATGTAGAAATTTAACGTCGATTCAAAATTTCTCATGTAATTTTTTAAAACATAAGACTCAAACATTCTCTACTCAATGTCGAATTTTAATCTAGTTTGACCAAGGCAAAGTCAAAACTAGATTTTCTTGTTGCATTTCAACAACTGCTAACACTTCTCTCTTTTTATCATACAAATCAATCCATTTGTTCATAAATTCCATGTGGTATAGAACGAAATTTTCGATTATAGCACTTCCGTCTACACCTATTACATGTCAAGCTGCTTATTTCAAATTCCAAAGGCCATTTTGTTAATTTGATAAATAAATTACAGAGTAAATTAATGATCACAACAAAAATAATAATAATGATCATGAGTTTACTTACTAATTTCTACTTGAACACCATTAGATTGGGGTTTTTCTCCATCAATAATATCTAATGGTCATTATTCATCCCAGAAGCATGGCCCTTCTTCAAAATCTTTACCAAGTAATTCACATAGGAAGAAAAATGTTTCAATCAATACATACCCTTCAGCCATGCAACCCTCATGATGTGCCTTTTTTCATCCATACCCTTTTGGAGTTTTCATATATCTCCCAAGGAAAACATCTACCTCATCGATACGAAACCTGCCAATTCAATGCCATTGAATAGGTGTATAAGTAAATGGACTTGTACATCCATGAAACTTGTAGGGAGATCCTTCTAAAATACACATACAATTTCTTCAATTTCCTTCTTCCATTTTGGAACTTCATATTCATAGATCTCCCTAGATGTCACCCACCTAATATAAGAATACTAAATTAATATGAACGTTTAGGTAAAAATTAAATTTAATGCAATATCTCTATGTTTCTCACACATGAACATATCTCTACATCTCTAGGGATAATTGGCATGTGATGTAAAACCTTCTTTGGAACTGTAGGACCTTGTTCATTTGTATGATATCTCTTCTCTTTGCATACAGGGAATTATACCTTGTATTGATATTCATCTATGTATAAAATGAAATCACTTTTACATGAATGAATTTTCTTATATTCAATCCCCAACTCCAACAACTGATGCACCTCTTTGCAATGGAAACACATTCTCTTCAAGAAATATTTTAGTTTTTAGTGTCCTGTAAGATTCCGAAAGTTTAGATAAGTTAAATGTTTGACTTAGGAACAACATTTTTGATATGTCAATATATATTATGACTATTCATATAAAATATATGGTTTTAAAATCTCCTTAAAAAAATATAAACGAATTTGATGAATTTTTATGAATTACGTAGAGAAATTGACATTTCATGGTAAGAAATAGACTTCAACTCACTTTAATAGGGTTGTGAATCCTTTGTCTAGCCAACCAAATAGTGACTTGATTTCTAATAATATTAATGTGCATTCCAATTTAGAAGTTCTACTTGCACCTCATTTTAACATGGGTTTCTTTGTTGCTTTCTTGATGGAGTCTTTAAGTTGGTTGTTATCATCAACATTACATTGGTAGTAATTACCCTTGTTTTCATCGTTACTTTCAACTATATGATATTTATTTTAATCATTGTTTCCATCCCCAAAGAAACCTATAAGAATCACATTCAATCCTTCTTCATGCATTTCATTTTCACTGTCATGTTCATCATGATCATTAAGGCTGCTAGTTGGTAGCATATTGCAATCATCAGTGTATGCGAATCTAATAAGCTATTCAAATTTCTCAAGTGGTAGAGTTCTCCTTAAGTATGCTATTTTCACCCTAGTATCACTTAAGGGATGGTTTGTATCATCCCATCAAAATATTAATAGCCCAGTTGGATTTTCTTGGGTATTAGTATTCATTGTTTCATCATCATCTTCTATCTATCGACAAATGCAACCACGATTTAATGTTTGGAAATAATTGTATAAATCATAAATGTATCATTTCAAAGAAATATAATAAAGTATTTCTTAACAAATCCCATCCCATGTAATTTAGTCTTGACCAACATCTTCTTCAGTGCAATTATTTGTTGTGTCTAAAGTATCCATTTTCATATCCTCTTCCACCCACTATGTTCTTCGTGATTTAACACTTCTAGGTCCACGGCCACATACATATGTTTTTTTCCTTTTGCTAGTTGAATGCTTAGCATGTGCGCTTATTCTAATATCCATATGAAATATCAGCAACATGCATTAATTTATTTCAAGGTTAGATAATACACTATAAATTCTAATAGTACTGTGAAAACGGATGGATGTATCACAAAAATGCTTCCTAAGTTAAGTTAAAATTTGATAATTAATTAATGTCCTCTGACATTTGTTGTGTCCTTATTTAATATGACACAATTTGTTTCCATGGCCTCATCTTGCCCCCTAAATACATAACATAGTCAATGATGTTTAGTACACCAATTATATCATTTCAACTAATATGATATCCAACATAGAGGCTTACTTTGCTCATATACTTGACATATGAAAAAATAGCAACATATTTTATATAATTTTATCTCGTATATGTTATAGCATTTGTGAATTCATAAGCACCATCCGCCTTTTGTTGAGGTTGTTTTTCTTCTTACCTTTATTGTACCTGTAGATTTTGTGTCTAATTCTACGACCACCCACTTTCCTCTCATTGATTTAGTAGGTCTACATCGTCCACTTTCTCTTTGCATGACCTCCTCTGGATCTTGTAACACACAACAATGACATTAGTCACATAAAATCTACGTACTTCATTATTGTTCCATCCAATTTTCTAAACCACAATAAATTTAACATCAACAGGTTTTCGTTGCACCTTTCTAACTAAAATACCCTTATTTTCAATATATAGATTTTTTGTTAATTTCTACTTCCAATATGGTGACATGACACAAATCTTATAAATCTCAGATGAGGATTATGAAAAATAATGGACTAGCTTTTATTTTTTTCATATTTTCATTTAACTTAATTCAAACCTTTCATCCATAATTTTAAACTGCCAAATATTTGTATTTGTATATTTAAAAAAAATCCTTTGACCTATATGTTAAAGAATATACTATTTTCGAATTTTGATTTTTAAGTCTTCTAAATGAATTCAATACAGAATATAACAATTATTATAAGTTAACTTCTAGGTAAGATATATTTTCAACACCACCATCCAACCTATAAAGGAGTAAAGAGTGAGTTGCGGGATCAAAAATGTTTGTTTCACATGTATACATAATCACTGAGCAACAAAACCTTTTGAGATGAAAATGTGTGTGTGTGTGTGTGACTATAACAAGTGTATTGTTACATTATGAGTCACTGGCTATTAAAATAAGATTAGAAAGTTCAAAATCACACCAAATTCATTAGTGGGCTAACAAAATATGACATAAAACACACTTCATTGTAGGGTCAAAACAACATTTATAGGGATTTACATTAACTGACATTTCATCTTATCCCATGTGCCTATGCACATTTCACATCCAATATTGGTATTCAACTAGCACAACCACATTAAAAATTATGGTTCATAAACATCAATAGGCATATATTAAGCACATTTACTAATATTTATATCAACAACAGCAACAACAACAATTATTATTATTATTATTATTATTATCATTATTATTATCCCATGTGCCTATGCACATTACACATCTAATATTAGTGTTCAAATAAACCTCATAAAAAATGACTAAAACATGTAAGCCTCCCTCATCGACGTTCCAAAGTGAAAATATGACAATGAATAGACCAAATCAAAAAGAAAAAAAAAACCCTACCAATCTATAATTGGCACACAAAATGGATAAACATATTGTGTATCTCTATTATTCAACCTAAACAATGTAGTAAATTCTCCATATTTCCATTCTAATACTCACTAATTGCAAATCAAGGGATGTTTGAAATTTCACACTAAGTTGGAGCAGACCACTGTTGGAGCAATGCATTGAGGCTATAAAAGTAAATAAATAATTTATTGGATATTTTTTGATGGTGGGAAGAGATATTGACAGACCTCTCCTTCCTTGTTGTGGATTTCAATAAAAAATAATTGATTTGTGGGTGTGATTCTGCGTCTACCAGTCACAAAATAAATTTGTGCATCTCATTCACTCCCTACCATAGAAAAGTTTAAACCCTTGTCCATCCATTTTACACTATTTTTGTTTAAAACAATGAGAGGAAGGGAGAAAATGTAGGGAGCAAGGATTTTAGACAGCGCAGAGTAAAAAAAATCAACCTAGGATGCCAAAAAATTTCAAGCAACAATAGAGGGAAATGAGCAATGGGATTTGATTCTTGCAAGAATGAGGTATTTAATACTCAACTTATAGATTTTCGCATCTTCCATTTCTGGTTTGAATTTTATTTTTTTAGTTTTTACTTTTATAATTATAAAAGAAGAAATCAGGGTTTATTTTTTTATTTCTAATTTGAAAATAAAAAATTTATTGTACATATAGGGACATGCCAGTGAGAAATTGAGAAAGGAAATGACTTCTATATTGGGGGTATAAGTAGTGAATAAAATAGAAGGTGTGGACTTGTCCATACTTGGAAAATATGCGGTAGAGAATAAATGAATATGAATGCTAGCACTAGGGTTGATCTTGAGTCTTAGCACTTGTCTTAGCAATCATTTTCCATATGGCAGGATAAAGGGTGTATTTAGGTCTTAAAAAATTGTATTGTAGTAATATATATATTGAATGAATTAAGCATATATGTAGGGACATGACCACTAGAATAGGAACATTTACGATGTAGGCTTGTGTTGGAGCTTGTTTGAACTTTGAAGGCCAAGTTTGAAAGAAATGATTTGAAACTCTATAGGACACTTCCTTTTCTAGTCCTATGGGGAGTATGGTTAGCACACAACTTGGTGATTTTTCAAAACAAAATTCTTCCTACATTCTAGACTATAACACAAGTCTGCTCACTATTCTAGCTCTATCAGACCCTTATTAATCCTAAAACAATCAAAAAAGTGGGGCAGATGACAATAGACCTATAGATGAAATGTGAACTAGTTTTTGGAGAAATTAATGAATAAATTCAACTGGCCTACTTATATGTTATTACAACCTTTAAAATTGACGTTGTAGTATGGAGAGAAAAACATATAGAAATTCAAGGTTCAAATCATAGGGCTAAACAAAATCCTATGAATTATATATATATATATATATATATATATATCTATATATATATATATATATATATATATATATATATATATATATATACAGTAGAGGGCATGAAATGAAAGAAAATAAGATGCAAAGATTGTAGAGTGCTTCATCAAGGTTTGTCAGATAATATTCATAGGTATATCAACTATTCACACAACATTGATAATTTTGTTAATGAAAGGAATTATGTTTCATGGGTTCGCAAACCTGGGGGTGGGGTTCTCGAACCCTTCTGAGGTTCTCATCCCAAAGTACCCAATTGGGGTACGAGTTCTTCTAAACCACACCTAAAAGAATCAGGTTCTTCGAGTATGCATTAGGTTCTTCAAAACCAAAATTTGGGTTGTTTTTTCTAATTGTTTGCACCAAACCCTAACAACGGGTTCGTGGAACCCCAAAATCGGGAACATCAAGGTCAATTTTTTTTAATTAATTTTTTTGTAATTATTTTCAAGCTCAACCTTTTTACTTCTCTTTTTGTAGTTTCGACCTAGAGATGGCAACTGTAGATTCATTGTTTAGGTCGAATTTCATTACTATTGTAGCTATGTAGATGGAGAGCATGCTCACTGAAGATCTAAGTGATGTTGATGACATGGCTTGATGAAGCCATTGTTGACTATTTGAAAATTTCCTAGTTCATGTTTGGAGATGCCTTAAGGAAAATTTTGAATGTAGTATGACAACGAACATATATCGTGATTATTATTAATATGTAAACTCCAATTTTCAATTGATATCAAACTATACATTTTGAAATTTCAATGTGAACGTTGAATTTTCAATGATGTGTTATAGTTTAAATCATAAATATTCTATTTTCTTGTTTAAATTCGAAAGATATATATATATATATATATATATATACCCTCGACGAACCCATGTAACCTGTTTCAAAAAGTGATGTACCTATCCTTGTCTTTGTCACCATCCCCGATCCGGTGTTACAACATCTGTTATGGCATCTATTGTTACAACATCTAATGTTACAAAATTTTCTTCTGAACTTGCTATTACTTATGTTCTTGCTACTCAATTTGTTTTCTTGATCCTCCAAGTGCTGGTGTAGTGTTGGGTGGCAAAAATATCTCTTTGGCTACTCTCTTTCATGCTTTGAAAAGCATGATAAAATGGTTTTATACCACCTCAATTGTTACAACATCTGTTGTTACAAAATCCATTGGTAATTCATCTATTGTTACAACATCCATTGTAATGGTCATTGTTTCAGTAGTTTCAATAGTAGCTGTTGGTATAGCATCAAATTTGCAATATTTTCATCATTTTGAATAGTAATAAGTGTTACGACATCAATTGTTACAGTATTTTCAGTAGATTTAATATTGAAATGTTGTTATGGAATCTGTTGTTACAACATTTTCTATTATAACATCTATTGTTACAACATATTTTGTTACAACATATGTTGTTGCAACATCTGTTGTTACAATATCTAATTCTCAATCCAGTGATACCTATGTTTGTGCTTCTCAATTTTTTTTTCTTGGTCCCCCATGTTGTATCTTTGTAGACAGTCCTCGGCTAAAAAATTGAGCCAAAGAATGAATGTGAGGAATTGAGAGGAATTGAAAGAGGAATTGACATGAATTTAGAAGTCTAAGCATTCTCGCTGAACATTTAATCATCTAATAATAACAGACACATATAGATGAACCTCTAGAGTCAACACAAATATATCCAAGTACAACATATAAGCAACAATCTAAATATGTATGGGCAATAAATTAAACAAATTGTTCAATTTTTAACTCAATAGTGAACATAAATATGCAGAGGGATGTGAGGGAGATTGATACTAAATCTAGCCCTTCCCAATGTCCTATACTATTCTCAAATATATACATAAATGAACTATGAAATTACAAGAAGAACTCATAAGTACACGATTATTTTCATGAACAAAAACTAGAAGCCTTTGATTATATCCAAGTTGAAAGTATTACAACAATATTAAAAAAACTTGCTCTAGGTATCAACCCTTTCTTATTCATAAATAAGGTACATATAGAGTGCTTTACAAAATATCCCCTCTCTTAAAAGATTTACATTCAAATTATTCCATTTTTTTTAAGGGAACGATTTATTTATATTAAATAATATCGATTCAGGACAAAACTATTACATTAAGAAGTGACAACAATTCCACATACCTACAAAAATTTTCTAACCAGAGACAGTGATATTTCATATTTTTCTTCTCTATATTTTCTACATCATTTTACTTGTACATTCATCAAAAAACACCATTAATATTTACATATTTTCATAACATAAAAATGTTAGGAATCCCGATTGTGGTTAGGCCAAAACCCGCACGTGTTAATCAACAATCACATCATCAAAGATAAGGATCCATGAGAGGCAGTTAGTCCATGTCACGAAACACATGGGGATTGTGGGTTTATCCAATGTCTAACAATATCTCCCCCAACATGAGCCGTGTGTTTATCAAACTCCTAACCTACGCTCTAATACCACTTGTTGGGAATCATGATTTCTATTAGACCAAAACCCATAGGAATTAATAAATGATTTCATTTTTAGAGATAATGATCCACGAGAGGTGGTTATTTCATTTCAAAAAAACATAGGGAGCGTTGGTTCATCCAATGTACAACAAAGAAAACTATATATATATGTTAACTATCCAGTTTCTTATGATTCATGGTATCCAATTTCTTCAATATCATCTTCTTGTGCTTTCTCCTACTAGCTTGTGTCCATAGGTTCATGCTACTCATGCTCTTACTGGATCTCCAATTATAATGTGAACTTTGAAAGGGGGGATCCCTGCTCGTCACACGCTGGTTCATTGTCACCTTCCTCCTCAATACTAAACACTTCCTTCAGAACTAACATAACCACAATATCCACCTTCTCTTTTGAATTCTCCACCTTTCGGTCAAGATTCACTATCTTCAACATGAAGACCTTCATTGTCGCTTGAACATTCTCCAAGTCTTTCTTAAAGCCTTCCAGGTGATTCGAAACAAGGGTAAAGTGAGACTAGGCTTTAGATATAATTCCCCCCCCCTAATATGTGAAATTATTTACTACTCTTCATTCCTAAATGCAAAGAGGGAATTCTTAGAATAGTCTCTGATGCTATTTCTAGACAAAGAAGCCATTTTTTCGTAACAGTGAGGATGCGCAGAAGTCCACAATGCATATTCCCTCTATAACCATCTATTTATAGAAAAAATTAGCTCCATCTTGACAACACGATAGGTTCCTTCATTTTAATTCTCTTCGGTAGCACACTTCTTGCAATTAAATTAATTTTCTTTGCTTGTTGCTCCAACAGGAATTCCTCCATGATTAACCTGAGGTGATATTCCTTGAGCTCAAAGAACATAATTCGTTCACTACATCTTTGCCTTAAATCTTAGCTTACTAAATCCCAGCTATTCTTAATCCTGTCTTGATTCCTCTTAATTATACATCATGAGATTGACATATCTAGCTTATCGCCAAGACTCTCGCCGCAGAATACATGTACCAAGGAGTAAATCAGGCAATTAATCATCCTACCAAATAGTTAACTCTTATTCATGTTCTTCTAGCCTTTTCCATTGATAAATGGTCATGGGATGTGACATTTCAAATATTTGTTCCCGTCCTCTCTATGTTCACCTTGCTCTAGCATGACAACCCAATTACCTTGTTCATTCACCGACATATTATTTTCCCTTTTAATATGATAAAATTCTATGTTTTCAAACTTGTCCAACAATAAATATATTCTTTGCATATATTTATTACAATTAATACAACAAAATTATATGCCTTGGGTCAGGGTGTTATAGACGTATTTTGGCACTTCAACTCCAATCTTATATGTCAATAAACTAGGGATCTTTAACCCTAAAAGTGTTGTTTCATACCCTAAAAGATCATGGTCAACTGATTACATCATTCCCCAAAAGTTCCACCTAAAAAACCATCCAGAATTGGCCTAAACTGGACCATATTGTCTACTCCACTGTGAGGGTGCGATGCATACTGACTTCTACACTAGCCAGGTGTGATGCATACTGATGAGGCCTTCTATAGGGTGCGATGCATACTGACTTCTACACTAGCCAGTTGTGATGCATACTGATGAGGCCTTCTATAGGGTGCGATGGGCGAAGATGGACAAATGTCCGAGATAGTTTGCCAGGTGGTTGCTCATGGAATCTTCTAAAAACCTCTCCTATGACACTTGCCTCTCTGAAGTCGCCCAAGGATGAGTAAGAGATCTAAACTTCAGTTATCTCTCCTCTTGTGGAAACAAATGTAACAAGTGGAATGACACTAACCAAACCCTAGAGATGACTCACACCCTTGCACACATCTATAAATGGATCCCTCATCTGAGAGATCTAGGGGCTGGAATATTGTGAATTGCAAGTAAGTGCTGATAGTTTGGGGAAAGAACATTGTATTGTTTGTGTGATCTTGCTATTTCATGAGGTGAAGAGGGCTTGATGCTGGGGGATGATGCTGGATTAGACAATTGGGTTGTAATTCTCCCTTCTATTTAATAAATTTCTTCAAGTTTTCTTCTATATACCTATGCAATTGTGAATGTTATTATTTGTGAATGCCATTGTATGTTCATTATATTTCTTATTTTGTAATGATTATGATATAATAGATCAAGATTCTTTGACGGTTCTTTGTTATTGTGTTTCTACAGGTACTCTCCAAGCAGGATAATTACGGAGAGGAGTTGCAAGTTCTATCAAGGGGGAGAGAGATCAAGAAAGGAGTTAAGCAGAAGATCCAGGTTGGTTCCTTTGTCTTTCTCTTATCTATTTTACATAGAAGAAATCACAAATTGCTTTAAACTGTTGTTTCTAGGAAAACTGCCAAACCTAGAGGGATAGTCGCTCGAAAAGACACTAGTTTTCCCATAAACAAATTGGCGACTCCATTGGGGAGCGAAAATATGTTTGTTTGTTGTTGTTATTTGTTTTATAAACTATAGACAGAGCCTGAAGTCAGCCAGGTAGCCTTCGAACTGCTCTTGCTTTGCAATTGCATAGTAGATGAATGTTGCTTCAGTCAATCTCTGGTTTAGTTTATGAATTAAACATTTGACTTACAAGCATTCTAGATGTCTTTTTGGTAGCTCATTAACCTCTCAAGACATTCCTCTGTACTTTGCTCTTTACTATCCATCATATCTTAGCTTAACTCACTAAAAACAGCTGCACATCTAAGCCAAAACCCACTTCAGTTGAGCTCCCTGGCCCATCGCACTGTCTGTCACTGTAAACCAGTATGGATCACACTTCTTGAGTGTAGTAGGTGCGATGCATCCCTGTTTTTGTGAAGCCCAGGCATGATGGCTGACTGAACCTATTTCCATTCTAGAAATTGGAGGTTTTTGTCCTTGTTTTCATTTTTTGTTTAGTTGTTTTGTTACTTATGAACAGTGCCTCCTTACTGAAGCCTACTTCCATCACATAGATCAGCCTCCATTGATTAGGATTAGTAAAATTTTTAATGTATTTTTCCATCATTTACAATCCTTTGTTGAAAATTTGCTTAAATCGATCTGTCATTTTGGTACAAAAAGTGTCGTAACTATCGTTTTGTGTCAAAAAGAGAAGTGTCGTTGAGTCTTCCTTCCCTGGATAGTCAATTGAAATTTTTGTCATGTACTTGATTTGATTTGTTGATATTTGAAGTGTCGAAAGCATTTTCTATTCAAAATTGAAAAGTGTCGTTTAGTCTTCCTTTCTATTTTGAAAAAGAAATTGTCGAAAATGTCGCTTTGAAAGAAATATTTTAGATTTTTGCTACATTTAGTTTTCTTTTTTGGAATTTTTCACATTAAAGAAATCGAAAACAAATACATGCATTTGCATTTGCATTTAGTTTGTGTGCGAAAAATGATTTAGGAAAATGCACTAGTGTGCGCTCTTTGCTCTTTGTTTGAAGGAATTATAATCTTCTTTCCCTAGTAGCTAGGATTTTCATTGCTCAAAATAAACAATGATTGTTTATCATTGTAGATTGCATTTTTAGGAATTTCAAATCAACATCACGCGGTGAACCATTGAAAGGAAAAATTTAAACAATATCAACTCTAAAATAAATTTCAATGAACTTAACAATGCTTTGGAACTTAACGCAACCCATCTAGAGGTCTAGGCTAGAGACGTGTTCCGGCATTGTAAAAACTAGTAACTATCATTTTCATTAAGGTTTGGGTGATTCCTCCTCTTTGATATGACAAGTTCTAGCACGGACTTGTGCTCCTCGTACTGTCGAGTATATATTAGGAGACCACAATAGGCTTATATCCTTTATCCATTGGAAGCTGAGTTTGTCGCCCTACCGATCGTAATGCACTAATCACAGCATTCGGGAAGATTGACTGACGTACATAAGTCCTTGGTAATTTCTCTTTAATTTATCACCAAGGTGTATATTGTAGTTTTGCGATTGGTTTGGTAATCGCTCTGTCTAGATTTCCAAGGTAGTCACTTTCATTCCTTTTCAACTCTTTAAAATAAAAGGTCCATTTGAGCACTTGTCACTTTAGGCTCATTAAAAATCGAAGGGGACTAGAGTCATCTTTAGTTTTTTATCGACTCTTAAAAACTGAAAAAGAAAAATTGTGTCAAAGCATCATTAAAATTTATTAATTCAGAATAATATCCCTGCTCCTTCATTGATCTTAGGTTGAGATAATGGAGTCCACCAATCAAGGAATCCCTTTTGAGGGGAATCCTAGTCCTTTTACTTCTTGGGGAAATATTGGTGCTCCTCATATGGCCACATTGTCCCTTCTGGGACTTACCATTGGCCTGTCAATATGGTTGTTCTCAACCCCTATGGTTCAGAATACCGTGATTCCTCCGCAATCGAATCAGCATCCAATTAATACTAGAGCTGACCCTTCACCTTCAACTTCATTTGTTTCTCCCTCCCCTTCTCCCTCTTCGCTTGGTGAAAATATTGATGCTAGTAACAAGGTGGCTGAGAAGAAGAAGAAAGGGAAGGCAAAGAAGAAGAAGACGCTGATTCAGCAAGGGGGAAACCATGAATCATCTGGTGAAAATATGCACATTAAATTTCCTAAACCAAAATTCCCTTGTGTAATTTGTAAAGGATGCCATTTTCATCAAGACTGTCCTTGCCTTCCTCGGATCTTGAGAGAATGGTCTCCCCATTCGCACTGTCAGGTGTCATCAACCTCTGGTGATCATGTTGATAGCACGCCATCAACTAGTAATAGTGAAATTCATGGACAAAAAGGAAAGGTCAAAGTTCCATGTAGGTTATGTGAAGGAGACCATACCCTTCACCATTGTCCTTTTTTGGATGAAGCCAAAAGAGTCTTGGATAACTGTCCTGCTTCACCGCAGCGACTCCCATCTAGATACAGGAAACTCTCCCCAAGTCCTTTACTAGTTGAAAAACTGACTGACTTAACTCAACCGTCGGTCGAAACACCTATCACTGAAAGTGAATCTTCTGAGTCCATACCCGACGAAAGTCAACAGGTCGAGGTGACAGTTGACCTAGTTTTACCTTCAAAAGATCATACCCTTCCCGAAGAGAGTAAGAACAATACCATTCAAATTCTTTTTGTTACTTCAGAGTCAGATGAACTTGGGGGAATCCACCCGTTCCTTCACAACAGGAGGAAAATCCCCTAGTTCCCACTACTCAAGGGGTTAATTCAACCGTTTATTCAGTACCCCCTCCAAGCAGTCTAGTCACTTCCTTTGATTGGAATCAACTAGCAAGATCCCGCCTTCCATCTTACGTGCCTTTCTGGATCATAGTACAAGTTTACAAAATGATCGTGTCTAGCACTATCATAGATGAAGGGGCATCAGTGAGTATCCTTTCCTCAACTGCTTGGAAAGCGCTTGGTTCACCATCGCTTATGCCTGTTACACAGAATTTTTCAGGATTTAACAAAGGAACCAGCCGACCATTAGGGATCCTTCCTAAGTTACCGATAACTTTGGGAAGGAAAACCATTCACCTGAACGTGATGGTAGTCCCAGGACCGTTAGATTACAATCTACTCCTTGGACGTGACTATGTTTATAACATGGAGGCTATCGTTTCAACACTCTTCCAAGTAATGTGTTTCCCACATCAAGGAAAAATTGTCACTATTGACCAGCTTTCATTTCCCGGTTCAAGCACAGCTCCAAGTCAAACATCATCCCTAAATGGTCCTTTTGCACTGAAAGTATCTCTCCAACCTTCATTCCATCCACCTAATTTCCGCAAGTAGTCTGGTGAATGTAGCAAAGCTTAGGGGGCATGCATCCTTGTCTATTATGTGGACAAACCCAGCTGAAAAGATAAGTTTCCCTGTAGGTTATGTGATTGGTCTGAGACACCTTTCACTTTTGTCTATTTGGCAGACGAAGCCTAGGAAGTGTTTTTTCTATTCTATGGATGAAACCATCCTACCATATGAGTTTCCTTGTAGCTTACGTGATTGGTCTGAGACACCATTCACATTTGTCTATTCTGCAGCCTAGGAAGTGTTTTGTCTATTCTGCAGATGAAACCATCCTACCTAACCACAGTGATTTCCATATGGTTATTGGAGACTCTCCTTTTCATCATGCTGGGGGCATGCAAACTTTTATCATTTTCTAGCCTTTTAGCATTTTAGCATTTTAGCTTTTCTAGCTTTTTAGCTTTGCTATTTCTAGCTTTTTTGTTTTGAGCTTGCGTAGAAATAGAAACTAGTTCAAGCATATCTTTCCGTTTTAAGCTTCTAAAAAAGTGAAACTGAAAACTGAGCATAGTTCCCCCAGGGTTCAAGCTCGTTAAAAAATGAACCCACCTTTAGTAAATATCCTTCATGATTGTTGTCCTATCAGCCTTTTGAGCCTTGGTTGTGTACCTGCCATCACCTCAATTCTTTTGGCCGATCATACGCTTCCACTTGGTTGTTTACCATTTTGAGGAATCGCTACAATGAGTGGTCTTGTTAGTCAACCTCTTCCCAGAAATCACCATTTTTGAGAAGTTCCAAGCTTACCTGGAACCAGTTGCTACCCTAAATACCACTCATTCCTAAAAAAAGAGCCTTCTTTAAACCCTTTTTAGACTCATTAAATATGAAAAGATTGTCAAGTTCCCGTTAAACCCTTTTCAGACTCGTTAAATATGAAAAGATTTTCGAGTCCCGTTAAACTCTTTTTAGACTCGTTAAATATGAAAAGATTGTCGAGTCCCTGTTAAACTCTTTTCAGACTTGTTAAATATGAAAATAATGTCGAGTCCACATTAAACTCTTTTTAGACTCATTAAATATGAAAAGATTGTTGAGCAATTGGCCTTTTCAGCTCGTTAAAGTGATTGGAAGTGCCATCCCTCTTGTATATTTTAATATTTTTCGGACCTGAGGGATTATGTCATGAAAAATTTCGAGTGCTTGTCTTTTTCGGCTCGTTAAAGTGATTGGAAAAGTCATCCCTTTTGTATTATTTTAATCTTTTTCGGACCTAAGGGATTATTCTACGAAAAACAACCTCTGGAGTTTCCTTTTTGCCCCTTTTCAAACTCTCTAAACATGAAAACGACCGAGTTATCCTTGTCATTAAACTCGTTAAAACAATAATGACAAACTTGTCCACCCAAACAAGAACGAGTTTCACTGTCGCTAGACTCATTAAAACATAGCGACACGTTTGCTCAAAGGGAAAATTATAGAACAAGCATATGCTATCCTCCTCAAGCTTGACAAAAATAAAAAGGTAGTGGTCAGCAATGACTGGGGAAAAAGGGAAGAAAACTTGAAAACTTTATGGTAGCAGGTCTCTCTTGAACATGACGCTTTCACTTCGTCTCTGTAATTGAGTTGGGTTGGGTTATTCTGTTCACCGGTCATCTCACCATTGGTCTTTCACACCATCCATCTTTTGGGGTTAACGCTACCAATTCATCTCAGTGTCACCGATATGTTCAAGAGAAGTCATTTAGTCGAGAATTCATCATCCAGTTAATGTCTCATCCACTACAATACCTTCAACCTTCATTTTTCATGACCACCATTCCTGAACCTTGTGTCGTCAGATCGTTTTCACCTCCAGAAAATAATTTGCTTTGTTTTGTGTCATAGATGTGGGATACATCAAGGCCCTCCTACGACGAGTCACTTCTTGTTGACATCAACTCATTATCCAAGAAGTTGACTTAGAAAAAACCCTTTCTGTACTTTGAAGATTGCATGCCTCAATGGAAATTTTCTCACTTCTGGCAATAGGTTGACATCAATGGCCTTTGACCAAAAGATTTTGTGTGGAGTTCAACATCGGATCATATATTCACACCACATGAATTGTACTATAGTACCTTGATGGTCATTATCATTATCAATGATTCCTCTCACATCTGTTAATAACTTACAATATTGGCTGGTAATCAGGTGATGTCTTTCCATGTTCGACCTTAGAAAATCTCTTCACATGGATCGACTTGTACATCGGGCGAGATTGAACGAGTTTGAAGACCCAGGATCTAGTTTCATCCATCTGGGCTGCGATATATTCAAGGATATAAAGACATCAAATGTACACAGAAGCTGTACAGATGGTCATCTAAGCCAGGGATGATGACTCTACATATGAAGAATCACCAGTCTACAACTACAGACGATTATCTATTCTATGTACATGAAATGAATTTATAAAGCTGAGCATGGGAATGCCCACCTCAGATAGATCATGAAAATTATGTTATGATGATGTATTGTATTGTATCTTATACAGGTCACCTTCTAGTTTCGAAACCTCAGATCCTCATGATAAAGCATTTCACCCGACATCAAGATTTATGACTTCATGCTTTATGGGGCAACTATTATAGACATATTTGGGAATTTCAACCCCAATCTTATATGTCAATAAAATAGGTCTCTTTAACCACTAAAAGTGTTGTTTCATACCCTAAAAGGCCATGGTCAACTGATTACATCATTCCCCAAAAGTTCCATCTAAAAAACCATCCAGAATTGGCCTAAACTGGACCATATTGACTGCTCCACTGTTAGGGTGCGATGCATACTGACTTCTACACTATCCAAGTGTGATGCATACTAATGAGGCCTTCTATAGGGTGCAATGGGTGAAGATGGACAAATGTCCGAGACAGTTTGCTAGGTGGTTGCTCATGGAATCTTCTAGAAACCTCTCCTATGACACTTGCCTCTCTGAATTTGCCCAAGGATGAGTAAGAGATCTAAATTTCAGTTATCTCCCCTCTTGTGGAACCAAATTTAACAAGTGGAATGACACTAATCAAACCCCAAAGATGACTCACACCCTTGCACACATCTATAAATGGATCCCTCATCTGAGAGATCTAGGGGTTGGAATATTGTGAATTGCAAGTAAGTCCTAATGGTTTGAGGAAAGAACATTGTATTGTTGGTGTGGTCTTGCTATTTCATGAGGTGAATAGGGCTTGATGCTGGGAGGATGATGCTGGATCAGACAATTGGGTTGTAATTCTCCCTTCTATTTAATAAAGTTCTTCAAGTTTTCTTCCATATAACTGTGCAAGCGTGAATGTTATTATTTGTGAATGCCATTGTATGTTCATTATATTTTTGATTTTGTAATGATTATGATATAATAGATCAAGATGCTTTGACGATTCTTTGTTATTGTGTTTCTACAAATACTCTCCAAGCGGGATAAGTACGGAGAGGAGTTGCAAGTTCTGTCAAGGGGGAGAGAGATAAAGCAAGGAGTTAAGCCGAATATCCAAGTTGGTTCCTTTGTCTTTCTCTTTTCTATTATACATAGAAGAAATCACAAATTGCTTTAAACTGTTGTTTCTAGGACAACTGCCAAACCTAGAGGGCTATTCACTCGAAAAGACACTAGTTTTCCCAGAAACATAGGGTCATTGTTTTGAGACCGTTGAATACATTTTTGTATGGTAATATGGGAATCTGAAAAGACTGATAATTGTGTTATTCCTTCAACTACTTCCAACCTCATCCTATCAACTAACATTTGAAGTAGATTCTGACTACTAATCTGTCCCTTGATTCCAACAAACTTTATATTGTCCCCTGCCTATCTCTTCAACAATATATCATATTCATCTTATGTTAGTATCTGGTGATATGAATTCTTAAATCATGGAAGACCTCTCTCTTGCACAATAGAAATTTTTCTGTAAAATTTATTGATTTTCACTAGAATATTTTCACACTTATCCTTTTCCTTCAAAATCAAATTTTTCTTCATAATTAAATGGGAAACGGTCAATAAAATGGTGTGGGTGATATTTATTACCGAAAACTGAGAATTCCCTTTCACGCGAGGAGCAAGCGGTAAGTGGTAATGAGTGGGGGGTGGTACGGAATTCATATGTCGTTGCCATGTTGAAAAAGTTGTTTTGGTAAAATAACTTTTTGTAAGCCTTCACTTCATTAAATTTCCAAAAAAAACGGGTGGGGGGTGGGGGTCGTACAATACAACAAGAGTTGTCGATCACCAAAGCATCAATCGTTGCCAATAGAGAATACACAATAGTTAGTGTGCGACGATTTGACATTTTATTTATTAAAATAAAACAAAATAATATATTGAATCATTATATATTTCTATGCAAATTATTACAAACTACAATAAAGCAAATTATTTTGAAGTTTTAGTCAAAATTTTGAAATTTTAATCAAAATTTTTAAATTGCAATAAAAACATTGAAATTTTCAATGTAACAAGAAAATGTTACAACACTCCAAGTGTTGTAGTGTTGGGTGGAAGAAATGCCTCTTTGGCTACCCACTTTCAAGCTTTGACAAGCAAGATGAAATGACTTTCTACCCCCTCAATGGTTACAACATTTGTCGTTACAACATTCGTTGTTACAACATCTGTTGTTACAAGATCTACTATAATGGTCATTGTTTCAATAGTTTCAATAGTAGCAATTGCTATAACATCAAATTTTACCACAGTTTCAATATTTTCAATAGTAATGGGTGTTACACCATTAGTTTCTACAACATTTTCAGCATATTTAACATTGACATGTTGTTATGACATCTATTGTTACAACATCCGTTGTTACATCATATTTTTTCAATTCGCTGTTAACTATGTTTGTGATTCTCAATTTGTTTTCTTCATCCCTTAAGTGTTGTAGTGTTTGGTGGCATAAACACCTATTTGGCTACCCACTTTCAAGCTTTGACAAGCAAGATGAAATGGCTTGTTGTTATGACATTTGATTCTCAATCCGTTGTTACCTATGTTTGTGCTTCTCAATTTTTTTTCTCGATCCCCCAAGTGATGGTGTAATGTCTGGTGGAAGAAACACCTCTTTGGCTGCCCACTTTGAATATTTGACAAGAAAGATGAAAATTTATTGAGATGAATTATTTTGTGTCTATGATTAGTGAATGAATGAATGTTATATGTTAATAAATAATTTCTATATGCTTATTTATGTACATGACCTTGTTTCATATTATGTAAACGTATTTTTATGATAAAATTTATTGAGATGCAATATTTTGTGGATCTACGAATGAATGAATGAATGAATATTTTCTATTTGTTTTTTCATGTATCTTAATGTCTTGCTTTCAACTATTTCCTTTATAGTAGATAGTTTGGCTACTAGGTAATTGAGAGTGATGTGAGGACAGGGGGGGGAGGAGCCATGAGAGGTTCCACCTTCACGTGGTTGGCCCTATTCAATAGAGAATAAATTAGTATTTGGATAATATTAGTGCAAAAATCCCTTGATCCAACAAGGAAACAACAAAGTCAATGTTGACTTCACTACTACTTCATCAAGTGGAGGGAGGTTTTCTCGAAGATTAAAATAATCCAATAATTTATTCTCTAAACCGAGAGGAGATAATTTAGGTATTCATTTAATCAAGTCATTTTAATTATTATTTATTCATGCAATTAAATTTAATATTTGGTCAAATTTAATATAAGTTTGGCTACTTGTTCTCTTGAATATGCATAGGAAAACTAGTATCCAAATAATTTGGATGTTGAAGTGGAACAACTATCAGAAGAAAATATCTCAAAATGGTAACATTAAATTTATCATTCAAGGTAAGTTAGTTTCAATTTGATGCATTTTTGCTTCTGCAAAATGCATTACACTACTTACTGTATTTGTAGTCATATGAGTTATAGATCTTTGAGCTGACTTAACATTTATTGTTTATTTTAAAGGGAGTTGTTGTAGAACTTGGTAACTCCAACTTAAAAATTTCTTGAGATTGGAAAGAACATACTACCACAAATGGAAGAAGGTATGGGAAATGGTAATTTAAAGTGTTATTATTTGTTTTTAACTGTGACTATCTAGTCAGAAGATGGAATGGGGTTGATATCTTGAGTAGCAAGATTAGGGATACATGAAGTTGTGATATTGTGTTATTTCCCATTGCTTACATGTTCAATTTCTATTTAGTTTATACCTTCAACAAAAATACTACAAGCATTAAAATAATTTAAAATTTTATATTATTGAACAAAGAAATTTTGTATCTAATACATTCGAAGCTTTGTGAACTTTATTGCTTTAGGAATAAATTTAATTTCTACATTCCAATACCTATTGCTTCTAGGTTTTACAATACCTGAATTCAAATGGAACTTTTATGTGAATTTCAATCTTCTAATCTTCTATAGATATTAATTTAACAAGAATACAAGGGAGTAAAGTTGGGAGAGGGGTTTGGAATTGATGATGCCAATTGAGGTGAGATAATAATATATTTATGTCTTTATATGCATGGGTTAGTTATCTTAATATGTTATAATGAAGGTAAAAATAGGTTGCATTTGTGAGATCTAACACATTTATTTACTATGATTTATTGTTTACAAAAAAAAACCATTCCTGGTTTCACTAACCTTGGTCGGCTTTATAAATAGCCTCTTATACCCCTCACCCCTTTCAATGCCTTCACTTTTTTACATCCATAGGACAAAAATTGTTCATGGCTTAGATCCACTCCACCGTCTTACTAGATCTCACCTTGGTACAACTGTAGTTACCTTCACTTGAATAAATAAAGGAAATAAGGTTACTTTAGACTGAACATAGGTAGAATTATTGGTATCTAGAATAAGTAAGATATATCTAAATGAGAAAGAAATAATCAATTATTTACCTTGGTGGGCCTATTGCCATTACACGCACCACCATTGATTTGAAACTGATCATAGGTGAGGCCTAGATAGCATCACCTCTCAGCTGGATCTTCCAAAAGCTCGACTGAGAAACAAATGAATCACAAAAAATACACAAGATAAGATAAAGGACTCTAAAAATCACTTGTATTATCACAAGGCTTGATATCATTTTTAAAGAGATTACAAATACATATTTAGAACTTGCCTCCCTTGCTATGAGTTTCCAAATAGGAAAAATATAAATACATTATTTAGATATTGCCTTTCTCCATATAAGTTTCCTAGGACTAGATGTTTCCTCCCTCACTAGATTAGGCCCCAAGAAGAAAGTTTCTTTGATACCAATTGATCTATAATTCATCGAAGGTGAGGTTTAGAGATCGTCACCTCTCCGTTGGATCTTACAAAATCTGCTTAGAATTAATGAATCAAACACAATCACATAGATAAGATGAAAGACTCTAACATTCACTTATATTATCACGAGGCTTGATATCCTTTTGAAAGAGATTAAAAATACATATTTATAACTTTCCTCCTTCGCTATGAGTTTCCAAATAGGAAAAATCTAAATACATTATTTTGATATTTCCTTTCTTGATATAAGTTTTGTTATGAAACCAACTCAAGAAAAGATAGATCAACGCCTTAGAATTTAGCCTCTTCGAGGGGGAAACCTCCTTTACATTACATAAATGAACAATTCTTGGATGATACAAATCAAAAGACCTCCTTTCTATATATAGGAGTCTAAGGGGTCATAACATAATCAGAGCCGACATAACAATAATAATGTAAGGGCACAATAATAACAATGGTGGGCTTCTATGGGGCACATCAGTAACAATATGGGCACTACATGGGTACATCAATATAATAAGTGGGTCTTAATAATAACAATAAGGGGTTACACTAGTAGTATAGGGGCCTAACATGCCCCTCTCCTTCAAAAAGCGTTGTCCTCAACGGTTGAGTAGTTCTTGATGCTTCTGTATAAAATTCTTGTCCTCCCATGTGGAATCTTCAGCGGGTACGTTCTTCCACTTGATGAGATACTCTAAAA
This sequence comes from Pinus tabuliformis, assembly GCA_031772625.1. Classification (NCBI taxonomy): domain Eukaryota; kingdom Viridiplantae; phylum Streptophyta; class Pinopsida; order Pinales; family Pinaceae; genus Pinus; species Pinus tabuliformis. Next base: position 813,492,947 of record CM062816.1, on the reverse strand, counting down.
TTGATCGGTTTCGTAGCTGTCGGGTTCTTGTTTCTGTGACTGCTCTAGGTTCCAATATGACTTTTCCTTCTTCTTCAATTTCTAGCAATATTGTTTGAATTGGGATCTTTTGCAACTTTTGAATAAGTGGCCATACTTCTCCGTCCTTCTTCCATTCATCCCTTGCTTCGTTTATCCAATCTGGTTGGATAATATAAATAGCACAAAACAATGCTTCCACATCCTCATCCTTGAAGAGTCTTCCCATTCGGTAAGGTCGCCATTTTTTAAGTGCATGTAGTATTGCCAACATTTCCTTCTCATAACTAGCTTGCTCGAGATGTAGTAGTAAAAATACCCAATCACCTACATCAAAAAAAAATTCACTACGATGTTGATCTACTTGTTGTTTCATTTGATTCTGCACCGAAGTGGCGTTATCCTTTAAAATTTGGAGAACTTGTTGTTGATGCTCGATGTGATCTTTTACTGCTTGAAAGTTTTTCTTCTTGATATGTCCTTCTATCTCTAGAGTTTGAGGAGTGGTAATTTCTTCCAATCCTTTACAAGATATGGTCGGATTAATTTCTTGATGGTCGATGTGATCTTTCACTTCTTGAACATTTTTCTTCTTGTTATGTCCTTCTATCTTGATAGTTTGAGGAGTGGTAAGACCAATGAATTACAAGATATGGTTGGATTCATTTCTTCTTTATCGATGTGATTTTTCACTTCTTGCACCTTTTTCTTCTTGATATGTCCTTCTATCTTGAGAGTTTGAGGAGAGGTAATTCTTGCCAATGCTTTACAAGATATGGTCTGATTCATTTCTTCTTTCTCTGGGGTGGGGTCCTGGCGTATATCTTCTTCTTTTGATGTTTCTTGATCCTTTTCTTCCTCCTCTTCATATTCTATGTAAAATAATTTCTTCTCAGCACACTTATGACATTTAGTGCATTTTCTATCACAATTGTAACAAAGCCCTTTTTCTATTTTTTCTTCCAATTGTTGTGGTGTAACCCTTGTAGGTTGTGGAAGGCTAGGAGAAACAACACTTCCATATTTATATTTGTGAGGGGTATGCTTCCTGTTTTCCATAATTTTTCTTTCCACTATGTCACAAAGCCCTTTTAATCTTTCCAATTGTTGTGGTGTTGCTCTAAAGAAGGTGTTGCTCTTTGCATCCTCATAATGTGCTATCATTTCCTCCATGAAAATTGACCACGTAACAAGTTGTTTATGAGAACAAAGCCCTTCATACCATAAAAATTGATTTAGTTATAAATATGAAGATGAAATACATACCTTTTGTAACAGTGGTACACCATGTAGATCAAAATATTGCTCCATCTGAAGTATCCAATTTACCGGATCCTTGCCGTCAAACTTCCTCATCTTGCTTTTTCTTGATTTTAGAAGCTCGATCTTGAAACGACTGTAACTCTGTACTTTCAGATCTTTAAGTTCTAAAATTGCGACCTGTGGTAGCCCTCTGTGTCCTCTTTCCAATGCCACCAGTCTGATCCAAATTGGATTCTCCAAGAAAGAGTTATGCTTAATATCCCAAGATGACCTGATTATAGACCTTTCCAGAAGATCTAACTTGTATGAAGTGCCACATGTCACTGTTTTGACCTTTGTCTCTGAAAAATATCTTCAAGAAACTATAATCCATTCTCTTTCTATACCTTCTTACGAAATTTCAATCTGATGCTTAGAGAGAAAGTTATGACGATTTTCCCTAGGTCACCTATTTGGAATGTAATTCAGGAGTCTACAAAAAGACCAAATTCCTCAGATCATATATCCGTAAATATAACACGAAAAGCTCTGAAATTCAGACCCGAGCTTCATTGCTATCTCGTATCAAATGGGTTTTTTTTTAGCTTCTGAAACGTCGCAGAAAAAAAGTTATAGCGAAAATGCCACAATGACCTGTTTGGAGCAGTGAAACCCTAGAATCCAAAGCTCTGATACCAAATGTTATGAAACCAGCTCAAGAAAAGATAGAAAAGATAGATCAACGCCTTAGAATTTAGCCTCTTCGAGGGGGCAACCTCCTTTACATTACATAAATGAATAATTCTTGGATGATACAAATCAAAAGACCTCCTTTCTATATATAGGAGTCTAAGGGGTCATAACATAATCAGAACCGACATAACAATAATAATGTAAGGGCAAAATAATAACAATAGTGGGCTTTTATGGGGCACATTAGTAACAATATGGGCACTACATGGGTACATCAATATAATAAGTGGGTTGTACTAATAACAATAAGGGTTTACACTAGTAGTATAGGGGCCTAACAAGTTTCCTAGGACTAGATTTTTCTGTCCTCATTAAATGTTACCATTATGAGTGAGGCAGTCTAGCCGCCCAAATGTCCTAAACTCCCTCAATTCAAAGGTTCCCTTGTGGATTCCCACGCAAATCCAACTACACCACCTATCGCACATGTTTTAATACCTAGACATTCCTTCTCCCTATAACACTTAATCAAGGATGGCAGTAAGGAAAAAAGAAAAAAACCCATGTCATCATTAGTCATTTGTTACTTTGTTTGCACTGAATAATTTGCAGAAGTACATGAAAAAATTACATACATTTTTTATAACAAATATATCCATCAGGCACAATTCCTATTTATGCATATACATACTATTGCAAGTGTGAAGATGTACATATATTTGTTTACATTGATTATTTCAAAAACTATTCCCTTTGGAGGTAATATCTTAGATGTAAATTTTATCCATGTGGCAGATATAACATTTTTGGATGAGAATAAAAACGAGGTTGATGACTTGAATGGATAGCTTCTAATACATACTGATGGAACTAGATTTATATATGAGGATTTGACTTAACAATACCCAAAAAATGTATTTTAAGGAAAACACTTAAGTAATCAAATTTTAAAGGCCTACCACTTGGCTCAAGCTCAGGAGGGCTAGCACCATAAGGAACCTTAATAAACCATAGATGTTGGTGCAAAGTACTAGAGTTGATCAAGAGGTCTGCAGGACCTCTGAGACAAAGCCATGGTTGAAATAAACAACTTAGGGAAATTATGGTCGGGTTGAGACTGTTGAAGAATCTATGGAAAATTAAGTTAATAAGATTCTTCTCACCATGATAACTATCTGTGAGGTATTTTTAAAATTTTCTTTATTAGCACAATCTTCTCTTTCTATTATTAGAGTGTATTCTTAGTTCATAGAATAGTTACCAAAACAAAAGAGACAAGAAGACAAGATGTTGGCTTTCTATTAGGGCCAAAACCTCTCACTCTTTGAGCGGAAAACCCACACAAATTATTCTTATAGATATTCAAATTGACGAATACCAAGACCACAACCCTTGACCTATTAGGCCACTCCAAGAACAAGACACCAATCCTCTTCCTCGTCACTGCCAAGATCATCATCATCACTGCTGCTACACCGAGGTCATCATTATTGCATCAATGATGTCATCACAGTTGCACCATTGTTTCACCTTCATTGAGATCATCCTTGTTGCACCTTCATCGAGATGATTATTGATACACCTTCACTAACATCATCATCATAACAACGAGATCTTCATATAGAGATATGTATATATTTGTGAGGGCTGTACTGAGCTTTTCATCAAGATCATGATCTTGTAACTAAGACTCCATAAAGATCATGACTTATACTTAGATCATGATTACATCTATTTCAAGAATATGACTTAGTATGTATTCTGAAGAATATGTCACTGTGTGATCACCAAGATCCTTGTCATTACACATATGCCAAGGCTGCTAGGAGACAGGTCCGAGCCCTTTTCTATGGCATCTAAGGTTGCTAAGAGACAAGTATGAGCCCTTTTCTATGGCATCCAAGGCTTCTTCTATAATTACTACATTGATAGGCCAAGACAGTGATCACCAAGACTGTAACAAGGAGACTTCATTCACCGAGACTATGGAGAGGCAGAAAATTTATCTCTGTGGTACCCATCCAAAAAACACAAAGATACTTGCCCAAAAAATTCTACCTTCTATGGTGACCCTAGTCAAATATATATATATATATATATATATATATATATATATATATATATATAGCTATATATATATATATATATATATATATATATATATATATATATATATTGGTTTGATCCTCATATTAACCCGACATGACAGTGTCAAGAGATGTGTCTATTCATGCACGCTGACATGAAATTCCATTATTATTGTTTGGAGGCCAACTCCTTCAAGAGGGATTTTGTTTGTCTTTGGAGGGCTTCTATACATTTCTAGAGACTTATATACATTAAACATAGGCTCAAGAAGAGATCTTCATACATGAAATTGACTCTTTGACTTAACAATAAATCTTAAGTCTCTCAATGGGAGCCACTAAAAAATAAACCTCTTTCTCATGAAACCCATGTAGCAAGGCACACAAAAATAATTGTATTTCTTTTATTTCATCATTTAAAAAGATCATGTCATTATGAAGACTAAACCTAGTTACACTTTATTCAAAACTCCCTCTTAATTAGGGAGGTATTCATAATGGTACCTAGTTATTGTCAATCTGAATAATTTCTCATCAGAAGTATCAGATTGGTAAGCCATCTATATAGCATCATAGTAACGAACATTGTTTCCATAGCAAGGCCTTGACTGACAACTCTATCTCTAATTAGATCAAATCACAATGTTGGTGAGACCAAGGACTATAGACACCTTCATCATTGTCTCTCAAGGTACCTACCCACCTGGGTTTTCACTAAGTATGACCTTCTAGGACTATTCTTATCTTGGGTTCCAAGCCCTCCAATAATATCGGTCCTCTTACCTAATCTTATATTGGATGCCCTACACATTGTCAAAGAGCATCAGATTCTAGATGCTTACTCACTCCTCCATTCTTTCTTCCCAAGAGAAGACAAGAATGTTGTGTCTATCTCTCCCTCTCAACTAGGGAAGATATTCCCATTCCTATGAAGGAATGTATCCAATCTCCCTTTGACCAAGAAATTTCCCAAGCTTCCTCTTAATTAGGTACTTTTCAGAGCTCCCTCTCAACTAGGGACTCTCCTTTCCATCAACAACTTCTTCTTTGTGGGTCCTTCAGCTGCTTCATCACTTTCTTTCCGTCATATCATGAAGTTCAGTCAAGCTTCTTCTTTATAGGGAATCATCCATCAAACACTTTCCTTCTTAGTTCGTCATGTCATTTCTTTCTCCATGGAAAGTGGGAATCTTGATACATATCTGGAACCTTCGTCATCTAGCTACTTTTGCCTCATCATGTTTCTTTCAGGAATTTCCATCCACCACATGAATGTTAATTATACTTGCACTTAAAAAACTGTTGTTCTAGTAGCCCTGCATAAACTCATCCAGATATTATTCAAGAAATCAAAACATAACATTAAATCACACAATACCTTAAGATATGGCTCTTCATAATGACATGTTCCTGTAGGTATCAACATCCTGCATACATGCTAACATATCCCCCAATGATATCCATTGTCAAGAGTCTCCATCCTTTCTAGACTTTTATTAGAGTCTTGATATATTTTTGGGAGATTTCCTAGTCAAATATTTTTGGTCCTTTGGATGTTGATTTCCTTCATAAGGGTTGCATATCTCACGATATCTTCCTTCCTCACACATTCCATTCCCATGAGATTTCAATCAGAGCTCCTTAATTGTAGTAAACCACCTCATGCTTCATATGAGGACATATTATGTTGATTTCATCGACTTATGCCTTCCTGCATCCTTCCAGAGGAGGAGATCCTTTTCCATTGATCATGCTTCTTAATATAGAAGTAGTGATCCATGTTACTTGCAACCATATGACATGAATTTATAATATCAAATACAAGCATGCATACCTCACTTTATCTTTAGGTCATCTAGTCTTCTTTGAGTAGCTTCCTTAATTAAAAAGATCGCCAACCCCTTGATTTGCTTCATCTCTCATGTCATCATACCATCATCCCATGAAATCCAAAAGTTGGAATTTTTGATGAAACACTTGCTTCCTATCTAGATTAGTGAACCCTCCAATGAGGATTCCATGAGAGAATCTTGAGGATCTTGTATATCCCCATATGGAAGATGTTTCCTTCTTGACTTGATGTATGATTAGCCTTGTCGTAGATGACTTCATCCTTTCCTTCAATGTTCAATGAGGTTCCCAAGATCTATATCCTTCATGTTTTACTACCATGGATTTTGTCCTTCATTATTCCCCATGGTGATGTCACGAGCTCTTGCTTCCAATGATTCTACGATGCATCTTATTATCATGGTCATATCTATAACAAAATATTTAGGAGGTTAGGATAATACCCTTTTGTGAGGGATACTGCTAGGTCCCTATACTACTAGTGTAACCCCTTATTGCTATTAGTACAACCCCCTTATTTTATGTCGACTCTGATTAGATTATGACCCCTTAGAATCCTATATATAGAAAGGAATGTAAAGGAGGTTTCCCCCTCAAAGAGACTAAATTCTAAGGCATTGATATATCTTTTCTATCTTTTTGTGAGCTGGTTTCCTAACATTTGGTATCAAAGCTTTCGATTCTATGGTTTCGCTGCTCCAAATAGGTCATCATGGAATTTTTGCTATAACGTTTTTTCTATGAAGTTTCAGAAGCTAAAAATAAACCCATTTGAGAAGAGATTGGTATAAACATTGGGTCCAAATTTGAGATCTTGTCCTGCTATATTTTCAGAGATATGATCTAAGGAAGTTAGGGTTTTTGAAAGCTCCAGAATTTCATCTCAAACAGGTCATCGTGGAATTTTCGCTGAAATATTTTTTCTACAAAGGTTCAGACTCCAAAATTAAAACTCACTTGAGCCGAAAGCTTCGTGAAGCATGGGTCCAAATCTCAGGTCTTTTCTCACTATATTTTCAGAGATATAATCTAAGGAAGTTAGGGTTTTTGCAGACACCCGAATTACATTCTAAATAGGCGACCTTGGGAAAATCATCATAGCTTTCTCTCTGAGCAACAAATTGAAATTTCATCAGAAGTTACAGAAAGAGGATAGACTATAGTTTTTTGTATACATGTGTCAGATACGAAGGTAGAAACAGTGACACATGGCACATTGTACAAGTTCGCTCTACTGAAACATTATATAATTAGGTCATCTTAGGAGATTGGGCATAACTCTTTCGTGGCGAATCAAATTCTGATCAGACTTGTAGGGTTAGAAAGAGGACTCATAGTGCTACTGCAAGACGCAATTTTAGAACTTGGAGATATGAAATTACCGAGTTATAGTCATTTCAAGATCAAGCTCCTAAAATCAAGAAAAGGTGATATGAGGAAGTTTGATGGCAAGGATCCGGTAAATTGGATACTATAGATGGAGCAATATTTTTATCTACGTGAGGTTCAACTGTTACAGAAGGTACATATTGCATCATTATATTTAGAACCAAATCAATTTTTATGGTATAAAGGGCTTTGTTCTCGTAAAGCACTTGTCACTTGGTCAATTTTCATGGAAGAAATGATAGCACATTATGAGGATACAAAGAGTAACACCTTCTTTATCCAATTGATAAATCTCGAACAAAAGGGTTCAATGGTAGAGCACATTGAGGACTTTCAAAAATTGAATATAAGGGTAAATGATATTCCATAGAAGCAAAGGATTGATGTCTTCATAGGGACTTTAAAGGATAACATTCAACATGAGGTTCGTCTTTGGGAACCTGAAACATTGGAGAAGGAATTCAGGTTGGCAAGAAAAATTGAAAACGAAATTATGGAAACAAGGAATCCCACCACTTACAACTATAATTATGGAAGTGTTTTTCCTCCTAGCCTTCCACAACCTACAAGGTTTACATGACAACAATTGGAAGAAAAAAAAGAAAAAGGGCTTTGTTACAATTGTGATAGAAAATACATTAAAGGTCATAAGTGTGTTGAGAAGAAATTATTTTACATATATTATGATGAGGAGGAAGAAAAGGATCAAGAAACATCAAAAAAAGAGGATATACACTAGGAACCAACCCTAGAGAAAGAAGAAATGAATCTGACCATATATTGTAAAGCATTGGCAAGAATTACTACTCCTCAAACTCACAATATAGAAGAACATATCAAGAAGAAAAAGGTTCAAGAAGTGAAATATCACATCGAGAAAGAAGAAATGAATCCAACCATATCTTGTAATGCATTGGCCGGAATTACAACTCCTCAAACTATCAAGATAGAAGGACACATCAAGAAGAAAAATGTTCAAGAAGTGAAAGATCACATCGAGCATCAAGAAATGAATCCAACCATGTATTGTAATGCACATTGGAAGAAATTACAACTCCTCAAACTCTCAAGATAGAAGGACATATCAAGAAGAAAAAGATTCAAGTAGTGAAAGATCACATCAAGCATCAACAACGAGTTCTCCAACTTTTAAAGGATAATGCCACTTTGGTGCAAAATCGAATGAAACAACGAGCATATCAACATCGCAGTGAAAGAAGGTTTCATGTAGGTGATTGGGTATTTTTACAGCTACATCTAAAGCAAGCTATTTATGAGAAGGAAATGTTGGAAATACTACATGCACTTAAGAAATGGCAACCTTAACTAATGGGAAGATGCTTCAAGGTAAAAATGGATCATGATAGCCTTAAATACTTTTTAGAACAAATATTTTCCTTAGAAGAACAAAAAAAATGGGTGACAAATATGTTGGGTTATGACTTTGAAATCATCTACAAAAAAGGGAAGCAAATTGTTTTTGTAGATGCACTCTCAAGAAAGGATGAGGATGTGGGAGCATTGTTTTGTGCTATTTCTATTATCCAACTAGATTGGATAAACGAAGCAAGGGATGAATGGAAGAAGGACAAAGAAGTGTGGCCACTCATTCAAAATTTGCAAAATATCACAGTTCAAACAATATTGCCAGAACTTGACGAGGAAGGAAAAATCATATTGGAGCCTGGAGTAGTCACAGAAACAAGAACCTAACAGCTACAAAATCAATCAATTTCAAAGTATCCCATCAAGTGGAAGAACTTACCCGCTGAATATTCCACATTAGAGGACAATAATTTTATACAGAAGCATCAAGAACTACTCAAGCGTTGAGGACAACACTTTTTGAAGGAGAGGGGCATGTTAGGTCCCTATACTACTAGTGTAACCCCTTATTGTTATTAGTACAACCCCCTTATTTTATGTCGACTCTGATTATATTATGACCCCTTAGACTCCTATATATAGAAAGGAGGTCTTGTCATTTGTATCATCCAAGAATTGTTCATTTGTGTAATGTAAAGGAGGTTTCCCCCTCGAAGAGGCTGAATTCTAAGGTGTTGGTCTATCTTTTCTATCTTTTTTTGAACTAGTTTCCTAACAGATACCATCTTAATCATAGTAGATATATGTTACTCCCTCTTTCCTTGGCCCTTTTCTTTAGATTCCTCCATCTCTCTAGTGATATGAGCTTTTTTTTCATAATCTTTCCATACCATTGTTTTGTCAATTAAGGACCAAACTTCACTTTTTTTGCAAATGTTTGTCCTTTAACCTTCAACACTTTTACCTTCTACTTGTATTTTTCCATCTAGCATAGATACCATAAGTTTTCGAATGAGGCAACATTATTGTCTATGGACATTTGTTACCTTAATTATCAATTAGAATGATGATGATTATCTTCTTATCCTTTCTCCTAGATCTCCAATTGAGGTCTTATGGAGACATCCCTTCATTCTTTGATCCCTTCAATTTTGTGTAAATAAAGTCTAAGTGATATGACCTTATTTTTTTCATTTTCAGAGAATATATCTTCTAGCATTTCATATATCTCTTTTTCTATCACCTCTCCTGCTTCATAGGGATGAGAGGACCTTTGAATGATTTCAGAAGAATCCTTTGAGTCCCTTGATCCTTTTACATGCATTCAAACAATGCTTGACCTTCAGATACTTTTCAATGAATTCTTTTCTAGGGACTTGTTGAAGCCCCGAAAATCAGGTCGACAACAAGGGGGATACCCACCCGGTCCAGACCTTGGTTGGCAGCTCCTTATCCGTTTGGTATAGCGGGTCCGACTGGGGATAATGGGACAAGTTTCCCAATCTAAGGGTGTATGTGTGTGTGTGCAGAGTTGGATGTTGCTGATCTAAGAATACTTAAAGCTAATTTAATTCAAACTTTTAAACTAACTCTATGCTATTGTAATCTAATGAGAAACAACAAATCTAAGCTATGCTAACCCGGGGTGTATTTCTTCTATTATGCGATCTAAAGAGATTTCAAACAATAACTGATAATAAAGATCATTCAGCTATCATAAGAATAGAAATCAATTAAGATAAACCACTTTGCATAAAAAATTAGGCAAAATAGTTGTGAACAACATATCGCATAATAAGTTATTCATATATCAGACATAAATAAATGGCTCCACCGTACAGAAGTGCCAAATGGTAACTCATTCATTCATGCAGTAACATATAAACAACTGAAAACTGTATATCACTTTAAGAATATAAGCAGAAATGGCCAAGAGATAAAAGTACCATTTATGACTAATCCTACTCATAAGCTTCAAGCAAAAAACGATTTATCTCTACTTGTTCTAACATCTACTAAGAGTACAAAAATGCAACATCAGTAGCAGACGTCAAATGCAAACATTAATAAATCTCGATCCATCCATTCATCAAAACCTCCTCTAAGGGTGCAGAAGTGCATGTTCCGAGGACAAGTTTTTGACAAATTTCTGGACCCTTCTCCAAATGCAATGAGAAGGGTTAAAATACTACTTCCTAATTCTAATAATAGTGTATTTACAAAATTTAGGATGCGGTTTTCAAATGGCCGTCCTTTTTCTAATCTAATTTTAAGGAAAAAACAACATTCTAAAATAAGGCTACTTCTGAATTTGGTCTTTAAAGCTGCAAGTGTTCATCATGGGCTTGAGGAGAGTCGGCTGGCTGACTTCTGCGCTAAGCTGGGCTGCGAAAGCAGAATCTATGAGAGCTGGCACTACTTTTTCGGCCGCGTTTATGATGCATTTCACAGTCATCCATTGACTATTCGGCTTGACCAAGTATGCCCAGTAACACTCCCAATTTAACCTGTTTAATGCTTGGATCGCTTTTCCCTTTTCCTGTGCCTTCTGCTTCCATTCTTCTTCCAGTCGTAGTTTATTTGGTAGGTACCCCGGGGTGGTCTCTTCGATTAAATTGGCCCTGTGTAAATTATCGGGGATATACATAGGCAGGACATGAGGAGGTACAATGCTTCCAAACACTCTAATATAGGTGAACCATTCATCCCCGAACCATCTTGTGATGGGGATGATATCTATCTGTGCCTCGGGTGAGCACGTCGGGGGGTCTTCATCATACATCATTCTATACAAGGGTAAGATAAGCCCGTGACAAATCTGGTAGAAGTGTGGGACGAACTGAGAATCCCATAACATCTTATGATAAACATGGATAGGTAATGGGTCCTGGGTAGTCCATTTCCAACCCATAGTGGCAAATTTAGACACATAACAAATAGAATCCATAACATATGCGGACAGATAAAAAGGAGGATAGATCCTTTGAGACAAGGATCTTTTAGACCGGTAATTGATAATACCTGTGTATAGATTATCAGAAAAGATCTTGGCCCAATCCATAATATCGGCATTTTTGGCAGCATCTATTAATGGTAGCCATTCAGACGAAAACTTATTGATATCCGGCATCCCAAATAATCTACAAAGCATGGCCGCAGCAAAACAATACGGAGAGGTGAGGGAACCAGTGCTGTACATACTGTTTTTGTCTTTTTTGAGCGGCTCCTCTTTTCTGGACCAATCTTTGGTGGTCTCTGCTAGGTTTGGGTTCTCTGCCACAAATTTCTTAACGAATTGTGCATTGTAAGTCGCCTGTGGTTCAGGAAGATGATACATAAGCTTTAAATCTTGTGCAGCGAATGATCTGATGAGCCCATGTCCTTGAATCTTGAATTGTCTGTTGTTCATCTCTGCATTGTCAAGTATCCACTTGATCATATCCATATATGGTAGAATTTTGGGCCTTGCTGCTATCCGGTGAAGAAATGAACATGCTAGCTCCTCTAAGGACGCCTCGGAAGAGCGTTGTGAGCCCGCGACAGCAGCAACCTTCATTATTCTGGGATTCTCTTCTTCAGGCAGTCTGTACATGCTTTCCCATGTCAATATCCCTGCGTCTCTGTTACAGGTTGTGTGTGTATACAAAGGCGCCATCTCCTTCGTCTTTTCCTTCGCCTCAGAGCCTTGAGCTTTATTTTTCTTTCCCATTTCTTCCTGCGTTTGGCTTTGAATCGTCTTTAGTTCTTCGTTCCTGCAGCTTACGAGTGAAATGGAAATGAATGATCAAGAAAGGTGATGGGAGAGTTTTAAATGCAATAGATATATCAAATATGCCACCTTACGTGAAGTAATTCTTTACAAAAGCACACGTCTTCATTTCATTTAATAGCTGACAACTAATTCCTTTACTATCATTAAAAGCGCATGATCTTGAGTCAGATTATGGTAAGTGGCTTTTCTTTGAATAGCGTTCCCGAAAGATTCGTGATGAAGTGATTTATGATTTGCTTACGTAACATCGCAGATCGCGCCATCGCAAATCGCACCATTGCAGATCGCGCAAACATATGAATATAATATCACAGCGATCGCAACATCGCAGGTTGGAGAAGTTTAATGTTTGCCGAATCTTGTCAGCTCATTTTTGCGATATGTGATCTTGCGATCGGTGTTATCGCAGATCGGTAAATCTTGAATTTTTTTCCTTATGAGTATTACTTTATTGCGATGTGATATTATGCTTAACACGAGAGTCTTGCGCATACCGATATTATAGAGAAATGGAGGCATTTCCTATCTTTTTTGCAACGCGGCTTTAAAGATATTTCCCTTATCATAGACTTAGGTTAAAAAATATTCAAAAGACCTTTCTAGGCTTACGATGGTAACCTTATTTTGAAGAAAGGAAACTCTTGCTTTTTTTTTATAATTTAACTAAGGGTCTCCATTCATTTAGTATTTTGGACAACACTTAAATGAACAAGGGGGGGGGGGGGGGGTGTTGCTGGCCACAACAATTGGCGATTCACTTGGGAGAACCAGTTATCTCTGATCTTCTATTGACGTTTTCAAACTTTCGAAACAAAAAATTTTCTCAGAAAACTTAAACTTTATTCTAAAAAGATAAAGCATATTATACTTCAAACTGTCAATGATATTTTGTTTCAACCTCTTTCTATTTTAATTACTTGTATCCTCAGCTTGTCCTTACATTTACGTCAGCCATTACTTGGTCTTGTAAAAAATAAAATAAAGTCTTCCCTGTGTAGCAGCCTTTTAAATATGCTCCTTTGTCGCAGGTAGAGCCTCTGCTGCCAGCAGGCGTCCATAGCCTCGATAGGGTTACCTATTACCCAGTAATGATCCTTTATCCTGCTTAAGGTGATCTACAACTCTTAAAGAAAAAACCCAGATTGATACTTTTTCCTTTTTTTTATTCTTAAAGAACAATGTCTTGGTTTGGTAGCCAAATTATGACACAGTCATTCACTTGATTTACACTTTTGCTGAACAAGCTGGCTCGCGATGAGACCCCTTGTCTTGTGATTTCAATAATCTTAAGTCGTTGCCCTGTTTTGGTGGACAGTAATGGCAAAGTCAGCAAGTTATAATATCTGTGATCATGATAAGCCGACTCGTGATGAGACCTCTTATTCTTCAAGATATAGTGTATCCTTGGGTCTTTTTCTAAATGCTGCGATTTTCTTTAGCAGGGAGGAAGTCAATTTTTTTCCTTAAGAAAGTTCTGGACGACAATAATAGAGCTTTTTTGGAAATGGTTGTTTCTACAGGGAATCCTTATTTTGTTATTGATGCCTTTCATTGTACTGACATAAAACAATTTCTTCACTAAGATTGCTTTCTTCAAATTTCTTGGAGTTGAAACTAGTATCATATCTGGGTTAAAGTTCTATTGATAATAAAGGTCAAGTTTCCAAAAGATTTGCTATTTATAGAAGCAGAAGTTCAAAATCTTGATAGAGAAAAGGTGTCTTTAGTAAATGTCAAATGCTGTTAACCATAGCAAATTTTATTATGGAGAAAAATATTTAACGAAATGAGAGGTAGACATTCCCTAGGATTATGTACAGAATAGGGATAATCTCTTCTCTTATTTTGCCTACCAACTATTAAAAGTAAATTATAAACCTAATAACCTAGCTAAATTACTCCTACTCCTATTCTAACTATATACAGAAAATTAACTAGGTGAAATGATATTTCCAGTGGAACCATCTTTTCATTTTTATTCCTACACGTATGTAACTTTCAAACATCAGTGTTAAGAACAAAACTTTTCTTGGACTGTTAATGTTGGATGTGGAATAAGAATGTGTAACTTCAGTTGGAATTCTGTCTGAAATTTCTTTCTTATGAAAACTTCTTTCCAACTGGATACCTATTGGATCATAAAAATCAGGATGAATTTCTGTTATGGATTGATGATCTCGTAATAGGAAAGATGACAAGCCAGGTTGCGAATATGATTTTTCAGTTTTAATGGCCTGTAACCTACTGTGCGTTAAAGTCAAGCTTTTAGCAATTTCTTGTAAAAGGAAAGTTTCCATATATAAATCACTAAATAAATCAATGAAGAATAGATGGAAATTTCTGGAAAGAGATTTATCAATTGGCACAAATTGCCGACAAGTTTCGAAAGGTACTTTCCTTCATTGATGGTGTTTTGGATGCCAAAGAAGTTTTTTAAGGAAGTCTAATATTGATTGATCTTGGAATTGAAAAAGTTCTATACTTCCTTGACACAGTTTAGTTTTCCAAAATGGTAGCACATCTTTCGAATGTTCTTTGATAAGGTGCTCAACATACCATAGTAATCTATCAAAAGTCTGAAAATTTAAAACACAATCCGATTTTGTACAAAATGAGTGCAAGTGAGAAAGAAAGAAATGATTATCTGTACAAATAATGTTACAACACAACTGGGATTGACTTGGAATATCTTGTTTTTCACAAGAACTGGCCAGAATTATGGGATCCGAGCAATTTCGAATTCCGTCTTGTGAATCAAAAGACAAGTTATGATTGTGAACAAGCATGGGGGTTTCCTCATGATATGAATCATAGATCGGGGTATTGTCTTGGATAGTAAAATCATGCAAATGATCTTTTACTTTGAAATGAGGATTGACTGATATGATTCCTGAATTAGAATATCTCTCATTATCTGAGCTTTGTTGAGTTACTTGGGATAAATCAACAACATCATCGTTGTCAAAGTAGCTATCATAAATGATTTTACAGGTTTCCCTAGATTTCTCTTTTTCGTCATATATTTTCAGACAAGGAAGGTCAAGTGGTTCTTGTTTGAAAATGATCAAAGGATGTTCTATAGCTGTCTTTTTATCTTGAAAACCTAATGATGACTCATTTGAATAATCCTCTGTACTTTTTGAGATATATTTAATATTGAGAGGGGAAAATTATCATCACTAAAAACATCAGGATAAAGAGAAAAATGCGATTCTGGAACAATGCATTTGAAAATATCATCATGGAAAAATCTTTGTTCATCAAATTCATCATAGACATCGGGCTTTAGATCATACCTTTGTGTACTGATACTTTTTGAAAGAGAAATAGTTTGTTGTTCTAACCTTGGCATCTGCATTTGTTGATTTGCAACGATATTATCTAACCTTGTATCAAAGTCATCTCCTGGTTCCAAGGCAGGCTTTCCTCCAACATTCTCGCTTTTGTCTTCTTGCATTAGAGCATGCATGTCTCCTAGGCTTTGGGAACTTTCTTCATCATGGCTGATTTGTATATTCAAATTGGAATTCTCATTCACATTAGAGGAAAATGAGACAAAGCTTGAACTAATTTCTGCTTGATCAGACATAGGAGGCAGGGAATGCTCAGCATAATCTGAAGATTCTTCATCCATGAGTTCACTTTCAAGATCATACTTTAGACAATTAAGATGAAATCACATATTAAAATCCCTAACAGATTCATCTTGTTTCCGTAGATAATCAATTTCATCATATACCTAGTCACAGTCATATCAATCAAATTCACAAATGAAAGTCTTGACGAATTGGTCCCAGCTGTGAATTGAGGCAACTGGGAGGGTTCTGCACCATTTTCTAGCTTCCGCCGTGAATGTAAGAGTAAAAATTCTGCATAAAACGCCCTCATCAATTCTTTGAACACCCGAACTTGAAACTCTTTGAATAAATTGAAGAGCATGATTAAAAGCAGAAGAATTATTCTTACCATTGAATTTTACCTGAGACAAGAGTCTTACCACTTCAGGTGGAGTGTTGGAAGAGGTAGGAACATGGATGCAACTCCAAATGGGAAGTTTGCGAGCAGCCATCCTGATTCAAATGTTACAATTGAAAATCATTCCAACAGACACTATGTTCAGGCCCTCCTTCTAGCACCAAATATGTTGAAGCCCCAAAAATCGGGTCGACAACAAGGGGGATACCCACACGGTCCGGACCTTAGTTGGCAGCTCCTTATCCGTTTGGTATAGCGGGTCCGACTGGGTATAATGGGACTAGTTTCCCAATCTAAGGGTGTATGTGTGTGTGTGCAGAGTTGGATGTTGATGATCTAAGAATACTTAAAGCTAATTTAATTCAAACTTTTAAACTAACTCTATGCTATTGTAATCTAATGAGAAACAACACATCTAAGCTATGCTAACCCGGGGTGTATTTCTTCTATTATGCGATCAAAAGAGATTTCAAACAATAACTGATAATAAAGATCATTCAGCTATCATAAGAATAGAAATCAATTAAGATAAACCACTTTGCATAAAAAGTTAGGCAAAACAGTTGTGAACAACATATCGCATAATAAGTTATTCATATATCAGACATAAATAAATGGCTCCACCATACAGAAGTGCCAAATGGTAACTCATACATTCATGCAGTAACATATAAACAACTGAAAACTGTATATCACTTTAAGAATATAAGCAGAAATGGCCAAGAGATAAAAGTACCATTTATGACTAATCCTACTCATAAGCTTCAAGCAAAAAACGATTTATCTCTACTTGTTCTAACATCTACTAAGAGTACAAAAGTGCAACATCACTAGCAGACATCAAATGCAAACATTAATAAATCTCAATCCATCCATTCATCAAAACCTCCTCTGAGGGTGCAGAAGTGCATGTTCCGAGGACAAGTTTTTGACAAATTTCTGGACCCTTCTCCAAATGCAATGAGAAGGGTTAAAATACTAATTCCTAATTCTAATAATAGTGTATTTACAAAATTTAGAATGTGGTTTTCAAATGGCCGTCCTTTTTCTAATCTAATTTTAAAGAAAAAACAACATTCTAAAATAAGGCTACTTCTGAATTTGGTCTTTAAAGCTGCAAGTGTTCATCATGGGCTTGAGGAGAGTCGGCTGGCTGACTTCTGCGCTGAGCTGGGCTGCGAAAATAGAATCTATGAGAGTTGGCACTACTTTTTCGGCCGCGTTTATGATGCATTTCACAGTCATCCATTGACTATGCGGCTTGACCAAGTATGCCCAGTAACACTCCCAATTTAACCTGTTTAATGCTTGGATCGCTTTTCCCTTTTCCTGCGCCTTCTGCTTCCATTCTTCTTCCAGTCGTAGTTTATTTGGTAGGTACCCCGGGGTGGTCTCTTCGATTAAATTGGCCCTGTGTAAATTATCAGGGATATACAGAGACAGGACATGAGGAGGTACAGTGCTTCCAAACACTCTAATATAGGTGAACCATTCTTCCCCGAACCATCTTGCGATGGGGATGATATCTATCTGTGCCTCAGGTGAGCACCTCGGGGGGTCTTCATCATACATCATTCTATACAAGGGTAAGATAAGCTCGTGACAAATCTGGTAGAAGTGTGGGACGAACTGAGAATCCCATAACATCTTATGATAAACATGGATAGGTAATGGGTCCTGGGTAGTCCATTTCCAACCCATAGTGGCAAATTTAGACACATAACAAATAGAATCCATAACATATGCGGACAGATAAAAAGGAGGATAGATCCTTTGAGACAAGGATCTTTTAGACCGGTAATTGATAATACCCGTGTATAGATTATCAGAAAAGATCTTGGCCCAATCCATAATATCGGCATTTGTGGCAACATCTATTAATGGTAGCCATTCAGACGAAAACTTATTGATATCCGGCATCCCAAATAATCTACAAAGCATGGCCGCAGCAAAACAATACGGAGAGGTGAGGGAACCAGTGCTGTACATACCGTTTTTGTGTTTTTTGAGCGGCTCCTCTTTTCTGGACCAATCTTTGGTGGTCTCTGCTAGGTTTGGGTTCTCTGCCACAAATTTCTTAACGAATTGTGCATTTTAAGTCGCCTGCAGTTCAGGAAGATGACACATAAGCTTTAAATCTTGTGCAGTGAATGATCTGATGATCCCATGTCCTTGAATCTTGAATTTTCTGTTGTTCATCTCTGCATTGTCAAGTATCCACTTGACCATATCCATATATGGTAGAATTTTGGGCCTTGCTGCTATCCGGTGAAGAAATGAACATGCTAGCTCCTCTAAGGACGCCTCGGAAGAGCATTGTGAGCCCGCGACAGCAGCAACCTTCATTATTCTGGGATTCTCTTCTTCAAGCAGTCTATAGATGCTTTCCCATGTCAATATCCCTGCGTCTCTGTTACAGGCTGTGTGTGTATACAAAGGCGCCATCTCCTTCGTCTTTTCCTTCACCTCAGAGCCTTGAGCTTTATTTTTCTTTCCCATTTCTTCCTACGTTTGGCTTTGAATCATCTTTAGTTCTTCGTTCCTGCAGCTTACGAGTGAAATGGAAATGACTGATCAAGAAAGGTGATGGGAGAGTTTTAAATGCAACAGATATATCAAATATGCCACCTTACGTGAAGTAATTCTTTACAAAAGCACGCGTCTTCATTTCATTTAATAGCTGACAACTAATTCCTTTACTATCATTAAAAGCGCATGATCTTGAGTCAGATTATGGTAAGTGGCTTTTCTTTGAATAGCGTGCCCGAAGGATTCGTGATGAAGTGATTTATGATTTTCTTACGTAACATCGCAGATCGCGCCATCGCAAATCGCACCATCGCAGATCGCGCAAACATACGAATATAATATCGCAGCGATCGCAACATCGCAGGTCGCAGAAGTTTAATGTTTGTCGAATCTTGTCAGCTCATTTCTGCGATATGCGATCTTGCGATCGGTGTTATCGCAGATCGGTAAATCTTGAAGTTTTTTCCTTATGAGTATTACTTTATTGCGATGCGATATTATGATTAACATGAGAGTCTTGCGCATACCAATATTATAGAGAAATGGAGGCATTTCCTATCTTTTTTGCAACGCGGCTTTAAAGATATTTCCCTTATCATAGACTTAGGTTAAAAAATATTCAAAAGACCTTTCTAAGCTTACGATGGTAACCTTATTTTGAAGAAAGGAAACTCTTGCTTTTTTTTTATAATTTAACTAAGGGTCCCCATTCATTTAGTATTTTGGACAACACTTAAATGAACAAGGGGGGGGTGTTGTTGGCCACAACAAGACTATATCTATACTCCTTTCTTATGCAAGTAATTTCGATGACCCAACCAATTTATAGATCTCCTTGCAAACACAAAGTCATTTAACCAAACTTGAATATAGAATGAAAGATAATTACTTAACAAGTGAATATGAACTCTTCTACTTGATTGCTTTGATGATGGTTGAAGAAGATGTATTCAAGCCTCCTCTTGTATGATCTTGTTTCAAACGAAAAAACCTTTCTTCAATAGAAAAGGTTGCTCCTTCTGACGAGGATGATTTGTTTCTTATTTGGATGATCTTCTTCTAGGGTAAGGAGATGATCCTTTCTTGTGAATATGACACTTCCTTCTCTTTTAGTGTAGATCAGGACTACTTCTAGGGTTTCAACTTTCTCCAAGATGATGTGATCTACGTTTTTGAGGTCCTTTGAGCTACATTTCTTTGTATACAATTTGATGAGAGTCTTGGTGGCATTTTGATGATGACTATAGAGACAAAAGTTCTTGTTGTTGGAGACTGCTTCTTTGATCTAGGGTTTGATCCTTCAATGTAGATATTGATCCTTTTGTTATCCTTGAACTTGTTTCGATGCCCTTCTTGAAACTTGATCCTTGAATGTCTCTTTTCTTCCCTTCCTTTGACTTCAACACCTTAGCTCTAATACCATGTTGAAGAATCTAGGGAAAATTAAGTTAATAAGATTCTTCTTGCCATGATAACTATCTGTGAGGTATTTTGAACTTTTTCTTATTAGAACAATATTCTCTTGCGGTTATTAGAGTGTGTCTTCTTAGGTCATCAAATGGTTACCAAAATGAAATAGACAAGAACACGAGACGTTGGCTTTCTACTAGGGCCAAAACCTCTCACTCTTTGAGCAAAAAACCTGCACAAATTCTTCTTATAGAGATTCCAATTGATGAATACCAAGACCATGACCCTTGACGTATTAGGCCACTCTATGACCAAGACACCAATCCTCTTCTTTTTCACTACTCAAATCATCATTATCATCATTGCTACACTGAGGTCATAATTATTACATCACTGATGTCATCACAGTTTCACCATTATTTCACATTCACTTAGATCATCATTGCTATGCCTTCACCAAGATCATCATTGTTTCACCTTCACTGAGATCATCATCATAACAACAAGATCTCCATATCGAGATATGTATATATTCATGAGGGTTGCATGAATATTTTCATCAAGATCATGATCTTGTAACTAAGTCTCCATCAAGATCATGACTTATAATTAGATCATGATTAGATCTATGCCAATATTATGACTTAATATGTATGCTGAGAATTTGTCACTGTGTGATCACCAAGATCTTTCTCACCACACATATGTCGAGGCTTCTAGGAGACAGGTCTGAGCCTTTTTCTATGGAATCTGATGCTTCCTTTGTGATTACTACATTGATAGGTCGAGACAATGATCACCAAGACTGTAAGGAGGTCGAGACTTCATCCACTGATACTATGGGGAGGTCAAAACTTTATCTCTGTGGTACCCATGCAAAAAACACACAAATACTTGTTTGAAAACTTCTTCCTTTTGTGGTGACCCTAGATGTTGCATATATATAGTGGCTCGATCCTCATATTAAGCTGACATGACATGGTCAATAGATGTGTCTATTCATACAAGCCGACATGAACTTCCTTTGTTATTGTTTGGAGGTCGACTTCTTCAAGAGGGATTGTACTTGTCTTTGGAGGGCTTCTAGACATTTCTATAGTCTTGTATACATTAAACATAGGCTCAAGAAGGGCTCTTCATACATGACATTGACTCTTTGACTTAACAATAAATCCTAAGGCTCTCAATGGGATCCACTAAAAATTAAACCTCTTTCTCATGAAACCTATGTAGCAAGGAATAAAAAAATAATTTTATTCCTTTTATTTCATCATTTACAAAGATCATGGCATTATGAAGACTGAACCTAGTTACACTTTCTTCAACAGAGACTTACTCTTACGATGGTCATAAAGTTCCATTTATTTCTCATTGCTTAAGGTAGGGTTAAGATCCCTTAGTCGGTCCATGACAGAGATTGAAGGCAAGAGGGAAACGCTTAAATGTATAATGAAAATTCAAAAAAACCTTACACTACTCCAAATCCTAGCCATGGAGACTCTTCATCAGCGCGACCTAATTTTTCCTTTAACACAATTGGATGAGGAAGTGATGATGTGGACCTGAGGTAAAAACCCAGAAGATTACCCCATAGGCTTGTGTGGCGCAGGTACGGGATTGGATGGGATGATGTCAACTAGGATGAGTTGGCTGACATATCAACCTGAAGGTTCTGTGATTCGTCAGAAGTGGACCCTCTTGATAGGCTAACAACGGGTTCATGTAGTGAGCAAAGGCTGTCGCATTTGAGAGGATCCGATATCTCTCTCTCTCTCTCTCTCTCTCTCTCTCTATATATATATATATATATATATAAGCTTGTAAAGTAACAACTCTAGTTGTGAGGCCCTTATGATGAGTTGGGAAGTCAAGTAGAGTTTTGAGGAAATAAATAAATAGATATCTTTTGCCCCATTCCTCTAATAGTATGAGGGATTGGGTGATGTTACACTTCCGTTATTATAGGATATGCTTTTCAATATGTTGTTACCAACATTTGTGCTTCTCAATTTGTTTTCTTCATCCCTTAAGTGTTGGTGTAGTGTTGGGTGGAAAAAACACATATTTGGCTACCCACTTTCAAGCTTTGACAAGCGAAATGTGTAGAAATTCTCACTGTAGATTAATCTGATTATGCAATGTACTAAAGAAAAATACTTAATCTACTTCTACTACCAAACTTGCGGAAGATTAATCGATTTGAGCAAGATCAAACATAACACATATAACAGAGAAGAAGAATCAGTCACACATGAAACATAGAAGAATACTCTAGGGAAAGCCTCAGCTAAAAACCCCGCTATCTGTATTATCATACAAGTGGAAATATCTCAGGATTACACAAAGCTTTATCTCTCATAGCTATCCATCTCTCAGTACAATCCCTCACTGCTACTCATAGACAAAATAGACAACACATATGCCTTCTCCTTTTTCCTCCAAGCCTCCTATTTCCTTGCGCAGTTTTCCCTGGGTGCTCCAGCTGTTACCTAGAGTGACACTAATCACACACACTACTCTCAGCTGCTGTAGAAACTGCGCAATCCTCAAGGAATTAATTCCTTCTGCATGCAAGAGATTTTCTTATAGGAAAATCCTAGCAACTGATAGTACACTATCCCTGCCTTTAATCTCAACTGGGTCTTTGTCTGAACTAACATGCATGAGTTATTTATGAGAGAATATTCAGTTATCTGGAGAACACTAGTTTCATGCATGCATGCATTAACTGACTAAACTCACAATTACTTCCTATAACTGTTTGGAACTAATTTAACTGGACTTAACTCAGTTAACTAAGCTAACTAATTACAACTCATCCTTATCTCCTTAATTAAGGGATAACTTCCTCAATCAAAGGGATAATTATTGCATGACTCCACAAAGACTTCATGTTTGAATTTCTCCAACTAATTAACTCAATATGAATTAATTAATTATTTTTCAAACAGCTGGTGAGACTAAATTCGAATTTTTAATTCTCAATTGTAATTGAAGGACAAATTAAAATTGGAATATCCTGAAATGTTATCTTTAGCAATGCCATTTTTAGCATTTCTTGTTGTTATTTTCAACAAAATGAAATGGATTTATATCCCCTCAATTTTTATAGCATCTGTTGTTACAACATCCACTATAATGGTCACTATTTCATTAGTTTTCATAGTAGCAGTTTTTATAGCATCACCTTTTACAATAGTTTCAACTTTTTCAATAGTAATGGGTGTTACATCATCAATTGCTACAACATTTGCCGCACATTTAACATTAACATGTTGTTATGGCATATATTCTTATAACAATTTTTATTACAACATCTGCTTCCCAATCCACTGTTACCTATTTTTGTGCTCCTCAATTTGTTTACATGATCCCCAAGTGCTGGTATAGTGTCAAATGGCAGAAACACCTCTTTAGCTGCCTACTTTCAAGGTTTGACAAGAAATATGAAATGGCTTGTTGTTACGACATCCATTGTTACGAATATTTTATGAAATTTGTTGCTACATCATTTTCTTCTCAATCCATTGTTACCTACGTTTGTGATTCTCAGTTGTTTTCTGAATACCCAAAGTGCTTCTCTAGTGTTGGGTGGAAAAAACACCTCCTTGCCTACCCACTTTCAAACTTTGACAAGAAAGATGAAATGGATTTCTACCCTCTCAATTGTTACAACATGTATTATTACATTTGTTGTTACAACATTTGCTCTAATGGTCGTTGTTTCAGTAGTTTCAATAGTAGCGGTAGTTATAGCATCAACTTTTACACAAGTTTCATCATATTCAATAGTAATGGGTGTTACAACATTTTCAGTAGATTTAACATTGACATGTTCTTATGGCGTCTGTTGTTACAACATATATTGTTACAAAAACTTCTATTATAGCGTCTTCTTCTAAATCTGTTGTTACCTATATTTTTGCTTCTTAATTTGTTTTCTTTAACCCCTAAGTGTTGGTGTAGTGTTTGGTGGTAGAAACACCTCTTTGGTTTCCCACTTTCAAGTTCTCACAAGTAAGATGAAATGGCTTGTTGTTACAATATTCGTTGTTATAGCATCCATTGTTACAACATCTTAGTAGTAACTTATTTGAAATTTTATTATCGCATGTGCACTTCGATATCAAGTAATATGATTATTGTTTCATTTTATATGTTCTAATATTAGATATATAATAGAGAAATTAATTATCACATGAAATAAATAATAAATTTTGATTCTAAATGCTTGTCTTTTGCAGAACAAGGATCTTCCAAAAGATCCAAAAGATCATCATCACATAGATCGTGATCACATTGGCTCCGATGTTGAGATGGCAGGCGATGCTCATGATGACACAGATATAGATGAAAAAAAGGGTGATGCCAATACAAAATTATGATGATGATGATTATGCTAATCACAATGGTAATGATGATCATGAGGCAGTTGTTGGTATCATCTAGTGAGATTCATGATGATATAGACTGTGTCATGGATTATTTTTGATATATTGTTATGATGTCAATTTTAATGGTTACTATTATATGTATCATTTTCACGCCTTCCTGTAGCATATTATTGAGGTGTATCTTTTAGAAATGATTCATTTTGAGTTATATCATTTGGACATGACATATCATATTGAATTGTATCATTTTGTATTACATAAATAATCATTTT
Source organism: Pinus tabuliformis (assembly GCA_031772625.1). Taxonomy (NCBI): domain Eukaryota; kingdom Viridiplantae; phylum Streptophyta; class Pinopsida; order Pinales; family Pinaceae; genus Pinus; species Pinus tabuliformis. The sequence goes on along the minus strand of CM062816.1, from coordinate 813,467,989 downwards.
TATTTATATCATTTGTACATGATGTATCATTTTGACTTATACCAATTGTTGGGAAAGCATCATTTTCACATGTTATTCTCTTTTTTAAAGGAACAAGTATATTTCTATTAATCAAACTAGAATCTGGCCAGTGCCATTACATTGAAAAGTATCAAAATTTCTAGAGTCCTCCGTAATTTCTCTGATTAGTATCTTTGCGTATGCAATAATATTTTTCCTAGATTTACTACATCATTCTTCTTGCAATTTCTCCAAAATACCCCATTAATACTTACATACCTACATAAAATAATCTGTCTAGATATTACTATGAAATTAAATACCTCACTCCCTCCACATTACTCTAGCTGAGTCCTTTTGTAGCAGCCATTTCCACTTCCTCCCACTAGAATGGTTCCACTACAAAATTTTAAATTTATCCATGATCAATTGGATTCTTTGTAGAGTCGGTTTTGTATTTGGGTCCTTCCAATGATTCAATTTGATATATTTTAGAATTGTAATGAGAGAGTCTCCAAAGACATATATGATGATAATCTTGTCGGTATTAACTCGTCATATTTTATATGTTGAAAGTGGTTGATGATTTGGATGCATATTTATTATGTATGGTGGTTTTGATTTATTGCTCATGATGAATGTTGCCAAATTCACTTAAATTATAGATATTTGACTAACTTATTTTAATTATAGATGATTATCATGTTACAATAATTATCTTATTATTTTATATATATTGGATGTTGTAGATTCTATTTTGATGGAGATTTAATAAGTATAATGATGTTGTTAATTCATATGGATGCTTGTTTCCCTACAAAGTATTTATAAATGTTATCCTATAAAATATTTCAAATGCATTCATATGATATATAATCATATAACTTATTTAAGAGAAATGATATATTTAACTAATTAAATTGAAATAAAACATATTAATTTAACTGTATCCAAAACAATAATCATTTTTTGGAAGCAAACAAAGAAGCAACAATGGAAGAAAAATTGAAGGCCACACTAGAAGAAAAATTGGAAGCCAAATTAGAAACCAAACTGGACGTATATCCTGGTGCTACACCCGATGCTAAATCTGGCTCATTTTGGCACTAAACCTAGCATTATTTCCTGTGATTGGAAACAAAAATGAAACAACAATGGAAGCTAAATTGGAATCCACAATAGAATAAAAATTGGACCCAAAATTAGAAGCCACACTGGAAGCCAAACTATAATCAAAATTGGAAGCCACACTAGAAGAAAAATTGCAAGACATGATAGAAGTAACATTGGATACAAAATTGAAAGCCACACTAGAAGAAAAATTAGAAGCCACCCTAAAATAAAAAATGGGAAGAAAAATTGGAAGCCAAACTAGAGGAAAAATGGGAAGAAAATTCCGAAGCCACACTGGAAGAAAAACTAGAATCAAAAGATGAAGCCAAATTGGACATTAAATAGGAAGCCAAACTAGGGGCCAAATTGGAAGCAAGATCTAGCGCTATTATCGACGATAAAATGGCACTATTCTAGGGGCTATTTATGACGTTATTCCTGGTACTATTTAAGACACTATTAATAGTGAAACTTACAACACAATTGCAAGAAAATAGTGGGGCGCTATTTCAGGTGTTATTTATGGCAGTATTGTTCCAGTGTTATTTCTAGCAATAGTTCTGATGCTATTTCTCGAGAAATTTATGGCATCAAATATGATGTTAATAAAAACATACCTGGTCGCACCCATTTTTGTGCAAGGAAAGGTGTCTAATTCATGAACTTAAAAACAATCAAATTTGGTGCAATTTTAGGCACTATTTGTAGGTTTTCACCCTATACAAAAATTACTTGCATACAAATTCTAAAGCAAAAAATAGAAAATAAGAAATGGTGAGGATATAAAAATAATACACACAGATTTCCCTTAGATCCAAAAGCCGAGACTACTAGATTGATTTTTCATTATGTTCCTTTCAATGTTACAATACATATATATACATGTCGAATCATTCATAAACCCCAATCCATTAACCTTAGATTAGAACATAACCGTAGTTCCCTTGAATGGATATAAAAAATACCATGGGTAGAAAACCATCATGCCCAAAACCATGTGCAAAATCCATGCACAAAACCGTGTGCAAAACCCATGCCCAAAACTATGCACATGGGGCTACTCGTGGAAAGAATATAACACACACCCAACATTCTCCCACTTTTTTTCTTTCCACATAGGGTGTGATAGGAGAGCTTAGTCACTAGTCCAGCCCTGCAATGCCCATTTTTGTTGTACACCAAGAAAACTTCCTAGTGCTCACAGACTTCGTCAATGCATCTACAGTATTCTCAAAGTGTACACCTTTACCGGCAACATCTTTTTGTCCTCAACCATATCCCTCAAAAAGTGATATTGAACATCAATTTGGTTTGTATTTGCATAACAAGAATGATTCTTTGTGAAGAAAAATGCACTTCGGCTTTCAAATTATATCCTTATAGATTTCTATGCTAACCCCATACTTCACTAGTAGAAAATGATAAATTAGTGACTAGGTGACTGAAACCATTAGTCACCATAGCTTTTCAAAGTGAAATACTACTAAAAAAGAACAATCTTAATTGACCGAACTAAAAACTGCTAACATAAATCACTAATTTAGTCGCGGGCTAAAATATGTGACTAGCTAATAAGTAATACAACTAAAAATGACTAACATGAATGACTAATTTAGCTTAAGAACAAAAATATAGCTACCTAACAAGTACTACAATAATATGAATCAATTTTTTATGTTAGTCATCTTAATTGTGTCAAGCAATCTAAACTTACAAGTGATAGGGGATTTAAAGGTTGTTAAAGATTTGTTGAAAGGTTATCATTCCTTAAACACTTTTTCATCCTCACATGGTGTATAGGTGAGCTAACTTTGAATTATTTATATCTAATAATTTGTAATTTAACAAATATATTTTTTAATAAAAAAAAATATTTTATGTATTTTTTAAAAATCTATTCATTGAATCTAATTGGATCTAGTTCCAATTTGAAATTAATTTTAAGAGCAATTTTAATTTTTAAGACTATAATATAAAAAAAAAATCTATAATTTCAACTGACCTAGATCCATCTTAACCCTGGATCTATCAAGTGCCAAGAGTGATCCAAGATCTTTTGCTTATAAATGTGTTAAAGAATTACATGCATAAAATGTAGCTTAAACATAGAAATTTAATGTGCACATGAGAGAAGAGGAGAAACACATAAATCATGAAAGAAGACAATAAGAATTGATAACGGAGTTCATTCGACTTGGATTGCGTCTCTCAACCCTGCTCGATCAATGGGGAGGCCTTCATTCATTAAGTGGCATGAGAAAGAAGAGTACAAGCATCAAATACAAAGAAGGAGTTTTATACCTCCATATTGAAAAATGGCCTAAAAATGCAAAACTCTAATGGAGAAACAGATAGCTCCATTGCGTTCATCGCGTTGAAAAATGCTAAAACCATATAAAATTTGTCAAAATATGACAAAGTGAAAATTCGGCCCTCCTGCAAAAATTTGCCTCAAACTGCGTGCGCTCTCTCCTCTACCTTGGGCACACTGATGAATTGAGTGTTAAATAAAAAATGGTGGCAGACTTCTCAATAACTTAGTTGTGGCACAATTGGTTTAAGATCTAGTTGATACGGAGGAGGTCAGGCAGTCAAACCCTACCTCCTCCTTTTTTTACATAACGAATTTATTAAAATAAAAAATAGGTTGGGCTGGGCCCGCCCACCTTACCTACCTCGGCCTAAATTCCATTTTGAGGTGGATGGGTTCGCGCCTCAAGGACGGTCCATGTTTAATGTGATGGTGGTCTTCGGTTTGGTCGTTTGGTCCGTGCCCCAAGGTTGACCCACCACCTTAATGGCTACATACCGTTACGTGGTTCCATAGTGTGGGGGAGGGGCCGGGGGTCGTGGCCTGTCCCTCCATTAACAACTACATTGAATGATTGGGTTGGCGGGGTTGGTGGCCTGCCACCGTTCTTTTTAATATTTTTTTGTTTTAAACAAAACCACATGACCATTTTTGAAAATCTGGATTTTGACTAAAGGAGTCTTTTTAACCAGGTGATAATTTCGCCCAGAATCTGGCCAGAGTTAGCCAGATTCCATCTGCCAAAAAATTCCAAATTGTATCTCCATTAATCTTGCCCAATCAGCAAAAGCCAACCGAACTTTGACTGCCTCTATCTCCTTCATCTGGACTTGGATTGGAGTGTCGTTCACACCATTGGAATCAGGGCAATGAGCACTTCGATCTGATGTCAAGTTAATTTTCTTTCTGCCACATTGAATTTTTAGCCTTTTCCATGCCACTGGTGTCTAGAGATCCACTTGGATCAATCCTCCCCATTGAGGAGCTTTTGTGCTGCCAAAAGCTTTATTAGTCAATTGGCAAGTGATGGAATTGTTCCCTCACTCTTTCTTTTTCCATCCATTTTGCCTTGCTAGGGTGCATCCCCTTCAAACCAACTCAAAGGTATTCCACATCTCCCCGTCGTGAAGTCTTGGTTCTTCTGTCAAGGATGATGTATTCAGGTAACTCATCAAGATAATCTGGTGCAAACTCATCAACTGTAGGAACTGTGCCCACCTCTTTGGTGTCCATAATCAATGGTGGCTCATACAACTTTAAGTTTTCCACATTCACTACGGAGTACATTTGCATATATATCGGCAAATTGAGACGGAAGGAATTGTTTCTAATCTTTTCCAAGATGGTGAAGGACCATACCGGATTGGTCGTGACTTCTTCCCTTCTCCCTTCATCTTATCCTTGCTGATATGGAACCACACTTTATCACCCACTTGAAATTGATGGTTGACTCGATGTTTTGTGTTGGGTATGGAATCCCCCCACATCATGTTTTGGGGCTCAAAGCCCAAGTTTTGAGTATTATTGTCGAAAAGACTCCACGAATTACGAGCGCAGAGCACAAATTGTATGTTAAAGTCATAGGGTTTTCCACCCTAAGTTTTGAATGTAGTGTCAGCCTATCCATGGTCCGTGGACCATGGGATTGTATAAATAGAGTGAGGCTCTAAGTTGTAAAGATAATTAGAGATAGATAGAGGAACAAATGGAGTCTAGAAGATAGCGAGCATAGAGTAAAGTTCTAAGTGCTTTCGGTTGTAGTAGTAGGAAGAGGCTCTGCAACTGAGTGCGTAGAGGCCTAGTAGAGTCCACAACTGAGTGTGTAGACCCCTGCAGCTGAGTGCACACGGTAGAGTCGAGTTTGTAACCAAGGAAGAGGAATAATAAAGATAATTTTGATTCCAAATTTTGTGTATATGTTTTGAGTTATTATATGGTTGATATATTTTGAAATTATACTATTTTATTTAACGCGCACACTGGTATGAATGGTGAACATTGTTAAGTATAACTAAACACATGCAGATAAGTTAAGTGATCAATTAATATTGGGTTATTATTAAGGGATTGGGTACTAACGCAAATCGAGCCCCAAGTAGGGCTACGTGAAGGCAGCATCACTGGATGCGAGGTACTGATAGGTGCACGTAGCGACGTGCACGTAGGGTCAAACCATGGACCACCAGAAATCATCAGACATCTCTAAGGTGCAGAAACTTGATTCTAGCACCCTCCCATACTACTTCGGGTGAGACCTTAGTCCACGCTCCACAGACTGTTGCCGGAAGGGCCAATAGTATCAGGATTTGTTTAGCTAAATCACCTTTGAACTTGGATCAAGCCCCTGCAAGCTAATGAATGGTTCTATTGCCAATACTTGAACCTAGGTGTCTCGGGTGAGAGCTATGTATCCTAACTAACTAGACTACAATAGATGGACAACACCACACATGGTTTGTAGCATCATTAACATTGCATTTAAGGACGTTGCTGTCACAACAAAAGCTTTCCACCCAGGTCGAAGCCCTGGAGATGGAAATGAGATTGCATGAGACCCCTCCACAAGATCCTAGTCTGGGAGTCCAACAAATCCTTGTGCAACTACAAAGTCTGTGTCTGGAAATGCAGAGTTCGAAATAGGACAAAACACCTCGGCTAGAGTCGCGCAAGGAGGTATGGTGCATAAAATGCAAAGGCTAGGGGCGTGACAAGGACCATTGTCTAGTATTCATGAATTACTTGGTGGGAGGACGACCGATGCTGGTAAGACCATAGGTACAAGCAGGACCAAGCATGGTGCCTGCACTATGGTGCGTGACCTGTCAAATAGGAGGAAAACACACCATGGATAATTGTCATCTATTGCAGAAGTATATGAAGACGTCCCAGTAATTGTTTTGTAATTTCTACAATTCGGTAGGCCATGATGACTGCACCTACAGAAGCTACGAACTAATGATGGATCAGACTCCTTCCTACAGGGTACATACCAAAATGTGAGCCCTCGACCCAAATGCAGGAATGGCGTTTATTGTATTTCAGGGACACGGATGAGGTCGATGTGGAATGGGACTAGGAAGGGGTCGCGGACAACTAATTTTCTACAATTGTGGAGGGCATGGACACTATGCCCACAATTGTATGAATCTGACAAGAAAATCATGTTTGTACTGTACTGAGTTTGATCATGAGGCAGAAGACTACCCTACCTTGATAGCGAGGCTGTGCAAAAAAGGGGTACTCCAGCCTCCTCCGACTCAAAATTTGCAAATGATGAGGTTTGAGCCACGTGAAGAAGACACGAATGTAAACATAGTGCTCAGAAGAAGTATCACCATTGGAGATGATAAAGGGAAGCAGCTAGAATAAAGTGCGTGGGTTCACAAGGCTCCTACAAAGGAACCTAAATTTGATTTGGAGCGCGTGAAGGAGACATTCATGGAAGCTAAGAAGAGCTTCACGGAGGCCTCCACTTCAGGTAGTAAGGATCAAGTAGAACCAAGTATGGATCCTTCAATTCTCACTACCTTTCTGGAGACATGCATGAAATTTCTCCATGAAAGCAAGGCAGTAAAAGGACTACAGGAACTTATCACTAGGTGCACGGGGTCAGGAGAACCTGCGTGGTTTGGAAACTTGGAAAGCATGAGTTGCACACAGGAAGGGAAATGAGGTTGACTGCGCAAATCGACGAGTATGAAATGGATCAGGTAATCTTGGATCTAGGATCAGACGTGAATGTATTGCCGAAGCAAACATGGGAACACATGGGCAAACCCACACTACAATGGTCTCCTATTCAATTGCGAATGACAAACTAGCAGAAGATCCTCCCCATGGGGAGATTTCAAGGGGTAACATTGGATATTGAAGGTGCGAGCGTGTTGGTGGATTTCAAAGTGATAGAGATTGTCGATGATAGCAATCCCTATCCCGCGCTACTAGGAATAGACTAGGTCACCGATATGAACAGAGTCATAAATCTGAAGAAGCGCAAAATGAATTTTGAGAAAAGGTCACTACGCGTAGTAGTACCGCTAGATCTGACTGAAGGAGTGCGATACACTAAACCGGTGCGTGATGATGATAGTGATGACGATCTCGATTGTATCTACAAGATAACTGTGCGAAAACAAGAATGGGTGAATCCAATAGCAGATGGTAGGATTTTGTGGGAGCACGAAAGCTCCTGCACTTCGGATTTGGACGAGGAAACAGAACGATGGCAGAACCGGTTACATGAGATAACCACGCTTAATTGCAACATGATAGTTAGATCACTGCATTGCGTGACAAAACGGGTAAGGGATCTGCCTATGTATGATGGGTTGACAGCAGTGGATGAATTCCTAGACAAATTTGAAAGTGCAGTACCAGAACAAGAGTTGTTCGATGCTCTAAAATGGGCACTATGCGTGACGCCCACAAGGTGGTGGAGTACACATCAGGGAAATTTTGAGGACTGGCGTAGATGCAAGAGGATGATACACCTATGGCTTGGAAAACCCCAGCTAAGGATGAGAGTCGGTTACAAGGGGAAAAAGAACTTGCACGCCCATCTTTCCCAATGGGTATAGACATATGACATACCAACCTGCACAAGTGCACACCACTCCTAGAATAGAGAATGACAACAAAACATAGCAGCAGGAAAGGTGAAGCACGCCAAGGATTATCCATGGAGAAGCATTCAATAGGGTGTGTGAAGTGCTGAACAGGGTTCACGAGGTGACACACACGGACCTGCGCGTACCAGCAATTCGATGGGCCAATGGGACCATATGCAAAACCCTGACCGTGAAAAAAATTCCAAGGAGGTGGACTAATGTAAGGACCGTAATCTCTGAGGAGCATGCGATGATGAATCCACATGAAATAGCACCCATAGGTGTGACCATGCGCGAAGCCCAGGATGAGGAAATGACACAGCTACGCGAAGTAGAACACATAAGACTTCAGGAAGCCATTCGGCAAGGGAATGTTAGAATTCACAAACTTGAAAAGGACTGTGTATGGCTAAGGAAGAAAAGCATTTTGATGGACACAGAGATCAGCTTGGAAAATGAGATCAAGGGAGCATGTCTCATCGATAAACCAAGGATGGCAAGGCAAGGTGCGGGTGATCATACTAATGAATTAGAAGGCTATTGCTGAGAATTAATTAGTCTGCTATTGCGGCTAGGACTGTATATCACCAAACACAGTAACCAAGGGAGTGCACTACAAATAGTAGAGCGTGTGGCGTCGATCGCCACGATGACAGATGAGGATTTTTCGTGGACTCTACTAGAGGGTGAGATGGAGCCCCACACAGGGGGTGCGACCACCACACTAGTTGTAGGAAGAACAGTCTTAGCACTCCAGGTAGCTAAAAGGGAGTACGGGAATATAAACTATTCTGCCTGGAAGTTGCGCACTCTGATAGGTGCACGTAGGAAAAACCTGTCACGAGGTTCATGCCCGTGCATGGAGGGATGTGCTGCCACGCAGGTGGGCTGGAAAGTGACTGTTGGTGTCACTGTTCATGACGGGATGTCCAATTTGAGGCCAAATGGAGCGGGTGGCGAGCATTCAAGATAAGAATTATGGGCAAGATTGCAGAAAATATGCTGCGAAGAAAGCATTGATGGCCCAGAATTTGGGGGAAAGGTCGAATTCGAATTCAAAAGGCACTATAAAACTCTAAGGGCTAGCTAGCAAACAACACTTGGTTAATTGGGAGTTGAGCAGTTGAACAGAGTGCAGAGTGTTGAGAGCCGAGCGAGAATAGAGCCTTCAAGTTCGCAAAAGACTACATACAATGCAGAAATGATGACGACCACTAAGGATGGGTTGGGCATTGAAGAAGAAACTGTTGACAAGGTCGCGTAGACCCCCATGGTCCACAATGTTCCCAAAGGCATTGGGGCTGTGACAAAAATTCCTAATTCACCTTGGACAGCAAGGCCAAAGAAAGATGAGCAGGCAATGGGACCAGTACGCATGTCCTCGAGGAATCCGCGATATAGTAAGTTATCAATGGAAGAAAAAGGTAAGGCAGTCAACATTGAAACAGATGAAGAGGAAGAGAACTTGTAGGCTCTGATTGTTGCAGCAGAGGAAGAAGAATACTTGGAGGAAGACATCCAACCAATACACCCGCAGCAAAATTGCTCGAGTATATCCCTCCGTGGCAAGGGAAAGCCAAAGTACCAAAGGATCTAGATGCAATGAAGAGTGCACTCCAGACCCCACTCCTCCCCAATGGAATTACCTTTTAGAGTCCACTTCTAGGATGCGTGCCCACCCTTAAATTTGAAGATTGGGACCTCACGGATAGCGAGAAGTTCCCGCACTTAGAAACGAAGAACCTAATGAAATAGAATATGGAGGGGCCGACGATAACGTTAGAGTCGTGAAAATGGCTGCGTGGTGTGGAAAAGGCTAGATTACCTCATCTGTTATAGATACCACATTTCCATCGCGCGCCCATCACCATTTTCATCATTAGGAAGCTACTTTTCCTGGTGCATGATGGGTAATTATGGTTGGAAGAGCCTATTACCATCACGAAAAATCTCATCCACCGAATTTCTTGGCTTCCCTGTAAGGGAAAGGACCTCAAGACGATAGCAGGGAAAAGTAGCGACTTAGCTCTCGTAGAGGCCATGAAGAAAAAATATAATCTCGAGAAAAAAATAGGGTTGACGCTATCACCAGTATCAAGGATAAATGGTTGTGTGTAGCCACCCAACTCCTGGCCAGTAAAGTAATGAGAAAATGTCATGGTAATGAAGTACCAACACCGATAGTTGTGTTGGCCGAACAGTGTGCTGAAGGGGTCCAGTTCAACTGGGCCAAGTTCCTCTATGAAGAGTTTTTGCTCAACTGCCAGGAGGCCCAGGAACAGGGTAAGACCTTCTACTATGTGTGGTTGCTCTTATCCATCTTGTTGGTAACAGGAGAACTGCCAGAGGACAGCCAGTTCCTGAGCATCGGTCGAGACTTACCAGAGGCCGCAAAATATGCTTCGCTCTGGGCCACTAAGGACGTGAAACAGATTCGCGATACCAAGATTTTCTAGGTGCTCATGGAGGCAAGCATTCAAATGTGGATTAATAAGAGGCCGCGTCTGTCCCCCATGTTGCATAACAGTCTACAGAGTTTTGCAGATTTCAAGGTGTACATGCACAATATCTACATCAAAGCGCAAAAAGATCTGGCGCAACAGTGGACAAAGCCCCCATTCATAGCCACTAATGATGTGATCTTTACGATGTTAGAGAAATGGCCTCTCGAGCGGCCCGCCTCGGATTTGGCAGAGTTGGAGAAAACAACAGTGCAGAAAAGGAAGGATGATGCCAAGCTGCATCACCCAACTGGCTGAGAAAAGGTGCAACGAAAAAGCGGCAACCAAGGTCAGGGTAGCCTGCAAAGTGGCACAGGCAGCCATGGAGTAGAAGAAGGATGTCGAAGCAGTGGCAGCAACGCAAACAGTAGCAGTAGGAGGCAGAGGACACCGACCTTGCAGAAGATAGCGTGGACCTAGGAACCACCTCAACCCAAGTCAAATGGCCATGCATCACAGAAAGATCGGGTCCAAGAAAAAATTTCAAGGCATCAAGGCTGGCCATCGACCCGATCACCTTAACTAAAGGTGATCTCCATGACATCGGTAAGATGGTTCACGATGTCACTAGTGAAGCGCTTCAAGACATTATGACAGAGCAACAGACTATGTTGGGGGCTCTAAGGGTGCAACTATAGGAGTTATAGGTATGTCCCCTGAAGGAGGGTACCTTGTCTACCCACGTCACAGCAGGCATGTCAACAACAGAAGAGATGCTCCACGTGAAAATGGCCAGTACGATAACCTTGTCAAAGGGAGCGCTAGTCTCGGAGAGCACAATGGATTGGGTGACACTTAATACAATGAAAGGCATTGGCCTTAACTTAGTTTCCCTTCCCTGCGACACACTTTATCAGCTGCAAGATGAGATAGCAATAGAACTCCGCACTAGAGAGAGCTGCGCAATCCAAGTTCTGAGCGAGCAGAAGATTAATATAAAATAGATTAGCTTGCAGTGCGATGAGTTGGTGTCGCAGAACTGAAATTTGGTACAGACAGTTGACAACGCTTGTCGGTGTGACCCACAGTTGTCCATTGCAGTGGACCTACCAACAGAAGTGCGGATCCACTATTTGGCAAGTGGAGTCTATAACATGTGTGAGGAAATAACAAGAGTGCAGCTAGCGCTGAATCTCCAGATTGCCAAGCTATGGCTGAAGGCATAGCCTTCCACTCCCCCAGAGGTCAGAGAATAGTGCACCAGCGTTATTGCAGCAGGGATGGAAGAGATTGGAGGTGTAGTGCATGACTATACCAACATGTTGGAGTAGGCGTTGGAGGTCCTCACTATGTTGTAGGAGGACCCCAATGTTCAACGGCTGGAGACCGAGGCACGTGAACTCCAGCAATAATATGACAACATTAGATGGACTACACAGACAGTAGTCCTTACTCAATGGCTTGCAAGGATGTAGCAGGCCAAGGCTTTAAAAGAGCAGGTGGATGCAACACACCACAAAGAAGTAGTTCTAAAATCGCATGTCCAACCGTGGATTGATGAAGCCTTCACAATCATGGTAGATATTGAAGGAAAGCTTACGCAAATTCAAGGAATGCATGCACAGATACAGTGTAGCATGCCAGAAAAAAGGATTCAGAAGCAAGAATGCAGTAGGTTCAACAGGCAGTAGCTCAGTGCGTTGCCCACATTCAGGCCATTTGGGACCAGCTAGAGGGACTCCGTGCCAAGATCACCGTGCCGATAGAGTGAATCGAGGATGAGTCATGATGCTTGTGTTGGGGGCATGTTGGGCATGGAATCCCCCCATAACATGTTTTGGGGCTCAAAGCCCAAGTTTTGAGTATTATTGTTGAAAAGACTCTGCGAATTGCGGGCGTGGAGTGCAAATTGTATGTTAGAGTCATAGCGTTTTCCGCCCTAAGTTTTGAATGTAGTGTCGAACTACCCATGGTCCGTGGACCATGGGATTGTATAAATAGACTGAGGCTCTAAGTTGAAAAGATAATTAGAGATAGATAGAGGAACGAATGGAGTTTAGAAGATAGCGAGCATAGAGTAAAAGTCTAAGTGCTTTAGGTCGTAGTAGTAGGAAGAGGCTCTGCAGCTGAGTGCGGAGAGGCCTAGTAGAGTCTGCAGCTGAGTGCGTGGACCCTTGCAGCTGAGTGCATAAGATGGAGTCGAGTCTATAACCAAGGAAGAGGAATAATAAAGAGAAGTTTGATTCCAAATCTTTTGTATTTGTTTTGAGTTATTATATGGTTGATATCTTTTATAATTATATTGTTTTATTTATCATGCGCACTGGTATGAAAGGTGAACACTGTTAAGTATAACTAAACACATGCAGATAAGCTAAGTGATCAACTAATATCAGGTTAATAGTACAAGATTGGGTACTAACGTAGGTCAAGCCTCGAGTAGGGCTACGCGAAGGGAGCATCACCAAATGCGAGGTACGGATAGGTGCACGTAGGGTCAAACCGTGGACCACCAAAAATCATCAGACATCATTAAGGTGTGGAAAACTAGTTCTAGCACCCTCCCATACTACTTCAAGTGAGACCTCATGACGGAAGAAGATTTCCTTTCTATGATATAGATAATTTTTCCCTAACACCAAGCCATAGATATCCAATGGTATCACATCAAGTTTTACCTCATCCACTAACTTAGAAGCGATCACAAATTTAACCTTGCACTACTTAGTTACATCAATTTTGCTTTATCATGTATCCATCTAAGTGGGTAAGGTTTTGGATGTGGTTTGGTTTCCAAGCCTAGCTTCTTTACCAAGGACTCTGAAATTAAGTTTTCTTGGGATCCGGTATCAAATAGAGTTTCCACTTTTGTATGATTTATGATAAATCTAATATGAAATAACTCAATTCTCTTTTGTTAATTAGGAAGAGACTCATCTATTGAACTAGTGCCTTCATGTGATCCAGAATTAACATGAGGTGTAAGAGTGCCTTTTTTTTCCTACTGTTGTGATCAATGCTTCATCTCCCGAATCAGATCTAAGGTCTTGCTGCATAGTTTCCACTGTCTTTTGCTTTCCTTTTCCTTCATACTTCTTTGGTCTCTTTTCCGGGTACAGTTTCCAAAAATGACCATCGTCATGACGTTCCTTTTTGCAGTGAGTTCAATAAGACCTTTCTCCTTCCTTCATCTCTCTTGGTTGATGTCGTCCTCTTCTCCTTTCCTTTTCCTTTCACTTTGGGTTTGCCATTTGGAGGTTTGAAAGGTAGTTTCTTGAAATGATCATCTCTTTCATTTTTTCCCCTATTCTCAAGATAGATGGCCTTTGCACTGGCCGAGTCAATATTAGTTGGTTCAAACAATAGTAATGAATGTCTAAGGTAACTATGTAATGATCTAATATACTTAGTTACTACTTCAGATGAGTCAAGTGCAATGCCCAAATTAAGTGTCTGTTTCCTAAATTCCTCTGTAAAGCTTTGAACATCCTGACCTTTTCCTTGCCTTAAGTATTGCCAATCCATTAAGGCTTTTTGTTTATAACCCAAGGGATAAAATTGTTCCTTTAATGTAGAAATGAAACTAGGCCATGAGGAAAGAAGATTACCCACACTCTTACTGCTTCGCAATTTTCTCTCCCACCAGACGAGAGCGGTGCTACTCAGCCGAAGTGAGGCCAGTTGAATCTTTTCCTTGTCCTCTTCGATTTGCTAAATCTTGCAATAGATTTCAATATGCCTATTCCAGTTATTAAGCTTTTTTGCATTACTTTCACCGTTAGACATGGGAAGATCAAAGTTGACATCTAATTTAAAGAAAGGTTTCTTAGATACATCCCTTGAATTTCTATGATGATGGTGATGAGAGGAAGAATAACTTTCACTCGTGGAAGGAGAAGGAGGGGGTTCTTCTCCACCATTTCCATGCACTGAGCCTTGTATTTCTAGATTTCTCTCTTCTACTTTCTCCAGCCTTGAAAGCAACTGACTGACATTTTCTACCATTGTATAGAAGGTTTTGCAAAAATTGCACTCCTCTTCATGACAAACCGAGTCTTCATCTGCCATGTTTCTTCTTCAATGTGCATGCCCCGGTTTGGGATCGAAAGACTTTAGTTTCCCTTCGCCTCTTCGGAGCCTATTTCTTGTTAGCATACAAACATGAAATTCGCATCTAAAAAGCCCTGCTCTGATACCACTTGATCCAAGATCTTTTGCTTATATATGTGTTAACGAAATACATGCATAAACTGTAGCTTAAACATAGAAATTTAATGTGCACATGAGAGAAGAAGAGAAACACATAAAGCATGAAAGAAGACAACAAGACTTGATAATGGAGTTTGTCCAACTTGGACTACATCTTCAGGCCCTGCTCGATCAATGTGGAGGCCTTCATTCATTAAGTGGCATGAGAAAGAAGAGTACACGCATTAGTTACAAAAAATGAGTTTTGTACCTCCATACAGAAAAATGGCCGAAAAATGCAGAACTTTGATGGAGAAATGGATAGCACCATTGCGTTCGTGGCATTGAGAAATGCTAAAACCATATAAAATTTTTCAAAATCTGACAAAGTGAAAATTTGGCCCTCCTGCAAAAATTTGCCTCAAACTGCATGCTCTCCCTCCTTTGCCTTGGGTACACTGATAAATTGAGTGTTAAATAAAAAATGGTGGCAAACTTCTCAATAAGTCAGTTGTGGCACAGTTGGTATGAGATCTGGTTGATACAGAGGAGGTCGGGTGGTCAAACCCCGCCTCCCCCTTTTTTTACATAATGAATTTATTAAAATAAAAAATAGGTTGGGTTAGGCCCGCCTTGGGTAGCCCACCCACCTTACCTACCTCAACCCGCATTCCTTTTTTAAGTGGCTGGGTCTGCACCCTAAGGATCGGCCCATGTTTAATGCAATGGTGGCCTTCGTTTTGGTGGTTGGATCCGTGCCCCAAGGCCAACCCACTACCTTAATGACTGCATATCGTTACACGGTTCCATAGTGTGGGGGAGGGGCGAGGGGTCATGGTTCGTCCCTCCATTAATAACTACATTGAATGATTGGGGTGGTGGGGTTGGTGGGGTTGGTGGCCCGCCACCCTTTTATTTAATATTTTTTGATTTAAAAAAATCACATGACCATTTTTGAAAATCCAAATTTTGACCGAAGGAGTCTTTTTAACCAGGCAACAATTTCACCTAGAATCTAGCTAGAGTTGGCTGAATTCCATCTGCTGGAAAAGTCCAAATTGTGTCTCCATTAATCCTGCCCAGACAGCAAAAGTCAACCAAACTTTGACTGCCTCTATCGCCTTCATCCATACTCGGATTGGAGTGTCATTCACACCGTTGTAATTAGGGCGATGAGCACTTCGATTGTTATGAAACCAGCTCAAGAAAAGATAGAAAAGAAAGATCAACGCCTTAGAATTCAGCCTCTTCGAGGGGGCAACCTCCTTTACATTACATAAATGAACAATTCTTGGATGATACAAATGAAAAGTCCTCCTTTCTATATATAGGAGTCTAAGGGGTTATAACATAATCAGAGCCGACAAAACAATAATAATGTAAGGGCACAATAATAACAATAGTGGGCTTCTATGGGGTACATTAGTAACAATATGGGCACTACATGGGTACATCAATATAATAAGTGGGTTTTACTAATAACAATAAGGGGTTACACTAGTAGTATAGGGGCCTAACATGCCCCTCTCCTTCAAAAAGCGTTGTCCTCAACGCTTGAGTAGTTCTTGATGCTTCTGTATAAAATTCTTGTCCTCCCATGTGTAATCTTCAGCGAGTAAGTTCTTCCACTTGATGAGATACTTTGAAATCGATCGATTTCGTAGCTGTCGGGTTCTTGTTTCTGTGACTGCTCCAGGTTCCAATATGATTTTTCCTTCCTTTTCAATATCTGGCAATAATGTTTGAATTGGGATCTTTTGCAACTTTTGAATAAGTGGCCATACTTCTTTGTCCTTCTTCCATTGATCCCTTGCTTCGTTTATCCAATCTAGTTGGATAATAGAAATAGCACAAAACAATGCTTCCACATCCTCATCCTTGAAGAGTCTTCCCATTCGGTAAGTTCGCCCTTTTTTAAGTGCATGTAGTATTGCCAACATTTCCTTCTCATAAATAGCTTGCTTGAGATGTAGCAGTAAAAATACCTAATCACCTACATCAAAACATTTTTCACTACGATGTTGATCTACCTGTTGTTTCGTTTGATTTTGCACCGAAGTGGCGTTATCCTTTAAAAGTTGGAGAACTTGTTGTTGATGCTCGATGTGATCTTTCACTGCTTGAACCTTTTTCTTCTTGATATGTCCTTCTATCTCTAGAGTTTGAGGAGGGGTAATTTCTTCCAATCCTTTACAAGATATGGTCGGATTCATTTCTTGATGCTCGATGTGATCTTTCACTTCTTGAACATTTTTCTTCTTTATATGTCCTTCTATCTTGATAGTTTGAGGAGTGGTAATTTCGAACAATGAA
The DNA here is from genome assembly GCA_031772625.1 of Pinus tabuliformis. Lineage (NCBI taxonomy): Eukaryota > Viridiplantae > Streptophyta > Pinopsida > Pinales > Pinaceae > Pinus > Pinus tabuliformis. Next base: position 813,451,016 of record CM062816.1, on the reverse strand, counting down.
TTACAAGATATGGTTGGATCCATTTCTTCTTTCTCGATGTGATCTTTCACTTCTTGCACCTTTTTCTTCTTGATATGTCCTTCTATCTTGAGAGTTTGAGGAGTGGTAATTCTTGCCAATGCTTTACAAGATATGGTCTGATTCATTTCTTCTTTCTCTGGGGTGGGGTCCTGGCGTATATCTTCTTCTTTTGTTGTTTCTTGATCCTTTTCTTCCTCCTCTTCATATTCTATGTAAAATAATTTCTTCTCAGCACACTTATGACCTTTAGTGCATTTGCTATCACAATTGTAACAAAGCCCTTTTTCTCTTTTTTCTTCCAATTGTTGCGGTGTGACCCTTGTAGGTTGTGGAAGGCTAGGAGAAACAACACTTCCATCTTTATAGTTGTGAGGGGTACACTTCCTGGTTTCCATATTTTTGCTTTCCACTATGTCAGAGACCCCTTTTACTCTTTCCAATTGTTGTGATGTTGCTCTAAAGAAGGTGTTGCTCTTTATATCCTCATAATGTGCTATCATTTCCTCCGTGAAAATTGACCACGTAACAAGTTGTTTACGAGAACAAAGCCCTTTGTACCATAAAAATTGATCTAGTTCTAAATATGAAGATGCAATACATACCTTTTGTAACAATTGTACACCATGTAGATCAAAATATTGCTCCATCTGAAGTATCCAGTTTACCGGATCCTTGCCATCAAACTTCCTCATCTTGCTTTTTCTTGATTTTAGGAGCTCGACCTTGAAACAACTGTAACTATGTACTTTCAGATCTTTAAGTTCTGAAATTGTGACCTGTAGTAGCCTTCTATGTCCTCTTTCCAATTCCACTAGTCTGATCCAAATTGGATTCTCCAAGAAAGAGTTATGCACAATCTCCCGCAGTGACCTGAGTATGGACTAGTTCAATAGAGTGAACTTGTATGAAGTGCCACGTGTCACTGTTTCAACCTTTGACTCTGAAAAATATATAAAAGAAAACTGCAGTCCTTCCTCTTTCTGTACATTCTTATGAAATTTCAATCTGATGCTCAGAAAGAAAGTTATGACGATTTTCCCCAGGTCACCTGTTTTGAGCGTAATTCAGGAGTCTGCAAAAAGACCAACTTCCTAAGATCATATCTCCGAAAATATCGTGCGAAAAGATCTGAAATTCGGACCCAAGGTTCAGCGCGATTTCTTCTCAAATGGGTTTTTTTTACGACTTCTGAAACGTTACAGAAAAAAAGTTATAGCGAAAATTCCACGATGACCTGTTTGGAGCAGCGAAACCCTAGAATCCAAAGCTCTGATACCAAATGTTATGAAACCAGCTCAAGAAAAGATAGAAAAGAAAGATCAACGCCTTAGAATTCATCCTCTTCGAGGGGGAAACCTCCTTTACATTACATAAATGAACAATTCTTGGATGGTACAAATGAAAAGTCCTCCTTTCTATATATAGGAGTCTAAGGGGTTATAACATAATCAGAGCCGACAAAACAATAATAATGTAAGGACACAATAATAACAATAGTGGGCTTCTATGGGGTACATTAGTAGCAATATGGGCACTACATGGGTACATCAATATAATAAGTGGGTTTTACTAATAACAATAAGGGGTTACACTAGTAGTATAGGGGCCTAACATCGATCTGATGTCAAGTTAATCATCTTTCCACCACTTTTAATTTTGAGCCTTTTCCATGCCACTCGCGTCTAGAGATCCACCTGGATCATGGAGGGATCCAATCTCTCGAGGTGCAAACTTTTTTTCTAGTGAAAAACTTGAGGAAAGGTTTGCACCTTGAGAGATTGGATCCCTCTCAACACTTGATAGTTATAGGGTTCATATGGATCTAGGTTGGTTATATAACATTATATAATATCTATATTTGTATTTGTGTCTCTTTATTATTCCTTATCTCTATCTCACCCCCCAAACATACACACACTCTCTCTCCCTCTCTTCCCCTTCTCTATCTATCTCTTTCTTCCCCTTCTCTGTCTATCTCTTTCTTCCCCTTCTCTCTATTCCATCCCTCTCTCCTCTCTCCCTCACTCTCTGTCCATGGCTCCCTTGTCACCCCCTCTCTCTCTCCACCTTTCTCCCTCTATGTTTTTCTTGTTCCCTCCCTCTATCTCCCCCCCCAAATAACTCTCCCTCTCTCTCTCTCTCTCTTCCATCCAACTCTATCACTATCTCCTCCCTCCCTATCCTTCTCCATATCTATTTATCCATCTCTCTCCCTTCCCCTTCTTTCACTATCTCTATCCTCTCCTCTACTTTATCTTCCCTCCTCTCGTCTCTCCCTCACTCTCTCTCCATCTCTCCCTTCTCACTCCTCTCTCTCTCTCCACCTTTATCTCCCTATGTCTTTGTTCTTTCCTCCCTCTCTCTCCCACTCCAACTCCATCTCTCTCTTTCTCTCTCCCCTCTCTCTCCCTTCCTCTCACTCCCTCTCTCCCACCTCACTCTCTCTCTCCCCCCATCACTCTCTCTCTTTTTCTCTCTCTCTCTTTCTCTCTCTCTCTTCCCTCCAACCATTTCACTATCTCCTTCCCTCTCTTCCCCCTCCCCAAATCTCTCTTAAATTTGATCACATTGTATTGTGTTTAAGAAATTATCTAAAAAATAAATAAAAATTGGTTGTAAAATATTAAACCTATATTTTGGATCAATCATGTCAAAGAAAATAAAATAATGAAAATCTTTAAAAATTCATGCATTATATTTAGTCTATTATAATTAGCCTATTTTCTTACCTATCCCTTCGATATATATATATATATATATATATATATATATATATATATATATATATATATATATATATATATATAGATAAAGAACAAAGCCATCTTAGCTTAATTTTATTTAAATATATAAAGAACAAATCCATCTTAGCTTAATTTTATTTAAAACTTAATTTAATTTCTGTGGGAATATTTTTAGTAGCCGTGAGGATAGAGGGTTTAGATATATCTAAAATTGTAACATTTTCCCTTTTAGATTCAATTAAAAAAATGTTGTAAAATTAAATTAAAACAAAATATTTTTAATTTGAAATAAGTTATGGTCTTTTGGCATGTGGTATTGATAAGCTATGGTATCGGCCCATAGTATTGTAAAAAATCTGATTTACAAGTTAATATCCATGGTAAAGTGAGGGTGAATATCCATGTTAACAATCTTTTCATATTGTTATATGACATTTTGATTGTGAAATAATTTCTGTTTTTTGGGCATGTGGTATTGATAATCCATGATATTGACCCATTGTATTGTAATAAAGACTATTTTTTACAAGTTAATAATATCTACCATAATGTGAATGGTGAATATCCATGGTTAAGAATCTTGTTATATTTTTATAAAATATTTTGGTTGTGAAATAAGTTATGGTTTTTGGACTTGTAGTATTGATAAACCATAGTATTGGCCAAAATATAACAAATTAAATTTTATTATTTTTATTAATTTAACTTTCTATTGTTAATTGAGGCCATATTTAAATGTTTAGACTCATCCCAATATCATTTTTAACTTCTTCTTATTCTTTTAATTTAGGGTCTTACCCAAAAATAATAAATTCTTATGAAAAATAAATCATTTAACCCAATTGCAATTTATATATTTTATTTTATATTATAAATATTTCTTTTATTTTTTCCATTAGAAATATTTCTTTTCTTTTTAATTTCTAGTTTAGCCCCCGATTCAAATAAAATACTCATATATTACAACATCACATTGTAGCACTCCATTTTTCTCTGTCTTGTTGATATTTGTGTGGAAATGTCACAAAAGGAATACCATCAAAGTGATCTATGGATTTCATGGGATTCGAACGATTAGATGGAGGAAGGGTGAAGGAAGACCATCAATGTGATCTATGGATTTCATAGGATTCAAATGATTAGATGGAGGAAGGGCAAGGTCATTGGGCGCTGAGATTTTGGCCATTTGTACACGTATGAATTTAGACTCTGGAGAGTTCTTCCTTTTTACTGAAGATGATTTTTTTTTCTTATGGGTTATATCATCAAAGCATAAATTTCATCTAGCATTGAGGGTTTAATGATTATGATAATGCAAATATTCATTGTGACCAAAAATTCATGAAAGGACAATGCACAAGTAAGAATTTTACATGTCCTTATTGTATAAAGGGTTTAATGATTATGATAATGCAAATCTTGATTGTGGCCAATAATTCATCAAAAGACAATGGACAAGTAAGCATTTTTCATGTCCTTATTGTAGAGATCAGTTCACTCCTCCCTAACTTTTCTAGGGTCAGCACACAACAAATACTAGACCTTCCTCAAACTTTGTTACGTGAAATTAAAATTTCTTGTAATCATAAACATAAAATATTTTGGTTTCATCCTTAGATTCTAATCTCAATGCCTACAACTTTAAACCATTTTACTATATTTTAAGTAGAATATACTTGATCCATTAAACCTTACAACTCTCCAAAGATTATGTTAATTTTAGCTAAAAAGAAGAAACCGGAATGGATTTTCCAATTTAGACTCAATGGTTATAGACAATGATTAAAAATGGAAGAACCCAAATGGTCTATTAACTTTTACCCACCCATCAATTTCCAAGACCTTTGTTATTATTCTGAACATAAATAGACAGAGTATAAGAAGAAGAGGAGCATGGATGAGGTGGACCCTAACCTGCTTGATACTTTTCAAAAATTGGGCATGCCCTTGACTAGAAGAAGAGATTGACCAACGTTGTTGTAGATGTTGTTTTTCACAGTGTTTTCATTGCTACCATTCATAGGTAGACTCTATATGCAGTTGAGGTTATATTTTTTCATTATAAGAGGTAATTCAGGAGTATCTTGATCTAGTTAGGAAGTAGCTTGGTAGAGTTGTTCCTCCTATTGATAACTATTATGTTACATTGTATTTTATTTTTAGTGATATATCCTTCTATTAAATCCCAAGCACATTTTTTCATGCATGGAAATATCCACTTACTTCAGGATGAATGAGATGGAGATCAGACCATTTGAGAGAATTATTATTGTTGTAGATGAGAGGAGATATATGAGGTGAGAGGAGTTTTGTGTGTTAGGCCCCTATACTACTAGTGTAACCCCTTATTGTTATTAGTACAACTCCCTTGTTATATCGATGTACCCATGTAGTGCCCATATTGTCACTATTGTGCCCCATATAAGCCCACTATTGTTATTATTGTGCCCTTACATTATTATTGTTATGTCGACTCTGATTATATTATGACCCCTTAGACTCCTATATATAGAAAGGAAGTCTTTTCATTTGTATCATCAAAGAATTGTTCATTTATGTAATGTAAAGGAGGTTGCCCCCTCAAAGAGGCTGAATTCTAAGGCGTTGATCTATCTTTTCTTGAGCTGGTTTCATAACATTTGGTATCAGAGCTTTGGATTATAGGGTTTTGCTGCTCCAAACAGGTCATCATGGAATTTTTGCTATAACTTTTTTTTTTGTGACATTTCAAAAGCTAAAAAAAAAACCCATTTGATAAGACATCGCACTGAATCTCAGGTCCAAATTTCATAGCTTTTTGCACTATATTTGCGGAGATATGATCTGAGGAAGTTGGTCTTTTTGCAAACTCTTGAATTACATTCCAAACAGGTGACCTGGGGAAAATCGTCATAACTTTCTCTCTGAGCATCGGATTGAAATTTCATAAGAAGCTACAGAAAGAGGATGAACTGTAGTCTCTTGTATATCTTTTTCAGAGCCAAAGGTCGAAACAGGGACACAGGACACATCGTACAAGTTTTCTCTACTGAACTAGTCTATAATCAGGTCACTGTGGGATATTTGACATAACTCTTCCTTGGAGAATCCAATTGGGATCAAACTGGTGGCGTTGGAAAGAGGACGCAGAGGGCTACTACAAGTCGCAATTTCAGAACTTAAAGATCTGAAAGTACAGAGTTACAGTCATTTCAAGATCAAGCTCCTAAAATCAAGAAAAAGCAAGATGAGGAAGTTTAATGGCAAGGATCCGGTAAATTGGATACTTCAAATGGAGCAATATTTTGATATACATGGTGTACCAGTATTACAAAAGGTATGTATTGCATCTTCATATTTAGAACCAGATCAATTTTTATGGTATGAAGGGCTTTGTTCTCGTAAACAACTTGTTACGTGGTTAATTTTCACGGAGTAAATGATAGAACATTATGAGGATACAAAGAGCAACACCTTCTTTCGAGCAACACCGCAACAATTGGAAAGAGTAAAAGGGCTTTGTGACATAGTGGAAAGCAAAATTATGGAAACCAGGAAGCATACCCCTCACAACTATAAAGATGGAAGTGTTGTTTCTCCTAGCCTTCCACAACCTACAAGGGTTACACCACAACAATTGGAAGAAAAAAGAGAAAAAGGGCTTTGTTACAATTGTGACAACAAATGCACTAAAGGACATAAGTGTGCTGAGAAGAAATTATTTTACATAGAATATGTAGAGGAGGAAGAAAAGGATCAAGAAACATCAAAAGAAGAGGATATACGCCAGGACCCCACCCCAGAGAAAGAAGAAATGAATCAGACCATATCTTGTAAAGCATTGGCAAGAATTACCACTCCTCAAACTCTCAAGATAGAAGGGCATATCAAGAAGAAAAGGGTGCAAGAAGTGAAAGATCACATCAAGAAAGAATAAATGAATCCAACCATATCATGTAATTCATTGGTCGAAATTACCACTCCTCAAACTATCAAGAAGAAAAATGCTCAAGAAGTGAAAGATCACATCGAGCATCAAGAAATGAATCTGACCATATCTTGTAAAGGATTGGAAGAAATTACCACTCCTCAAACTCTAGAGATAGAAGGACATATCAAGTAGAAAAAGGTTCAAGCAATGAAAGATCACATCGAGCATCAACAACAAGTTCTCCAACTTTTAAAGGATAACGCCACTTCGGTGCAAAATCAAATGAAACAATAGGTAGATCAACATCGTAGTGAAAAATGTTTTGATGTAGGTGATTGGGTATTTTTACTGCTACATCTCAAGCAAGCTATTTATGAGAAGGAAATGTTGGCAATACTACATGCACTTAAAACATGGAGACCTTACTTAATGGGAAGACTCTTCAAGGATGAGGATGTGGAAGCATTGTTTTGTGCTATTTCTATTATCCAACCAGATTGGATAAACGAAGCAAGGGATGAATGGAAGAAGGATGAAGAAGTATGGCCACTTATTCAAAAGTTGCAAAATATCCCAATTCAAACAATATTGATAGAAATTGAAGAGGAAGGTAAAATCATATTGGAACCTAGAGCAGTCACAGAAACAAGAACTCGACAGCTACGAAATCGATCAATTTCAGAGTCTCTCATCAAGTGGAAGAAATTACCCGATGAAGATTCCACATGGGAGGACAACAATTTTATACAGAAGCATCAAGAACTACTCAAGCGTTGAGGACAACGCTTTTTGAAGGAGAGGGGCATGTTAGGCCCCTATACTACTAGTGTAACCCCTTATTGTTATTAGTACAACTCCTTTATTATATTGATGTACCCATGTAGTGCCCATATTGTCACTATTGTGCCCCATAGAAGCCCACTATTGTTATTATTGTGCCCTTACATTATTATTGTTATGTCGGCTCTGATTATATTATGACCCCTAAGACTCCTATATATATAAAGGAGGTCTTTTCATTTGTATCATCAAAGAATTGTTCATTTATGTAATGTAAAGGAGGTTGCCCCCTTGAGGAGGCCGAATTCTAAGGCATTGATCTATCTTTTCTATCTTTTCTTGAGCTAGTTTCATAACACTGTGACATATATTGAAGGATGCACTACACCATTTTATGGCACCAATCATCTCCATGCCACAGTATTGGATATCTATTGCAATGAGGGAGAACCGACAAAGTATTCCAATGTAAATAATTGGTATGCAGGGGACGAGCAATGCAGATGTGGGATTTATAATTTTATTACGAAAAGAGGTTTATGCAATGGAGACAAATCAAGGATTTCATGGACTTGAGTAGAGACTGGTTCGATAATCACCTAAAAATACTCAAGCATTGTTTTGAAAGGCAATGATGCAATTTGAGAGTTCTGTTCTATTGCCTTAAAAAATAACTATCAATAGGGGGGACAAAGATGATCCATATAGTGAATAATTACAAGAGTAGGATTGTTTCTAAAATTATATCTATAGGCAAGTCAAGGAACTACTATAGAGTATTAGTGCAGGTGCAACCAAATTCTCATAATGCAAGGAATTTTTCATAGTGTGATTCAATGCTTATTAGTGATGACGCAACTGCAAATACTTATCGTTACATTTAGGTACAATTTGAGTTGCATTCTAAAGTCTCTAATGTCATTTATTGATAGTCCTTCTTTTGTCCTTGTCTCTCTTAATTTCATTGTGGTAGGATTTGAATGAGTTAAAACATCAAGCATATCATTGAGTAAAATAGACACCCACATGCCACTACATGTCATTATGCATACTCTCTATTTTTTATACAATTAGAAGTGAGAAATATGATGTCTGCACAACTAAAAATCCTAGCATGCATGATGAATCCAGTCTTAACACAGAAATCAAAACCAAAAATCAAAATATCAATAAATTTGTGACACAGAGTAAAAAACACAATATATTTCATAATTTCAGAGATGATGGATATCATGAAGATGCCTTCAAGCAATGTTAGTGACTTGAAGATAAGATAGTCAATGCAACTATTTACTTTAAATAGGCTAAATTTAGGTAATTAAAACATGATTGAAAATCAATAGAAACACCACCCGTGTTTATTTTAAATAGGCTAAATTTAGGTAATTAAAACAATTTTGAAAATCACTTGAAACACCACCCCCACATCATTTTATTTCCAGTTGTACAAGATAATATTGAATATAATTATGAGCACTTCCATTCAAATTGCTTGTACATAAAATAATAAACAAGGTTTATGCTTTTAAAATCTATATCCATCATTAAATATAAGATATGACAAGGATGGCTCATAATTTTAAATGCTATATCCATCACCAACTATAAGATAAGAGTTAATGAGATGAAAAAACGTTTGTCTTGATATAACATGTAAACGTCATATTACTTATAATTCATGCATATTATATCTTATGGTGCATATGTTAATTGTATAACTTCAATCTGGGTAATGTTTTACATTCAAATTGTCAAATATGTAGAAGCTAGATTACATTAGCTTAAATCCGCACAAAAATAAAATATCAGAAATATGGCAGGGGAACAAGCAAGCATTTTCACACTAGTTAAAAATTTCCCCTTGGTTGGTGAAGAACCAATTCAATGCTATTTTTGGTGGAGTATTAAGTTATTAACCGAAGATAAAAAAAATGTTAGTCTCTTAAATGACTAAAAAAGGATATTTAGGGTGTTATATAGAAGTTACATTTCAAGTAGTTATATCTACCATGGCGTAACTATAATATTCCAACTCCAATTTTTTTTATATAGAAGCTACATTTCATGTAGCTATAGAAGTTAAATTTTACATAGCTATATCTACCTTGACATAACTACAATATTCCAACTCTAATTTATTCACACTTTTCAACATTTTAAAGATTTGTCTACTTTAGTGTGATTATGCAATTAAATAGTTGATATATTGTTTAAGACATATCCTATTTGCAACATTTTGAATTCTTAAGTGGGATCTTGTGTAGGTTTTTGTTACTACCATATATCATGTTTTAAGTAGATGGTGTTTTATAATTCGCCCAATAGACTTTAGGAGCAACCTTGAATTTCATGCTTGTTTCTATTATACATCTAATATTTGCAACCTTTTCCACGTGATGAACCCAATAGCCCATGTTGAACATGAAGCAAGTACCTCAAAAATTGGGGAATAGCAGTTATTCTATTTCCAGAGTGGGATAAATCCAGAGAAGGCAACAACAACTATCATAAATGGCTTTTGTTAGGTTGTATTTAATGAAATCCCATTAGAATTTGCTACTAAAGTAAATCAATTGATGAATTTGAAGCCTGAAGGTAGTGTTTAATAGGTGTTGCAAGGTATCTCTATAACACTATTTATCTACATGATTCTAATTCCAAGAGATGGTGTCTCAATAACACTATTGTCCAGTGACAAGTGATAGATTTAGATAGCTTTCTCATGTCCTATAGGTAAATCGTATCATCATGTTTCCATGAAATCTCAGAATGTTTTCAAAGTTTGTCTTAGATAAAGAAAAATGCATGTACTCTTGAATTTGCCTATGTTGTAATAGGATCAAGAATAAGGTTATCATTGCAAATAATTAGGATCTAGCAAGTAAGTTTACTTTACTACATGAAATTCTTGATTTGTTAGATCCCAACTAGTTAGGGTTGAATTTATTTTTGTTGTAATGAGATTAAGAATAAAGCTATCATTTTAATCACTGAAATATACCATGTAAGATTTATTCACTACATGAAATTTTTTATTTGTTAGAGCCCAACTTATTAAGATTATGAAGAGTCCTCTTTCATGACAATATTTATCAATGTTATATTCTTTCTCAAAGAATTACATATTACAGAAAGGTGGAAAATAAATGAGATGCAGCTAAATGGTTTCTATTTTAAAATGTGTGGAGGAAGTATACAATCATTTTCAGTTGCATTCAAATATTTTGGAGCACCCACTAAAGCGCTTCATTTTCCTCCTAGTTAATTCTATTTCTACTATCCAAATGCTTCTAGAAGTCCTTCTCCAAAGTGATCCCTTAACTATCTTGGAGGGAAATTGATTACTTGATTGGATCCCATAGATTACAATTTGATTAGGAGCAAGGGATGAGAAAGCTTTATATTATTCAATATACTCTTCAAGTTAAAAGCATATCAAATGATTTCCTTTATGTTTAATTGATACTACAATCAATTGAGCATTTTCTAGGATTTTGAGACCTTTTTCAATGAATATATATAATTTTTTTATTTTATTTTTTTTCTTGAGAAAGTTATGTTCTCAATTAAAGAAATTAAAGAAAATGTGAAAATGATGCGATGGAAGGATTTTCTATTTTAGTGCCTAAAAATGCCTTGCTAATGTGAAGGGCTAGGTATTTTCTTGACTCAAGATTAGTCGCATTTGACTTCCTAGAATTTCTTTTAATTTCATTTTTGTTGTGTTTATATTGCTATCCTTGAAGTTGGTGATCTACTATGTGTGTAATAGGAAGTATTAACTACTAAGCACTCTCAAATGTGATGTTGATGGGTGACTAATTTTAAATGTCCCTACTTGACACTTTAGTATTACATGATCATGCAAAGAAATTATTAATCAATATTAAAGGGAAGATGATTAACATGCAATGTTTCTTCGCTTGTCATATAATTACTGTATTTTGGCCCCTAATAATATATTTGAGGCTAATTTTTGGTTGTTATTTGTGGAGCTTCCCTTTGGCTCAGAAAAACATCGAGGATAAATGTCCATTGCATTGGCATTGGACATCATCAAAGAGGAATTCACCAAAAGAAGCAGAGGACATGGGAGAAATTGGTACAATGAGTGGATAACCACTAGAGAAACACTGAGGCACCATAATTTCTTGTGTATTTAGATTCACTCGAAATTAATTAATCATAAAAATTACCTTTTGTTATGAATATTTTCATGTATACAGAAATACGAAAAACACAATTTCATACTAATTATTCAAACTAATAATTATCTAATAGTCATAATTTATAATTAAATAATATAATATGATTAATATTATAGGACAAAACTACATGGTACGACTGTGAGGGGAATTGTGACAATATATGCACACTTCTCATTGTATTATACAATCATCTCTCAGAGTGTGATATCCATCCAAAAAAATGTACTCCCAGAGGCCATTGTGGGATTGAAATGTTTTATTTCAGTGGACAAGTGGTGATATGTTTTACACTGGTTTTTTGTTTCCATTTGTTTTCACAAGTTATCTATTGCCTCATATTTTTAACATGTAACATAGTTGGTATGATTGTACCTAAGGTTTTGTTGAAGTTGAATACTAAGTTCCTAAGGTGTTATTTTCTGTGGTGACATTTTATTTTCTTTGTTTATACAGGTCATCTAACGGCATAGTAGCCACTATCGAATGTTGAGGTATATGTCGTAAAAATAATTTATAGTCTACTTTATTTTATATTCAAGTATTCATTGTCTTTCATATCTTATACTTTGCATTGTATCTTCTTTCATTTTCAGGAGAGGAACTCAATATTAATGTTAAGAAGCAACAATTGAAGAAAGAGGAGAACAATAACATTGGAGTGACAAATGCAAAATGAGAGAGAGAAGATAATTTGTCTAGTGATATCCTTAGCGCTAATATCTTGCATAAGACACACTCATAGAGACTGATGGTCAAGCCTTCAAAGTTGGTGAATTCACTTGCAATGCTTTGGCAACATAGTGATAATGTTTTGAAATAATGAAGCAATATTTCATGTGTAAATTGTAGTCCAACCGATATTAAGTTGGAAACTCATATTGTAATAATTGATACTTTATATAATAAAATTTATATGGTTGAAATTATTTTTATTTCAACTTGATATTATTTAGTCTTGTAATTAACATACATAACTTTGTGTTATCATATTAGATAAACATGCACACTGTATGGAATTTCTTTAAAATTTATCTGCAAAATTATACTAATTAATTTATGTTGATTAATAATGAACACATAAAATCAATCTAAAACTACTAAATTAGTACTTTGTATTAATTAATGATGAACACGAATAAAATGAATAGATGGCTAAATTAGTTGTTTATTATGATTATGAATGAAATTAAATGAAATGAATAGAAACTACTAAATCAGTCATTTATATAATGAATATGAAAATATAGAAAAAAAGACAAATCACTACTGCAAATGATAATTTTTTGATTAAAAGGATGACTAAATTTTTCATATATACGACTATTAGTAGCTAATTTACAGTATCTTATAACACGACTAAAATTTAGTCATATTTATTTGTTCATTAATTGGTTTCAAATGATGACTAAAATTTGCATATATATGACTATTAGTAGCTAATTTACATTTTCTTATAACATGACCAACATTTTGGTCATATTTCTTTGGTTATTAATTGGTTTTCTCGAGGATTCATATAGTAATACATTTTGTTGTATATTTGGTCATTAATTGCGACAATTAATTACTATATGATTGAAAAATTAATGACCAAATGTATGACTAAATATAAGCTAGATGGTAAAATTGAGGAAACCAATTAATGACTAATCTAAAAATGATTAAAAGTTGGTCGCATTATAAGATATTGTAAATTAGCTACTATTGGTCACCAACTGAAAAATGATCGTTTATATAAAAAAATTAGTTGTTTTTTTAGTAACTAATTAGTCATTTTGTACTAGTTCTTGAACACAATCTTTGCAACCAAACTACTTCCTTACTTGCATTGGTGGCTATCGTGTATTCTGCCTCTCTAGTTGAAAGTGCCACTACAAATTATATATTTCTCATCCAAATGGTTGCACCTTCAAATAGGTTAAATTCATACCCACTTGTAGATATTCTCTAGTCTAGATCTCCAACACAGTCTACATCAACACAACCATAGATGTCCAAAAATATGTCCAATCTTGGTCTTCCTTGGTAGCACAGACCATAATTACTAGTGCCATGCAAATAATTAAAAAACCACTTCACTATTGTCCAATGCTCCTTCCCCGGTTTTGACATAAAACTGCTCAATACTCCCATTGCATGTGGAATGTCTAGTCTAATATAGACCATTGCATACATCAGGCTATTGACTGCACTTGTGTATGGAAGATGGGACATGTCCTCTTCCTCTTCTTGTGCCCTGAGACACTATTTAATAGATAAATTTACACCTACAGGAATAGGAACCTTCATGGGTTTACTATCCTTCATATTAAACCTTTGCGGTATTGTCTCGCCATGCTTCCTCTGGTTTAACCAAAGCTTCTTCTTTGCCTGATCTTGTTTAATTTCCATAACCAAAATATAGTTTTTAGCAACAACATATTTCATGTCGAATTTGGAGGACAATTAGGTGTTAAAATCCTGGATATTTTCTTTGTTATTTCCAATCAACAACATATCATCCATATACAGGACAAAATGAATAACACGGTCACCAATTAATTAAAAATACACATAGTGATCTACTTTTCTTTTGGTGAATCCAAGTCCTCATATATATGTATCAAATTTCTAATACAACATTCTTGGCAACTATTTTAACCCATACATAGACTTTTTTAACATGCATACCCGTTTTTTCTTAGCCTTCACTGCAAAGCATTTAGGTTGCTTCATGTAGATCTATTCTTCCATATCCCCATGAAGAAATTTTGTCTTGACATCCATATCTTCTACCTCAAAAGAAACAACAAATACAAGTAATATAATAGAAGCTACCTTCACAACAGGAGAAAAAATATCACCAAAATCAATTCCTGACACCTACAAATGACCTTTTGCTACCAACCGAGCTTTCTATTTCTCCACCTTGCCTTTTGCATTCATCTTCTTCTTAAACACCCATTTTATTCCAAATAGTTTCCTTCCATTCACCAACTCCACCACATCCCAAGCCTCATTTTTTTCCAAAGATGCCATTTCATCAACCATGGCCTCTTTCCAAAGTTTTCCATCCTCTAAATCTACTGCATCCCTGATAGTTTTGGGATCATCATCAATAATAGATAAAGAAAAATTTTAATAGAAAGAATATGGTCTATACCTTTCTGGTTTCCTTCTTTCTCAAACTGATCTTCTCACATCTGGAGTTTTTGTCTCTTCATCTTCTGATTCCTTTTCTGTTGTAGAGTCTGATTCTTCCTCCTTTAGCTCAAACTCTATCTCCTCAAGTTCTTTTCGTAGGACTTCATGTTTAATAACATCTTTCACTTCTCTAAACACCACATATCAGTTATACACAAAATTCCTTATTTCTGGGTTCCAAATCTTATACCTTTTAAACCATCCTTATACCCAATAAATATGCACCTTTCAGATTTACTATACAACTTTGTTATTTTCTCCTTTCGAACATGTACATATGCATCACAGCTAAATACCCTCAGATGTGAAAGAGATGGTTTTTTATGAGTCCATACCTGATGTGGAGACTTGTCCTCCAAGGCTGATGAAAGTGATCTATTAACCAGGTAATATGCAATCTCCACCACCTCTACCCATATTTTTTGTCCTAAATCAACACCATTGAGCATGCTTCTTGCCTTTTCCATCAACATCCTGTTCATTATTTCTACAACTCCATTTTTTTTAGGTGTGTATGGAGTAGTATTTTGTCGTACTATACCACAATTCTTAGAGAACTCTTCAAATTCATTATTGTAGAACTCTCCACCATTACATGTCCTAAACACCTTTACTTCTTCTTTGTTTCGTTTTCCACCAAAGCCTTAAATTCTTTAAACCTATCAAAGACTTTAGATTTCTTCCTGAGGAAATATATCCATGTATTCCTTGAGAGGTCATCTATAAATGATACATAGTACATAGACTTACCCAGTGATGGAATCGACATAGGTCCAAACACATCACTATGCATGATCTCTAATATCCCTTTCACCCTCTTAGCACCTGAGGGGAAACTCACTCGATTTTCCTTCCCACATACTCAATGTTGACAAAAATCAAAATATAGAGAACAATTAGACATACCTTCTACCATACCATTACCATGAAGTATTAGAAGGCCCTTCTCTTCAATATGTCCAAGCCTTTCATGCCATAGGATGGTATTTTCTCCGGAGACAACAAGGTTTTTTGCTCCACTTTCAGAAACCATAGAACTATTACACCCATCAATAATAGTGCTAACCAGAAGCTTGTATAGAGTTCCAATCCAAACTCTCTGCATCAATACTAGTTCTCCCCAAACCATATTGCAGGTATCTTTCTTGAACACTATTTCTTGCTTATAGAAATCATATTTCTGGCCAATGCAGGAATATGAAAAACACCTAGAAGTTTTCTAATCCTTCCACCTTGCAACTTCAGCTTGAATTTTTTGCGACCTATGATTCTAGCCTTCCTGTCATCCCCTAAGAAGACAACACCGCCATCATATTTCTCATTCTCACAGAACCACTCCCAATGGGGAGTGAAGTGAAAGGATGCAGCTAAATCAATCAACCACACCGCATGATCTACATGTGTACTTGAAGAAGAAGCAAAGTACACATCCCCACCTTCATCTTAGGTGGTGTTCACCTTTATAGGAGGAGCATCATTAGATCTCTTTCCTTTCTTAGGAGATTTATATCTATATTTCTTTTTGACGTTCCCTTCCTTTCCACATTTCCAGTAAACCTTTATAGGTTTTCCTGAAGATTTAGATTTCCCTCTAGAATTATCTCCCACTCGAGGAATTATTTTTGTTTCTGTTATGGGACCGTCCTCATACAGAAAAGGAATCTACATTTTGGCCCTCCATATTTTTTTGTCTCATCTCCTCTGACAGCAAGGATGAGACTATTTCATCAAACTTCAAGATAGTTGTATTGCTACTTATTGCAACAACCAGACTATCCCACGAATCTGGTAGAAAAACACCAAACTGATCCACTTATCTTCATTTGAAATTTTAATATCAACATTTAACAACTAGCTTACCACAACATTAAAGGCCTTCATATGATCTGTCACCAAGTCTCCATCCTTCATCCTTGGGTTATACAACTTTTTCCATAGGAGCAATTTGTTCACCAGAGACATAGATTGGTACAAAATCCCTAACTTGTCCCACAAAGCCTTTATTGTAGCTTCCCTTGATACATTCAACAATATTTAATTTGAGATACACAACAATATTGTGCTCTTTTCTTTCTGATCCAACTTCATCTAGTCTTCATCTGACATTGTCGTTGGTTTAGTACCCAAATCTACCACAATCCACTGATCTTTATCCACCAGCAAATATTCCATCTTGAGTTTCCACAACTCAAAACTTTGAACATTAAATTTCTCTATCTCTATCTTTCCATTTCTTGCCATCTTCTTTCACGGTAAAAATCAAGCTCGCAGATCTCCCACTAAATACGGTGTACCACAGGCCCAAGCAAAAATCCTCAACAGCAAAGGCATCCCCTTGAAGCCAAAACAACTCTGATACCAAATGTTGGTTTTAACCCTGTACACAATTACATGCATATGAATTTAAAAAAAAAATAGAAAATAAACAATGGTGATAATATAAAACAAAATCACATATATTTCCCTTTGATCCCAAAACTAAGACTACCAGATTGATTTTTCATTATGTTCCTTTCAATGTTACAATACATATACATACATGCTGAAGAATTCATAAAACCCAAACAATTAACCCTGGATTAGAACATAACCATAGTTCGCTTGATCATATCTACAAAATACCATGGGTAGAAAACCATGTGCGGAATCCATGCACAAAACCATGTGTGAAATCCATGCCCAAAACCATGCATGTGGGGATAGTCGTGGAAAGAATATAACACACACCCAACATTATTTCCTTATTCTGTTGTAGTGTTCCTATCCTATTACATCTTTGTAGGGAAAAGGGAAGAAGTTTGAATGGACTAGGGAGTGTGCAACTAGTTATGAGCAATTGAAGCATTTACTTACAATTACTCTAGTTTTGAAGATTGCAGATCCTCACAAAGAGCTTGTGGTATGTATAAATGCTTGTAAGACAATACTTGGTGGAGTCTCAGTACAAGAAGGTCAGGTGGTGATTTATCAGTCAAGGAAGTTGAATGAGCACGAGCAGAACTATGTGACTCATGATCTTGAGTTAGAAACTATCATTCATGCTTTAAGTATGTGGAGACATTATCTTCTTAGTAGGAGGTTTGTTTTGATTATTTATCATAGTGGGATGAGGTACTTATTTTATCAACCTAATTTAATTGTTAGGCAAGCTAGATAGTTCACTACTCTTAGTGAGTTTGACTTTGAGATCAAGTACATTAAGCATTAACAGAAAGGAGAATAGGGTTGCAGATGATCTTAGTAGAAGAGTGCAGGTGAATCATATTACAACAGTGAGTTCTTATGGGACAAACTTACACAAGAAATTCTTGTAGGGAGGTCATCATGATGATAGGTATTAGAAGTTGAGGCATAGGTTACAGTATCAGGGCGAAGGTGATAGGGATGAGGAGTATCATCTCATAGCAAGTGGCTTGGATAGATTCACGAACATGATTAATGTACCATATGATAGTGAGCTCAATAAAATTATTTTAAGGGAGTTTCATGTCAAGCCATATTCAAGTCACCTGAGATATCATAATACATTGACAATAGTTAGGAAATTCTATTGGTGTCCAAACTAGAAGAAAGAGGTGGTTGAGTTTTTTGCGAGATGTTTGGATTGTCATCAGGTAAAAGCAGAGTGTAAGCATCCAGGTGATCTATTGTAGAGGACTTTGATTCCATAGTGGAAATGGGAAGTCATTTGCATGGACTTCATTACAGGTTTGTTGAGATAATCTAGACAACCTAATTCCATCATGGTTGTGGTTGCAACTTAAGTAAGGTAGCTCACTTCATTGTAATTAAGTCTATGAATTCAGCTAGTGAGGTAGCTCATATTTTCATCAGGGAGATAGTGACATTGCATGGTGTTCCCAAGAAGATTGTATCAGATACAGATGCAAAGTTCAGCTCTAGGTTTGGGAAATAGTTTTTTGCAAGTTTGGTGACAAGGTTATCATTCAACACAATTTATATTTCGTAGGATTATGGATAGACAGAGAGGGTCAATAGGATTCTTGACGATATGTTGAAAATGTATGTTATGCATCAATAAAGGAAGTGGGAAGATTATCTTCCATTGGTTGATTTTGCTTATAATAATGGGTATCAAGAGTCCTTGAATATGAGTCCATTTGAGGCACTTTATAGGAAAAGTTGTAATACACCTTTTAGTTGGAGTGATATAGTGAACAGGGTATTGGTTGGACCAGATATGTTGGCATAGATGGAACAATATATGTTTGTTATTAGAAATAATTTGAAGGCAACACAGGACAAACATAAGAGTTACGCAGATCAACACAAGGTATTTAAGGAGTTTTAGGTGGAGAGAATGTGCACTTGTGCATCAATCGCAAGAGGAGCTCCTTGGGGATTAGATCATGTTCCAAGTTAGCACCTCAGTATTGTGGGCCTTTCGAGATCCTTTAGAGGATTGACCTAGTGGCCTACCAACTTGCACTGCCTCTAATAGTGAAATTCCATGATGTTTTCCATGTTTCATTACTTCACAGATATGTGTAAGATGTTGATCATATATTGACTGGTCTATATTGCAGGTGGAACCAGAGGGAGAACTCTAGTCATAACCACAATTCATATTGTAACGGAAACATCTCATGCTCTGGAACAAAGAAATCAAGCAGGTTAAAGTGTAGCGGAAGCACTTTGGGAATGATGAAACTACATGGGAGATAGATGATCAAATGTGGGCATTATATCCTTCATTATTTGCTAGTTCGAGCAAGTGAGTTTTGGTATATATACATGTATATGTATTTTGTTGTAGATATCTCAATGAGTTGTTTTATAAATCTCCAATAAGAAGTATGATTGTCGTGTATTCCATGTTGTTCATGGTTTGTAGTGGTTATTCATTGTAAATATTGCATAGAACTATGTTATAAAGATCCATGGGGGGTATGTGTTTTTTTTAGTGGTTTGCTAGTCATATGTGTCATAGAACACCGAGGATAGGGTTCCCCCAAGGGGGAGGGTTTCGTAATAGCCGTTGGTTGATTATCCATGTAAATGAAATAATACCAAGGCCAGGAGATACGTATTTCAATTCGAATGTTGGGAAACACATAGTGATAGGTCACTGATGATTAATTAATGGTTATGGAAATTGGCAAAGGAAAAGTGGAATTAATTGGCATTTTAATTATGAAAACAAAGAAAATAGAAGAGAAGGAAGGTGAAGAGACATAGATTTACATGCTAAGGAAATTAGAGGAAAAATAAAGGAAAATGAAGAAATTAGAGGCCTCAATGATAAAAAGGATTTTGATGACCAGTTCACAACCTATTTTTTATTCAACTTTAGAACTCTCTTTCATTATATCATTCTCTCATACTTTTACACACTTCGATTATTCTTGGAGCATTCTTGGAGCACTCCAGAATTCACTTGGATTTGGTGAAAGAAGGAAAAGGAAAGGAAGAAAGCACAAGGAAACAATTGGATGAGAAACTACAACTGGAATGCTATGAAAGTAATAGATTGCATGTGTGATTTCCTTGTTGACTTCCAGATGCATGATATATGCCTCTAATTTTCTATGTATTCATTGTTGTTGGCATAGATATTTGTTGGATTGATAGTGGTTTTGGCCTTTCCTTTCCATTTATTCGATAACCATGGTGTTGTGGGTTTTTCCACTTAATTAGTTTTATGATTGGTGCTCATGTTCCTTATGGTTGTGGGTTAGAACAAACACTCTATAAGCATTGGAATGGTTTGAGTTACTAGTCCTGGAGCCTACGTTGGAACAAACGCTCTAGAGCCCTTAATTGGTTGAGTTACTAGTACCTAGAGCTAGGTTGGATAAACAATATGGAGATCTAGACAATTGTGGGTTGAGTTACTATTTCCTAGAGCCATGGACAATGTGGGTAGAGACTGATATGGATGGTGTTAGTGATGTATAACCCTAAAAGTGGAATCATTGTAGTTAAGGGTTGAGGTGGTTTGGCCTCTGGAAGAAATGGTTGGTTTTGTCTTGGTTTATTCCATGATATCCCACATTCATGCTTGGAATATGGCACAAGGCTGATTGGATAAAAGAGAGATTTAGTTCAGCGCAATCTATGGTTTGGTGGTATGTGGAAGTCATTGACTTGGTTGGAATTTTCATATCATAATATGAGACATTTTACTATTGTGATCTATGAGCATGTGTATTGATCATATTGGTGATATTTTCATTGAGTTTCCATGGTTTCTATGTTGGTTATTTTCTGGCTATATGTTGCTTATATGATGTGTATTATCTATGGATCTTGTCATGAATTATTTAGTTATTTGTTGGTTGTTGAGAACATGGACTAACTATGTGTAGAGGACATAGAGCCTTCTTTGTGATCCTCAGATGAATCTCAGACTCTTATGATTAGATATGCATTAATGACCTTTAACTTGCATGTTTTCCATGTGTTTGACAAAATGTCAAGTGTTCTCTAGGCAGTCTAGGTCATGTTTTTTATCTGATATTGCATGTTTAACTTTTTCATCATGTTAACTATGATTCTGGAAAGTCCCAGGAAATTGTGGGTAGTGGTCTAAAGGTTGGCTTGAAAAGGTGGCATAAATCCCAAGACCACATGCTTAGAACTGAAGAGTTTAGGCCATAATTGCATGGAGACAAGCCTGTGAGTGTTGTTATAGCCTCATAACCACATGGAAGCAGTGTAAGAGGTACAATTATGAGTATAAGTTAGTGAAATAAGGTTCCATCTCAGGGATTGACCACTTGAGGTGTTTCTTCATCTCCTGGGTGATCTGTAGTCTCTTTAGGATGTTTGTTTGTGGTCAGTTTGTAGGCCCTACATCCTTAAATGGAACTAAGAGGTCGGGTCAGGTCGTTATAGTGACACTCGTCTCATGTTTACCCTAGCAAGCTTGTGAAATTGGGTAAATATGGAAAGGCATGTTACAAGAAAGCAACGGTCCCACTTGAACATGTAATCCTAGAAATTTTTAGAGGCACGTTGGGGGCTATAGATGAGCCCAAGACATGGATTTGTGTGAATTTTGTAACCATGGTTGTTGAATATTAATTTATGGTGTTCTAGCCCTTTGGGCTATAGTTCAAAGAGGTGCCCAAGAACCATTGTTTTCATGTTTTACATGTCAATGTGACCATGGACCTACAATATTTTTGCATTAATAAATGCCTTTGGGTTGTATACAAAGTGTTGAGCATTTAAGCACTACGAGTTTATGTTTAAATGGCTAGAATAGGTTGGGTAAATTAGTGATGATCCCTCCATATGTGGTAGTTATTTAGAAATTAGAAATTAGCTATAATTGGTTTGCGAAGGTAATGAATGGGTCGAAAGCCCTTTAGCATGGTGCACAAGATTTGGCCTATGTGAAATATTTGGAAATTATGCCAAAATCGATTATTTTCTATAGTTGGTTTATGCAAGCATTGAATGGGTTGGAATATAGATCTAAAAATTGGTTTCAATGGAAACATTGGTGCTAAGGAAGAGTGCACAAGTGAAGAGACTAAACATGGAGGGCAATGATTTGTAGATAAAATTAATGGAGCACCTGGATTAATCTGAACAAGTCAAGCCTGAGTGCCTCTTACGCCACAAAAAGATAAATGAAAAATGGTCCTAAGATTACTATGATTTGACCACAAAATAGAAGTCCGTGTTGATGTACATGTTGAGTTCTATGTGTCTTATAGAGAAATGAAGGAGAGCTATTCTGGTTATACATGAAAAATTTAATAGAGAAACTCATTGAGTATGCAAGTTAGACTGAGACTCAATTCTTAGTATGAAAAAGTATTCCAAACCCTATTACTTTAATTAATACAATTGCAGTGGCCAAGAAGCAGTACAATGCATAACGGTAATGTTTCCCATACACAGATCATTTTGATTATGTTACAGAGGTTGAGAAATTTAAGGTAACAGTAAAATGTAGAGCCTTGCAAGAGTACACTCTTAGGTAGGGTGATGAGATGACAAAGACTACATCATTCTTTATGTTTCAAATGAATAAAACCAAGGACTACAATTGAGCAATTTGGGGAATGCAACATTGTTAAGTTCATAGTAGAGAGATCTAAGCGAGAGCGCACTACTCTGAGAGGTCGAGAGATATTGTGGAACAAAAAAGGATGCAAGATGATATTTTAACGGTATGATGGTCGAGAGCATAGAATATAGTGTTGCTATAAAATGACCAGAGTGAGGAGAACGTTAGGTGTATGTTTTTTATAATAGCGGGCCAAGTTGATGACTACAAATCTAAAACAAGGTAGAGTGAGCAACAGAAACAATGACCAAACAATTTCTTATTGGGTGGGGGTTGGATCCTACAAAACAAGGAGTTGGAGTTTCATATTAGTGAATATATAAGTGGAAATTGGAGGTTGGTACCTATTGCAAGTAGGTGCTTTCACAAATCCAAGAGGTTGCATCTTGGTTCTTGCAACAAATCCAAGAAGTTGGTGCTTCTGGTAAGATGATCAGGTGTCTACAAAATAAACGAGTTGGTGATTCTTGCTAGTGGGTTCTAACAAAAAATCTAAGAGAGTTGGTGCTTCCTATGAGTGGTGGATCACAAACTATTTGATGTAATAGAGTTGGAGCTCATATTTACATCATATAACAGACAAGCTTTGGTTTCTTTTCTCTTTAGGGTTTCCACATTAAATCATTTGTGTTCTATGTTCTTTTTTCTCATGCTTTTGGCATGCATGCATCTGTGTGATGATATAATTTGTTGCACATAATAGGATGCTAGTTCACACATAATGACTATCAAGTTTGAATGATATTAGCCTTAATACTGATTCACCCCCCCTTGATATTAAACATTGCTTCCAACATTAATGTGGGTGATTAGGTATTTTTACAACTACAACCATACAAACAAATGTCCCTCAAGAAAAATAAGAAGGATAATAAATTATCACCCAAGTACTATGGCTCTTACAAGGTGTTGCAAAAGATTGGTACTATGGAATACAAATTGGAGCTTCCTGCATTTATGCGAGTACACCCAGTTTTCCATGTTTCATGCATAAATAAAGTTATAGGTTGCAAGCACCTAGTTCAAACAATGACGAGGAAGGAAAAATCATATTAGAGCCTAAAGAAATCATGGAAGCAAGATCTAGACAACTACATGATTGATCAACTTCAAAGTATCTTATCGAGTGGAAAAACTTACTTACTGAAGATTCCACATGGTAGGATGAGTATTTTATATAGAAGCATCGAGAACTACTCAAGCATTGAGGAAAACACTTTTTTGAAGGAGAAGGGAATGTCAGGTCTCTATAATACTAATGTACCCCCTATATTCTTATTGTTGTGCCCCATAGAAGTCCAGTATAGTTATTCTTGTTCCAATACATTATTATTGTTATGTAGGTCCTAATTCAATTTTGGCCCTTTATACTCATATATATACTAAGGAGGTCTTGTCATTTAAATCATCCAAGAATTATTCATTTATGTGATGTAAAAGGAGGTTACCCACTCGAAGTGGCTTATTATCTATTCATTGATCTACCTCTTCTTATGTTTCTATGTGATTTTTATATGGATACATAACAAATCCTCAATGCATAGGCTTGTGTATGGATAAGCAAGTTCACAAGTGGTAAAACAGGTGCAAGGGAAGGAATCAATATGGAGGGAAACATAATATATTATTGTGAAGGAAAGAGATGATATCACCTACCATATTCATTATATGATGACGATCACAATGCATATTCTATCTTTATTGAATCGATAAGGGGAAATGATGGCCATTGAGAACGAAGCTCAATTGATACTCCCCAACCAAAATATTTATCTACTCCATAACAAAATTGACCAGTTGTCGATTAAGATAGACACACTAGACCTCCATATGGGAAATCTTAAGACATTAGGTAGAAGGGGTGTAAAGAAAACAATGCGAGGAAGGAAACAAGGGAGGAGGTGGAAATGCACCAGGTCCCTATCATAGACCAACCAAAGCATAAGGATAAATAAATAATTGAATTTATAATTGAAGCTGGGTTGTCACATATAGGCTAGTTTATTTTTCTCTCTTGAATTATTTTTTACAAGTATATTCTAGTTTTAAGATGCTTTTGGAAAATTTTCAAGTGTTACTAGTTTAGATACATAGTAGGTAAGAATTATAGTAAGAACAAAGGTTTTTTTTGGACTCGTTTGAATCTAGAAATTGATGAATTATTGAATATGTAAAATGATATTTAAATGTCACATATTAATTTTATACTAAAATTTGAATGAATTACACATCTCCATCTTATTATTCTTCTTAGAAAGTATATAATAATAATTTTTTTTTTCACATTCAATTACCTTTTATTCATTACACATTCAATATTCAATTATATTGTTATTATTATCAAATTTTAAGGTCATGGCCAATCCAGACACCAAATTCGTGTATGAGACCCCCTTGTTTGTGGGACAAGAGACCCACCTTCATATAGTGATTTGACTACTAAGTCTATGAAGGCATACATACTCTACCCCCTCTATTTTTTAACCTCTAACCTCTTAGGACGAAACACATTCTCTTAACCATTAGGTACACTCAAGTTGTATTGACATATTGACATAAATTAGTTAACATAGATCTTCAAACATTTTACTCACACATTTTTTTAATTACTTTTAATTTCTTTATTTATTTTTAAAGTTGATATAAAATTGTATTACATTATGTGGACATTAAAATATTTCATTTATGACTAAGAGTGAGTTATATAGTTTTACTAAATTGAACTATAATATCAATAACAAATGGACGAATTATAAAAACATTAGGATTGTTGATATTTAATAATGTTTTTAATTAAAATTAACTAAACATGCATATTCATTTTTTTTATTATAACCAACATTAATTTTCTATTTAGAGAATATTTTATTTTAATTTTAAGAGGGAGTCATATCAAATCCAAGTTGACCATGGACTGAATCACCATCCCCTTCATAATGGACTATACAATGTACCTCTTAACACAATAAATTTTAAAATTGGTGTTTCTATCTTCAATAAGAAAGTAGTTTTTCAGTCTATGGGGTTTTGGATAGATGGTGATTAGGTGCTTTGCTAAGACATTTTTTTATTTTAAGTCACCAGTTCAAGTCACCAATGCCAAACTTAAAAAAATTAGAAAAAAAAACACATTTTTTAATGAGTAAAATAACAAATATGGTAACAAATATCTAGACTTGTTTTTCAATCCAAAAATATTGTTGATTCTATAAAGCTTGTGTTTCTTGGAATTGAATGAGACCTAATTAAAAAGAAATGTTGTTAATTCTATAAAAAAAAATAAAATAAAAATGTAAGATTGGTAATACCTTTCATTCATTCATTTCAAATCACCAAGTAGGTTACACTCATAATAAGCATTTTGTGGCCTCAAAATACCTGTCGGGAAATCAGGTCTATTGGGCACCAAACTTCGTTGTATGCCATCAACAAATTAAACATTTTGAGTCTATCTAGCATGGCTTTATAGGCCTATTGCGGCCTCAAAATGTTGCTGCTGAAGCATGTGGGATAACCTCCTAGTCCAAACCTTAGGACAACTCCTTCTCTGTTTAAAGTGGTGGCTCCGACCGGGGATAATGGGACCCATTTCCCAGTGTTAGTTTTAAGATGGGAGTGGGTGGTTTATGAGTGCTTTGCAATAGAATGATGATAATCTAAGTGACCTATTCTACCATGCAATTTCTCTAACTAACTTATTCTAATATAAACCCAGGTGTTCTTATGTGATATGCGATCTACAAGGATATCTATTTAGCTTGTGATAATAAAGATTGAACACAACTAAACAGAGATGATAACGTAACAGATAATTCCTTTGACTAAATAGTTAGTCAAGGGAATTTATAAAATATATCACATATATGATGAGTTATATATGAAAATCACAACCCCAGCTAGGCATCATACAAAAGTGCAATTAACACTTAATAGAAATAATAAATTTCACATATAATCCATGAAAGTAAAGTTTTTCCACTGATTAAATGTAAGCATAATCAATCATACATGATAATAGTACCATATGTGTGAAGTCTTTCTCATTTGACAAGTGGCATAAACCAACTTCTTTCTTCAAATAAAATTGTCTCCCAAGAATATAAAAGTGCATCAACAAAGGAAAGTAGCCTGATATCTAAAAGAAACGATCATGTTCCATCATTTAACCAAAGAATTCGCAAACTTACAATAGTCCATTCTTTGCAAAAAATTTTGATAAAATTATAGACCCTTCTCTAAATGCATGAGAAGGGTATAAATACTACTCTAACTAAATGTGTAAAAATAGATTATACAAAATTTGAGGAGGTTTCAAAAAATGATCCAAAATGGATCCAAAAAAACCCTCTAAGTCTTCAAAAATAAAAAACTATTGCAAAGGATGAACCTTTAAAAATGGCGGAAAACACTATCGGGAGAGAAAAACATGAAGAAAAAGAGAAAACAGAGACAATCGGCACTTAAACAACAATGCACAGGAGCCGTCAGATTTGGCTGATCAACGGTCTAGATACGATTGTCATATCGCAATCGGCGGTGGCAAGCAGAGGTTATCGAAGGCAACCCTATGAAAGTTGCAACAGTGATCAGTGCCAGTCAATGAGGACCGTCGATCAAGTGCGCAGATCGACGGCCTAGGTTAACTCGTGATATCGCATCAGCAAAATGCAAAGGGAAAGGCTTACGAAGGCCCGAAGACCGTGCGATATATCGCATAGGAGCGACACAAAGGAGTGGGGCCGATACACTTGTGACTTGCAATAGCCGAACCCGATGAGGTTATGAATGAAATTTAATATATTTTGAGTTTCGGAAATAGGGTTTTTCTATGTATTTTGCATTTTCGTTAAATAAACGAAATACAAAGGGAATGCACCCGATGTGATATGGCCAGACCCGAAAGGGTTTATGAATGCAATATTATAGTATTTGAAGTCCGATATGGGGGCATTTGTCGGGTTTTCCTTTGTATTTGGGGTTTTTCACTATAAACCCAAATACAAAGAAAACCACGACTAAGCGATTTCTGATAGCAATTTAAAGCCAGACCCGATAGAATTTAGGGCAGAGTTGATAAATCTTGAAGTTCAACAGAAAGAGTTTTCTGGGGTTTTCAGAGTTTTTAGTGTATTTCTTTGTGTAAACAAAGAAATATATTTCTAGGGATTTCAACCGTCCCAAGGTCCCTTCCGTTTAAAAAACAAGTGGCTACCATACCCAAAGGCATTCCACAATGATTGTTTAATGCTCAGAGGGATTTGAATGGACAGAGGTCGGGAGCCAGAGAGCCTAAAGGGGAAAACGAACAGACCAACGTCGATTGGCTTAAAAGCCATAGAATGATAGAGATAGAAAAAAGGCAGTGCTGAGACAAAGAGAAGACAGAGACAGAAAGTGAGAGGGAGAGTCTGTGTACTCAGAGAGACTTGAGGGATTCAAGTAAAATCCTGTTGCTTTTTTATCTGTTGTGTTAAGACTCAAATTGAGCTCACTCTTATAAAAATCTTCTCTTGAAGACATAATAGAGAGGTCACCACTGAAGGCTGGACCAGGAGATGTAGCCCAGGAGTTTTGGGTGAACTCCTTGATTATTTTGTTGTGTTATGTGTGTATGTCTATTATGTTTCTACAACTTCTCATTGTCAATATCATTTGCAATGTTATCGATCCATTGCACTAAATGATATAGGCAAATCTTGCACATGAGTCTGTAATACCTTAATAATAATCTAAGATCACATTATCAGATCAAACAACCTTCCTCCTAACTAGGTAACTAACTCCAAAAATAAATAGAGGCTAAATAAACAAAACTAAGAGGATGACTTGCTATCTACCATCTTGTCCTTCAAATCACAAATATCAGTGACCCGTTGAATTTGAGGAGGTGGCCCGAAATGAGTCCTGAGTTGTCCTGTGAAGATCGTATTGGTGAGCAGTGGCAACATCCTTTGATTCGTGTGAAGGGAATAGTTGAGAGTCATAATCTAGCTATGTGGCTTAACCAGATACTACCAATACGACTCCCAGTTGGTCGTGGTCAATTTCGCAATTGTCTCTCTTTGAATCCCTGCCTTTTCTTGGCAGCCTTTATATAGAGCAGTTAAATCAGGCATTTATTTCGTATTACCTTCCTTGATGATATTGGTGGCGAACAGCATGCGGTTCACTCATTTTATGATTGTCTTTGATTCTGCAAATACCCTTGCAACTGCTAGCTTAGCCTGTTTGATTCTGGCATCCCAATTTATAAGGAGAATGTCTTTATGAGTTTCTTCAATCTCGGGTAGATTGGCCTTCTTTCCATCTTCTATTTCCTGCCACTCAATGAACTCAGAGATACTGGTATCTAAATCATTAAACACCATTCTCTGGTCCATTGCCTTGTCTATCAGCTGGTCGCTAGTAGTCAGATAGGGAGGAATATGTGACATCTTTTGGCAGAAATACTCTTGCTATCTCACCAGAAGGGAATTTAATTGCAAGGCCTATTTGATGAACTCCTCAGTAGTGGGAACATCCTTGTATATTTCCATGAATTGCTGCATTTCCTGGAGTTGCAGGTTTTTGGCTAATATATCGACCTGATGGCTTATTTTTAGGACCTCCATGTCTTGCTGCAATTGATTTAGTTGCTTTTCCACTTGCCTGTTTGCGCTTTCTTTCTTTGCCTCGAGCTTTTGTTCGAGTTGTGCAATTCTCTCCTATTTCTCCCTTAGCAGAGTAGAGACCTCAGTAGCCTTATCCATAGTGGTCGATGTGTATGCTCTCGTGAATTGTGATAGTCTAGTCAAGTTCTCGGCTGGATTAAAAGGAATGTCTTTCCAGACAATGTCCATGGGCTTGTTTCTAAGTGGGAATTCAAGTGCATCTACCATTCTCATTTTCCTCTACCTTCTAACTATAGCTTTTTGGAGAGGGCTATAGAACACATCAAGTGGAGGTATTTCAGTCACTTTGGGAACAATCTCCGATGTGGGCAGAGCAGGGATAATTTCAATATGTTGGGACGTTGTTGTTTGCTCCTCCATAGGTGTAGATTGCTTGTCGGCAGACTTGGGCTCTAAATCTTTTTGAACATGCGGAGGAGTTTTGAATTCTTCTGTTTCTGGGGAATTTGAGGATTTGGGAGTGCCTTCAAATTTTTTATTAAGCTGATCCCACTCCTGCTCCAAACTACCTCCTTTGGTCTCTAAACCAATTTCTATAGCCAGGGTGCACATTACTTGCTTCTCATCTGAGCTCCTACTGGACTTAGTTGTGTTGTCGGCATCTTGGGGCTTCCCTATGTCTGGTGTCTTCTTAGTGTTTACCTGAGAGTCTATTTGAGAGCTAGGGCCTCCATTCTCAATAGTGACACTTGGAGTGGACTTATCATCAGGTTTTAATAGATTCATTGGGATCACCCAGAGCCTCTCATTTCAAAATTCCTAAAATCTTTGAAAATCTTTAGGTTTCAGATTTTCTTTTGCCCATTCAAACGCTTGTTCGAAGGATACGGCTAACTTTAACAAATCCTCAAAATTATTATCATCATGATTGTATGGCTTGAGTTTAACTCTAATAATGACATTGTATTCCACTTTGTTTGGATCAAATTGCCTCTTGGGCAATGTATGAAGCCTGAGGGATTCTAGATGTGCTGATCCCTTAGTCGCATGAGCAAAATTGGCTAAAGAAAAAGGACCACATTTGACAGGGAAAATGGGCCATAATGACTTCATGCCATCTTTGAGAACTTTAGTCAGGCCCTTTCCCATAGTCTAGTAGGAAGTCTCTATTGCTAATACCTTATTAGCAACATATAAAGGAAGGATGTGTTGATCAACTATGCTACCAAAAACCCTAATATAGGTGAACCACTCTTCAATAAAATACTTGCCAACAATAAGCACGCCTGCTACAACTTCTTGGGAAAACCTAAGGGCTTTCTTATTGAAAATAATTTGATGAAGGGGCAACACAATAACATGGAATATCTTATAAAAGTGAGGTATGTAATGTGACTCCGATATTTGTTTATGGCTGAGAGGGATTGGGTAAGGATCTTGTAAGGTCCATTTCCAACCCATGGTTAGAAATGTTCTGCAAAAACGGATAGCATCCATAATGTAGGCACTAAAATGGAAGGGAGGGAGGTTATCTGAAAATGAGGCTTTCTTCATCAATATTCAATAATGGTGGTGGCTAGGTTGTCAAATAGGATGGAATTCCAATTCATGATATGGGAATTGACAAAGACATCAATCAGAGGAATCTATTCTATTGAAAACTTGGTATTATAAGGTGGCCCATACAATCTACATAACATGGTTACTGCATAGTTGTAGGGGTTTGCCAAGGAGGCTATATCATACATACTTGATTTGTCATACTTGAATTTGTTGTCCAACACCCTCCAACCCTGAATTAGCTTGAAGGGGTCTGGATCCTTCTTTGCGAAGTTAGCCACAAATGTACCATCATAGATATCCTAGGGATCAGGTATGTCGTACATCTTCTTCAGATCCTCTGCTTTGAACGACCCAATGAGCTCCATATTTGAATTTTTGAGCTACCTATCTTCAATGATAAGGTTTTCAATCACCCACTTGATCCTATCTGTATAGGGGAGGATTTTAGCCCTTGATCCTATCCTATGAAGGAATTAAAAGGAAGCATCCCTACATTGATGTTCTGAAATCCTTTTTGAGTCATTTGTTGCTCTCGTAACAATGATTTTAGGACGCTCGTCCTCCAACCTATTGTAAATTACTTCCCAAGCCTTTGTGCCTCTAGTAGCATCACAAACTGTATTAGTAAAGATAGGAGCCATCTTTGTAAATTTATCTTCAACAATGGTCTATTTTCACTGTTTTTGCATCACATTTCTTAGGGACATGTCTTTTTCACTTTCCTGATATAGACAAGATATATTAGCGTAGACAATATCTAGTAATTAAGATTGAAATATTCTGTGAAATGACTTTGGATTGTGAGATAGGTTTTAATGAGATTCTCGATTATAACTACCCATAACTAGGAAAATGATCATCCTTCCTTGGGCTGCTAAATATTTAATAACCTATCAACTCATTTTTTTTAGCATTTAAAATGTAATTATTCCACATGTTTTACCAAACTTAATCACGCATCGCAGTCTTAAAAGGGATACAATATAGCATTACCGTATGTTTTAAGTGAAATGTGATTGCAATGTTCACAATATCGCATTTGACAAGGTGATGTTATCGCAGTGGGAGACCTAATCACATATCACACTTTTGTAAAGTTTTTTTAACATGGTCATGTGGAAAAGCGCGGTTTGCGATATGCAATATGGATTTGATCCTTAGTTTTACAAGGTTTTGCTAGGAATTTTCTTAGAGTTAGGGTTTTATTATCCTAAGCCTAAAAATTTAAAAAGGTCCCCATTTACAATTCTAAGCCTAGCTATTGTTTGTTATAAATGGGGGGTTGTTTTGTAGTACAACAATTTGCAATTCACTTGGGATAGCTAGTTATCTCTGAGTAGTTTTCTAAAATTTCTAAAAACTTTCAAAGTAATTAGGGTTATAAGAATAATGATTACATGAGTTATAAGGTAAACAAGAAGTCTCTAGAATCATCATTACTTGCTTAGCTTATTTAACTAATTACTTTACTCTTGTAATGATAGAAATATAAACATTTGCATGAGCCAATAAAGTTTAAATAAATATAGTAGGTGTCTTTTGTAGATTAGTTTTTTGTAGTTTACTCATTTATCAAAGATAGAGCCTCTGTTGCCAGTAGGTGTTCATAGCCTCGACAAGGTTATCTTTTAACCAACAATGATTCATTGTCCCATCTGTATAAATTTTCAAATTTCAAAATGATATTCACTTGGATTGAATCTCACTTGGACCTTGTCCTCTTTTTCCTTTTTTGAATGTAATTTTGTTGTTTTTTGATTTCTTAAAAGACATTGTCTAGGCATGGTAACCTACTAATGATAATTCCATTCACTAGCTGTAACTAAACTGAACAAGCTAGCTCTTGATTAGACCCCTTGTATTCTGATTGAGGAGATCATTAGCTATTACCCTGTTTAGTAGTACAGTATTGGTAATATCAGTTTAATCACTTCCCTATGAACATGGTAAACAAGAATGAGACTTTTTATCTTTTAAGTTTTTTATATTTTAGAGTTACACTCTGAAAAAGGAAAATTTTACCATATGGGGTGGATCATTATCTCTTTTGAGAGTTTTGGGTGATAATGATAGCATTTTTAAGATGTTGATCTCCAAAAAGTCTTTGCTAGGTTAAAGATTCTTTTCTTGACTGATAACACAACCCTCATATTCTATAAAGATAAGAGTTTGTTTATAAAATAAATGTTCTAAGCAAGATCGAGTTTTTCCAAAGAAATCAAGTTTATTTTAGTACTCAAATGTCCTAATTATTCCTTTTAACTCTTACTTTCTTATAAAAGCAAAAAAAGAGAAATGTTATCAAAGATTTTATTTTGAAAAGCCAAAAGTAAGTACTATTTGACCATTATTTTCCTAGAAAGCAATATGTTACAAAATCGGAAGAGGTTATCTCCTAGGAGAAGTACTTTTTCAAAATTTTCCCATTGACGGGCAAAGAATCCTTCTTACCTGATAAGTCTTGTAAAAGAAACGTTGATTGTCCAATTTTTTCAATGATCTGAAAAGAGTAAAGCCATAGTCTTTGGAATTTGGTATGTCTACTGTTTTCCTCATGTTCTTTGTCCCATTTTAGAACCAAGTCATCTACTTCCATATTTTTATGACGGGCAGAAGTTGTATCAAAAGAAGCTTTGACTAATTGTTGATGACGGAAGTGGGTTTCTTTAGCCTTTTCTCTTTCTTCTTCAAGCTTCAGAATTTGAAATTGTCTAGCCTGAAGAGAAGACGAAGTGTTTTCATCAATAAATTTCACTAGGGCAGGAGATGGGATTGCTACGTTTGTGGGAAGAACAACTTATTTTCCATAAACTAAAGCAAAAGGAGAAGAACCAATAGAGGCTTTTTGAGTAATCCTGTCTGCCCATAGAACAAATGTTAATGCTTTGTGCCAATTCTTGTGATTTTGGTCAATCGTCCTTTTGATAATTCTAATGAGGTTCTTGTTTGTTGATTATGCTAATCCATTACCTTGAGGATAATAATTGGCTGAATATTTCAACTTGAAACCTCGCTTAAGAGAAAATTCTACCATTGTATTTCCAGAAAAGTAAGATGCATTGTCAAACATTAAAGCTGAGGGTAAGCCAAATCTAGTAATTATGTACTGATCAATGAACTCTATAATATTTTCTGTATTAGCTATCTTTAATGGGACAACTTCTACCCACTTAGTAAAGTAATTAGTAGCTGTAAGGATGTACCTATGTTGTTTGGAAGAGTTAGGAACAATCTCACCAATTATGTCTAATCCCCATTGTTCGAATGGTTGTTGGATGTTAACTAGTTGTAAAGGGAATGTTAGCTTTCTTTCTCTTCCGGCTGTGGTTTGACAAGTTTTTCACTTCCTTGCATATTCATGTGCATCTTTAAATACCGTTGGCTAATAATACCCTACATGTAGGATTTTGTGAGTTGCGGTATTTCCACCAAATGTCCTCCGGCTGGTCCATCGTGTAATTCCTGCATGACCTTTTCGGCTTCAATTTTCTCTATGCATCTCAACAATATTGAACCATAATTCTTCCTAAACAATACATCATTGACTAGTTCATACTGATTTGATTTCAATCTTAAAGATCGCTTTGTTTTATAATTAAGATGCATAGGAGCATATCCATTTTTTAGATAAAATTTCAAATCAGCATATTGTGATTGCGACTCATTGAGGCTTACCTTTGATATTTGTACTTCATTAACTTGATCTTCTTCTGGTGGTATCTGGGAAGCTCCTATTAACATCCTACAAAAAACTTGACCCATAATAATTTTAGTTGGCCAGATTTCTACATCATATTCTTGGAGTGCAGTTACCCAATTAGCTCTTTTCTCCCCTACTTCTCTTTGGATCAATAGTTGTCTTACTACAGGGTAGGGTACAATATATTTGTATGGGTTTTAAGAAGAAAAGGTTTGAAATGTTTCAAAGTTTTAAAAACAACAAATGCTTGTTTCTCTACAGCTGAATAATTTATTATGATGCCTTGTAAGTTAGAACTAAAAAAGGAGATAGGTGCCTCAACATTTTCATAGTTCAATAGTGTCAAAACTATTGCATATGATGTATCTGATGAGAAAGTATATAATACAAAAGGTTTGAGAAAGTCCAGGGTTGTTAATGAGGGAGCATTAATATTATCTTTTTTAATCAATTCGAATGACTCTCTTTCATCCTTGTTCCATCTGAAAACTACATTTTTTCTTATCATCGCTTGAAGAGGTAGAACAAGTTGTGAAAAATCTAGGACAAATATTTTTACAAAATTTATTTGGCCTAGGAATGATTGCATGTTTTTATTGTTGTGAGGGAGGAGATTTTTTTCAATCTCTTGGACTCTATCAGGATCAATGTAAATTCCTTTCTTGGATACTATAAACCCAAGGAGTTTGCCTTCTAGTAAAGAAAAATAGGATTTCTTGGGATTTAAGGAAATGTCATATTTCTTGCATCTTTCGTAAATGTGTTTCAAGTAAGCTAAATGATTGTTCCTATCCTTGGAATAGACTATGAGGTCATCCAAGTAAATAACCATCAATTTATTGATTAGACCTCTAAAAGAAATGTCCATAGCACGTTGAAATGTAGCACCCGCATTAATGAGTACGAAAGGAATCTTTTGATAGGCATATGTTTCCTACTAGGTCCTGAACGTTGTCTTTAATCTGTCATCTGGATGGACAAGTATTTGATTATATCCTGAGAATCCATCTAGAAAGGAAATTAATGTAGAATATACAACTAATTGCAATATATGTTCTATGGTGGGCAAGGGAAAATTATTTTTTTGGCAAGCTTGATTCAATTTTCTAAAATCAATAGAAATCTTGATATCTCCATTCTTTTTCCTTACTGGTACCATATTTGATACCCACTTAGAATGTCTTATAGAGAAGATTATTTTGAATTTCAAAAGCTTGTTCAATTCCAATTTGATTTGACTTTCAAGGTTTGGGTGAATTTTATGAAGCTTCTGTTGAACTGGTTTTTCATTTGAAGTCATGGGTATGGTATGTTGAATCATAGAGGCATCATAAGTTTTGAGATCTGCATAATCCCAAGCAAAAAATTCTTTATATGTATTCAACGACCTGATGAATGATATTCTTTATTCAGATGATAGGCCTAGACCTAGGTTGACATTTTGAGGTTTTTCGTTTGACCCTAGGTTTACTACTTCAAATCTCAAAGTAGAACTTTGAGTTTTGGAGTTAGTAATTTTCTTAAATCTATCCTTTAGATCATAAAGATATTCCATTTTAACCACAAACATTTGGATTGGGTTATGATCATGATTAAGCTAGATATCTAGATCATGCTCATGTTCATCTATAATCTGTTCTTCGTATGATCCCTCTGATGTAAGGAAATTAACTATATCCACATCGTTGTTGAATACTCTCCAATTTGTTACATTGTTGCGGATTTCTGGCCTAAATATTAATTCTAATGAAAATTTGTCTGAACTAAAGTCTTCTGAGGGTATAAGCCTAGATGCCACATTAGCAAGTAAGTCAGCACTTGCATTTTGTAATCTAGGGACTGAATATATGTTGAAAGCAGAAAAATGAGATGTCAATTTTTGAACTAATGATTGATAGTGTTTAAGGTTCCCAGAGACACAATGAATTTCTCACGTATTTCACAATTATCTTTGAATCGGGGTAGACTTGCAGGTATTTGACTTTAAGATTGATGGCTTTATACAGTCCTTGATTAGTGCTTCATATTCAACGACATTGTTAGTGCACTTGAATTCAACTATGTAGGCCATCATGGTTTTCTCTCTTCGCGGATTGGTCAAAATGCATCCTGCACCTGCACCATCCTCCGATTTAGAACCGTCAAAATAGAGAGTCCAAAACAGAGAGTTATTAGAAACTTTATCTACTAAATTTAGACGTTTGGAAGGATCCGTTTGTGAAAATTTTTTGATTTGAGAGACTACAGCGTTATCTAAAAAGGGATACCTTTGAGCATTGAATGATCCTAAAGAGGACTCGGTTGAGTAATTTCCAATGATATTATTAGTGAAAGCAACAAGTTCATTGCTTCCCCTCGAGGTCGGTGACCATGTATTTCATGAATTTCTCTTAGTCTACCCTGATTTGGTTAGGTTTGTTATCACCAAAATAGGACCCTGATAGGCTGGTGATCAGACTATCTCAGTGTAACTATTTCAAAACCAATATTTTAGCTAAGGCTTAGCCTCCTCAGCCTAAGAGTGCTCTCTCAAATGGTTAATGATATTGATTAAAGATATGGATAGATGGCTAACTCTATGGTTTGTGATTTTATATATTTATAGGTTTAAAGATGGAGACTTGCTACCATTGGGCTATGGAGTCAGTGACAGAGATAAAGGTAACAAATAGCTCTTCTTATAAAACTGAGGCTTGTGTATACTTCATTGAAAGAGTAACACATTCAGGAAAGTCTCAATAACTTGAAGTTCATAGAAGTCAGAGCATGTGGGCATGAATTCTGAGTAATGATACATCAATGTATTCAAAAGGAAATTATTTAAAGTGATTCATCAGAGTTTAATACTTAAAGGAAGTTAGAGCATAAGTAGCCATGAATTATGAGTAATAAGCATTAAAAAATTGAGGAAAAGCATCCAGAGATAGGACCCAAGAACTCAATTCACCATAGTTTAACACTTAAAGGAAGTCAGATCATGTTCCTCCATGAATTCTGAGTAATAAGCATTATGACTATGGAAGTAAAACATATCTAAGAGAAAAGCTAAAGCTCACTGAAGTACACTAAGAATCTCAAATTCAGAAAATCCAAATCGCTTCTTTATATATCAGTCCCTGCACAACATTTACAAAAGTAGTATTTTTCTATCACATTTTCCAACCATAAGGCATTCCACCTCTTGTCCTTTATAGAGTTATCATTACAATCTTGGATTCCCTGATCCAACATGAGGAGAATTCGAATTTCCTATCTTGACACCTATTCATTCCTAAAACAGACTATTAATTACAAGTAGTAGTTATCTAACAGTCTTAGAGTCCTAATACAATTAGGAGTACAACTCCTTATTATGATAGTAACAACTTAAACTAGGAATTAAATTCGATACTTGATAGCTACTCCTCCTTAACTTCAACCTTGGTGATGTCCATAACCCTCCTACTAGCCTTCAATAACTTCTCCTTCATATGTCCTGAAAACTAGGAAAATGTCCCCTGCAGTGTAGCCTTGGTCTTCAATGGTGTTCCTCAAATCTCCTGCTAACCAAACTAGCCCCTTTAATCATATAACATATGTTGAATTAGCCATAGAACCCTGCTCTTACACTTGTGCAAAAATTAAACTCCTTGAAGTTGCATGAAGAAAGTCAAGCTAGATGTGCTACGAAATAAACTATTGTTTTTGTAGTGCAAAACTTTTTTCTTGCATATATCTTTCATTCCTTGAGTTTTTCCTTTACTTGGGCTTTAAATCTTCTCAAATGATCTCCTCACATTTCTCCAGCAACATCCTTCTTCAAAAATAACCCCTTCTTTCCTTTGAAGATTAATAAAAGAAAACAAAACTGTACCTACCGCAGTTTTGTAGCGCGCTACGAAACTGCTGTGCATGTCACCTACAACTTGTGTGAATCAATTTACACAATTTTTTCCCAAAAGCTTTCCTTCGAAGGATTCTTCATAGTTGTTTCATTATGTACATATGCCACATATACCTAACATTAGCTGTCCTTTAAAACTCTTCAAAAAGTAATGTCTTTGTTTCAACCAAAATTGTTGTTAGGATTTCATCACTTACTTTCTTGTTCATTTGTACTGAGGCTAACCTCTAGACTTGCTCAACTGAATTTAAAGGTCTTCAATTTGTATTTTCATCACCCTGATATTAGTTCTTAGTCTGTCATTGATCCATCTGATATACCTTGCTTGCTTGATTGCAAGACAGTCCAGGTGAAGCATTGAGTGTCTCTGTTAACTATTTCAGGTTTTGAAAATTTTCCATCTTCCCATAGGGCCTTCATTCTTTTGAAATTGGCTTTCTCAACTGCATGTTTCCTTTCCCTTTTCTTAATTGTGCCAATCTGAAGATTAACAAGCTTCAATTTCTTCTTGACTTCCTCATAGTTATTTTCTTCTTCTTGAGTACCGACTACTCTGTTTCTGTCATCTTCGTGCATGAGTGATGGTTGCATTACTGGAACTACGAGCTCTTCACAGAATCCTGATATCTCCCTTGTCTCACTTACCTCTGGCTCTACCTCCTATAACCTTTTGGACTGCCTAGTCACATGCCTTCTGGGCTTAAAAACAAATTCTGAAACTTGATCATCAAACTATAGCTTTTTAGAGTATTTCATATTTTTTGACTTGCCCTCACCTAATTCACTGAAGTATGCGGAAGAATTATGGTCTCTGCTCACCCTGGGCTTGTTTACTTCGAACTTAAGAATAACACCAAGCGTCTCTTGCATGACTATGACCAAGATCAACACGGATATGACCAGGATCAACTAACCCTTTCCTTTTTTGAAATTTGAAATGACTACATACAAATGACCCCTAATGAATCTAATGATGGATATGAATGGTTGCATGTGAGAGGTAAGGTTCATGGACTGACACCTGATGATGAAATTTTAACAGATTCTAGTGGATTTGATAGCTAGACATGATTGTCTACGAATCCCCGATTTCGTAGCATATCTAGTGTAATTTCAGGACTTTGCGCTACGAAAACAACTAGATAGTTTCATAGCGCGTTCATATTTTTGAAATGCCCAGACACATGAAACTTTAAACATGATATGGGATCCATAAGGGGCAATACAAGGTTGTTGAATTTTATTTGATGATGGAAATGAGACTCTAACCCTATGACCTAGACTCTAAAAACATAAAAATGACTTGATCATGTCTAACATAAAAACTTTGGAACCATGCGGGTTGTCCAAAATTTCAAAAACTTTTTTACAGTGATAACAAGGTTTACCATTGTATGGCAACCACATGTGAGACCAATCAGTTGCGAAATAACTGTGCAGCTTTCCAGACCAGTCCCTACTGAGAATTCAACCATAAAATTCATGGATATCGGCCACAAAAATATCAAGTATTTATGACACTTTTGGATTAGTAGAAAGCCTAATTGAAACTGATGTTATTTCTCCAAGCACCTCAACTTTTGTCCTATCTAGATAAACTATGTGCACTGTAGATTTTTGAGGTGTAATGTTCAATTTGGTACACACAACCCTTGGCATTAGATTTGAGGAGGCTCCTGAATCAACAAAACAGTTGTGAACATTCCTGTTGAAAATTTCATAAGTGAGCAAAAAATGAGGAACATGAAAAATAGAAGTATCACCAATCATAACTAGATCTGAGGGATCTACCATATTTGAGGATGAGGGAGGTTTTCCCATATTGTAGGCATCTTGAGTGACTACAACAGATGGTAGAGGGGATACTGGAACTGCTTTCAATTCCCTTAATAAAATCTTATGTTGTTGTTTTAGTTTAGTGAGCTCATGCAACGAGATGTTAGCTCTAGTCTTTTTCATGTCTTCCACTATATTGTATTCGACCTTTTCTGAGATTACCAATGTTTTTGAGGAATCTGGGGAATCTGGAGAGATGGGATCGGTTTGGATAGTCTTAGATTTCTTAGATATTGTTTTCTCCTTTGCAGGAGTAGCAAATTTCTGCTTGTCATTTGTGATAGACATGTCAGGAGAATTTTTTCTTCTTGTAGTCACTGGCATTTCTTGTGCCTCTTGTTCAGTTGGGAGAATGAAATCCTACATCCTGTTTAGTTCAATTTCTTCTTCCATTTCGGTTTCCTCTTTGTTTAGCGAATCTTCTTTTGATTCCTGGTCATATTCAACATTTGAAATGGTGTTTGGGGGTTGTGACGTAGAAGAAGGGTTCCTTTTGAATGATCGAAAAGGTTTCTTAGGAGCAGAGGATTCTGCAATTTGTCTTTTTATTTCGACCATTTCATTGGACATTGTTTTTAACACTTTTTGAAGGCCTTCAAGATCGAAAGGGTCTTTTGAAGCCTTCTTCTTAGAGTGATCCTTAAATTTCACTTTTTTTGTCTTCCTTTCATCCGTTTGTAATCTCTTTTTCAAAGTGACGATTCTTCTTTCTACAGACAAGGCTTCTTTCATGTTTTCTACAAGGGTAGTGTTATTGGCTCTATCTACGAAAATTGCAATATTAGAAGGGAGAGATGATATATACCATTCTATTTGTACATCTATAGCAGGTTTAGAGGCAACTGGGTTTTTGTTTAGCAATTTGTTAAATCTAGAGTTGAAATCTTTGATCTTTTCCTCTAGATTAGCTTTCAAATTAGAAAGATAATTGATCAAGGACACTATGGTCCTACCATCACCAAATTTTGCAAGAAACACTTGTTGAAAAGTATCTCAGTCTCTAATTGAACCTGCTAGGAGGGGAAAATACCAAGACCCAACAAATCCTTGGAAAGTATAAGTAAACAGTTTGATTACAACATCTTCATGTGCAACCCCATTGAGATTCATGGCTAACATAAAATTATTTAGATTTTCTTCAGCCGGGAGAACATCGTCAAGACTATACTTAGGTAACCATTTTTCTGGGTATGCTGGGAGTGCATTTGGATTTTCAACTAAAGTAGCACCAAGATTTGTCCAAGGTTGATTGGCCATAACTTGATTCGGGGACTGAGAAAATGAGAAGGTTTGTCCAGAAGTAGGTATAGATGGTGAAGAACTTATTACTAGATTAGTACAGATAATTGTAGTATTAATTGGAGAAGTGGGCGTTTGAGAAGTTGTGGATTGGATAGAAGTGGATGAAGGAGTAAATGGATGGAAAGGTGATGTGATCTCGCTAGTACCTGATTCAGATGTTGATGAAGTGACTTTATTACATCATGGAGGAATGGGCAACTCGAAAGGGTAACCCCAAGTCTCTCACTTTGCAGTCTAGTCAATACACCAATTTTTTATAATAAGGAGGTAACACTCTCTTCAGATACTTTGGATCTCTGTGGTTTCTCTACAGAAATGGATATCTGTTCCAATTTATGTACCAAAGAATGAACTTAGGGAGACTCGAGAGTATAATCTGGAGAAGGTGGTTGCCTTACTACTTTAGGAGATAAGGGATATGTGCCTACAACTTCATACTTCCAACCAGGAGATTCTAAATGAGTTTGAGAAGGTGTAGAAATGGTGGAGGGGTTTTGACTCTTATGAATGCTTTTCAAATGATTTTTAGCTTCATCTGCCATTCACGATTGAATTCCCTCCTTCTAGCACCAAAATGTTGCAGCCTCAAAATTCTGCTGCCGAAACATGGGGGATAACCACCTGGTCTGGACCTTAAGACAACTCCTTTTCTGTTTAAAGTGGTGGCTCCGACCAGGGATAATGGGACCAGTTTCCTAGTGTGGGTTTTAAGATTAGAGTGGGTGGTTTATGAGTGCTTTGCAATAGAATAATGATAATCTAAGTGACCTATTCTACCATGCAATTTCTCTAAATAGCTTATTCTAATATAAACCCGTGTGTTCTTATGTGATATGCGATCTACAAGGATAGCTATTTAGCATGTGATAATAAAGATTGAACACAACTAAACATATATGATAATGTAGATAATTCCTTTGACTAAATAGTTAGTCAAAGGAATTTATAAAATATATTGCATATATGATGAGTTATATATGAAAATTACAACCTCAGCTAAGCATCATACAAAAGTGCAATTAACACTTAATAGAAATAATAAATCTCACATATAATCCATGAAAGTAAAGTTTTTCCACTAACTAAATGTAAACAGAATCAATCATACATGATAATAGTACCATATGTGTGAAGTCCTGCTCATTTGACAAGTGACATAGACCAACTTCTTTCTTCAAATCAAATTGTCTCCCAAGAATACAAAAGTGCATCAACAAAGGAAAGTAGTCTGATATCTAAAAGAAACGATCATGTTCCATCATTTCACCAAAGCATTCACACAATAGTGCATTCTTGCAAATGTTTTTGATAAAGTTCTTGACCCTTCTCTAAATGCATGAGAAGGGTATAAATACTACTCTAACTAAATGTGTAAAAATAGATTATACAAAATTTGAGGAGGTTTCAAACAACCTTCCTCCTAACTAGGTAACTAACTCCAAAAATAAACAGAGGCTAAATAAACAAAACTAAGAGGATGACTTGCTATCTACCAGCTTGTCCTTCAAATCACAAATATCTGTCATCGATTGAATTTGAGGAGGTGACCGAAAATGAGTCCTGAGTTGTCCTGTGAAGATCGCATTAGTGAGCGGTGGAAACATCCTTTGAGTCGTGTGAATGGAACAGTTCAGAGTCATAATCTGGCTATGTGTCTTAACCAGATACGACCAATATGACTCACAGTTGGTCGTGGTCAGTTTTGCAATTGCCTCTCTCTGAATCCCTACCTTTTCTTGCTAGTCTTTATACAGAGCAGTTAAATCATGGATTTCTTTTATATTGCCTTCCTTGATGAGATTGGTGGCGAACAGGATGTGATTCACTCTTTTAGTGATGTTCTTTGATTCTCCAGCTACCCTTGCGATTGTTA
Organism: Pinus tabuliformis; assembly: GCA_031772625.1. Classification (NCBI taxonomy): domain Eukaryota; kingdom Viridiplantae; phylum Streptophyta; class Pinopsida; order Pinales; family Pinaceae; genus Pinus; species Pinus tabuliformis. Next base: position 813,407,358 of record CM062816.1, on the reverse strand, counting down.
GCTCAACCTGTTTGATTCTGGCATCCCAATCTATAAAGAGAATTTCTTTATGAGTTTCTTCAATCTCAGGTAGATTGGCCTTCTTTCCATCTTCTATTTCCTGCCACTTAATGAACTCAGAGATCCTGGGGTTTAAATCATTAAACTCTGTTCTCTGGTTGATTGCCTTGTCTGTCAGCTGGTCACTATTAGTCAAATATGGAGTAATATGTGACATCTTTTGGCATAAATACTCTTACTATCTCACCAGAAGGGAATTTAATTCCAAGGCCACTTTGATGAACTCCTCAGTAGTGGGAACATCCTTGTATCTTTCCATGTATTGATGCATTTCTTGGAGTAGCATGTTTTTGGCTGATATATCGACCTCATGGATTATTTTTAGGACCTTTGCAATTGATTTAGTTACTCTGCCACATGCCTTTTTGCGCTTGCTTTCTCTGCCTCAAGCTCTTGTTTGAGTTGCACAATTCTCTCCTCTTTCTCCCTTAGAAGAGTAGAGACCTCAGTATACTTGTCCATAGTAGCCGATGCGTATGCTCCCATGAACTGTGATAATCTAGTTAAGTTCTCAACCAGACTGAAAGGAATGTCTTTCCAGACAATGTGCATGGGCTCGTTTCCAGGTGGGAATTCTGGTGCATCTACCCTTCTCCATTTCCTCAGCCTTCTAACTATAGCCTTGTGGAGAGGGCTATAGAACACATCAAGTGGAGGTATTTCATTCACTTTGAGAATAATCTCTAATGTGGGCAAAGCAAGGATAATTTTAGTATGTTGGGACGTTATTGCTTGCTCCTCCATAGGTGTAGATTGCTTGTCGGTAGACTTGGGCTCTGTATCTTTTTTAACATGTGGAGGAGTTTTAAATTCCTTTGTTTCTTGGGCATTTGAGGCTTTGGGAGTGCCTTGCAATTTCTAATTAAACTAATCCCACTCCTGCTCCAAACTAATGCCTTTGGTCTCTGAACCGATTTCTGTAGTTGAGGTGCTCATCACTTGCTTCTCAGCTGAGCTCCTGCTAGACTCAACTGTGTTGTTGGCATCTTGGGGCTTCCCTGTGTCTAGTGTATTCTCAGCGTTTACCTGAGAGTCTATTTGAGAGCTAGGGCCTCCACTCTCAACAGTGACACTTTGAGTGGACTTATCCTCAAGTTTTAATAGATGCACTGGGATCACCCAGATCCTCTCATATATGAATTCCTCAAATCTTTGAAAATATTCAAGTTTCATATTTGATTTTTCCCATTCGAACGCTTGTTCGAAGGATATAGCTGACTGTAACAAATCCTCAAAATTATTATCGTCATGATTGTATGGCTTGAGTTTAACTCCAGTAGTGACATTGTATGCCACTTTGTTTGGATCAAATTTCCTCTTAGACAATGTATGAAGCCTGAGGGCTTCCATATGTGTTGATTCCTTGGTGGCATGAACAAAATTGGCTAAAGCAAAAAAACTGCATTGACAAGGAAAATGGGTCATAATGACTTCTTTCTGTCTTTGAGAACTTTAGTCAGGACCTTTGCCACAGTCTGGTAGGCAATCTCTCTTACTAATAACTTATCAAAACATATAAAGGAAAGACGTGTGGATCAGTTGTGCTACCAAAAACCCTAATATAGGTGAATCACTCTTCAATAAAATACTTTCCAATAGTAAGCAGGTCTGCTGCATCTTCTTGGGAATACCTAGGGGCTTTCTTATTGAAAATAATTTGATGTAGGGGCAACAAAACATAATGGAATATATTATAGAAGTGAAGTATGTAATGTGACTCCCATATTTGTTTATGACTAAGATGGATTGGGTAAGGATCTTGTAAGGTCCATTTATAACCCATGGTTGGAAATGTTGTGCAAAAACAGATAACATCCATAGTGTAGGCACTAAAATAGAAGGGAGGGAGGTTATCTGAAAAGGAGGCTTTCTTTTATTGATATTCAGTAATGGTGGTGGCTACGTTGTCAGATAGGATGGAATGCCAATTCATGATATGGGAATTAACACAAGCATCAATCAGAGGAATCCATTCTATTGAAAACTTAGTATTATTGGGTAGCCCATACAATCTACATAACATGGTTGTTGCATAGTTGTAGGGGTTTGCCAAGGAGGCTATAACATACATACCCGATTTTTCATACTTGAATTTGTTGTCCAACACCCTCCAACCTTGAATTAGCTTGAAGGGGTCTGGATTCTTCTTTGCAAAGTTAGCCACAAATGTATCATTGTAGATATCCTAGGGATCAGGTATGTGGTACATATTTGTCAGATCGTCTAATCTGAATGACCCAATGAGATCCATCTTTGAATTCTTGAACTACTTATATTCAATGATAAGGTTTTCAATCACCCACCTGATCATATCTATATAGGGGATGATTTTAGCCTTTGCTCCTATCCTATGAAGGAATGAACAGGAAGCACCTCTACATCGAAGTTCTAAAGGCCTTTTTGAGTCAGTTGTTGCTCTTGTAATAGTGATTTTAGGACACTTGTCCTCTATGCTACTGTAAATTACTTCCTAATCTATTGTGCCTCCGGAAATATCACAAACTGTACCAACAAAGATAGGAGCCATCTCTGTAAATTAAACTTCAACAATGGTTTGTTTGCTCTGTTTCTGCATCACCTTTCTTAGGGACATGTCTTTTGTCACTTTCCTGAGATAGACAAGATATATCTGCGCAGACGATATCTAGTGACTAAGATTGAAAGCTTCTGTGAAATGATTTTGGATCGTGAGAAAGGTTTTAATGAGATACTCAATTATAACTACCCATAACCAAGAAAATGATTATCCTTCCTCGAGTTGCTAAATATTTAATAGCCTGTCAACTCATTTATTTTAGCATTTAAAATGTAATTATTGCACACGTTTTACCAGACTTAATCATGCATTGCAGTCTTAAAAGGGATACAATACAACGTTACGTGATGTTTTAACCAAAATGCGATTGCAAAGATCGTAATATCGCCTTTGACAAGGTGATGTTATCGCAGTGGGAGGCCTAATCGCATATCGCACTTTTGTAAAGGTTTTTTAACATGGTCATGTGGAAAAGCGTGATTTGCCATCTGCGATATGGATTTGATCCTTAGTTAGTTTTGCAAGGTTTTGCTAGGAATTTTCTTAGAGTTAGGGTTTTATTATTCTAAGCCTAAAAATTGAAAAGGGTCCCCATTTACAATTCTAAGCCTAGCTATTGTTTGTTATAAATGGGGGGATTGTTTCATAGTACAACAAGGCCTTAACATCTGGAAACCATATACATATCGTATAACAATAAACAAAAATTGAAACAACATATACATTAGAACATAAAACCAAAAATGATATCAAACATGATCTTTCAGTATCTATTCATCAAATGACTCCACCGAAGCAGGGTCTTTTGCACTTGATCCTGGCAGTTCAAATTGTGGTAGACAAGGAAAGTGATGCTCAATTTGACCAAGGTGAGAATTTTGTTGTTGTATTTGCATTTGAATCAGATGTAGTTCTTTCTGAATATCATGAAGACTAGCATTGATATTTGCAGAATAAACTGGAGAGGACATAATGCCTTTGGAAACAATGCTCTTCATCAACTAAAAGAGATAGACAAACTTCCTGTACAAGGTAAGACAACCGTGGGTATGCCCAATATCAAGAATCAACCCACTCCAATCCTCTGTCGGAAGCTCAATTTCTCCCTTCTGGTTTAATTTTGCCTCCTAAGACGAAATCAATTGCTTCACCTCGGCGGGAGTCCCTTTGTTATAAGCCTGGACCATTTCCGGCAAGATCTGGGGACCAAATTTCCCGCCTAACTTCCTTGGAGGCTTTCCTGAATTCAAGCTCCTAACCTTTCCTTTACCATATTGAAAATTACGACCACGGCCTCCGTGTCGAGAGGCACTAGTACATGGAGAGGATTTTACCATGGTGAGAGAGGGAAGACCGCCCTTTGTCCAGTTCTTCAACCTTGTCCCTTCCCGTGACCCAACCAACAGCATGGTGAATAGAGACAGAAATTGTATATATAGACATGGAGTAGTAACATGACATGAAAGCAACATGCAATTGACAATAAGCTTAAACCTAAAAAGAAGACCATAAAATAAGAGTGACACCTTCATGCACTGCACCACGCCAAGAAATAAGAGCCCAGGCCAATATACAGAGTAAAGCATGTAACTCCCAAGGGTGAAATACCTTCACAAAAAAATGGATATGGTCCCCCTGTTCTCATTTGCTCGGCTAGGATCACCTAGTCCATAAACCCATCTTGGCACATCTCTTGTTTCCCTTTCCTCTTCAGGGTTGGCCATCTTACTTGAACCCTTGATTCATCTACCCTACATGCAATATACAAATTACATATGACCTAGAACATCTAAAACAATCACATACAAGATAATAAAGTGCAATAAAAGATTGAAATGATTGTGATCTGAACGAAATTTCCATTATATCGAGTTAGAGAAGCTTTCCGAACCATTAGTAGGCCTTTTTCCTTCCTTACACAGGGCACATAGAAATGGAAGTCCCCAACACAGGGAAAAGCATAAGGATGAAGACATACCAGGTCGAGAATGCCATTCACTTGCAGAGGCCAGTCGGAGCCAAGGTTCCTCCCTGTGCTCCAGATCCCTCGTACTAGTTCATAATTGTCTGAGACCTCTAAATACCAGACCATCGAATACCACTAAGACCACCATGAAGCCAAATGAAGTGCAAGACAAATTGGTTCGTGAAATCCCCGGCTCGCACAGCCTAGCTTATCAAATCTTTGCCAAACCTTGTTGTGTAATTATGTTGACAGCTACGAGCTTCCCCTCCATTAAGGTGGAAAAACGTGTGAGGGCATGGGTGAGGCCGCTCACCAGCCCCATTCATAAATGTGATTAAGCATATCCACAATCCCTTGACAAATTCTAAGTTGGCTCGCACCTTGATCGGGGTTGTTAATTCTATAAATTATATCAATTTAGAAATTGAATAAAATTAGAGATCTAAAAGCAACTTGCTATATAGATAAATAGCCTATCTAAACACTAATAAAACTTTTAGTGCACATATTGACATACAAAATATTCAAATTAAAAATTAGACTACTATATTGAAAACAAATATTATAAAAATTAATACACTTTAAAAAAGCTCACATCTATAAATAACTAATAAATTTATATATTAAAATTGGCACTAAACATAAATAAAACGTTAATCCATAATAGAAACACATTTATAAATAACTATCCCATTTATATATTTTAATTGACTCATAAACATAGAATACTATATATTTTAATTAACACATAACTTACTCATATAAATTTCACATAGTCAATAATTAAATATAACTTTTTTAATTTAATTTTATAATATTGTAAACTAAATTGAAACGCTGAAAATAAATAAATACTTTCTAAAATAAATAAATCTTAACCAGAAATAAATCTAAACTCTCCCACTAAAACTACTAATGGAAATTCAATTTTATGTAGATCAGCGTCACCATTTCTTCCTTCTCCCATTAAAATAGAGGATAGATTACCCTGCTTTTCAATCAATAATTACACGTATTTCTCCATAATCTCCTTGTCATCCCTGCATTTGGCCGCCACACGTATCCATCACTTGGGACCGTGAGGACCATGGAAATTAAATTATCTGTTTTTTTTTTCCATTAAAAAAGCGTTTAAGTAGAGGAGTTGTTTGGAAACTTATGGAAATTTCAATCATATTTAAAGAAAATTTGGCAAGGTTTTTTGTAAATCTAAATTATAGTTGTTAAACTTCAAAATTTTAGGTGTTTTAGTAGTTTTTGACGATGCTGAATCTATTTCCACCATCAAAAACATGATTCAAACATTGTTTCTACAAAAAAATTTGAAATTTCTTTTGCTCAGATTCCAATCACTTTTAACCTTCCACACAATTCCCTCCACTTATTAAACGACACACCATTCCCACCATTCCCTCCACCTTGCTAAACGACTGCGAAATATAGAAGTCGAATTACCCCGCTTTTCAATCAATTATTACACGTACTTTTCCATAATCTTCCTGCCATCCCTGCATTCGGCTGCCAAATCCTGAAGAGGATATTGAGATAGTCACACGCATCCATCACTTGGGACAGCGTGTCCATATCCATTAGCATCACAAAAATATCATCCACTTCTGCACGGATTCCGTTAAGTTATCACATTATTTTAATATTTGTTTTAATGAAGCGATTAAGTCAGCTCTAATGGGTAATAAAAAGATTTAATTATAAAAAGCAAAAAGCAGGGAAACTAATGATACCATAGATTATAGATTATTTCTAATGTTGTGAATTTTAAAATTTCATTCTTATTGAAACAATATTTTTACAATTCCCATAAATTTATATTATATTATATCTCTTTCTCATTTGATATTTAAGAAAATAATGGTCCTAAAGACCTTCAAGTAAACATGTTAAATGGAGACTTAAGTCGAGTACGAGTGGGCTACCTAAACGCAACAAAATACATATACAAACATAAACACCTAAATGCAACAGAAATAAAATTCCATTTCATTAATATAAAGGAAATAAAATATGCTTAGATACAAAATGAAAATAAACCAATTTAATCGATAATAGCTCATCTCTAAAAATACATGTAGTGGATAAATACCTTGAAACTATATTACAATGAAACTCAAAAGTCAGAAACCTTAGACAACTATTATTTTGTCACAATCTTATAAAAGGTACACAATTTAATAACATTTACTTATGCAAAAACCATTAATATTAATATTATTATAATTTTAATAATGGATCCCTGCACCTTGGTGAAGGTTTCTGTTGGTGCATTGACTTTGGGGTTGCCTGTAACATTAGGCAAACAAGTTCGTGAATTCACTCTGCATGTGCCACTTGCGTTTATGAAATTAAGCTTCCCAATAATTCAACAAAAACTATTCCACTTGCTCTGGTTATGCAATATTCCTATGCTCCAAATTCTCATAGAATTATTCCTATGCTCCAAATTCTCATAGAATTGTTGCCATCTTTTACCTTGATGAAACTTCTTTATAGAATTGTTGCCATCTTTTACCTTGATGAAACTTATTTTAAAAGAAACTTACAGTTTCATGGTTGGGGAGAACAAAGACTACAAACCCTTGCTGCCATATTTTACTATGATGAAACTATTTTTCTAAAGAAACTTACAGTTTAATGGTTGGGGAGAATAAAGACTACAAACCCTTTCTTGGAGGTCACAATTTATTCTACGAAAGCCTTAACAGAAATCTCACGAATTGGACTTAAAGAAGCGACTCTATCAGTTAGGTATGAGTGATAACCTAAAGTTCAATGAGTCAACTAAGTCTCAATTAAGACCAAATTTAACAAGCGATGAGTCAGGATCATCTTGTTCATTGGGAATTTCGGAGTGTAAAACAAGCAGTCATCGAAAGATGGATTGCCCTGTAATGGTAAATTACTATGGCTAATTTTTTTGGGTAGTAAATCGTGGTTAAGGAATTATCTTTTACATAAAATCGGTTGCATTACTAGCCCTGTACGAAAACACTAATTTTTTTATTTTTTTTTTATAAATCATCTTATTTTCCTAAAAATCCATGTTTATTGTCTTGCCTCTAACCACGTATATGCTTAACTATCTCAATATAGTTTAGTTTAACCTAATGATGAGATTTACCTTAATCTTGTATTGGAGTATGTTTTTAAGACAATTTACTGAATTTCTAAACACTATAATGAGGTGAGAACCATTTTAGGGAAATTCTCATATACCATTTCCATTGATGTTTTTGGTTTATATTTGTACTTTTTCCTTATCTTCAATTTATAGACTTGTCGAACAACAATTTTAAAGACAAATATTTTGTGGGAGATGATCCAAATATTACTTTTAAAATCCATTTTATTCAATGGGAACAAGCTAGTAGCAATCTTTAGATTAGTTTTTTCGCAATTTCCAATGGTCTATCATTGGCACAAGAATTTCATCGATTAAAGTTCCCTTTTTTTTGGGTAAGGAGAATTCAACTCTATTTTTATAATATTTTCAACAATAATATGGAGTGTCTTATTTGATGGGGAACTTCATTTAAGGATTGAATTGATCCTAGTTCTGTTATAGGAGAATGCGAGGCCCTATACAAGAACAACTATATTACTTTCACTATCACAGATCTTGGGGATGTTGCACCATTTGATACTTTGCAGCAGTGCCATAGAATTTCTTTAGCTCTATCTCCAAGTCATCATGGAAATAAAACAACACTACACTGCCTATAACAATAAAGGAATAGGATAAAAACATGATTTTGAAAGAGGTAGGCTTTGAAGTATTCCATGTTGTATTATTCCTTTCTTCTTGTGATGTATTTGTTCTATACCCTTTGTAAATAGGAGTTGGTACAACGATTTACAATTCCGTACTCTAAATGGAAAAGGAGTTGGCCTTATATGTGATTGTAACTGTAAATTGTAATATGTGATGGTTTTGACTCTGGAGTGCAAGATGTCATGTTATGCAGATGGCCACTTTACTGGTAAATTGCAAGACAAAATTCATTTTTCAAGTGGCATGCACCACTGCACTACTTGGGAATCCAATTAAATAAGCCTTTCACTAATCTTACTGAGAACATTATGATTTGTTATTCCATATCCTCTAATCCATTCCATTCTTGTTAATCTTGTTTTTGTTAAGAGATGTTGTTTTCTATTATCTTCTTATTTGCTTTCCCTTATTTTTCCTACTTTTTAGGTGACTTGTATGTCATTGGACTGTGGAAAATATCATTATTTTCAAAGGATTTGATGGTCTAATCTTTGCCTTTCAATTGGGGAACTCATCATATTTATAAGAAAATTTCTTGAGACAATAATAATAATTAGTTATGTTGACTCGTCTGCATGAATATTATCTAAAACAAAATAAAAAACATCTAGCTAATCCTATAAGCTTCATGTGGTTTTGGCTAAATTGTTATTGTCATCATTTCTTTGTTTCCTTACATCACAACTTTCGATAAACTAAATTCTTTTAAAGATGGTTTTGGATAAGGGTATTTCTTAGTGTGTCTGCTAATAATTTTTGTGGTTGTAATGTGCTTGAGTATTGATGGGAAATATTTTAAGATTGATGGATTAAGAAAAGAAAATTGACGACGTTTGGAAATTCTTACAAAAATTGAAAAACTTCATGATCATGACAATTTTTTGGTCCATAGGATTCACAAAGTGCTCAATTAACCTTGCTTGAAGTTGAGTTTGAAAATTTCCTAGATGTCAAGCTTTTACAATGTCCATTGTCATCATATAAAGCGATATAATACATATGTCATAAAATCTATAGATAGAGGAAAGATTGTACTAGTAATATGAAAATTTGATTTGCAAATAGTGGGGTGCTTGCAACAATTCAAAATTAGAACCATTGATCTTATGGGAGAAACTTTAGCAACTAAAATAAAATACATAAAGTGGTTGTTCACTTTCAGAGTGTCTCCATTTTACTAAATCTTTTCCATTTTCATCTTCATAATTTTTTTTTTTTTTTCAACCAAGATTGGGTGGGAGTACATCTAGAGACTTTTCATGCATGTCCTCAATCATGTTTGCATGTGAATACAAAAAATTCTCCGGAGAAGGAGGCTCTCAACTCTCGAAGACAAGATCAATAGTTTTGGGAAGTCAATGTGGTGAAGGCTTCTCCAAAGAACAAACAAATTTATCTTGGACATAATATTTATTGAGATTGTGTTGATGGCCTACCAAAAATGGCTCTCATTGGGTGTTGGGAGTTTGCGCGCATGGATGACACTAAGATGAAGGAGTGGGAGCATAAACATTGGAAGCTAATCCTAAAATATCAACCAAATGTTAGCATCCTCATGAACAGGTGGTTTGGTATTCGTTTTTTGCATTAGGAGGATACAAGTCTCATCTTGAGGTCTCCATGTGTGAATGGAAGGATTTTTTTTACATATTCATCTTTGGTATGTGGGTTAAAACCCACTCGCAGAGGTCCCTCATTGGCGTATGGTTTGGGATTTTTTTTTGGGTTTATCACACAAACTATGGACAAAACAAGTTATCTTGGTGATTGGAAATTTGATTGGTAAATTCATTTATATGTATGAGTGTAGTTTAAGTTCCATGGATAAGAGGGTAGAATGGTTGTTGGTGGATACACATTTTGCAGGTCATCTATTGGCATAAATTGATCTATTGTAGGGGTCTACATCCTTTATACAACATAGGTTTTTGGGGGATTCCAATTACATGTTTGGCCTTTCATCAAATGGGTCATGTGATGGCTAAATTCTCAGAGCAATTTCAAGATGTGGATTTTTATGGAGGATTTCATATCAATGAGGACAATGATGTTGTGAAGGATAGATATCAACCAAAATCGAAGAGTATATCTTTTGGCGTAGGGGAGATATCTTCACTTCTAGGTAATAATGTTATTTCAGTGAAATCATCCCCACATTTTGATACTGGTAATATTTTCTCTAAGGTAGATAAGAATGCTATTCTATCTTGTGACGCTGATTCTTTTGGTGGCATATATCACTCAAATTTCACCAAATCAATGCTGTGTTTCATCTCTTTGTGTTGAATGTCTATTTTACATTCTATTTCGTTGTCTCTCCTACAAATCTGTCGAATCATGCTCCCATCATTACCCAATTGAATGGTGATTGAGTATGGAAGGGGATCCCTTTCAAGTTTAATCATTCTTTGCTTTTCGAGCCAGATTTTTGTTAATGGATTCAAAATTTGTGGTCTGTGGAATCAAATCCTAAAGGGCTCTCATGGATGGAGGTAGTAGTTTTGAAATTTTGTAATCTCAAAAAGGTGGTGTGCAAGTGGGATCTAAATAAAAAACTATTATAGAGATGGGATTTAATGGATATGGATGAGGCTATGGTTTGCTTATGTGTTCCAAATGCCACATGCTATACATCTTCATCTCATAAAAAATTTATTAAGGATCTGGAATAGAGAAAAAGACACATCCTAAGATTGCAGAAAGAGGCATGGTGACTTTAAAGTTGCACTATATGGTTAAAGAGCGGGGACAAAAATTTCATGTTTGTTCAACAATGTGGATCCCACCACAAAATCATAAATACAATTTGGGAAGTTGAATCCATTTTGGGGGAAAAGTTCACATGCCTTGGGGAAATTCACAAAGAGGAAATAAGTTATTTTAGAGGTCTTTTTTAGGAGCGGGTGGATGTGGACATTGATAACCAATTGGAATATATTCATTTGTATCCATTGACATTCTCAGAAGCATATCTTATGGAAATGGACAAGTTGATTTCGATGGAGGAGGTTATATCTTTCCTTATATCATTCGCTAGGGACAAATTCCATGGCCCAAATTGGTGGAAAATTCATATTTTCACTCACTTCATGGATATCATGGGTGGTTATTTGTTGCAGTTGGTTGAGGAATCCATGTGTGAGCAAGAGGTTTTGGGAGCGGTGAATGCAACTTTCATAGCCCTCATCCAAAAACCTTCTTTCCCCTCCACGTTTAGGTATTTTTGCCCATCTCCTTACGCAATATTACATATAAAATGATTTCTATTTTTTTTGCAAATCAGATGAAGGAAAAACTATCTGACTACATACATATGGAGCAGTTTGGTTTCTTGTGGAATTGACAGATTCATGATTTTGTGACAATAAATTAGGAATATATTGACTACATAAAGACAAAAATAAGGCTATTGTTTTAAAGTTGCACCTACATAAGGCCTACGCCTTTGTAGACTAGAGTTTCCCAAGAATGATTTTATTCAAAATCTGGCTAAATTTCCATTGTTGATTGGATTATGGCATGTGTATCCTCAGTTAATTATGTAGTTCTGATTAATGGTGTACCACCAAATTTTTTTAGGGAATATAAGGGGCTTCAACATGGATTTTCATTATCTCCTTTATTGTTTTTGCTTATTATTGACAGGTTAAGAAAAAATATATAGGAGGCAAAAATTGATGGATGTTTTGGTGGTTTTCAAATCACGGAGAATGTTTATATAACTCACCTTATGTTGGTTGATAATTTTCTGATTTTTGGATAGGTCTCCAAGAGCCAATAGAAACATCTATTTCTCATTACTACATAATTTGGTGATGCCTTGAGCTTATTCATGAATAGACGAAAATCTTTACTTGTTCATGATACCAAAAAAAAGGGCATTCTATCTGAGATTGCAAACATCTTTGTTGTTGGATCCAATGGTCTTGAAGACAAATTCTCCTACCTTGGTTCCAAAATGAAACGAAACAATTGTCGCCTCATGGACTCGCAATGGCTTATAAGAAAATTTGACTATAGATTGTCACATTGGGCTCACATATGGTTACCTTTGGGTGGTAGAATGATTCTTGTGCAGTTGGTGTTACAAAACATTTATGTTTATTGGATGCATTTATACAAGTTTCCTAGCCAAATCATTCAGAAAATTAATGCCATTATTGTGAATTTCCATTGGGTTGGGGCGAAGGCTGGTAAAAAGTTTCATCTTTGCACATTTTGGAGAATTTACAAATCAACAAGGCTTTGGGGGATGGGCATAAAACATATCAATATTTTTGGATGGGCTGTCCTGTCAAATATTTTTTGGTGAGCCATATCTGGAAGTGGTATTTGGCAGATGATTCTAAAGGAAAAATATATGAAAAAAATGACTTTTTTGGAATGGTTCAGGGTTGGCCAGGTTTCCAAAAGAAATGGGCCATACATTTTGCATGGTTTCATGAAGAAAAAATTGCGGCTCTTTGGATTAATCCCATTAAAGGGATGCGAGAATATCACACTCTGTCTATCTCGCTCAACAATATATTACAAGACAAGGGCATATTTTTCTTATATCAAGTGCAAGAATATTTTATTCGATCCAACTTTACCCCATATAGAAAGGTGCCATGGAGCTGGGTTTTTTTGGTGAAAATGATGTTATATAGGAGCAATACACTTCAAACTTATGGATCATTGGGATAACTCTTAGAGATGTCGATGATAATTTTAGTTGGAATGGTGTTATCATACTGGGACAATTAGTGGTTTCAGAGATATAATGATCAAAATTGGATCATTTATTGTTTTTCATCCATCTTGATGCATTTGGAGTGGAAAAAGTGGAGGAATCATATCACGGGACCGTTTTTACATGCGGGACCCAATTGATGAAATGACATTTGAAACCTTTCGATAAAATTTTGAGGCATTAAATAACAATTTTTTAGGGTAAAACTTTTCCACTTTAGCGCAACGCATTTTAATGTTATTATACACATAGAGACCTTTCCAACGACGTTAGAAGTGCATCAATCAGAGTCTGTATGCAAAGATTATGCCACCAAGAAGTTGACCTTCCTACTTTCACACCTATAGTTTGGTAGGATGCCACATAAGCCCCCATTATTAATGGAAAAGGGGCTAGCCAAGTGTTTGTGATGTAAAAAACTCTAGAAGAGTCTATTTTGTAACTCTGGTTAAGAGTTGATGTAATCAAAATTAACCACTAGTAAGTTATCGGGCTGTGTTATAATTTGGCCGCCAAGAGGAAAATGTTCACCATAGCCATGTGGATCTGAGTCTTACAATGTCTAAATATAAAATCGAGAAGGTGTTTTATGTCTATGAAGGAGTGTTTCAAATGGTGGATGCTTCATTGTAGAGAGCATACGAGTCCTCCCCTTTTTATTATATGGGGTATGTGGTGGGGTTGAAATTACTTAATAAAGATCTATATCAGCTACAAAATCTGTGCTTTCTATAAAGAATATAGACAAAAGATCACTAGTCAAAAGCCACAAAGAACCTTGGCTAGGGTACAAAATGCTCAATTCCTAGTGACTTATTTTGATGGGGCCACCCAACAAGGATTTTGCGGATGTGGTATTAATATAGAGGTTTCACAAGTTTTACGTTATCATTTCTTTTGGGGATGTGGAAAAGGGACAAACACAAGAGCTAAAGTGGTTGCGCTGTGGGACTTCTTATACTATGCAAAGAGACTTAATATAGAATCAATACATATTTTTAGTGATTCACAGGTCATCATTGAATGGAACAATGATAAGTCATCCCTTGCTCCTATGTTTATGTTCAACTGGATGTGCAAGATTTGTGACTTGAAGGGATCATTTCCTAAAATATCGCTTGCACATGTGTTCCCAGAAAATGACTCTTCAACTAAAGCCCTTTCTAAAAAGGGGCTCACAACATTGCGTGGAAGAATTCACTTCAATGTTCTCATCCATGGTATGCTAATGAACACTGGGTCGTTTCCTTTTGCGTGATACTTCATGATTTTACTAGTTTGTTAAGCTAATGGTCGCACAAGTTTAAGCACCTTTACTGGTTTCTTAAGGTGACACTCACTCAGGTTTAAGCACACTTTATGTGCATCATTATAGATCTATTGTATATGGCTTCTATATGGATAGATGCTTTCTCCATTTTTAATTGTTGTTCCAAGCCAATCGAGCATCACTGCATTGGTGGTAAGCTATGTAGAAACAATCTTAGATACATGGAAATTAGTTGCAAAAGATGATAGGTAGAAATTGGTGCATTATTTGGACAGCGTATGATCCTCATCTTTTTGCCTCTTTTCGCCTCCGTCTTCTGCTAAACTCCTCTTAAGTGAGTATTGTTTAGAAAAAATTGCTTGCATTTACTGCCTTGGCCAATGTACATGGCTATGAAGGTATCACAGAATCCAAATCAGTTTAATTTTAAACTAAATTGCACCCGTTGTTGGTTGAATATAATTTTTTCAGAATCCGAATCCTTTTAATTTTAAACTAAAAGGCTGAAGTTGTGGCCTGAATATAATTTTTTCAAACATATTTACATTAGTTTATTTATTTTTTATTATTTTCAAATTTCTGGCTTTAAAATGGATAAAAAGTTTGGATTAATTTAATTTCAAATTTATTTTTGGGAGCTTATTTGTTAATTTTGTTTCTATTTTTAGAAGTTTATTTTGGGTGAAGTTTCTTTGCATTAATTTAGTTCAAATTTATTTCTGGAACCTTGTTATGGGTTAATTTGATTTGTATCTCAAGGTCTCACTTACCACAAAAAGAAGGGGCACGATGAGATCAAAGCTGAAGCTTGATATGCCTGGAAATATTATTGAGCCTCGTGGAGAAGCCAAGATGAGAGAGTGTATAAGGTGCTTTCACAAAAAAATTTCTAAAAGCTTACTATATAGAAAAATAGTGTATCTAAGAATTATAAGTTTCTAGTACACATATTCAAATATATATTGTTAAAATTAAAAGTTACGCCATTGTCTCATATTCTATCCAACTAGCCAATTTCTAGTGCACATATTCATATAAAGATTGTTCAAATTAAAAGTTACACCACTCACTTATATTCTATCTAATTTCCATTTACCCCATCTAACTTCCATATACCAAATCATGGAATGAATTTGAAAATAAATGTTATAACAATCTATACATAAAAACAAATTCATTTATAAATAATTATCCCATATACAAAATGTTTAAATTAAAAGTAACACCATTGTTTCATATCCTATCTAACTTCCATCTACCGGACCATGGTATAAATTTCAAAAAGAATGTCATAAAATGTTTAAATTAAAAGTAACACCATTGTTTCATATCCTATCTAACTTCCATCTACCGGACCATATAATAAATTTCAAAAAGAATGTCATAAAAATGGATGCACATGAAAAATAATAAAAAGTACATTTATAAATAACTAAGGCATCTATACAATGGATAGAAATGAAATGAAAATGGAAATTACATTTATAAATAACGAGGGCATCTATATATTTAATTGCCTCATATACATGAATATGCATCAATTTATGATAAGAATTAATATACTTAGCTCATGATACCTATCACACTATCAAAAATTTGAAAAATCATAAAAATTAAATAATATTTAAATATAATTTATTTTAATTTAATTTAATAACATTTTTTATTATATTGTAAGGCAAAAATACATAATTATGTTTTATAAAAAATATCAATGTATAATTTCTTTTGAAATAAATATAAACTCTGGGTATAGACGTTTTGAAATAAATCTCAATGCATAATTATTTTTGAAAAAAATAAAAACTTTTAACATAACTATTTTTGAAATAAATCTAAACTCTCTATTTAGAGTCTCAGTCATAATTAATATTTCCGCCAAGTGGCTCATTCTACGATCCAATATAACCCCAATGCATAAGTATGTCACATCCTCAAAAAATGATAAAATAATTTTTATTAATGTCCACCAAAACATTAGCTTGAATCTTTAATTATATATAGCTTGAACCTTTAGATTATATATAACTTTTCGATCGTATCGACTAAGATTAATTATTAAAATAAAAATATGTCTTATTATATATAATATGAATGGATAGTAAATTACTTCATGCGTTTAATAATTCATTTTATCATATACGTGAATTTGAAATTTGAATTGATGATAAATTTACCTTTAACAAAAAAAATTACCACATTAAAATTCCAAATTAGCTAAAATATTAAACATCTTTACTCAAATTTACAAAAACCAATATCATCTCTTAAATCAAAGGAAAAGGTTAATTCAACACAAAGATTGGAAATCTTGCTCGAAAATATTTTAATATTTTTTTAACAAAATATTTGTAAAATGAATCTTTAAAGGGAAAACCATATCCTATGGATATATTAAAGTCTTTAAAGTCATAAATATTTGCACATCAAAATTCTAACATTTCAAAGTATTAATTTGATGTAGTTTTATTATAAATTTTGTTATCATGCCATAAAAAACATTATTAAATCTAATACTAATATTGTTAAATTTAATAATATTAGATTTAGTGGCTAAAAGAAAATTAAGTTATTATAAGAGGGTCATCAACCCCACCCTAGAAGATCAAAAGTATCTCTTTGTTTTAGCTAGCTCAAAGAAGAAAATTAATATAGCGAAGATTAGAACGAACTCTCATGAGCTCCATAGTGAAATAGGTTGTTGGGCAGTTCCTAAAACACCATGGATGGAAAAAATCTGCCATCTTTGTGATAATAGGAACATTGAGGATGAAAACCACTTCCTCTTAGAGTGCCTCGCGTACAACCACATTACATCTCAGTTTCATAATCTTTGTCGCAATACTGACCTTCCTAGCCTTTTACGATGTCAAAATTATAGTGAGCTTTGGAGGCTTCTCTCCAAGCTTTTTGAGCATAGAAATAAAATCTTAAATCAAACTAAATAATTTGTTTCTTTAGGTCTGATAGGTTTGGTCTCAGTAGACGTTAACCACCACCACCATCATCATCATCAATATTAAATTTGATATGATATTGAATTTGTTATATTATAATATATCATGATATATATTAACTCTAGATATATATATGGAGGGAAGAACAAAGACATAAAGTGATAGAGGTGAGAGAGAGGGCGTGACAAGGGAGAGATGGAGATAAAATGAAGGAAATGGGAGAGGAGGAATGAAGAGAGAGAGAGAGAGAGAGAGAGGGAGGGAGATGAGGGTAAGAGAGAGAGGGATAGAGGAGGAATGAGAGAGAGAGAGAGAGAGAGAGAGAGAGAGAGAGAGAGGGAGGGAGATGAGGGTAAGAGAGAGAGGGATAGAGGAGGCAGGAAGGGAGATAGGCACAAGGTTGGATAGAAGAGAGAGAGTGAGATAGAGATGGGGGAGATAAGGGGAGAGAGGTAAGGACAGAGAGGAAGGGACAAATAGATGGCGTTGGAGGGGGAGAGAGGGAGTGAATAAGAAAGATAGATAAAAGTGGAGAGAGACAGAGAGGGAGTGATAAGGGAGAGATGAAGAGAGTGTGTGCATATTTTGGGGTGAGATAGAGAGACAAAGAAGGAGAGATGGAAGGAAAGGGGTAGAGAAGGAGAGAGAAGGAGAGAGGGAGGGAGATAGTGACAAAGTTGGAGGGTGAAGAGAGGGGGGAGAGAGACAGATGGATGTGAGAGAGAAAGGGAGAGAGAGGAAGGAGGAGAGAGAGAATGTGAGAGGGAGGAGAGAGGTAGGAGGAGAGAGATGGAGGGAGATAAGAATAAATACATAGAGAGAGAAAGGCGGAGAGAGGAGAGAGGGAGTGATAAGGGAGATAGAGAGAGAGGGAAAGAGGAGAGCAAAAGGGAAGAAAGATAGAAGGGAGGGAGTGAGAGTGAAGGGGAAGAGAGAGGGAGAGGAAGAGGGTGGGAGATATATATAGATATGGAGAATGTGTGTATATGTTTTAGGGGTGATTTAAAGAGACAAAGGAGAGGCAAAAGGATATAGAGATAGAGATGTGAGGTGAAGAGAGAGATAGAGAGGGCGGGGAGAGATAAATAGATATGGAGAGAGAGAGTGTGTGTGTGTTTGGGGGGTGGTGATATAGAGAGACAAAGAAGGAGAGATGGAGGGATATATAGATATAGATGGAGGGGGAGACAGGGAAGAATATTTCTTGTACTATATGCATTGATTTCAGTGTAGATGATGATTTCTAATCCTATTTGATTTCTTGCACTAGATGCATTTCTTTCAGTGCAGTTGTTGATTTCTAATTATATTTGATTGCTTGCACTAGATGCATTGATTTCAGTTCAGATGTTGATTTCTAATCCTATTTGATTGCTTGCTCTAGCTGCATTGGTTTCAGCCTAGATGGTGATTTCTAATCTTATTTGATTTATTTCACTGGATGCATTGATTTTAGTGTAGATGACAATTTCCAATTATATTTTATTGCTTGCACTAGATGCATTGATTTCGGTGTAGATGTTGGTTTATAATATTATTTGATTGCTTGCATTATATGCATTGATTTCAGTGTAGATGTTGTTTTTTAATCCTATTCGATTGCTTGCATTAGATGGATTAGATGTTGTTAATCTTGAGATTGTAAATTATTAAAAATATTTTTCAAGATTAGATGGATGGGGGAGAGGGGGAAGAAAATTTTTTGCACTAAATTCATTGATTTCAGTGTAGATGATGATTTCTAATCCTATTTGATTGCTTGCACTAGATTGTTTAAGAAATCTTGCATTGATTTCGGAAGGGCCACTATTAAGAAATAATAGTTGTCAAAAGTTGCGATATCTAGAATTAAAATGAAAAAAGATGTGACATTGTTTCCCTCAATTAAACTAGCCTAGATCCATCTAACATCAAATCTATCATGTGCCTAGAGGGATCAAATCCCTTGAGGTGCAAACCTTTCCTCAAGTTCTACACACCAAAAAGAAGATATACACCTCGAGGAATTTGATCCCTCTCGACGCATGATAGATCCGATGTTAAATGGATATAACCCGGTAATAATGAAATTCAACCTATAAATACTTTTTGAAATAACTCTAAACACTTAATACTTTTTAAGATAAATATTTTGTGAATGATTACCCTTACAAATGGTCAATGTCACCATTTCTTCTTAAAAAAAGGGGGATAGATTCCTCCTTTGGTTTTCAATGAATAATTCCATGTACTTCTTCTTAACCGTCTCACCATACCATTCGCCTACCAAAGCCAAAAGTTCGATGATATCGATATACTCACATGCACTGGCTAATTGGCCCAAAGTGTCAATATCCATTTTCCTCAAAAATGTTGGAGAATCTAATCCCAACCACTTGTTAGGTGTCAAAACCGTCTCTCCAAGTGTCTTAGTTTAGTCTCAATTAACTCCAGTTTAAGTCAATTTTAACTCGAGTCATTTATTATTGATGTTTCCAATGTAATCTTATTTAAGTGATTTGTAATACATAGAAGAGCAAGTACTCTGATACATATTTTGTTCTCTTCAATTTTTCTCATGGTATCAGAGCTCAGCCTGTGTAAGACTCCTTGAGAGCAACAGAGAGAGACAGGTTTGCATAAGACTCCGAGAGAGAGCAACAATGTGAGTGAAGAGAAAGCATAGCCTGTTTGAGAGAACAACAAAAGTGAGTGAAGAGAAAGCGTAAGCCTCTTTGAGAGAGCGACAAAAGTTTGAAGGAGTCTGCCAAGAAGTAGCAGAGAGAAAGCAAGTTCTGAAAAAGAAGGCTAAGATTTTTTTAAAATCAAAATGCGTTCACAATAACACATTAGAGATGTTAATCCAGTGCGTATTAGTGTAGTTTAGAAATTCAGCAAACACGTTAGCGTTACTAACACTCAACACAACAGTCAGAAAACGCGTTAGTGTCATTTTACTTGCATCGTTTCCACTCTAACGCGATCTTTGTTCATTACATAGAGTGTTAGCCATAATATTCACTCGCTGCACTATCTCACACGGAAAGGAAATAGGTATAGCAATCGAAGTTCAAATAAATTCAAGTGAGCCTCGAATCTTTTAATAAAGTCAACACATATTAGTTCAAAGTATTCATCTCTTATCTCATCGTCTTTTTTGAAGGCTCATGTTTAATGAGCCTGAAATTTTGAAGTTTTTTAAAAGAGGTTTTAGTAAAAAGGATTTCGTATATTCTGTTAAAAAGTGGAAAGTTTTTTTATTCGAGGGTTTTATTGTTATGTAAAAATTATAAAAGGGGTGTTGTGAATCAAAGGATGTAAAAAGGAATTATGGTTTATATTTGAAAAGTTTTTTTTTATTTAGAGTAAGGGTTTTATTTGATTTATATATATATATATGAATTTTTTTTAAAGAAGGTTTAGTGAAGAGGCATAGTTGCTATATTTCAAGTTTGATTTCTTTGTCGAGTTGCATTTTTGTTAGTGATCAAATGGGAAAAGCCAAGACGTTAAGAAAGTCAAAACGACAACATGAGATGTTTGAGATCTTTTTAGATCTGGAAGTGAAGAGGCACCTTTGCATTGAAATGCATAAAAGAATCTGTCAATGACAACATTCTTCCCTTGATTTCGGAAGCCAAGACAGCCAAGGAGGCCTGGGATACCCTTGAGAGGTGTTTTGGTCCAAGGGGGAGTATTGAAGTTGAAGATGAAGGTGGATCTACAACAATAGATCTACATCCATATGAATGGATTGTTGAAATCCAATGTGCTTAGTCACATGTGGATGATGTCTATGAAGAAGTCGCAGAAGCAAGAGAGAAGGAGCACGTAGATGCTCATGAACCCCACTGTGCAGAGCCACAAGTGGACAAAAATTTAGAGATTCCAACAACAAAGCTTGCTGATGAAAGTTTGAAGAATCCAACAACAGATCTTGATGATGAAATTTTGGTGAATTGGGCAACAAAACTTGTCGATGACAATGAAACTGTGATTGGAGCAGTTGATACTATGGTGAATCAAGCAATTAATATTGCTGAAGTAAAATTTGTTGAAGAGAATTTGGCTAATGATGAATGGTTGCAGGTGATGCAATAGAAACATCATATTGACATGATGTTATTTGGTGGGACAGTTGAAGACAACCTGTTTGCAGTAGCACAGGTTAGTACAAAAATAGAGGAAGAGGCAAAGAAAGAAGCCTGAAAGAGAAAACAGAGACAGATGCAGAAGCAATGGTTGAGAAAGAAACGGAACAGGAAAAATCTCTCATTGCAGAGCAGAATGAACATAACCAATGTGGTTCTCCAAATATTTGTAATCCTAATGTTGATTTCCAGTGTGTGTGCAGGTACACAGGATGACTATGAAGAAGAGTTAAATTTTCTTGAAGCGTGGCTTGCAATACCATGTCTGGATGAAGTTTGCATAGACATCGCAGAAATGATCCTTAAAGAGCTTGGATGATGAAAAAATTAATGAAATTTTCATGTATTGGAGTCCTGAAGAAATATTATTTTTTATAATCTTATGTTGCAACAGATTGATGATGAAAAGAACACTATATAACATAATATGTGAGTAGCCCACATACAACTCGATTTTTGAAGTTTAGGATATGCTTAGACAACCTGGAAAAATGGAAAACCTGCACCAACAAGTGAAGAAACTGAGGTTTGAAGGGTGCAACAAAAAAAAAGAAGCTAAAACAATTTAGAGGCTATAAGATCTAGAAAAAAAGAAAAAGAAAAATTCCTCCACCTCCTTTATTTGTCCATCCTATCTTCACAATCTCACAATCTTATTACCATTTAGCAGCGTTGCTGCTATCCTTGGCATTACTGCTACTAACTTTGGTATTATCCATAGCTACCTCGACGATGGTGAGTACGTATGATACGATAAATACATTGTTTTTCGGAGATTACATTGAGATCACTAAATCCGAGCAGTGCGATTGATGGTAGTTTAACCCTACCAGAAAAATGAAACATATCTAAAACGTATTGCATTGATTTATTTATGATCGTGAAATGTACTTATTATGCATGATATAATGTTTTCTAATTTGGTCCATTTTTTATTTTATTTTTAAAGTCTAATTTTGAAATTAAAGTTTTGAAAATATTAAATTGAATATTTTAAAATTTTAAAATAATTTTTATTTTTGAGAAATGTAATTTGTGTGGATTATTATTTGATATCCGGGTAATGTTATAATAATTTAGGTTTTGTTATACTACTTTTAAATATAATTATTATTAAAGTTTTAAATATGTTTATAATTTAATATAATGAAGATGTGTAATTTCGTAAATATTTGACATATAGACTATTTTATTTTTCACGGGGATGTAAATTTTGATCTTTTACTTCAACCTCGTGAGAGAGTAAGTTTCTCTAAAGGGTGATATGCTTTATTTTGCTTGGTGGTTGTTGGTTAGTAGCAAATACCCTGTTGGTTTATTGAGATGGTGTTTGTTCTTGTGTATGTCTTCAATCTTGAACAATGGGGGTCACTAGAAGAGGTGTTCTTGTGGGTCTCCTTACTCAACCTCAACACACAAAGTCATTGGTGTGGTTTCTTATAGTTAAAGGGCTCAATAGAATTTCGAGATTCAGTGTTCATGGTTGAAGATTTGGGTGTTTCCTGATCTAATTTATTGGTTCAACTTTTATTATTGTCCACGCTGTGGAGTTGAAAATGGTTGTAGCGTCTTGGGCTTGGGCTTGGGCTTATAGTCAGCCCTAACAACCTCTGCCCCCAAACCCTCGACAACAACACATTCATTATTGGGGCATACTACTCCAGATAAACAATGGCCAAGATAGAGTTTATACCCACAACCCCAGAAACCCTACAGATTGGAAAAGAGAGGACCAAATTAATGTAAAACCCAAAGAACCTCAAAATGCTATAGAGGTATGTGACAACATCCAAGTGAAAATAATTGATGAGAGATGGTAGATAAAAGACAATTGGTAGGGTTCAACAACATTCCATTCACAATTCACTCCCATTGAACTTGGAACATTGTAGGTCTACAACCACAAAATAAAAGTAAAATAGAAGAAGGGATTGGTAAAACCAAAGGAATTGGATATATAGATAATTACCCGATGTTTATCAACCCACTAGACCTGAATCCATGTAGATGCGAGAGCGAGTTGATTTTTGTCGCCTTTCGCTCCTAAAGTGACTATATTTATGGTTACCATTATCATTCCAAGTGTTGCATCGATTGCATGCCTAAGGCTCTTCACCTTACCATTGTGTAGCGACAAATGTGTCAGCGAAGGAACTTCAATCCTTAAAGCCGTGCTTCCTAAAAATCTAGTACATATCGATATATTGCCTTGGAAAAACGTTTCCGCCCAAATAAGAGAGGAATCCCATAAACTGTACTACAACATTGTATCTTCTCCACTGAATGTAAGTATACCACTATCAATTTCCCAAAGGAATTGTCCCAACTACATGGGAACTGAAGCCCAAACATAACAAAAAACCTAGAGAATAAGGTGTCTTATCCCATATTGTTTGAGCATAGAGTTTCTTTTCATAAGGATAAAGAGTGGTAAATGTTTTTTTCATGTGTGTTGCATGGGGTGGGTTGTCCATGCCACCCTCCTCTTAAGTGTGATGAGAGGCAGCAGGATGGCGAGCTCCCTTCCACCTCTGCACTATCTTTTTTTGTCTCACTGCTTCCTAGACAAGCCTTAAGCAATACTTAACCAATTTTCTGCTTTCCCAAGTCCCTATATCCTTGTGTCGTTTCCTTGGGAATTAGACCCTATTAATTAGGGAAATTCCTCATCTGTAATTGTGCAATACATCATAGGCCTTCCTTTGACTGCATGCACCACTTATACGATTTGGATGATTATATAATTCATAGTACATTTCCATTGAGCTCCAATATGAACTCGGTAACTCGTAAATCACACATGCATGAGTTATTTATGGTTGAATTATCAATTAAGTGGTTTAACACAAAAGTTGCACCCCACTGCTAGACCTCCTACTAGTTCTTCCAATAGTTGGAATTACTTTAGCTCACTTTAGCTCACTTTAACTCAATTAAACTGAATTAATTAATTACAACTCAAAATAAACTCAATCAAGGCTCCTAAAAAGTACGAGTCACCCTACATGACTTAAGTTATACCGTCAAATTGAATTAATTGAGTCAACTAAGTGAAATTAACTTAGTTAAATTTACAAGTTGTCTTATAATGTGTAATTACAATTTTTCTCCTAATTTAATTCAAGGGAAAATTAAATAAGGATTTTCTTGTTCCATTTTCAACTTTCCCTCTCAGCAAGAAAGGGATTATCAGATACCCCAATCCTGCCTCTATGAAACTCAAATTTCCCTCTTGACAATACCTTAGTTAAGATATCTGTATCCTTTTCCTCTGTAGGAATGTACACTAGCAACATGATCCGCCTCTACACACAATCTTTGATATGGTGATACTGAATGTTGATATGCTTTGATATATCATGAAAATTTGGATCCTCGTAGATTTTGATACAACTCTGATTGTCACAGTAAATCATTGTAGGATCGATTTATTGACCAAATAACTAAACAAGGATCTTCTTCATCTAGATAGCTACACAGGATGCTTGACTAGAAGCCATGTACTCTCCTTCTATTCAACTTAGTGCAATTAATATTTGCTTCCTACTTACCAAGAAACTGTTGCTGACCCAATAATAAAGATTGCCCCTAATGTCCTCTTCATTTCTGATGGACTTCCTTCCCAATCCACATCTGTGAAGCCTTATGGCATTACTCCCTTTGTCTATTTGCACCAAAGACCAAGTTGAGTGGTGTGAGTTAGGTATCTAAACACATGTTTAGCTACCTTCCAATACAATTTTCTTGGCTTAACCATATTCTGGTCATGTGTTCACCAAATACATAAGTGAACCCACAAGCTGCCTGTAAATGGTAGCTTCTACCACTTCACTTGAAGTAGCATCTTCCTTCCTCCAATTCCCTATTAGAGGACTCTCCATGGGTTTGTTGCTCTCCACATGGAACTTCTTCAGTATCTTGTTGGCATACTTTCCCTGAGAGACTAATAGTTCCTCATCTCCTTTCCATACTTCCAAACCAAGGAAATAATGCATAAGCCCCAGGTCTTTCATCTCGAATTCTCTTGCAAGATCCTCTTTGCAAGATTTGACCATATTATCATTAGCTCTTAGAATTAAATCATCGACATATAATTCTATAATTGATAATTTACCTTCAACCACAATATGGTAAATGTTTGCATATGCTTCACTTTTGGTGAAGCCCAACCTGGTGAAATAGTTGTCGATCCTAGTGTACCAAGAACAGAGTGCTTATTTGAATCCATACAACTCTCACTTAAGAATTTAGACATGTGACTCTTTGTCGAAGGTCTTAAACTGTTTTAGGTACTCTATGTACACCTCTTCCTTAATCACTCTGTTGAGGAAGGTTGCCTTCACATCCATCTGATGTATCTTCCATCCAATCTATGCTAAAAGTGATAGAATATATATGATTGAAGAGTACATTGTTACTGGAGAAAAGGTCTCCTCGTAATCAATTACCTCCACCTGAGAGAACCTCTTGGACACAAACTTGGCCTTATGTTTCTTGACACTCCCTTCTGCTGCTTTCTTCACCTTGTAGATCCACCTCGAACCTACCACTAACTTTTTCTCTGGTCTTGGGACAACTTCCAAAACACTGTTTATAATTGTGGAATCATATTCCTCTACCATGGCATCAGCCCATACTGGCTTCTGCAATGCTTCCTCGAATGAGGATGGTTTTGTCTCAACTAGCTCAGTCATTAGAGCCATGTACCCGGTGTACTGATTTGGAGACCTCATATGCCTGCATTATGACGTGTGTGCTCCCACATTCTCTCTAGCATCATGCAATAATATTTCATCTTCCATGGTGCACTTCCATCCATCTTTGTATGTCTCTGCATGAGTGTGGGCTTCCACTCTCTCCTCCTTTATTTATGGCTTCTTCAAAACATCTAAAGGTTCTTCCTTTAGAGCTAAAAGTTCTTCATTTGCATGTAACAGAAGCTCCCTCTCAAGGGAACATCACACGACCTTATCTTCTTCTAACTCCAAATCTCTACGAAAAATTATCATCATGTGAGATGGCAGATACACCTTGTAGTTGTGAGGTGTATTAGTGTACCCCACAAATATGCCCAACTCATCTATCGACTCTAGATTTTTCCTTGCATCCTTGGAAACATGACAGCAAACCGACGAACCAAAGATCCTGAAGTGTGCCACATCTGGTTTCTTACCTAAAAAATATTCTTCTGGTGTACTCATCCCAAGAATCCGATGACTCCTATTCTGCATATATACTGTTGTGTTGCATGATCCAGCCCACAGGTGCAATGATAGGCCCTGATTTTGCAACATCACTCGTGCAACTCCCACAATACTTCTGTTCTTCCTTTCAACAACCCCATTCTGGTGTGGTTTATAGGGTGCTATAAAATCATGTCAAATGCCTTTTGATGAACAAAATTTCTTGAACTCATTCGACACACATTCTCCACTGTTATCGCTCATGAGAGCCTTCACTTTCCTATGTGTTTCTTTCTCAAAAAGTGCTTTAAATTCACAAAATTTTGAGAATTTCTGGTCTTTCTTTTGCATGAAGAATATCCATCACTTACATGAGAATTCATATACAAATATCAGATAGTATTTGTGCTTGCCATTGAGGTTGGCGAGAATGGTTCACACACATATGAGTGAACTCTTTCAAGGATCACTTGCACTCGAATGTGCTTATCATGAAAGGTGACTTTGGTGTACTGAATCTCCAATGTACATCCTTTGCATGTATCTCACTGATCTAGTGGACCCTTGGGAAGTCCTGTAGAAATCTGTTGCATGATCTTCAAAGCTCCATGGTGAAAATGGCCAAGTCTTCTATGCCATAATTCACCATGTCTCAGCTCTACACATTCCCTACTTTCGTGCTCAAAGAAACACAGTCTTTTACATTTAATTTGTAGAGGTTCTTCACTTGAACCCCAATCTGCTTCACTTGTCCCATGGCTATGTGACAAAGGAAAGCCTTTCCTTTGCTAAATATCACATTGCAGCCATGGTCTTTCAACATAGAAACTAAAACTAAATTCTTCTGCAAACTCGTAACATGCATGCCATCTTTTAATGTGAGAGGATAAATAAAATCTCCCTAAAAATTAACTGTACTGATACCAGTTGCACTATACCTTCCATCATCTCCCATCTCGTTGTGCATCTGGAGGTCATTCTCCTCCAAGTCACTAAAAAATTCTTTGTTTCCTGTCATATGAAATGAGGCTCCACTATCCACATACCACACATTTCCCATCACCGATGTCACCATGCACGTAATGAGGGTGAAATACAACTTGAATTGTGAAGCTGGAGCTTCACCTTCCGCTCCTCCTAAGCACTTCTTGTCAACCTTCGTGTACGAACACTTCGTGGCATAGTGTCCCAGTTCATGATAGTGAAAAAATTTAATCTTTTACATGTCCTTTTTTCCTTCATGACCAGAATCTCCTTTGGATTGGGATTTCTTCCCTTTCCCTTTCTTTGCCTTTCTAGCCAGGGCACAGTTCTCCTTGACATCATGCTTGGATGAGGTTCCATATCTGGTGTTCCACCTTATCTCTTCTTGCACCAAGTCAGACCACAACCACTCCCAATTTAGTAGCTTCTCCCTCCCATTTACCGAATCCTAGTAGTTGTGTCTTGGGAAGGCCTTGAAGTGCTAGGTTCACCATATCATATTCAACGATTGTAATACCAACACTCCCAAGTTCATACCGACATTGGGTGACCCTGTTAAGATATTGTGGTGTTGTGTCACCCTTCTCCATCTTGATTTTTTGAAGTTTGTCCTTCAGTTCCAACTTCCTATGGTCACTACTATTCTGAAACAAGTTTATCAAGGTTTTCGACATTGTATATGGGGTATCCTTTCCATGGAAATTTGAGACAATATGATCTTGAACTCCTTCTGTTATGATCCTCCTCATCTTTGCCACACATTTCTTCTACTCTACCAGGTCTTGAGCATCGTTTGTTGGAGGCTTAGGAATATCATTGTCTATGAATTACCTAAACATGCTATCTTCCAAAACTGCCTTCATCCTGTCCTTCCAAGAAATATAATTCGAGCTACCCTCAATGACATACTCAAGTCTTAATCCATAGAATAAAATCATGATGACTCTTGAGAATGATCCTACATATTCTATTTACCTGCGAAGAAAAACTTGAAATATTCTCTTGTATTATGATTCCTATTATGATTCCATGTAGAAATTCCTTGTAGATTCAAGCTGCTAATTGTAATTTACTATAACAATAGACTTGAATCTACCCTACCAACTGTGGAAACAATTAACGATCGCAAAATCACGAAACAAACAAGAGAAATATATCAATCACCACATTACACAATGATTTTCTTGGGAAAGCCATATCTAAAAACCCTTACTATCTGTATATTACATTAGTCAAAAAAATATGAGAAGATTACAAAGCTTTTCTCAAGCCCTAGCAACCTCTACACTATTTCTATCTGTCTCACTGCTTCCTATACAAGCCTTGACCAATACTTAACCAATTTTTGGCTTGACCAAGTCCCTATTTCCTTGCACTATATTAATTAGGAAATTTTTTTATCCATAACTATGGAATCCATGATAGGCCTTCCTATGATTGCATCTACCACCTTTACAATTTGGATGATTATACAACTGATAGTACATTTCCCTTGAACTCCAATCTCCAATTTACACAAGCATGATTTATTTATGGTTTAATTATTAGTTAACTGGTTGAACACTGAAGCCACACCCCAACGTTAGATCTCCTGCTAGTTCCTCCAATAGTTGGAACTAGTTTAACTCACTTTAACTCAATTAAACTAAATTAATTAATTACAGCTCAAAATAAACTCAACCAAGGCTCCTAAAAAGTAGGAGCCACTCTACATGACTCAAGTTAGACCCTCAAATTGAATTAGCTTAGTCAACTAAGTGAAATTAACTTAGTGAACTCTTACAAGTTGTCCTTTGATGTGGAATTACAATTTTTATCCTAATTTAATTCAAGGGAAAATTAAATCAGGATTTTCTCGTCGCATTTTCAACAAATATGACAAAGCCAATGGATTGGAGTATTTTTCAATGTGGGAGACAATGCATTCCAATTTCCAACTCTTGGACAAATTCCTACAGGGAATCACCATTAAACTATAATTTTGAGTACCCTTCATTATCTACTAGGCTCATACCTCTCTCTAAAGCAAGGAACTCCATCACATTATTACTTGTGATGCCATAATTTGCAATATACAACATTAAGGCCCAACCTTCCCAGTCATGGAATATCCCTCCATATCTAGCATATCTAGGATTTCTTTTAGAGGCACCATCGAATTCAACTTCACAAAAATCACCAGGGAGGGAGTAGACTATAGGAGAGTCAATTCGAGGGGTGGAAGTCTTGGAGGTATATTTTTGGATCTTTAAAGCTGAAATAATTATTTTTGATAGTATTCCTAATTCATGTTTATTAGCTTTCTAGTCCTCATAATTCCAAGATTCTAAGAGTATGGTCTCCCTAAAGTTGTGCTTGATAATTTTCCATACATTCGAATATTCATTTTCCTTCTGTTTGAATATCCTCCTGCTCCTTTATTTCCAATTCACCCACATAAAAAATCTTTAAGCTACTATCCATGCTCAATTCAAAATTGGTTTAGTGAAGATACTTGTTTTCTATCGCTCCAAAGTTTCCACCAGTCTATTGTAATTGTGGCAGGGAAAATTTTAAGGATGGAAAATTATCTTGAACTTTGAAAACATTAGCGAATCCCACTAATCCCTAATATGAAAATTATAAAATGTTTATTGATACATTTGTAAAATTATATATATATATATATATATATATATATATATATATATATATATATATATATATATATATCTATCTATCTATCTATCTATCTATCTATCTATATATATATATATATATATATATATATATATATATATATATATATATATATATATATAATGTTGGTGATTTTTAAGGTAAAATAATTTTATATTGTAAAATTTGGGAAAATCATTTTTAGAAAAAATGAAAATTGGAAAATATTTTTTTTGGAAAAATCTTGGAAAATTAGCCCACTTAGGAATATTAGCCCTTAAAATTTTATCCAAAGAGGTATAAGACCTTGACCCTATAGAAATTTTGAATAATATGACACTTATTCATAGAGATTATCCTGATTATACACTATTGCGGAATACATGCATAATAGATAACCTCCTCTACGTTGAACATCAATTTTGCAGAGTTAAAAACAATGAAACATCAATCGCATGCGCACATTAGCACAGTATGTAACCCGGGGAAAGAATACAACTGAAAACCCCACACTATCTGTATATTATACTGATAGAGAACATGTAACAATACATAGTACAATACTCCTCGCAAGTACTCAACACTATCTCCACCTGTTACACACAAACTAGCTCAGATCTGAATCAATCACTAGCTCAAATCTCCTCTGCTGTCTACCTGCCTCTACTGAACAATCCAAAGTGAGTATGATTGCATTCCAAGCTCATTTTTACTTGGATTGTACGGCACAATCCTCATTGGAAATCTCCATCAATGCATGTGCAAATCTCATGCACAACTATAGTCACAACTGATAGCAATCTCAACCTCTAACACCTGTCTCCACTGAACTATCCATGCACTGAGTTAAC
Organism: Pinus tabuliformis; assembly: GCA_031772625.1. Lineage (NCBI taxonomy): Eukaryota > Viridiplantae > Streptophyta > Pinopsida > Pinales > Pinaceae > Pinus > Pinus tabuliformis. Next base: position 813,376,244 of record CM062816.1, on the reverse strand, counting down.
TGATGTATTCTTCAGTTTCTTTATGAGTTAATAATTAGTGAATTAATTAACAATTAATTCACATCACTCATCACTAGTGTATTTGCAGTTAAACTAAATACAACTAGTTCAACCAAGTCAAACTGAATACAACTCCATCAACTCCTCAATCAACTCCACCAAACTCAATCACTTGAGTTCTATTTGAATTCCACCATGCAATAGCTCAATTGACCCATAAGAAAAGCGTATTTCCTTCTGACGGCTGCATGTGCCACATCTGTAGCTCAAACTGAAGTGCTCCAAGAGGATAAGATAATGTTTATAGTCCAAATATTATTATGAGCTAATAATATTCAATTGTTCTATTTTTAGCCTGGCAGTCTAAAAATAGAAACCGCCCATGTCTAAAAATAGAAGTCCATCTATTTTTACCAACATGACCAATCATCCACAAATAACATCCTAAAACTCATAGACCATGATCCATATGTCTAAAAATAGACATAGTCTAAAAATACACTTTGCGCCAAAAATAGCATTTGGGCCCACTTAGTGAAGGCGACTCCTTTCCACTAAGTTCCATCATCTTGTTGCATTCTCAACACGACCTCTCAACAAGATATGGATTATCAGGAACCCCTATCCTGCCTCGATGGTATTCAAATTTACTCCTGGTGAGTGACTTCGTCAAGATATCAGCATCCTGATCCTCCGTTGGAATGTATGAAAGTAACATGACTCTCCATTGCACACAATCTCTGATATGATGGTACCTGATGTCGATGTGCTTGGATCTATCATGAAATACTAGATTAGCCGAGAGTTTAATGCAACTCTAGTTATCACAATAAATCATTGTAGGCTCCAAGTGAGAACCGAATAATTCGACCAGGATCTTCCTCATCCATATAGCCTCGCATGTAGCCAAACTTGCTACCATATACTTAGCCTCTGCTAAACTGAGTGCCACGGATCTCTGCTTCCTGCTATACCAAGAAATTGCTGTCGAACCGATACTGAAGATCCCTCCAGATGTGATCTTTCTGTCCGTTGGGCTCCCTACCCAATTTGCATCCATGAAGCCACATAGCTTCACCTCATCCTCTTGTCTGTACCACAATCCATATCCTAATGTGCCTCTGAGATAACGCAATACATGCTTGCCCGCCTTCTAGAAGAGCTTGGTTGGCTTAACCATAGCTTGTGAAAGCTGGTTAACAGCATAGCATATATTGGGTTGTGTATTGACCAGATACATAAGCGACCCCACCAACTGTCGATAAACAGTGGCATCCAATACCTCTACTGAAGTAGCATCCTCCTTCCTCCAACCTCCAGGAAGAGAAGTATCAACAGGCTTGCAGCCATGCATGCTGAACTTCTCTAGTATCTCTCGAGCATACTTACCCTGAGAAGCAAATAGTCCATCACTGTGCTGCCAAATTTCCAATCCCAGGAAATAATGAAGGAGGCCCAAGTCCTTCATCCCAAACTCCTTAGCAAGATCATCATTGCATGAAAGTATCAATAGCTCATCACCTGTTAGAATCAAATCATCTACAAAAAGTACAATGATAAGCAACTTACCCTCCACCACAATTTGGTATAGGTTAGGATCCGCCTCACTCTTGGAGAATCCAAGTCCAGTGAAATAATTGTCTATCCATGTGTACCAAGCACGTGGTTCTTGTTTCAACCCATAAAATGCTCTCTTGAGCCTGCACACATGTGACTCGCTACTGAAGATCTCGAAACCTTTGGGCTGCTCTATGTACACCTCCTCCTCAATGAATCCATTGAGGAATGCAGTCTTCACATCCATCTGATGAATGTGCCACCCCATCTGCGCTGAAAGAGAAAGAATCGTCCGTATGGAAGAATACCTTGTGAAAGGTGCAAAGGTCTCCTCATAATTGATCCCCTCTATCTGTGAAAAGCCTCGGGCAACAAATCTTGACTTGTACTTCTCCACACTCCCGTCAACTACTTGCTTCACTTTGTAGATCCATCTCTAACCCACCACTGATTTCCCCTCCAGTCTTGGGACAATCTCCCATGCACTGTTCCTAACAATCGAATCATACTCTTCCACCATGGCATCTACCCATGCGAGATCCTCCACAGCTTCCACGAAAGAGGATGGCTCAGTCACGACACATTTGCTCACAAGAGCCATGTATCCAGTGTACTGATCAGGTGACTGTCTCTGTCTACATTGAGCTGTAAGTGGCCCTACAACCTTCTCTGCATCTTGAGCCAGTCGCTCAGCTTCTGTAATGCACTTTCGCCCTCTGATGGTTGGCGCTGCATGAGTGGTCTCCTCCACTCCATGAACTTCATATTGTGGTTGATCCACGTCTTGAAGCTCATCCTTAGGAACTAATAGCTCCTCATCTGCATGCAAGTGTGGCTCCCTCTCAAGCGAACACTTCATGGCTTTCTCCTCCTGAAATTTTATATCCCATCGCACAACAGTCTTGTGACTATCTAGCAAATACACACGATAGTTGTGGGGTGTATCATTGTACCCCACAAATATCCCAACCTCTACGGTCGGCTCCAGCTTCCTCCTGGAATCCTTCGTCACATGCATGTAAATGTTAGAACCAAAAATCCTCAAATGAGAAATATCAGTTCTCTTACCAGAATAAGCCTCCTCGGGTGTACTCATGCCAAGTATCCTGGGAGGACAATGGTTCTGCACCTATACTGCAGTATTGCATTCTTCCGCCCACAAGTGAAGGGGTAGGCCCTGATCATGCAACATCGCCCGTGCAGCACCCACGATCGTTCTATTCTTCCACTCAGCAACCCCATTCTACTGTGGGTTATGGGGAGCTATGAGCTCTCTTCGAATCCCTTCTGCGCTGCATAAGTCCTTGAACTGGCCAGAGATGCATTCACCACCATTGTCGCTCCTAAGAGCCTTCACCTTCTTCCCCGACTCCTTCTCGACCAGTGCTTTGAACTCACAGAACTTTGAGTATGTCTCGCTCTTCTTCTTTATGAAGAAGGTCCAACACTTTCAAGAGAAATCATCAACAAAGATCACATAGTACCTGTGCTTTGCTGTCGAAGCTACTGAGAAAGGTCCACACATGTCTGTGTGAATTCTCTTGAGGATTGTCGTGGCATGACTATCCTTCTCGTGAAAGGTGGCTTTCACAAATTGTCCCAAAGTACACCCCTTGCACTGATCTGACTGTGCAAGAGTGCCTTTAGGAAGTCCATTAGTAATCTGTTGTAGTATCTTCAAGGCTCCATGGTGAAGGTGGCCCAATCTCCTGTGCCACAGCTCGCCATCATCTTGGCTCACCAATCCTTCTGCATTGCATGCCATTGCTGCACAACCATCTACATGCAACTGATAAAGGTTCCTAACTCGAACCCCTATCTTCCAGGTTTCTCCAGTTGTCTTACTGCACAGGAAAGCCTTTCCCTCACTGAAAACAACATCATATCCCTTGTCTTCTAACATCGCCGCAGAGATAAGATTCTTCTTCAATCCTGGAACATGCATCACATCCTTCAATATGAAGGGTTTACCAGACTCCCTCTTAAAGGAAATGGTACCGATACTGGTCGCACTATATCTACCATCATCTCCCATCTCGATGTGCACTCCAAGATCTTTCTCCTCCAGATCAGAAAAAAAAATCTCGATCTCTCGTCATGTGAAAAGATGCACCACTATACAAGAACCATATGGATCCCATCACACTTGATACCAAGCATGCTATCAATGAAAAATCAAGCTCAAACTGCGAGGCTAAGGCCTCTCCCACTGCAAATCTAGCAGCTTGCTTATTTTTCTTCTTCTGCGGACAGTTTGTGGCATAGTGTCCGTGTTGGTGACAGTGAAAGCACTTCACCTTGGACATGTCCTGCTTCTTGCCTTTTGCACCGGAATGAGAAGCTTTCTTGTTCTTCCCCTTCTTTGCTTTGGCAGACAATGCACAATTTTCTTCATCAAGTGCCCTTGATGAAGATCCGTCCCTGGTATTCCTCCTAATCTCCTCCTGCATAAGATCTGACCAAAGTCTCTCCCATCCTGGCAATTTCTCCCGACCATTGACAGAGTCCTAATAGGAATGCCAACTCTTCGGAAGACCAAGGAGAGCTAAGCTCACCAAGTCCTCATCATCGACAGTCACCCCCACACTTCCTAGCTCATCCCGACACTGGGTGAACTTCGCGAGATACTTGGGCATACTATCTCCCTTCTCACACTTAATGTTTTTGAGTTTATCCTTGAGCGCCAACTTCCTCTGGTCGCTCTTGCTTTGGAATAGATCTGTCAACGCTTTTCACATCATGTATGGAGAAGTCTTTCCATGCAGGTTGGACACAATGTGATCCTTCATGCCCTCCAACAGAATCCTTCGACACTTTGTTGTCTTCTTTTGCCAAACCTCAATGTGAGTAGCATTAGTAGGCTTTGGGACCTCAGCCTCTATGAGCTCCTTTAGCCCATTGTCATCTAACACCACCTCCATCTTGTCTTTCCATGCAATATAATTCGAGCTGCCCTCAAGAGCATACTCCAATCACAATCCGTTGAAAGACATTTCAACTTTGACACCAAGAAAACACTGCTGCAAATTCGAATTCCACCAGCTCAAAACCCAACCGCTTATGATCTAAAATTTGTGAGAACAAAGTATTTCTCGTACAGAGATTGACTGTATGGGCATTCACTGGATATCTCACCTTCCAAAAGAAGGATGAATCTAGAGGCTACCTGGCCCGATTACAGACTCTGCCTGAAGAAATAAAATGTAAACACTTTCTGAATAATAGATCTGATGATCAACTCTCCTCTAATACCATGTAGAAATTTTGAATAATATGACACTTATTCACAGATATTATCCTGATTATACACTATTGTGGAATACATGCATAATACATAACCTCCTCTACATTGATCATCAATTTTGCGGAATTAAAAACAATGAAACATCAATTCGCATGCACACATTAACACAGTATGTAGTCCGGGGAAAGCATACAGCTAAAACCCCACACTATCTGTATATTATATTGATAGAGAACATGTAACAATACATAGTACAATACTCCTCGCAAGTACTCAACACTATCTCCACCTGTTACACACAAACTAGCTCAAATCTGAATCAATCACTAGCTCAAATATCCTCTGATGTCTGGCTACCTCTACTGCGCAATCCAAAGTGAGTATGGTTGCATTTCAAGCTCATTTTTACTTGTCTTGTACTGCACAATCCTCATTGGCAATCTCCATCAATGCATGTGCAAATCTCATGCACAACTATAGTCACAACTGATAGCAATCTCAACCTCTAACACCTATCTCCACTGAACTGTCCATGCACTGAGTTAACTAATGTATTCTTCAGTTTCTTTATGAGTTAATAATTAGTGAATTAATTAACAATTAATTCACATCACTCGTCACTAGTGTATTTGTAGTTAAACTAAATACAACTAGTTCAACCAAGTCAAACTTAACACAACTCCATCAACTCCTCAGTCAACTCCACCAAACTCAATCACTTGAGTTTTATTTGAAGTCCACCATGCAATAGCTCAACTGACCCATACGAAAAGCGTATTTCCTTTTGACAACTGCATGTGTCACATCTGTAGCTCAAACTGAAGTGCTCCAAGAGGATAAGATAATGTTTATAGTCCAAATATTGTTATGAGCTAATAATATTTGACTGTTCTATTTTTAGCCTCGCAGTTTAAAAATAGAAATCGCCCATATGTCTAAAAATAGAAGTCCATCTATTTTTACCAACATGACCAATCATCCACAAATAGCATCCTGCAACTCATAGACCATGATCCATATGTCTAAAAATAGACTTTGCGCCAAAAATAGCCTGCGGACCCACTTAGTGAAGGCGACTCCTTTCCTTCAAGTTCCATCATCTTGTTGCATTCTCAACAGACCCCAATATGATCGACAAAATGAGAAACATTCAAGGATGTTCTATAATCATTTCTTGATACCAACTAAGGGCATATCAAAGGACCCTAAAATCCCTTCTTTCTAATTTGATCCCATGAAAGGATCTTCATTTTTCCTATCAGCCACAAGAATTGTGCAACATTAGGACAACGGTCATTTATCAAGTTTATTTCCATGTATGTTCCTTATGAAGATCCTTGTGACTAGCCTATAAGGAATGTGCTTCCTTAAGTGAAAATGTCCCTTTCGTTTGGTAACCCCACAATAATTTTTCATGGTCTTGAGCAATGGAAATTTTACAACTTTTCATCTCCTGAGCCAAAACGGGCCAAGCTATCAAGGTTGGGTGCTGCATATAATCCTTAATCATCTTACATCCTCTCTAATGAGTAGAATTGGGGAAACGTTCCTAGAATTATTCTACTATGGTTCATTTATGCTTTGAAATAGAAGCCTCTAACCGTTGAAGTTCCATGTGAGGCTTTTATTTGCAATCATCTCTCTAGTAGAGGGCAGTGCAACCATTTCTAATCTCCCAAAAAACATGATTTTGAATAAGACTTTGGTTTTCCTGTGCCAAATTCCATATATAGGAAACTAAGGGAAATTTTGTATCTCTCAACGTTTCTAACTAGGAGGAGGTGTGAAAGTATTTCCTATTTGAAATTGGTTTCCAAAGTTCCTTAAATATCGAAAGACAACTCCACCATACTTTATCTCCTAATTCCTTTTTCAGAGTCTCTGAGTCTCTAAATCCCAAACCCCCAGATAATTTGGGGATGCAACTATTTTTATGGATGAATAACAACCATTTTCTTTCTTTCTTAGCTCCTCTCTAGAGGAAAATTATATTTAGAGAAACAATGGCTTTGAAAATTAATTTGGAGCTACTAAGATTGATAATTAATAAATTGTAAGAGCTTGAAGGATGGACTTAATAAGGACTAGAAGGCCAACCAACTTAAGAAAATGGAATGCCCATCTTTTGAGATTGTTAGAGATCTTATAAAATATGACCTTCCAATAGGGTAATCTCAAAGAGTTCTCAACCAGTGGGGATTGCAACTAGTTAGCAAGGAGTTTACTTATTTGGAAATCTAGGAAGCATGCTATATGCATCCGAACAATAATATTGATATTAAATAAATATATCATTGATTTGTCACCATTTATCACTCAACCTATAGCCTTCATGACGTTATTCAAAATGGTTTTAAATTCATCAGTCTACCCTATTGTAGGCATTACGTAGAGCATAATATCATCAAGGAATTGTTGATGAGTGATAGGTAAATCATTTCCATATAATAAAAATCCCTGGATGGCATCCATTCACCTTGCATATTTGAGATATCTTTGCAATCCATCTATTGCCAAGATAAATCCAAGCAATCCACTGAGTTAAGAATCCAAAGGCTTGAAGTGTTTAAAGCAGACAATCCTAGTTTAATTGGTCATAGGATTTGAAGAGGTCTAATTTTATCAAAATTTGGGCCCACTTTGATCTATTTAGGGAGTGTACAATCTAATCGGCTACCACTATCCCATCCAAAACTTGGAAACCCTCAACAAAACCAGTCTGCTCTAATGAAATGATACTATTCAACATGGGATTAAGATGGTTCATGATGATCTTTGATATGATATACAAAGGGATATTGCTCTAAAAACATTGTAATTATCTACTCTACTAGATTTTCTCATTAAGTTAATGAAAGTGGCATTAATACTAGGTCATATTGTTTGTGAGTGGTAGGATTATTTAACTGGAGCATGGACCTCTAGGTCTAAAAAGAGCCAACAATCTTGAAAAGGGTTTGCAGTGAAGTTGTCAATACCTAGAGCTTTATTCTTTGGCATTTCTATCACTGCCTATTCCACTTTTGTAAGAAAAACTTCTTGCATCAAGGTCCCATTATGGGTTAGATGCCTTAAACTAGGTATATACGAAGTGATTTATTAGGTAGTTGTTGAATTATTGGGAATGGAATCTATAAGTAGGAAGTGATAATAAGATACCAATTCCTACTCCATCTTTACATGTTGCACCAATTTTTTCCCATATTTAGTGCAAAGGGAAAATATATTATTGTTATGACGATGTTTTATCATTTCCTTATGGCATAATTTTCTTTTCCTTTCTCCTCCTCCTTCCTTCAACCATCAAACATAAGATTTCTATTTCCATAGGCTCTCCTCCTGCTTCATTTTCTACTCTATTTGATTGATTATCCAACCTTCTTCCATTATCGAAGCATTTTTGAATCCATACAAAATAATTTGTTGTTGCACTTATTGCATACGATCTTTAGGACCTATTTTCCTTTGAATATATGGCGAAAATACTTTCTATTCTATTCTTTGAGTTTTACTTAGAGTTCTTTGAGATTAACTTGAAAATTATGGATGCAATTTCTTCCTTCGACTTGCAATTCCTCCCACAAGTGTATGGTTTTGTTCAAGGAATCAAGATTCTAGAGCCAAAAGATTTCAAATCTAAAAGGTAAATTATTAGGAGTTTATTTCATGTCTATATATAAGAAGATTGTCGAGTGGTCTAAGCCAATGCTTGGTAGGATAACAACTTTAGGAAAATAGTGGCTTTAGTAGAAATATCTCATTCTAGGAATGATTTTGATGCTACAATTAGATCGATTCTACTTCGCACCTGACGCTTCCCTCCCTTGTAGTTATTCCAAGTATATACCCTATTAATGGTGTTTAGTACGACCACTTGAAGTTGATGTATAAGGTAAAAAAGATGTTGTGCCTCTAGATCAATCCTTCTAATGCCCCCTTTCTTCTTTTGTATGGACTTAATGAGGTTGAAATCTTTGCTGAAAACTCAAATATTGTCTTGATGGAGAGATCTTATTGTTCTAATAGTTTCTAGAAAATAAAATTTTTATATAAGGATATAAGGGTCATATATCATCATTAAGAAACTAGATCACCTAACTTGGATATACTATAAGTAGCCTTAAAGAATACAAGTGTTACCCAATATTGGAATGACACCTCCTTAGTGTTCCAAATAATGGGTAGACCCCCCGATATTCCTTTGCCATCTAATGTTACAACTTCACAACCTCTCCAACATTGAGAGGTGATTTCCTTTAATTTATCACTTGAAACCTTTTTTGTATCATAAATATAGATCGACTTTCCCTTTTTATGTCATATAATTTTTTACCCAAACTATTTAGACTACATATGTACTAGGATATAATCTTTATAATGTGGAGTATTTGAGTGAGAAAAACACCTATAATATGAAATTCACCTTTAATGTATTAACTGGATATTCCACAACTATTTGGATTAAGGCTTTGTTTGTCCTCCTACCGATTTTTTTTAAATTCCTTATGAGGTTGGGCTTTTCCTTTCCCACTTTATGTATGTATTCCCAAACCCCTACCTATTGATATCACCTCCTCATTGGATGTGTATAGAGGGCATTTCAATCTTACATATATCTGGAAATATTAGGCTTTCTAATGCTCTAGAATCATGCTTTAATCTTTATTTTTCCTTTCTTCAAGGATATTTAACAATATTTCTCATCTCTATTAAAGATTTCAGTATCATCCTATGCTTCCATTTTACCCACATTTGACATGGTTACCTCCTCTTTAGTTGCGATTTAGGGGGGGAATTTATAGGGCATTCCTTTTAGAAGATGTTTTGGGCTGATTCTCCTCTACATTTGGGTCCTCATTCATGAGATATTCAAGAATCTCTATAAGATTTTCTTAATTGGTAAGCATTGAATAATTCTTTCCAGTCGGAATTGAGGTTGTCTGCATTTGAGAAGAATGATTTTTATGGTTTCTCTCTCTAGTTGGTTCACTTTGAAACCCCTTTGGATTAATTGTTTGGGATTCCTTTTGCATTTCTTCTTAAAAAATTGGGAAATCTCTAAGTAAATTTCCATACTCATGGAATCTATGACACCGTAAAGGAACATGTTCATAATCCATAGGTTGACTCCAAATCTCATCTTAGTGGGATATTTATATGGACTCAGGAAATGGCTAGGAGCTATTCATGTATATGCATATTCTAGCATATGAGGTGTGCCTTTTAGATTTGGTGACCTCCAAGATCTACATAAAATATCTGATCGAGTTTTTGATTCCTTCAAGAAATTCTAGATCCCAAAATTCTTTAGGTAGAGAAAAAATTCTCACCCACATCGGTGCTACTAAGAATTTCTCCTTTTAAAGGTTCTCTGAGAATATCATAAATAGACCTACATTTGTATAGAAAGAAGGGCAATTTTTTAACACTTGGACCCTATCTCCCAAAATGGTGAAAATTACCATCAAGAAACCTTTGATGCCTAATTCTCATCACATTACATTCTTGTTTATTTTTATTTTATTTTAACCAATTCAATTATATATCCATTTATCATTCAACATCTATTTAAATTAATATAAATTTTAATTTAATAATTAAATTTATAATTAACTTTACTGTATTTTAATTTAATAATTAAGTTTTAATTTAATAATTAAATTTATAGTTAACTTTACAATTTTCTAGGATTACTATCGACTCTTCATCTTTGGCATCTATTTATTGAACTATGTGGTAAACCAGTGTTTCATAGATCTTTCTCATCCTGATGATGAACCACCATTGCTGGTTTGAAACGTTGATTACAACAACAAGTAAATGTGGTATGAATTTGGAAATTGATTTACACAATGATGAGGATTGCAGAAACTTGAAATCCGAGATATTCATTTATTGTGAATACATCTTGCCAAGGATTGTTTTGAATCCAATACACCAATAAAATTATAGATAACGATGTGATCTTTCATATATTGTCTATATCCTTCCAATTTATTGTATCAAACATCATATTTAGGGCTTTTAGTTCCTTTAGCCAAGCATCAAATTTTGGATTAGGATTGACATTGCACTCAAAAAATTATAGTGTCCTATGTTTCTCTTCTTGCATGTGGAGCTCTAGAAGCTCCCTCTCTAGATTGGGTTCCCCAATCACATATTTTTTGTAGGAGGGGATTGCATCTCTCCCCACATGGACATTCATTGGTCAAATCAGATTTGGCAATAGTGATAGTATCCAAATTTGTTGTTTCTCCTTGCTTGATTGAGCTAAAACATTTATTTTAAGAAAACATTTCAAATAATATTATTAATTTGAAAAAGGAAATATTAAATTAAAATATTTTAAGATCAATTTAAATAAATATAATTTTAAATTATATTTATATCAATTTTATTTATTTTCTTATAACAATACTATAATCTAAAAAAATACTTGATTTAAATATATAATTAGTAATATTCCTTGAAAAATAGCATTTCTCTTAAATATGCTTATAACCTAATACAATGGAGATGTCTAATTTTATAAATATTTAACATAGCGTTTGGACTATTCTATTAGTATTACCTTCTTCTTAGGTTTTTCTTTTTCTTTCATTTTTTCAAGAATTTATTTGTTCTGAGTCTCAATTATATCGAAAACATTCACACTATTTTTATAATATTTCAATTGGTTTTGTGGCTCTTTGTTGGAAATAATACTGAGAGGGGGGGTGAATCAGTATTATCAGATCAATAAAACCTTTTCGATTTCATACTCAGAAACATATACGCGACTTCAGTTAAGTGAGTCCGCGTGTACACGCGACTGTGTCTAAAGCAACTAGCGTATATGCAGATATCTTATGATTCAGTTAATCTTATCTTCAGTAAATGCATCAGAACATTATTAAGCAATTTAACAGTAAACAGGTGCAGTATAACAGAACAGAACATCACACAAGAGCCACACACATGAACACCATGATATAAGGTGGAAACCCAATGTGGGTGAAAACCACCTGCTGCAATTCGTCTCTTTCTTCTTTAATGAGAAACTTCTTTTACAATATACTGGTGCAGTCCTTTACCAGTATGCAGGCTACAACCTGCAGAGGGCTACAACCCTCTCTTTCGTTTTCCAACTACTACTGGAAGGGAGCTACAACTCCCTCAGCTCTTGTACTAGCTGATCCATTTACTAGTACGTAGGTGCTGACCCTACAACCTTCAGGGACCACGTTTCATCAATTTTCAGACTGGATCCAAGAGTACAAAGCAAACATTACCGCAATACAATCATCAACTTATACTTGCATCATAATTCATTAAACAACCCAATACCGAATCACTGAAACCCTGTCATCAAGAACACAGAACCCAAACCAGAATCTAGAACTCTGCAACAACCACCAGAATCAGCAACAACCTGAAATATCAACCCTTATCATGCATACGCTACTTCACTGTACCAAAACCGCGTGTATACGCGCTTTCTCCAAAGGCAACCCGCGTGCAGATCTAGAAATGATTACTTCTGCCTTTGCTGTCAGATCCGACCCTTGCCAAGCGTCCCGAACAGATAACCAGCAATACCAGATCCTCTCACTGCGTCAGACACCCACACACCTATCTTTGCCTAGTGATCTTCTCCTTATATAGCCTTAGGCCTTGTTCAATACCAAGAGCCAAAACCATAGAAACACAATACCATCAACTTCAAAACTAGGGATCGACACGCCCATCGAGACACAATGGTCCGAAACCATAGGCACAACTTCCAAGGACTAACCGCCATGGACCAAAGGTACTTTTCCACATACACGCGCTTTTTATGAAGCCAACCTGCGTGTACACGCGACTTGGGCTTAACAAACCTGCGTGTATGAACTTCCTTGGTAAGCTGTACTAGGATCTGTCTTCTGATTAAGTTGCCATTACCTGTACCAACTTCTGAGCATCTGTACCAACCTCTGAGTGAGTTGCCATCAAGGACAACACTTGAATCATAATGCCAACAATCTCCCCCTTTGGACTTGATGGCAACCACTACACCAAGTCACTCTCCCCCTTTGACATCAAGGGCAAAGGGCGGACCAAGATATTCTCTTCTTTGGTATACCTTCTGCTGTCCATACTCCCCCTGAGTACTTGCTGAAATCTCCAACTGTGCTCCCCCTTTGTGTATGCCAAAGTGTACCAATCTATCCATCCTGCTCTTGCTGAATTGTGCTGTTCATGCTCCCCTTGACTGTAGGCAAGATCTGCAAAAGATGTTCTTCAAGAAGAACAAGGACTTATACATCATAGAAGACCTTCCTATCACCAAAAGACTCAACATACATTCATCATTCATCCCAGGCATAGTGGGGAAACCAACATAGGCCGTTACATGACCTTGACACCATAAAAAGAGATATCACAAGAGATACATGACATAGAGACGAAATATCTAGACCAAGACTTATGAAAGCCACCAACAGCATCATGATCTGTACCATAAGCATCAGCCTGCAATCCCATTCCTAAACAGTAAGATGTATCATTTAGCTTCATAGACTTTATCAACAACTTCTAACCATAATGCCAACAATGCATTATTTGAAGAATATTCTCCCTCTGAGTGTGAGCCAACCATGTCTGAACCATTTCCTGAGTCTGTTCTGCTCCCCCTGAGCCTGATCCAACCATGACTGAACCTGGGTCTGTTCTGCTGCCCTTTCTCCATATACGCGACTTTGCAGCCTGTAACTCGCGTATATACGCGACTTGTCTTCATTATTTCAGCGTATGCAGGATGGAATACTGAATCTCATCACTTTCAGATTCCCCTGTGTCTGTTATGTCAGCTGACTGAGTTGTCCCACACCTTTCTGTCTCTGTCTTCTTCAATTCCTGCAACTGTGATGATGCATGGTCCCCTTGTCTTGAATTTTGAAATCTGCTCCTGCATTCCCTTGCTTTATGCCCATAGTTGTTGCATGTATAACACCTTATATTTTTCATGTTCCTTCTATCACAATCAATTGCTTTGTGTCCATATGCATTGCAGGCAAAGCAATACCCTCTGAAATACTTGGGATGCGATGATCTTTCTTGAACCATTCTACTTCTGCATCTGGCTGCAACATGTCCAAGATTATGACATACATAACATTCAACATTATTCAGCGGAGGAAATAATCGTCTATCACGTCCATAGTTAGGAGTAAAGGATCTTCCTTGAGGAATTTCTTTCCTTGGTTGTTCCTTGAGCATTTCAGATTTCTCATTAGAGTTTCTTGCCTCACCTTGTGAACTAGATTCACCTTCACCATATTCATGAAAACCAAGACCAGTCTTGATAGCAGGAGATCTTTGACTATTAAGAATATCATCCAAGACTTTAGAACTATCTTGAAATCGTAAGAGCTTATCCTTTTCTTCTAGTTTACCTTTCAAGATATTTACCTCAACCTGATGTTGTTCTTCCTTTTTCAGATACTGCTTCCTTAGGTCTTCTTCAACTTTTCTCCCTTCTTCCACTTGTCGCTTTAGTTTGATCACTTCATGTTCTTGATCTTCAAGATCTTCTTTTAGAGAGAGGATCTTTGATTCAAGTCTCTGAATAGTTGTGCTCTGATCTTTTGCTATATCCTGCAATCTCTCCCTTACCCTGGTTTCTGTTTCCAATAGTTCTTTTAATTTGGCAGCTTCTTCAGTTTCTGCATTCTTCTCTTCATGTGCCATGAGACTTTTAATATCCTCGCTATTATTGGATGAAGCATTCTTCTTCTTGTGCGCCATGAGACTTCTAATATCTTCACTATCATTTAATGAACTTTTAATATGGGAATAATAGCTTCTACCATCTTCTTCATATATCCTTTCTCTGTTATGAGGACATCTAGCAGCATAGTGACCAACTCTACCACATAGAAAACATTTGAAAGGCAGCTTATCTTTGAACCGTCCAGTTCCCCGTTCAAGATTCTTGACAAAATTTACCTCATCTTCTTCCTCTGACACTTCGAATGCGGCCTCTGGTGGTACCTCTTGTCGCATTTCAAAAGCAGTTAAGATCCCGTGAAGCTGTGACATGGTAATTTTCCGCACATTCTCCTTTTCTTCTATGGCAGATACTTTAGAATCAAATTTAGTAGACAGAGATCTCAAAACCTTTTGAACTAAGACAACTTCCTCAAATTCTTCACCCAGATCCCTCATACAATTCACAATCTCATCCATACGCAGGAAATAATTAGCTACGCTTTCATTACTTCGCATCTTAAGAGTTTCATACCGGATTCTGAGAGTTTGAAGCTTCGCTATTTTTACCTGATCATCTCCTTCGTAGCTTGTAACGATTTTGTCCCATATTTCCTTAGCTGATTTGAGATGCATGATCTTCATAAATTCTGATTGAGTCAAAGTACTTAATAGGACATTAACTACTTTGGCATTGAGCTCATATTGCTTTTTCTCTGCTGGATCTGTAGGAGTTGCTGATGGGAATTTGTATCCTCCTTCTACGAGTCCCCAAACTTCTGCTCCAAGAGACTGTAGATATGCAGTGGTTCTTATCTTCCAGTGAGTAAAATTGTTCCCGTCAAAGACTGGTGGCCTGATGTGTGCCTCTCTTTCTGGATTAGCCATTTTGATGGATCTTTTCCTTCAAGCGATCAAGCTTCCTCTGAAGGACCTGCTCTGATACCAATTGTTGGAAATAATACTGAGAGGGGGGGTGAATCAGTATTATCAGATCAATAAAACCTTTTCAATTTCATACTTAGAAACATATACGCGACTTCAGTTAAGTGAGTCCGCGTGTACACGCGACTGTGTCTAAAGCAACTAGCGTATATGCAGATATCTTATGATTCAGTTAATCTTATCTTCAGTAAATGCATCAGAACATTATTAAGCAATTTAACAGTAAACAGGTGCAGTATAACAGAACAGAACATCACACAAGAGCCACACACATGAACACCATGATATAAGGTGGAAACCCAATGTGGGTGAAAACCACCTGCTGCAATTCGTCTCTTTCTTCTTTAATGAGAAACTTCTTTTACAATATACTGGTGCAGTCCTTTACCAGTGTGCAGGCTACAACCTGCAGAGGGCTACAACCCTCTCTTTCGTTTTCCAACTACTACTGGAAGGGAGCTACAACTCCCTCAGCTCTTGTACTAGCTGATCCATTTACTAGTACGTAGGTGCTGACCCTACAACCTTCAGGGACCACGTTTCATCAATTTTCAGACTGGATCCAAGAGTACAAAGCAAACATTACCGCAATACAATCATCAACTTATACTTGCATCATAATTCATTAAACAACCCAATACCGAATCACTGAAACCCTGTCATCAAGAACACAGAACCCAAACCAGAATCTAGAACTCTGCAACAACCACCAGAATCAGCAACAACCTGAAATATCAACCCTTATCATGCATACGCTACTTCACTGTACCAAAACCGCGTGTATACGCGCTTTCTCCAAAGGCAACCCGCGTGCAGATCTAGAAATGATTACTTCTGCCTTTGCTGTCAGATCCGACCCTTGCCAAGCGTCCCGAACAGATAACCAGCAATACCAGATCCTCTCACTGCGTCAGACACCCACACACCTATCTTTGCCTAGTGATCTTCTCCTTATATAGCCTTAGGCCTTGTTCAATACCAAGAGCCAAAACCATAGAAACACAATACCATCAACTTCAAAACTAGGGATCGACACGCCCATCGAGACACAATGGTCCGAAACCATAGGCACAACTTCCAAGGACTAACCGCCATGGACCAAAGGTACTTTTCCACATACACGCGCTTTTTATGAAGCCAACCTGCGTGTACACGCGACTTGGGCTTAACAAACCTGCGTGTATGAACTTCCTTGGTAAGCTGTACTAGGATCTGTCTTCTGATTAAGTTGCCATTACCTGTACCAACTTCTGAGCATCTGTACCAACCTCTGAGTGAGTTGCCATCAAGGACAACACTTGAATCATAATGCCAACACTCTTTCCCGAAAAGAGTTTCATATAGGGATGAAAATCTTGATGGTTTACTTCAACCTTGTGAGAAAATAAGTTTCTCTGAATGGGGATTTGTTCTATTTTTCCTTGTCGTTGCTGGTTGGCAGTGGAAGTCTAGTTGGTTTCTTAGGGGGTGATTTTTCTTATGTATGCCTTCAATCTCCAAAGGTGTAGGGTGGCTAGTAGAGGTGGCCTTATGGGTCTCATTGCTCAGCGTAAATTCACAAATCCATTGGTGTGATTTTCTATGGTTAAATGGTTCATCACAATTTAGAGACTGGTTGTTCATGGTTGAATACTTGGTGTTTCTAGGTATAATTCAATGGTTCAATTTTTATTATTTTTCACATCGTGATTTCTTCATTTCATATAAACTATTACCATGCCCATGCTAAGAGCCCAATATCAAAGGGGAGTTGGTGGTTGCCATTCCAATTTGAACTTGTGGTCACATGCTCAAGCTCAATCCTCAACTCGTCTTTTATGCTTGTAGACCTCACCAGAAATTCGACAAGAACTTTTTTAATATGAGGAAGATACCATTACTAAGTGTGATTTCCACTTTGATTCAAAGTTCATAGTAATAATTTATAAGTGTGTTCTAGACACTAGCCATACTTGTGGATGTCACAATCATTACATGCATACCATTGACCTCTATTAGTAACTAAAACTACTCTTCCATAGGGTGATTCTCGATCCCAATCACATTAAAAATTAAATCCTTATGATGATGGAAGAGCTCCAATTGAAATTCAAAGCTATGGAGATACATTTGGCCAATATTGAAGCAATTGTATTGCATGACAAAGGCCTTGTCCTCCAAATAGTTTAGGTGAACGAATGGCTATTGATGTGATTTTCCCACCTCCTCCTAGTCTCTACATGATGATTTTTTTACCATGATAGTTTGTATCAACATATTATGGATACTCCTTTTTAGTAGTTTTTGTAACTCCTAAGCCAAGAAACTCTAAATGTTTTGTGGACTTAGGATTCTCCTAGAAACAATATATATTTTGGAAAAGACCCTGCTATATTTCTATTGTCTTGTTTTTCTAGTATCAAACAAAGGAGCACAAAGAGATAGACGTATTGTAATCATTATCTCTTAATAAAAATACATTAATTCACCCCACATACATACATACAAAATTAACTTTATCTAAATAAAACATATGTTAAAAAATAAGTTACATTGTAATTTTCATTCTTTATTTTCTAATTTCTACTTTTCTAACATATATTTCAGAATGCATATTGTGAACAAGATCAACTAAATCCATGATACCACCATTAAAATCCTTATACAATGCAAATTAGTAACTAGATTACAACCCTTCCAACTTAAGGAATAACAAAAAGATAAGTTAACTTTGTGTTTAATAAAAAAATTTAGTTCAATTTCATTATTGGGAATATATGTATATTTTCTAGTTCAATTTGATGGTTGAAGGGCTAGACATGGTGGTGGTATTTGTCAAGATACAAGTCTGATAAAAAAAAAAATCACTATAAAATTGAATGAATGTTGATAGAACAAAATGTGGAACCATCACTTTGACCACAATTGAATTTGAGATTGGGGAATGAATTAAATCATGAAATATCATTATCATATAAGTTTTCTTCTCATTGTTATGAAAAAATTCAAACCTTTAATGAATTAATAATCATGTCAAAGGGACTAAACACAAAATTTAATTTGAAATTAAAGATTTATAATAATTAATCTAGTTTATAATTTTATTAGGAGCACCTTTAATTGTTTTTTAGCTATTTTACAAGCATTATCATACCAATGGTTAAATTTTAAATTTGGTTGGAAACAGGGATATCAGAAATCACATAATCCACAACATAACTACGAAGCCCATGAAGACAAGTTAACAAGTTGGAGTTTAGCCACTTGATTATGTCATTGTAAATTGTAGACTATTGAGAACTATAGAGTTTGACTAACTCAATACCAAATAAATTATAGGTTAAGACTTTAAAGTTCCTTTTGTATCTATTTTTTATTTTGAATAATAAAATCACTCACTAAATAATGATTTAGCTCTACATAGTGATTTGACTACTAAATTCTAAAAAGACATATATCTGTAAATCCTTTTGGATTTGAACTTATCAGTTTTTATGACAAAATATATTTTCTTAATCCATATTCAATCCACAAAAACTATATTTTCATATAATAATTTTAAAGTATACCTGTATATATAAATATATAATTTGTGAAAAAAATAATTAGAGAAAACTAAAAAATATATTTAAGTATTATCTTTCACGGGAATTTATAAATTTGTTTAATCAAGAAAATTTGAATTCTATGTGCTTCACTAGCCAGACTAACCAAATTGCCATATCCATACGTTACCACCTTTCTTCATTACTAGGATCTGCACAAAGCATTTTGTGTAAATATTTTAACATTGGCAGGGAGAGATGTTCTCATGTCAGTGTGTTTACGTAGGCTCATCTTTTTCTGCTCCAAAATCAGTACAGAAATAATGTTTTTTTGTTTGTTTTAAATTAATTAAAAGCAATCATTTTTACCTTACCCAAGTAAACCTGAATAAATATTTATTATTTTTTAATTAAACCCTTAAGCTGTCAACTTTCTTTTTTTTTAAATGAACTCTAACATCTAATTAGATTGGATTGTAAGCACTCTTCAACACAATAAAATTACACAATAAATTTGAAATAATTATTTAAAATGAGAAAATATCTCTAATTTCGTGAGTATGAAAGCGTGACAGACAATTATGTCATGAAATTATTTCAGAGTAATGTTCTACCGAGACAGCAGAGATAAAATTTAAATTCCAGACAACCAGTGAGTGGTGTACAACAAATTTATATCAGTTAAAATGATTCAGATGCAAACAGAGGCAATTAAGAGGAGAGGAAATATGCGAAAAAGTAATCTTTCTATTTATCTATCTATTTATGCAGTACCCATATTAGAGTCCTACGAATTCTTCGCTAGCTAGCTAGCTATCTATCTATCTACCTATCTATCTATCTATCTATCTATCTATCTATCTATCTATCTATCTATCTATCTATCTATCTATCTATCTATCTATCTATCTACTATCTATCTATCTATCTATCTATCTATCTATCTATCTATCTATCTATCTATCTATCTATCTATCTATCTATCTATCTACCTATCTATCTATCTATCTATCTATGACCCACATTAGTAATCAGTCCCACGAATTTTTCGTTTTCCCCATTTTAATGGGGAAGGTCAATTTCCTCCTCCTATTACTGTGAAATAGTTCCATCATTTTCTCGTTAAGCTTCATGCCACAACATTGGGCTACTAAATCCCGAAGTTTGAGAATATTGAGATAGTCACATGCCTCCGTTACTTCGCACAGAGTGCTGCTGTCCATTTTCTTGACGAACTCATCATCCCACTCCCACACATCGTCCCTCCTTTTCTGCTCCACCGCCCACCTCTTCTCCTTCTCCTCCCTTATACGCCTTGCATACTCAACGTCCTCTTCATCACCCCACCCACTCGCAGCCGCCATTCTGTTCTCCTCCTCATCACCCCACCCACTCGCAGCCGCCATTCTGTTCTGCTCCTCATCACCCCACCCACTCGCAGCCGCCATTCTGTTCTGCTCCCCATCACCCCACCCACTCGCAGCCGCCATTCTGTTCTGCTCCCCATCGCCCCACCCACTCGCAGCCGCCATTCTGTTCTGCTCCCCATCGCCCCACCCACTCGCAGCCGCCATTCTGTTCTGCTCCTCATCGCCCCACCCACTCACAGTCGCCATTCTTTTCTGCTCTTCGTCACCCCACCCACTCACAGGCGCCCAGCTTTTCTGCTCCTCCTCCCTGGAAATCTGTGGACGATATTGAGGATCATGAAAGGCATGGAATGTACAATACTCCATCACTATTTTCAAAATTTTGCTGGAAACGTTGGGCAGAGGAATGATAGCGTTAGTGCCCACGTACTTTATCATGTCTTTTATGAGCCCCGAAATGGATATCACCGCCTCCTCTGCCTCTATTATTTGGCCATCCGAGCTCCGCAATCTCACCATGTTATTACCATTAGCATCGCTGCTGCAATCCTTCGCAATGCCCATAGCTACTCGCTACTTGCGTATTTCGATACGATGAACTGAAGAAGTGAGAAGTTTTTTTAGGGTTGGATACTTAACTCGATTGTTAATGCTCCTATGTGGGTAAACATGCTTTCTAATCCAATGTATTTATACGACGTTTTCTAAGCCGACACAAACATACCTTCATCGAAGGTGAAAAGTCGAGGCAACCATGGTACATATCAAAAATTTATTGGATAGCTTTTTTTTATTACCGTGAAAGGTGTTTTTCAAAATTTAATAATAATAATATATTATTTTTTTTTATATGTTTTGAAAACATTTAAAATAAATATTAAACAATTCTTTTAATAACATTTAAAATAATAAGTATTAATTAACAAAATATTTAATATTAATTCTATTTGTTTTAAAATAATTGAAAATAATAAAAAAATTTATTAGATATATGAATAATAAATTCAAAACCAAAAAATATTGCAATATATTGCTTATAAAGATGCTAATAGCTTAATAAAGTTATGTAATCTTATCAATATTTAATTATATATGGTATTTTAAGAAGTATATTATAATATAATATTTAATTATATATGGTATTTTAAGAAGTATATTATAATATATATGTTTATTTTAAAGTTAATTTTTTTTTATCAATATTGTAAATGATATATTGTGATAAAGTTTTTTCGCTAAATAACTAAAGCCTCACTTATATCAGATTTGGTGGTTATAAGTACAAATTAAAGAACAACCAGATCATCAAAACGAAGCTATAGGACCATATGTCGATGGCCCAAAAGATGAAGCTATAGGACCATATGTCGATGGCCCAAAAGACACAAAATTGTTCAGAAGACAAAATACAACCCTCTCTTCTCATTATACATTGGCGTTATTAGGATCCTCGTATTACCTCCTTCAATGGGGTGTTGAAAATCATTGTGAAAATGGGATTTTATATGAGCCATCTAACCCTCGAAGATATCCATCTGAACTTGGAGTCTCTTTTGGTTGCGATGAAGAGAGCCCTGTTGGTCAAAACTATGCCGCTGGTTATGTTAAATATCATTGAGGGAAATAATAATTTCATTCATGTTATTGTGTCGATCCTGGACTTCTTTCTCGACTCATTCCTGGACAGAATATTTGAGCTTGAATAAAATCGAAAGAATGGGGCAAGGGAACGTCCACCCACCCAGAAGAAACACCAATCAGTTGGTCCAACTCACCCTCATGTACTTATTTCCCTACAGGGTGACGGTCCCCCTGACCCCTCTATCTACCACACTGTTGCAACCTAGCTTGTTGACACCAAATGGAGTGGCCACACACACTACCACTTAACACTGGATTGCACCACCAAGTAACAACCCAACCTCCTACACCATTGGCTCCCGTGGATGCCCACTGTAAGGTGCCCAAAATATCTCTCCTCCCCCATCAAATGAGCACAACATCCTCTCCCTAGCCAATGGTCTCTACTCCTTTCCTAGAAGAACCACCATCTGCTACTTCCAGGGTCCGAGGTGGCCACATCCTACCCAAATTATTGGCTACTCCAAAGTTATCCTTGCTCCAAGTCCACAAGCAAGGTTAAATTGTAGCATCCACAAATGCCCTGGTGAACCACTCTATCCAATCCCCACCTAGATGTTCACAATACAATTGAAACATTTGTTTTTTGAAAAGCACCAATACCCTAACCTCACTTGGTTGGAAACAAATACCTTTCCATTCAAGATTAAAACTAGAGAACCAAGGAATACACATTCACACGAACCACCCATTAGAGGAAAGTGGGACTAGAAACTGCAAATCACACTCACTATTAAGGCACACATCTAAAGAGTACATTGTAAACATTGTAATTGGAAAGAGTTTATGAATTACCTCAAAGGAGGCTTTAACCCCTTCACTCATGGGCACTGTGTCAATACACCTAGGTCTCAAGTTAGCCTCTTGTCGATCGGGCCAAATCCTTAAGCCCAATTACCAGAAAGAGCCAACTCCCCAGTGCAAGCTAACTCAGGGTCACATATTATAATTTGTGAAACCACTCATGTGGATCAGCTTAATAAGGAAAGTTTGAAACCATAGTCATCCTTCTCTACCATTCAACACCTCGACATGGCTCTCCAGAGAAGCCCACCAAATCAATCAACTAGGTAATTGATCCAAGTGGATATTGGTGGCCACCCGCCAAGTCCACTTGGACCCCCATCGTTGTTTCTTTCAGCTTTTCAGTTTCCTTAATTGTAGCACAGTTTACTATTTTTAGCAGTTTTTCGAGGCCTAAACTTTCGGAGCCGTTTTGTGGCCTTAAACAATGTTTTTTTGGGAAAAATGGGAGTAACATGGGTCTATGGATCGATGTTGCTCTTCCCAAAGTTGTAGTTCTCGGATAGATATTTTTAACGATATATTGTGTGCATCAAACGAAGATCGTATGCCAAAGTTACGATCCCGAGAAGTTGATGTACCAATTTACCCAAACAGAGCCTACAATTTGGTGTTTCATCTTCTAGGGTTAAGTTTTTGGATGTTTAGGGTTTTCCATTGTTTCTCAACAATAAATAGGCCTTCGAGCCTCATTGTAACACAGTTCAGAGGCATGTAGCCACCACATTCTTCTCAGAGATAAGCTACCATCGCCCTAGCTAGTTTATTTCCATTTTTGTTTGTAAGTATATTTCAGTATTTTACAGTAATGAAATGAAGTATTATTTCTGCTACATCTCTATATGTATGGTTATATCGATAATTTGTTGTGTTCCTATTTAAATCCGGATCAATGGTATCAAAGTGGTCTACTATTTCTCTGTCTTTCTTTGCATGTCCCCAATGAGGTTGGGATATAAGGAGTTAGGGCTTGAACTTGTCGAACCTTTGCAAGACCAGCCTTGCAAATCTCGACGGCCTCCCATGGCATATGAAAAGAAAGATGAGGGGGCAGGAGATCCTATCAAAATCCTACTCGAAGAGGCCCTCGAGCAACAAATGAATGCGATGATGGACAACTTTGCCCAAATCCTTCAGTGGCTATCCAGGGGTGACACATATACTTCCAGTAGCTACTTTGGAAGTACCACACCCTTTAAGGTACAAGTTAACTTTGACATTCCCATATTTGAGGGTTAGATAGATGTAGATGCCGTAGATAAATGGTCAAATCTACTAGAAGGGTATTTTTCTGTTCATGAATTTTCCGGCAGGGAAAAGATTACTTTCGCTCTTCTCAAAGTTGTCCCCCATGTCAAGGACTAGTGGGAAACCTACTGCGAGAAGAAGGATGAAAGTACAACCTCACTGTTTTCAGCCGCACCCACTTGGAATTCATTCCATACTGCCATCAAGGAGCACTACTACCCTGTCGGAAGCTATGAGGATCAATACATAAAGTGGACCACGCTGTGGTAGGGAAGGGACCAAGACGTGCCAACGTTTACAATATTTTCCATAACCTTCGCACAAAGTTGGGTATCAAGGATTCATAGCAGCATTTGGTACTTAAATACTACGGCTGCCTGCACAAGTACATCCAGGAAGAAATAGAATTCCTGAACATCTCCTCGCTTGGCACGACATACCAATATGCCGTCAAGATCGAGCAAAATTTTAAACAGAAGAAGTGAGACTTTGGATTTACGAATCCGAAGTGAGAGAAAGGTGCACCCAAATCGCAAAACAAAAGACAAAGCCAAGGTGGGGCGACCCAAGACAACCCGCTAAAGCTGCAAGCAAAGAACAATGCCACGAAGCCAAAAAGGGACACGGGAAGGTGGTGTGAATTCCATAAGATCTCCACTCACAACACAAGTGAGTGTCGGGCCAAGCAATCATTAGTGGGCAAGCTAAAGGTTTCATAATCAGATGCATGTTTCAATTCGGAGTCAGAACCTGACAAGGGGAATGAAAAAGGGAAGCAGATTATTGATGCAGAGCCCAATGTCACCGTTGCCACCATGAAGATCCAGAAGGAGGAACCCAAAGATCCAGAGGAGGAGGAGCATCTCTTCCACTCCCAGATGTGGGTAAAGGGCTCCCAGCTATAGTTCATTGAAGATAGTAGGAGCCAAAAGAACCTCATTTCGTCAGAGGTCTTGAAGCGGCTAGGCTTACCAACCATAGCACATCCACAACCGTACACCATCAGATAGCTTCACTAAGGATGAGATCTTCGCGTAAGCCAGCAGTGTCACCTTCCATACAACATCAAGCCCTTCACGAATGAGGTATTGTGTGACGCTGCTCTGCTTGATGTTTGTCATGTATTATTAGGACAACCATACTTGTGGAAGCGACCTGATGTGTATGAATCAAGGCCCTGTGCTGCTATTGTTACTTTGGGAAATAATTTGTACAAGATACTGGAGGTAGCATCGCCTATCACCATCTCTTTGGTTACTGTAAAACAATGCAGTAAGCTCATGTCCAAAACCAGGAAATTTGTTTTCTTGATGATACGCCCTCAAGGAAAGAAGAAGACGGTGGCCATGACCTCTAGACAGGGCCCCTCCGCACGACAACTACAGATGGACAAAGTCATGGAGGAGTACGAGGACATCTTCACCTCCCTTGTAGGGGTTCCTCTGCACTGTTAGGTCAAGCACTCCATCGATATGACCCCAAGTGTGCCGCTACCCAATGGATCAATCTAGCGGTGCTCTATTCCGGAGAACGATGAAATCAAGAGGCAGATTCAGGAGTTGTTGTAGAAAGGTCACATTCATCTGAGTTCATCACCCTGTGGAAGCCCGATCATGTTAGTACAGAAGAAGGATGGCACTTGAAGACTCTGTTTTGACTATCGGGCGCTGAAAAATATCACTGTCCATAATAGGTACCCGATCCCATGGATTGATTACCTCTTGGACCAACTGAAGGGGGAAAAATATTTCAGCAAGATCAATTTGAAGTCAGGATATCACTAGGTACCAATTGAACCCTCCGATATGTGGAAGACTGCCTTCAAAGCCAAGGAGGGCCTTTTCGAATGGTTGGTTATACCCTTCGAATTGACGAATGCTCCTGCAACCTTCATGAGGCTAATGTATGACGTCTTGCGACCATTCACCAACTCATTTGTAGTGGTATACTTGGATGACATCCTGATCTTCAGCTAGATTTGGGAAGAGAACCTCTAGCACATCCAACAGGTTCTCCAAACACTGCAAAAATGCAAGTTATGTGCAAATTTGGAGAAATGCACTTTTGGCGACCTAAGTTCAGTATCTGGGATACATTATTGATGAACAGGGGGTGCATGTGGATCCAGCCAAGATCCAAGTCATTCGGGATTGGCCATCTCTGACCACTCTGACATAGCTCCGCAACTTTATAGGTTTTGCCAACTTTTACCACAGGTTTGTGTTGGGATTTTCTCATATCACTTGGCCCTTGAGTCAAGTCAGCAAGGGAGGAGTGAAAGAAAAATTCTTTTGGTATGAATGTCAACAAAAGGCATTCACAGAGTTGAAATATCACCTCTGCTTAGCACCAGTGCTCGCATTACCAGAATTGCAACAACCATTTGAGGTCAAGACAGATGCCTTTGACTATGCTATTGGGGCAATCCATACTCAACATGGACATCTAGTGGCATATCACAATGAGATACTTTCAGACACAGTCTGGAAGTATCCCACTTATGACAAAGAGATGTATTCCATTGTGTAGGCCCACCGACAATGGAAGCATTAAATTTTGGGGAAGGAAACATTCATCCACACAGACCACCAACCCCTACAGTTCATACAGACCCAAGGGAAATTGTAGAATGATCGCCATTAGAAGTGGTCCACCTATCTGCAACAGTTCCATTTGAATATCAAGTATAAGAACGACAACACCAATATTGTTGCAATTTGCCTTAGTTGACCACCGATCATAGAATTAACCACCGTGGTCAACTCTTGTGGGCACAAGACTTGTGATTGGCCACTTATCTACAAAAGCGACCCAAAATTCGGCCACACATACCAAACACTCTTGGAGGGACAACATGTTCTAGATTTTCACCTCCAGGATGTCCTCAAACGAGTGTGCCAAGATGATTTGGGAAGCACACTACGGTCGAGCTGATGGGCATTTCGGGGTCTAGAAAATGGTGGCAGTACTTCAGAAGTATTTCTATTGGTCGAATCTTCGACAGGATGTGGGGAAGTACATCAGATCATGCACTTCCTATGCCATTTCCAAACTAGCCATCAAGAAGCAAGGCCTTTATACCCCGCTGCCTACCCCTAGTCGACCTTGGGAATCCATCTCCATGGATTACATGTTGGGCCTTACTTCTACTAAGCATGGAAACGATTGTGTTTTTGTGGTCGTCGATAGGTTCTCAAAGATGGCCATTATGGCGGCTTGCAAGAAGAATATCACAGCAGAAGTCACTGCTAAACTCTTCTTTGAATGAGTGTGGGTACACTTTGGGATCCATCAGTCTATCATCTTAGATCGGGACAACAGGTTCCTTAGTACATTTTAGTCCAGTCTCTGGTCGATGCTGGACACCAAACTCACTAAGTCCATAGCCCTCCATCCTCAAACTGATGACTAGACATAGGTTGTGAATAGGATGATCGTACACATTCTGTGCATGTACAACTCAAAGGATCCACACACATGGGATGAGAGCCTCTCCTATGTTCAACACAGCTACAACCGGGCTCTCCACAGCTCGACTGGCCACAACCCTTTTCAGGTGGGCTTGGGATTCCAACCACTATGTCCCATTGATGTGGCCATGCCATTTGTAGCTACTCACGTAGATTCGGCTCATGTCCAGTCTTAAACAGATAAGGCAGACAACTTCATTGAGCACATCCAACATATTCACCATCAGGTCCACGAAATTTTAGAGAAATCAAATTCCAAGTACAAGAAATGACATGATGAACATTGGGTGCCACACAATTTTCAGGTGGGCGACAAAGTCTGGTTGCATTTGTAAAAGGGACGCCTTACTGAAGCCTATCAGAAACTTAGACCACTATGATATGGTCCTTACACCATTACCAAGGTTGTGGGAGACAATGCATTTGAGCTTAGCATTCCCCCATTCCTTGGCCTGCACCCAGTGTTCAATGTGGATTGCCTTTGACCATACTTTCCACCATTACTAGACACATCTGAAATTACAGAACAACTCACACCCACAGAGTTAAATCCAGATTGAATGGAAAAAGCTGCAACTGATTGGATCATGGACACACAGATCAAGCACACTTGCCAATAGAATATCTAACTGTATCAAATTGTCAAAGTAGGCCAACTCCTTCAACAGGGCAAGTGGCTCACTAGGGACCAAGTTCAGCAAAAGTTTCCTCATCTCATGGAGGAACTCAACACAATGGGGACCATTTCTTCCTAAGGGGGAGGAATGATCAAGGTGGATATTGGTGGCCACCCTCCAAGTCCACTTGGACCCCCACCATTGTTTCTTTCAGCTTTTTAGTTTCCTTAATTGTAGCACAATTTACTATTTTTAGCAGTTTTTTGGGTTCTGAACTTCGAGAGCCGTTTTGAGTCCCTAAACGACTTTTTTTGGGAAAACTACGAGCAAAATGGGTCCATTGACCGAGGATTCTCTTCCCAAACTTGTAGTTCTGAGATAGATCTTTCTAATGAGATATTGTGCGTGTCAAATAGAGATCATATGCCAAAGTTACGACCCCGGGAAGTTGATGTACCAATTTACCCAAACGGGGCCCACAGTTTGGCATTTCATCTTCTAGGGTTAGGTTTTTGGATGTTTAGGGTTTTTAATTGTTTCTCAACAATAAATAGGCCTTTGAGCCTCATTGTAACACAGTTCAGAGGCATGTAGCCACCACATCTCTTCTCAGAGATAAGCTATAATCGCCCTAGCTAGTTTATTTCCATTTTTTTGTAAGCATATTTCAGTATTTTACAATAATGAAATGAAGTATTATTTCTGCTGCATATCTATATGTATGGTTATATATGTAATTTGTTTCGTTCTTGTTTAAATCCAGATCAATAATTCTTCCCATCATCCAATCTCTCATCTCTCGATTGCCACATCCACTCTCAAATGCCATCTCCATTGGAATAATAACCCAGGTTATTTCGAGAACATTCCCTTGCAAGCCACTAGGCCCTTTGTACTCAACAGGCTTAATTGTCATTATTGTAGCATGAGAGGGAGGTTATTGCCCCACTCTGGTATACTTACCAATTTCTTCACCACCAACGAGGAAGAATAATTATATCTTTACTTATATAGAGGATTTTTTTATTTTACATTTTATATAAAAGAAATGTGGAATTTCTTATATATTTAATATGAAGTTAACTTTACTATAGATGTAGTGATCACTAATGAGAGAGGAGGTGAGGGTGCATAGCTTGAAATCATCTCAAGTATTAATTGATTGGGGCATGCACACCACCATAAAAATTGAATGATATGTGTAATAAAATGGTGTTACACTCATCATCTAGTTTAATGGCTCTTCATTTGGATCGAGCCATTAAAAGAGTGTACCACAATGAT
The DNA here is from genome assembly GCA_031772625.1 of Pinus tabuliformis. Taxonomy (NCBI): domain Eukaryota; kingdom Viridiplantae; phylum Streptophyta; class Pinopsida; order Pinales; family Pinaceae; genus Pinus; species Pinus tabuliformis. The sequence goes on along the minus strand of CM062816.1, from coordinate 813,346,811 downwards.
GAATTACTTTTCAGTGACTGTATAGTTTAACTCATCTTTAGAAAGGTTCTTAATAATGAAATAGATGACATAAGGAAATCTGTCTTCCACTTGTACTAAGGATGCCCCTACAACGTTATCAGATGCAACTATGTGTATACGGAAAAGCAATGCCCAATTGGGAACTCTAAGGATGGGTGTAGTGGTCAAATTTTCTTTTAGCACTTCAAAGGCCTCTTGAATCTATATGTCCAACGCAAGTTTGAATCTTTATCCAGTAGTCCAAACAAGGGTCAAGCCAATTTACTGAAGTCTTTAATGAACCTTCTATAATACCCAGTCAATCCAAAGAAGCTCATCACATCTTTTGAGGAATAGGGACCCTTTTGATGATGGAATTTTCTGGCATAAACATGTATTACTTCCTTGGATATGGAATTTCTGAGGACAATCCCCACATTCATAAAAAATTCACATCTTTCAGGACTTAGTGAGAGATTCATCTCAATGCATTTCTTCAAGACTTTGCACAGGTTAGAAAGATCTTCCTGGAAGTCACAACAATAAAGGGTGAAGTCATCCATGTATATCTCAATAGTTTCATGAACAAGCTCAACAAAGATACCCAAAATTCCCCTCTCAAAAGTAGCAGGAACATTATACAGACTGAATGGAAGGACCCTATAGGAAAAGGTACCCCAAGGACCTATGAATGTGGCCTTGTCTTGGTCCTAAGGGCTGATCTGTATCTGGTTGTACCTTCTAAACCCATCTAAAAAAGAAAATAATTTTTTCTTGCAATGCCATCCAAGACCAGGTCAATAAAAGAAAAAGGGAAGTAGACCTTCTTTATAGCCTTGTTAAGTTCTCGATAATCAACAAAGATCCCCCACTTCTCATTTTTCTTGGGGACTATGATGAGGGGGGACACCCACTTACTATTTGAAATGGGGTATATGAGCCCTGCATCTAGTAGATTTTGTAATTCCTCTTTCAAAATGTCCATAAGATATGTATTCATCCTTCTTTGAGGTTTACGCACATGATTTCATCCTTCCTTGATGTATATATGATGAGTATAAATCAATGGATGCACACCTTTCATCTCCTTATAGTCCCAAGCAAAAGCATCTAAGTGTTGCCTCGAAACACTGCATAATTGTTCTTCATGCTCGAATGAGAGGGGGGCTTGATCTTTAAAGTTATAGATGGGCTAATCTCTAAAACATTGGAATTTTCTAAGTTATGGAAGCATAACACAATTTAATCTTAGGGTTACTCTCAGATTCCTTTATCAATTCATCAACTAGCATGGCAGTGGGAGGATGATTTTGTAATATATCGTCCATAAGGTCATATTCATTAAGATTCCTCCCCCCTATAGCAGTGTATAGTGTGCAGAATGGGTAGAGAAATTCCTGGTAAAATTCCTCCTCTTCCTCTTCCTCATCCTCTAATCTAAATGGAAATTCATGCTCACTATAAGGTTGACCAGGAGGATACAACACAAGTTGTTTTGATAGATGCCCATTCTTAATGGTCATGTTCCTAGCCCTGCAACTAATGTCGGAATCAACAATGGCTAGCCAAGGCCTTCCTAAGATGAGAGGGTATCCATTAAATTTGGTTCTAGGCTAGAGGATAAGGAAAGTGGAGTATTCCCATGAGTCAATGGATACCATTACATCCTCAGTAACTCCCTCAGAAGCTATTGTGGATCTATCTGTAAGTTGTAGTATTGTAGTGGTATTCCTTAAGGCTCTTTGGTGGTTGAGCTTCAACATGGTTTCCTCGATCATCACAATGATGGCAGCCCCAAGGTAAATCAAGGTATTAGGGGCCATAATGTTATTTATGTGCAGATCCACTACTGGGCTACTAGGGTCCAAGTACTTTGGGGATATCACCCTCCCAAGCATTAGATTAAACAACTACCCAACAATATTGATAGTGGGGGTATCTCTTCTTCTTCTCCAATGCCTTTTGAAACACTCTTCCTTTATAAGCTTGTTGTAAATGGGGACATCTCTGATGGCTTGGAGAAAGGGTATTTTGACACACATGTTATTATTTCTCTCAGAAGTTCTAACTCTTCTGGGGCGTGTTGTTTAGGTTGCATCAACCTCTCAAGGTAAGTGGGGGCACTAGCTTGAGGGGAAATTTCCTCCTTCTCTCCTTCAAGCTCTTCATGTGGAGAAGGTGGGTGAACATTTGGAAGTACATTCCTAGACCAAAGGTTGATCTCTTGGATTTCCATAGCATAACCATGATAGGATGTGTCCCCATTGTACACCTATTGTGATTGCTAATTGTTTGGGTTCAGATTGGGTTGAGCGAGTAGTTGAGGTTGCTTAGGTGGGTTATGGTGAGAGATTTCGGGTTGAGGTTGAAGTGGAGGCATTAAAGTAGGAGGTTGGGTTGTTTGAGGCCTCCACCCTTGTGAGGAGTTGCCCCACTATGGAGGTTGAGGAGGATATAGCTGTAAAGGAGGGTTGATAGGTTGATGAGGATATTGAGGAGGATAAGGCCAAGGAGGAGGTATGGACAATGATGGATTAGTGTAAGGGTACCAAGGCTGAAAAGGTGCATAATGATTTTGATTGTAAGTGGGATAAGGTGCACCATGCATGCACCGTTGATATTTTTGAAGGCTTTGCAGACTCCTTTGGTTAATGAAGGAGAGTTTCTTTCAACCACCTCCTAGCCCTTGGTATATAGATTTTAGGCATATAAAAGAAGGATATTTTTATGTTCATTTTGTTCCTCACAGACATAGCAGACTGCTATGACATTCAATGGGCACTCATTACTAGGATGTCTCTTAGTGCATCTAGGAAAAAATATAGCTAGTGCTCTTTTTTCTTCCTCTTGCTTCTTTTTGATTTGCATAATATCCACCTGTAGGGAAAAAGTATGCAACATTTCACTCTTGAATTCCTCCAACATATTTCTTATCTCATGTTTGGTGGCTGATGTAGAGGTAGATGCACTAACAAAGCCTTCGCTAGACCTAACTTTTTTCCTAATAGCCCTAGAGTGGTGTTGTGTGTGGAGCATGATTGTTCAGAGTTCTTTGTTTCAGTCGGATGTATACCCTAGGAAGTCTTGTACACCCCTCGACGTGGGGGGGACTTGTCCCCCCCACGAGGGTCCGGGGGCAGCGCCCCCGAAGCCAAAATAAATGTAAAATTGCCTTGTAAAAGTATAATAACTTCTAGTCAATCTGGGCCGTTCATTAGGCGGATGATCTGACGGTAGAACTTATGTTTGTTTAGGGTTTTTTTCCCTAGAAGGCAACCCCTCTCTTTGTATGAGGGTATTGTATTTGAGGCTGTGATAGATGTGTATTCAGTGTGAGCAAGAAACAGAGAGGTGAGATTGTGAGAGAAAACAGAGGATATTACAGCGGATTTGCTGTAGGTTGTGTCTCTTCATTTTGCTGGATAATAGAAAGGAAGGACTGGCTGTTTGGGGTGGACGTAGCCCAAACTGGGTGAACCACGTATATCTGTGTCTCTCTTGTTTTGTGCGTTTTCTGTGTTTATATTTCTGCAATATTTTATGTGTTCCATTGCTCCGTAATATATAATTTTCTAACAACTGGTATCAGAGCCGAAGGTCTATTTGGCTGATAAACTCGCAGGAAGGAAGGGTTCCTAGTTCGAGTGGGAGCAATGGTAGAAGATGGTAAGTTTAGGGTCGAAAAATTTAACGGCCAAAACTTCTCGCTGTGGAATATGCAGATGGAAGATTATCTGTATCAAAAAGATCTATACCTACCGTTGGGCGGAAAAACAAAGATGCCGACGGGTATGAAAGACGAAGAATGGAACCTTCTCGATAGAAAGGCACTCGGAACAATATGGTTGTGCCTTGCTGCATCAGTCGCCTTCAACATTTTGAAGGAAACCATGACAGAGGGTTTGATGAAGACGTTGTCGAAACTATATGAAAAATCCTCGACCTCAAACAAGGTATTTCTTCTGAAACGGTTATTTAATATGAATATGTCGGAAGGTGGATCTGTTGCAAACCATTTAAATGATTTTAATGCAGTTACAAGTCAGTTAAGTTCTGTAGGGGTAAACTTTGATGATGAAGTTAGAGCTCTGTTATTCTTGTGCTCATTACCAGAAAGTTGGAATGGTTTGGTAATGGCCATTAGTAACTCCGTTTCTGGATCTAGTACTTTAAATTTTGATGATGTTGTCGGTGCTATCCTTAGCGAGGAAATGCGACGGAAAAGCTCCGGTGAGACATCGGGAAATGCTTTGAGTGCAGAGTCTAGAGGAAGAAAAATGGAAAGAGGAAAGAGCTCAGGATATTGCAGTAAATCAAGGAAAGGCAGATCCAAGTCCAGATCAGGAATAGTGTGCTGGAAATGTGGAAAGAAAGGACACCTAAAGAAAGACTGTAGATCTCGGAAGGGAAAAGAAGGAGATGCACAACAAGAAAACAATCATGAAGCAAATGTGACAGGTGAGGTGTTACGAGATGCTTTGATTCTTTCTTTCAAAAATATTACTGATTCCTGGGTGGTAGATTTAGGGGCTTCATTCCATGCCACACCTGATAAGAAATACTTTCATGACTATGTTCAAGGAGATTTTGGACAAGTTCGTCTGGGTGATGATAAACCCTATAAAATCGTTGGAATGGGTAAGGTTCTTGTAAAACAGTAGAATGGAAACCAATGGCTATTAAAGGAGGTAAGGCATGTTCCAGATCTAAAGAAAAATCTGATTTCAACAGGGCAGTTAGGCGGTGAAGGTTGTGTGACAACTTTCACAGATAAAGCTTGGAAGGTCACCAAAGGAGCCCTGGTAATAGCAAAAGGCGAAAAGGTTGGTACATTGTATTTATGTAATGGTATTTATAACTCTGTTAATGCTTTAACTTCCGAAGGAGCAGATGCAGCTTTATGGCATCATAGGCTCGGACACATGAGTGAAAAGGGGATGAAGATTCTTCACTCAAGGAATTTTTTGCCGGGTTTGAAGAATGTTGATTTGGACTTCTGTGAGAACTGCATTTATGGAAAACAGAAGAGAGTCAGATTTCTCAGAGTTGGGAAAGAAAAGAAGAACGAAAAATTAGAGCTAGTGCATACAGACGTATGGGGACCTGCTCAGGTATCATCTCTTGGTGGCTCTCGTTATTATGTTACCTTTATTGATGATGCAACTAGAAAAACTTGGATTTATTGTATTAAGAATAAATTTGATGTATTTGATACTTTCAAGAAATGGAAAGCTTTGGTTGAGATTGAGGCAGGAAAGAAATTGAAGTGTCTTAGATCAGACAATGGAGGTGAATATTGCAGCAAAGAGTTTGATAGGTACTGTTCAGAGCATGGAATTCGCAGAGAGAAGACAGTTCCAAGAACACCACAAGAAAATGGTGTGTCAGAAAGGATGAACAAAACAATCATGGAGTGTGCAAGGTGCATGAGATTGCATGCAGGATTGCCTTTACAGTTTTGGGCAGATGTTGTAGATACTGCTGTTTATCTAATAAACAGAGGGCCTTCAAGTTCCTTGGATGGTGGTGTTCCGGAGGAATCATGAACAAAGCTTGAGGCAAAGTCAAAGAAATGTACCTTTATTGGATATGGTGTTAATGATTTTGGTTATCACTTATATAATTATGAAAATCACAAAATCATTAGGAGCAGAGATTTAATATTCAATGAAAAGGTCTTATATAAGAATCAGTTGCAGGAAAAGAAGCAAGAAAAAGAAAACAAGGAATACACAGTTCTTGACAAAATCACTGAAAAAGTAAAGGTGCCTGAAAATAATAATAATCAACAACCACAACAACAGCAACCACCACAACAGCAACAGGCACCCCAAACACCCGAAAGTGGTGTTAGAAGATCTACCAGGATAAGTAGACCCCCTGAACGTTACTCTCCTTCATTATATTATTTATTGTTGACTGATTCTAGTGAACCCGAATGTTATGAAGAAGCAGTGCAGGTAGAAACCAGGAAGAAGTGGGAGCAAGCCATGAAAGAAGAGATGGACTCCTTAGCACATAACCAGACTTGGGACTTAGTCAGGTTGCCTACAGGTAAAACAACATTGCAGAATAAATGGGTTTACAGGCTGAAGGAAGAAGATGGAGGAAAACAAAGGTATAAAGCTAGACTTGTGGTGAAGGGGTTTGCACAGAAGAAAGGTATTGATTTTGATGAAATATTTTCTCCTGTTGTTAAAATGACTTCAATCAGAACTATTTTAAGTCTTGTAGCAGCTGAGGATTTGCATCTTGAGCAGTTAGATGTAAAGACAACCTTTCTCCATGGGGATTTGGAGCAAGAGATATATATGTAGCAGCCACAAGGATATGAGATGAAAGGGAAGGAGAAACTAGTGTGCAGGTTGAAGAAGAGCTTGTATGACTTAAAATAGGATCCAAGGCAGTGGTATCTAAAATTTGACAAGTTTATGTCTGAACAAGGTTATACTATATGTCACTCTGATCATTGTGTTTATTTGAAAAAGCAAAATGATGGCAGCTATATTATATTGTTATTGTATGTAGATGACATGCTTGTTGCAGGATCTAACATGCAGGAAATAAATGTGCTCAAAAGAAAATTGGCAAATTCATTTGCAATGAAGGATTTGGGAGCTGCAAAACAAATCCTTGGTATGAGAATAACTAGAGACGGGAAAAATTGTAAATTAAGATTGTCTTAGAATGAGTACATACAAAAGGTGTTGAAAAGATTTAACATGCACAATGCAAAACCAGTTAGTACACCTTTTGCTAGCCATTTCAAACTTAGCAAGGAAATGTGCCCAAAGACCCAAGAAGACATGGATTATATGTCTAAATTTCCATATGCATCAGTAGTTGGAAGCTTAATGTATGCAATGGTCTGCACAAGGCCTGATATTGCACATGTAGTGGGAGTTGTAAGCAGGTACATGAACAATCCAGGAAAGGAACATTGGATGGCAGTGAAATGGATTCTCAGATATTTGAAAGGTACCACAAATCAAGCATTATGCTTTGGTTGTTCAAACATCTGCCTACAAGGATATGTTGATGGAGATATGGCAGGTGACAGAGATAACAGGAGGAGCACTACAAGATATGTATTTACTATTAGAGGAACAACTGTCAGTTGGGTTTCAAAAATCCAAAGTGTTGTTGCACTTTCAACAACAGAAGCAGAGTATGTTGCTGCTACAGAGGCTAGTAAAGAAATGATTTGTTTACAAAGGTTTATGGGTGAATTGGGTAAGGAGCATGATATGGGCATGTTATACAGTGATAGCCAAAGTTCCATTCATCTTGCAAAGAACTCAGCATTTCATTCCAGGACTAAACACATACAGCTCAAGTACCATTTCATACGATCAGTGTTGGAAGATGGAGAGTTGAAGCTGGAAAAGATACACACTAGCCAGAATCCTGCAGATATGCTAACAAAAGTTGTAACCAGGGAGAAACTGAGAACATGCTTAGTTTCAATTGGTCTTCAAGGATGATGATGAAGATGAGAAACAACCAGGTCCAAATAGGAGTCATTTTCCAGCAAATGAAGCAGCGGTGGAGTTGCTACAATCATTCTCCAAGTGGGAGATTGTTGTGTGTGGAGCATGATTGTTCAGAGGTCTTTGTTTCAGTCGAATGTATACCCCAGGAAGTCTTGTACACCCCTCCACGCGGGGGGGTGCGGGGGGAACTTGTCCCCCCCGCGGGGGTCCGGGGGCAGCGCCCCTGGAGCCAAAAATAAATGTAAAATTGCCTTGTAAAAGTATAGTAATTTCTAGTCAATCTGGGCCGTTCATTAGGCGGATGATCTGATGGTAGAACTTACGTTTGTTTAGGGTTTTTTGCCCTAGAAGGCAACCCCTCTCTTTGTATGAGGGTATTGTATTTGAGGCTGTGTGATAGATGTGTATTCAGTGTGAGCAAGAAACAAAGAGGTGAGACTGTGAGAGAAAACAAAGGATATTACAGCGGATTTGTTGTAGGTTGTGTCTCTTCATTTTGCTGGATAATAAAAAGGAAGGACTGGCTGTTCGGGGTGGACGTAGCCCAAACTGGGTGAACCACGTATATCTGTGTCTCTCTTGTTTTTTGCATTTTCTGTGTTTATATTTCTGCAACATTTTATGTGTTCCATTGCTCCGTAGTATATAATTTTCTAACAAGTGGTTCCTGAATAATGTCTTGATGTCGTCATAATGCAATTGATATATGTCTCCTCCAGATAGCATGTTGAGGGTCTCCATTACATCCTCTGTGATACCTCGAAGAAGAACCAACTTGAGTGACTCAGGGTCAAGGGTATAATTGAATATCTTATAATTAAGTTGGAACCTTTCCTCATAGTCCTCTAAAGATTCATCTGGTCCTAGGGTCATCCTAAATATTTCCTCCTTTGTTTCCTTCTACCTATAGTGATCAATGTACTTCTCATTAAAGGCTTGTTGCATTTGGGCCCAGGTAGTTATGTTGCCTCAGTGAAAACCTATAAACCAACACAAGATTGCATCTTTGAGGGTAGATGGAAACCAATTTAGTTTCTTTTGATCACAGGTATAGTCATAGGTCCTATAGAAAACAAAAAATTCAAAAATGAAGTTGTCAATGTCTTCATAGGTTAGGCCATGGAAGTGTGGAAGGGAAGAAAGACTTATATTATTCATTCTAGGCTCCCTATTGGTTTCTCAGATAGGAGAAGTCTCATTTTGTTTTTTTCAGCCATGGTGTGGGTAGGTGAGGTGGGCTCTCCTTTCCCCACGGGTTCCTAAAAAATTTCAAGTTCCTCACCTAAAGGTTTTTCTAGCTCTCCCGCAGTTAGGGAGGGAAGTCCATAGTCACCAAAGAAGAATGATGAGTTGCTTCTTGAAGGGGTGGGGGTTTTGGTAGTAATAATCCTTCACTATCCATACTCCTACGAGGCATGAAATAAGTAGCTCTATTTTTTAAATTTTTTCCCTTTTTCCCTCCTTTTTCTTGAACCTTTCAAACCAATAGTACTAATGCAAAACAACAACAAAAAAAGGAACTTTTAAGTAGAAATAACACCTACTTGGACATGTCCCTGGAAATAACGCCAAAAAGTGATGAGACCTTATATTACATCAAGGATGTTGCAACTCCCAAGGTTTCTCAATTTAAATTATCAACTAGGGGTTCGCACAAACTTAGAGGTGACAGTGTTATATGCACAATAGGTTAAGTAATACTCATGCCACATTCAGTCATTAGATTAGATAAAGGCATACAGATACCACTCCTCTAGATAACCACAAAGATAATTTCTATGAAAGCATATCATCGTTGCAAGGGAATGAACATGATTCTAATTGCAAAAATGAAAATACTATTCACTGAATGTAAAGACTAGTTGCAATTGCATGAAAGTGACAAACTATACTAGTTATAGAAATAAATTGTACTACTCTATTTTCACTGTAATCAATTTGATGTTCTACTTGCATTAACCATTAATCTAATTGCAAATTTCTTGAGGAAAAAGAATTCATTCCATAATACATAACTATGAAATTAAAAAACAATGAGTCTAATCTACTTAAGGTTTTGTGTTTGCGCTAGAGGAAGCATAGGTTTGGAGTGGTCTCAGAGTCTCCTTAATCATGAAATCAAATAGTGGGGTCCATAATTCTAGTTAAAAATGCAAGAGTCAAGTTCCTAGGGAAAATCTCATTGAATTTAGGCAGTGGTATAGGACTGCTACAAGAAATGCTACAGGAAGCCTTGTTTTTTCTATAGGAGTACCCTGTTTTTCTACAGGAGTGGTTCTACGAGCTTTTTCGAGGGAAAGGATGGTGTCCTGAAGGTGGAATAAGGTGAATTAAGGATGTGGGAGGCATTTGTTTCAAGCCTAGCACCCCTCAGAGGCCTATATTGCACATACGTTCATGCCCATGATGTCCTTCATTGGCCCTAAAAGCATGATCTCAGTGACAGAGCTTGAGATCAATATGATATTTCCAAGAGGAGGGTGGAAATTTCTAAGTGGATGTGGATGAGTGTGAAATATGCTAAAAGTCACTTGGTAGCCCCTCTAGACTAATAATCAAAACATGCATCTACTAATCAATATTGCAGTAAGATAATCACGGTGGAAAAAATGAGTTGAATTTTATTTCTTCAATATTTAATCTATCCTACAACATGCATCCAATCTAATTTCCAAATATATACTACTATCCTCTAAGTTACAGAATCCAAGCATGCAAAGTAATTTCATTCCAGAACCTAGTAATTTCCAAGAAATCATAAACACCTATTTTTGGCTTATTTTTATAGACCCTTCAACCACACATCCCATAAGAGAGGTGGTGACCAAACCTACAACTATGATTTGTGCAATATAATTTCAACTTAAGCAAGGAAAGAATTAAAATGACTTGAACAAAAATAAGAAAATAATAAAAGAGAGGGAATAAAGCCTCTTGGTTCAACCCAAACCCAACGGTTTTAGCTTGTTAGGACCTCATATTGTCCCTTTTTGACCATATATTTTGCTATGATACCATCCCTTTCAACTTATATTTAAAATCCTTTGTTAGTATTTTAACCCAATTATCTCAAAGGTATGTAATGATTCTTCTCATCACTACTTAATTACTTAGCATATAATCATGACATCTTCATAGTTAATCTTTGAATTATTAATTGCTAAACAGTTAAAAGAATTATGTGCAGTCTGCGATGCTGAAACAACCTGGAAAACTACTTTTGCAGTTGATGAAACAACAGAAACGGCACGCGAATCGTGATGCTAAAACAGTTTAGATTTGCGTTCTAAATTTGACAGCAGCAAAGGAACTAGAACTAATCACCGAGGAAGCTGTTACACTAGATGTAACGCTTATATCTAAAGACAACATTTTGTTAACAGGGAATTGATTTCCCTATTTTTGTATAATGGGTTAAAAAAATGTAAATCTTTTGTAATAGATGTCTCCTCTTTATAAAGAGGAGACATCTACATTAGAGGGAGAGGAACAGACTATGGAAAAAGGCTTAGTTGAAGGAACAGGACTGGAATTATTTTTGTAATATGACATATTGATGGATGAATAAAGTTTTGTTCTGAACATCTTTTTCTAGTTCTTGTTTCCTAGGGAATCTTGTGAGAAGGACAGGGCCCACCTTCATCACAAGATTCACCCATTACATTTCTGCAGTGTGTTAAGTGTGTATTTTATTCATGCCTTGTTAACAGGTACTGTTTGTTGAACATTGTTTATAATACCTTTGCTGAAACTCTGTTTCTTTCTCAATTGATTGTTGTATGAGTGTTTCACTGGTGATTAAGTTACAGAGTGAATTGGCAAGCTAGTTAATTAGAGGCAGGTGCTGGAGATTCCCGCTCTGGGGATAGGGTCCTGACTCTCTGTTACAGCACAACCATTTTTTTCTTTTGCAGATTGATTCTTTCCATTTCTTTGCGTGAAATTAAGCATTTTTCTGATAGCTATCTGCAACAGAGTGTAATTGCTGTAATGCAGAGTGGAGCTTCAGTTTGTTAATTTAAGGCGTGATTTGTTTGTACTACAACTTCTGTTGCTTTTAAAATTGAGTGCATATAGTACACAGTTGCCTTTGAAATAACAAGACTTCCCTGGGTTGACAATTAATGTCGCACTTTGTTGTTTAATTCAATAAGCAATTAAAGTGACCAACATTTTGGCGTCGTTGCCGGGGAAGGAAATTATAGATTTTAAAAGTACTGATGGTTTTTTTGTAGATATGCAGAATGCATGAGAGGACACAAGAAAACTAATCCTACAGGTGGCAAGGGCAAAGGAAGAGGAGGAAGAAAAAATTTCATCGATGATATTATTTCAAAAGCTGAGACATCCCAGAGGTTAAGCTCTCGAAGGCCACAGACCCAGAACTCTTTCCAAATGGATCATCAAATGGAGGAAGTAGTGGGACCTGAAAGGATTATAAAAACAACAGAATATACTGAGGAACCAGTGGATGAAATCAAAGGACGAGTAGAAGATATTGAAGTTGAGGAATGAGTTCAGGACATTGAGAGTCCAATAGAAAACATTGAAGATCGGGCAAGCACATCAGGAAAAGAACCAATGGAGGAAAACAATGAAGGAATCTTCGGTGGAGGTCGTATAGGAGAAGGAAGGGGAGAGAATTCTCTCTCCATCCTGGAATTCCCTATTGGGGAACTCCCCAGAGGAACAACTCCTATGAAGAATATCCCACTTTCAGCATTACCCAATTTCCATGGGTTATCCTCTGAATACCCTAATGAGTTTCTTTTCGAATTTGATATATTGTGTAGAAGCTATGATTATGTTAATAATGCTCAAAAATTGAATTTGTTTCCAGTGATATTAAAAGGAAATGCACTAAGATGGTTTATGAGCTTGGGAGGTCATGTGATCACAACATGGGATTAGATGAAGGAGAAATTTCTGGCCAAATACCAAGACCATTGCCGAACGAGAGAAAAAAGGGAGGAATTATTCAAGATGGTTCATAAGGAGGATGAAAATCTTGAGGACTTTGTGGAAAGACTCCAGTATAATCTGCAGAGATCTGACCACCCTGATGTAAGTAAATATATTCTCAAAACAATATTATTGAAAGGGGTAAGGGATGATTGTTTAGATATGTTAAATATGCTTGGTAAAGGAGATATATCTAAAGAATCGTATGACGAAATTTTTAACCTCTGCAAGAGGTGTTCAAGAGGAGCTGCAAATAAATCAAAGAGCAGGGATAGTAAATATTTAAGGGTCCAGAAATCAGCTAGTGGAGGAGCAACAAGGGCTGAAATAGGTAATCTACTTGAGGAATTCAAGACTGAAATGTTAAGTTCTTTTTCTTCACAGATTGATACCTTGCAGGTTAAAAAGAAGCAGGCAGAGGCAGAAGCTACTTTGGCCATCTTTTTCTCTAAATGCAGGGAAAAACATCCATTGAGGGAATGCCCACTGGACAAGGTGCCAATCTATACCATTTGTGAAAGGGACCACGAAACTCAACAATTCCCCTCTTTACCAGGAATAAAGGCAGCGTTACAACCAACGGAGGAAGAATCTGAAGCAGTTTATCTGTTGACACAAAGGAGGCAATGGTAACCACGAGGACAAGGTACGAATTCTAGTATGCCATTTAATCGTTGGAATAATTATCCTTCTTTTAATCAAGCAAATTACCTGCCCTTTAAGAAAATGCAATACCCACCCTTTAATCAAATGAATTTCCCACCCATGCAACAAACAAACCCTCCCTTTGTAGACCCTGCAATGTGGCTTCTACAACAATCCTATTTTAACCAATGGAACCCAAACTGGAGAGCTCAACGGACTCCATTCACAAACCAATTTCCTCAGTTCCAGCAACAACTTTCTCTTCCATCAAGTACCTCGCCGAATAATCAGACCATGAAGCCTTAGTTGCCTGTACAACTGAACCCTAATCCTAATAACAATAAAGCTGTGCAAGTTATCAACATTCAGAACCTGCCTACATCTCCTATGCAATGTAACAATATTCATTTACGATCTGGGAGAGTAGTCGAGCCAACTATAGATGATATTACCTCTTCTGACTCTGATAAAGAAGAAGCAGAACAGTGTAAATCATCTAATAAGGAGGCTGAAATAGTCAACCCATCTTCTAATAAAACTACTGAAACAGTCAAGCCATCTTCTAATGGAACTGCTGAAACAGTAGAACCACCGTTCCCTGAGCGCTTGGTTCTCACTAAGACACCTGAGCCACCTGCTTTTAACCTTTTAGGGGAATTGCAGAATCTGTATGTTAAAATTCCACTTTTACAAGCACTCAGAGATGTACCAATCTATTCCAGAACCATTAAATACATTTGCATCAAGAAACCTAGTAGGAAGGCTAAAGATCCCCTTACAGTTCATGTGATGGGAGATCTAGCTGCTTTAATGTCAGGGAAAGTTCCTCCTGTAAAATATGGTGATCCTGGTCACCCTACGGTTACAGTTCAGGTCGGAAAAACTATTGTTTCGCGAGTTCTGGTAGACCTAGGTGCTGCTATAAACATTATGACCCTTGAAACTGCACAACTGTTACAATTGAAAAATGTAATTAGAGAAACACCAACTATCCAGGAATTAGCTCATCATTCCACAATCAAACAAGAAGGGGATATTGAAGACTTGATCATTTCAGTTGAATCCTGGAATTACCCAGCTGACTTTGTGGTGTTACAGACTAAAGCAAAGTTGGGGGGGCATCCTCTGATTTTGGGGAGACCCTTGCTGGCTACAGCAGATGCTTTTATCAGCTACAGATCAGGTTCAATGACAATTTCTAATGGTTGTGAAACTAAGCAGCTTATGCTGTACCCTCATGCTACACCTATGATTAATAATGATGATTCTATATGGTTAGACTATGAGGATAATGATACTCAACCCATCTTGACCATTGGACAAGCCTTAACTCTTAAAGATACCACAGAAGATGAAGTAATTAGTAATTTTATTTCCGAACCTTCCTCAGTTACTTCTAAAGCACATAATCAGTTAACTGCAATTCTGGTTCGTGAAACACAACAAAAGCTTAAATCTGAAGATTTACCTCAAACATCAACTGCTATATCCTCTAAAAGCATAACAATAGAAATTGAACCTAGAAAAACATTAAACATAAACCCCAATTTATCTGATGCTGAAACACAACATCTAATGAACTTGCTCTGTGAGAACAAGGAAGCATTCACATGGGACTATATAGACATGAAGGGGATCTCTCGTGAATTATGTACTCATCGTATCTATATTAAGGAGGGAGCCTGACCAGTCTGTCGACCCCAGGGACGAATGAATCCCAACTTGGGGGAAATTGTTAAGGAAGAACTTCAAAAGTTGCTTGATGCAGGGTTTATATATCCCATATCAGACAGTGAATGGGTTTCTCCATTGGTGATAGTACCTAAAAAAAACAGGAAATGGAGAGTGTGTGTAGATTATAGAGCTTTAAACAAAGCAACCCAAAAAGATCATTTCCCCTTGCCCTTTATTGATCAGGTGTTGGACAGTTTGTCATGGAAGAAATTATTTTCCTTTCTATATGGTTTTAGTGGATATAACCAAATCAGAATTGCACCTCAAGATCAAAACAAGACCACTTTTACTAGTCCTTGGGGAACTTTTGCCTATAGAGTTCTCCCATTTGGACTATGTAATGCTCCAACAACGTTCCAAAGAGTAGTAATAGGAATTTTTTCTGATATTCTTAATGATTCTTTGGAGATATTTATGGATGATTTCAATCCCTATGGTGTGACTTTTGAAGTTGCGCTACAAAACCTTGAGAAAGTACTTAAAGGATGCATACAAGCTAATCTTTCCTTGAGTACTGAAAAATGTCATATGATGACGAACAAAGGAATTGTACTAGGGCACTTCATTTCATTCCTTGGGATTCAGGTGGATCCATCCAAAGTACAGGTAATTCAGACCCTTCCTATTCCTAAAACACAAACTGATGTAAGAAGTTTTTTTGGACACGCTGGATATTACAGAAGATTTATCAAAAATTTCTCTAAAATAGCTTCTCCTTTGTTTGTGTTACTTATGAAAAATGCTGAATTTAAGTGGACTGATGCCTGTCAGAAAGCATTTGATGAACTTAAGCATCAGTTGTCTACAACTCCTATTCTGAGGGGACTTGATTGGGCACTTCCCTTTCACGTATCCTCTGATGCTTTGGATACTGCAATCGGATCTGTCTTGGGTCAAGAAGAAAACAATCTTCCTTATGCTATCTACTTCATTAGTAAGAATATGACCCCTGCTGAACTTAATTACACAGTTACCGAGAAAGAATTCTTAGCAGTTATTTATGATATTAATAAATTTCGACATTATATTACTGGTTATCCTACTTTTGTTCATACTGAACACTCAGCTATCAAGTATTTAATGAATAAATTTGTTAGAAATGCTCAAGTCACCAGGTGGTTATTGTTACTACAAGAATTTGATATTACAATTGTGGATCGACCAGGTAAAGAAAATGTAGTTGCTGATTTCCTTTCTCGGATAAAAACTGATGATAATACTTCAATAGATGATTCCTTTCCTGATGAATATTTGTTTGCAGTATCTGCTCACTCACCATGGTATGCAGACATTGCCAATTATCTGGTTGTAGGGAAGTTACCATCACACCTATCACATAGGGAGAAAATAAGGATCATTCAACAAAGTGCTAGGTACAGCTGGATAAGTGGGCGTCTTTTTCATACAGGACTCGATCAGGAGATCCGAAGATGCATTAGAGAAGATGAGGTTTATGACATATTGAAGGCTTGTCATGATGGCCATTGTGGTGGGCATTTGGCTGATAAGAGAACATCACATAAAATTCTCAGGATGGGTTATTATTGGCCCTCACTTTTCAAGGATACAAAGAAATATGTCAGGGCCTGCGATAGCTGTCAAAGAATGGACCAAGCCAATCATAGAGATGAAATGCCACTGAACCCTCAGGTAATACTTGAACCCTTTGAAATATGGGCTCTAGATTTTGTAGGGCCCATCAACCCTCCATCCAACCAAAGAGTTTATATATTGGTTTGTACAGATTATATGACTAAATGGGTGGAAGCTAAGGCACTAATCAAAGCTAATGAAGAATCTATTTTAACCTTTTTATTTGAAGAAATCTTTGTTAGATTTAGGGTGCCTAGAGAATTAGTCACAGATGGAGGACCTCCTTTCAATTCACATGGTTTCAAAGATATGTTTCAAAAATATCATATCAATCATAAAATGACTACACCTTACCACCCCCAAGCTAATGGTCAGGTGGAAAGTACAAATAAAGTCATAGAAGCTATTTTAACAAAAACTGTGAAGGAGAATAGGAAAGATTGGTCTCAAAGACTGCCTGAGGCATTATGTACTTACAGAACTACTTGGAGGAACACTACAGGTTTTTCACCCTATAAATTGGTTTATGGTAAAAGTGTTTTTTTTCCTGTGGAATTTGAAATTAAAACTTTAAGAACTGATTTAGCTATTAACCTTGATTTGACTGATGCACAGACAGCTAGGTTGCAACAGCTGCAGGAATTGGATGAACAAAGGTTGGATACCATCCATCAAACAACTATGATTCAATAGCAAAGAACTAGGTGGTATGACAAAACTATTAAACATAAGCAGTTCCAAAAAGGTAATTGGGCTTTACTATATGATTCCAGGTTTGAAAATTTTCAAGGAAAACTACGAACAAGGTGGCTGGGACCTTACGAGATAGATACTGTTTTTCCCAATGGAATAGTAAGGCTCCTAACAATTGATGTTCTAGAACTCCATTGATAGTAAATGGGTATCAGCTTCGTCCGTACCAGCAACCAATTTCTAAGGAGGATTTTAAGGCCACTTGCATGGCAGATTTACATTACATCTTTTTGGGGGAGCCTCTTGGCCCTCATTGCACTTAATCTCTGCATTATTTTTAATCTCTACATTATTTTTGTATTAGTATTAGATTATATTACTTAACTAATAATCTCTGTCAAGGGCTGCCATATTAAAAATTATTTTGCAGGTCTTAATGCGGAGGCTGGTTGAAGGAATAATTGCATTACAAGCAGGATCAGGTTTCAGTTTGGGAAACATGGCCATTCCATTTCAATTCATTATCCATCAGCAACATTTTCCTATCCTCTTTAATAGCAGCATCTCTTTTTCCCGTTGCTGAAACACCAGTTTCAGCCGTTGCTGAAACACCAATTTCTGCTGTTGCTGAAACACCAATTTTTCCCCATTTTCCCTGTTGCTGAAACACCAATCTTTCCCCATTTTCCCCGTTGCTGAAACACTAATTTTTCCCCATTCTCTCCATTGCTGATACACTGATTTCTCCATTGCCGAAACACCGAATTTTTCCATCTTTTCAAAAAAGTGGCAATTTCTCATTTTTCCTGTAATTGAGGCATCAACTTCTCTCAAAAGCGATTAATACATAACATTTTCCATTTTCAGAGAATCAACCATTCATCCTAATAATTGAGTCCCTTCACCATTACCTCATATGAATAGAGAAAGCCTTTTATATAAATACCCTCATATCTTATAACCCTTTCAATAACCATTGGTGATCCACTAAACGACGAAAATATACTTTCAGCACAACAATCAAAGGTAAAACGTGAGGTATGCGTGTTTATGTGTAAATATTAAACTATAGTTAATGAGAAGATTCTGATATGATTGCCGAAATCCCTGTACACTCCAAACTTATCATTTTAGCCACAGTTGGGGGGGAATATCAAAGTTTTTGCAATCATTACCTGATATGCCAATCATCGTCCTTTTTTTAACATGATCGAGTCTCGTCACCCCATCTTTGTTTTATTATGTCATAACCCCATTCAAATATCTTACTCTGTCTCGGCTACGGTAACTCGGCTCTGTATTGTGCATTTTACCAAACCAGTAACTATGGGAGGTAACGCTGTCCGAAATGAACCTGGTTCAACGGCTCTATTGGAACTTTACCCAGAAGCATATCAAATTTTTTTGCAAGCGGCTGGGTGGATTACTTCCGGAGGCTCTAGGAATTTGATTCTCAACAAGTCCTGGAATTCACACTTAATTTAAAGGAAGATTATTCTATTGTTCGGGGAGTGTGAATTCCGGTAACAGAGGAGGATATATCACAAGTTTCAGGATTACCGGCCAATGGCATCCGCTGGTTCAGCTGTAAACACATAATTCTGAAGACACAACAAGATTTTCTTCTACCTGGGGAGCGGGTCAAACCTAAAGGCAGAGGCGTTGCACTATGTTCATTACCACCTCCATGGCCAAAGGTTGCAAAGTTTGTCAAGCACTATCTTAATTGTGAAGGACGTTACCAGGTAGTGTACTAGCATGACTTTGTGTTGTTGAATCACTTAAGACATGGTCTCTTATTAAATATGCCATACTATCTGCTTGGGTGTCTAAAGAATATGTCACATTATTCCAAGGATGCAAAGTACCCACTCCTCTCCATTACTCACCATCACCTGGTTCAACTCTTAATCCTGAGGGGCTTTGCCCTGCAGAACCCTCCTCCCCTTAACAACCCACCCCAGGAAGCTGCTGAAGTTACTCAACCAGCAGCCAAAAACCCTCAAGAAACTGCTGAAATTTCTCAAGCGGCAGCCGAGACTCCCCAAGTGAATGCTGAAAATCCTCAGCCATTCATGACAGCCAGTCCAATTGACCCCGCTAGTGCATCAACCCCGTCCCATAATTTACCTGAATCATCCATTCCCACTGTCCATATCCCTAGTGGTGATTCAGATGACGACATTCCCTTGGCTAGGCTGAGAAAGAAAAGAAAAAGGCAAGAAACGGTTGTCCCTTCATCAAAAAGACGAACAAGGGCCTCAATGAAACAAGCTATTACCTCTAATGTTCCTTCTACCCCAGAGAAGGCCATCTATAAAAGAAAAACCACTTTTTTGCTACCTCCTTACCTCGAAGACGAAGGAGGACGTCTTCTGCAGTAGCAACAGAGACCCCCACCACAAATTTCCCACCCATTATCCTAAAACCCCATACCCCACCAAACATCGAATCCCTACCTTCCTCATCCTCGGGTATTGAAATGTAAAGCGTCCAGGATTTTGTGACATCATTCCTTTTAGAAGACGCAACAGCTCCACAAGAACCAACTGCCAACTTATCAAAAGTAGACACCTAAGACGATGTACAACATGTAGCTGTTACACAAGAACCAGCTACCGACTCAACAGGTGTTACACAAGAACCACCTACTGAGGAGATAAAAGTAGCTGCCCCACAAGAACCAGCTACTGACTCAACACTTGTCGAGGAACAAAAGATAGATGACCTAGAAGTAGCTGCCCCACAAGAACCAGCTACTCACTCAATAGGTGCTGAGGAGCAAAAGTTAGATGACCAAGAGGTAGTTGTCCCACAAGAACTAGCTACTAGTCCAGCAGGTGTTACACAAGAACCACTTGCTGACGATCATGATCTAGAAATACATCAGAACATAGCAACTACTAATTTAGCAGGTGTTACACAAGAACCACCTGCTCATAAACAAGAAACCGGTAATCAACATACAGCTGAATCAGCTACTATCTCAACAAGTGTCACACAAGAACCACCTGCCGATGACCATGATCAGGAAACAGAGCAAGACCTAGCTACTACTAACTCAACAGTTGATACACAAGAGCCACCTGCCGACGAGAAAAGTGTAGATACCCAAGATATTGCTGCTACAAAAGAACTAGCAACTCAGTTGCTTGATATGCAGAATTTGCATGTTCAGGAGGATATAGCTGTTACAAAACTAATCGATGGTCCAACAGTTGTCACACAAGAACCACCTGCTGGAGAAATAAATAATGAAGCTACCACCAAACAACCATCCTCCCACCCACTGGAACCATCTATAGAGACTGCAACTGCTACAGAAGGCCCTGTCATGTTAGCTTCCCTTCAACAAGAGAATGAGTTTCTGAAAGCCGAGATTGAGGCTTATAAGCAGGAGTTAATAATAGCAAGGGAAGCTTATGAAAAATAACTTAATCTGTATACTTAAGCTCAGGTAGCATCTGCAGCCGAGAAAAGTATAGATAAGGATCGGTATGAGGAATACAGGTGCAGCCAATGTGGTGACCTCTATTCTCGAGCTGGTTATAAGGTAGTCAAAGTACCATTGTCTAGACCTACTCCTACAGTTACTCCTGTTGTAGTTAAAAAGGAATGCCCTGCTATTACACAAGAACCAGTAGGGCCTTCAAAGATTTTGAAGAAGAAGAGAAACCGCAAGTACCCCAGCCTACCCCAGTTGTTAAAGCTGAGAATCCTACACCAAAGTCTGCAGAGACGGTATTTACCCAGACTGAGCCTCTTTGTGCAGAGACTGTCTTTACTCAAACTTTAAGCATTCAAGAACTCAGTGATATATGGAAGAAAGAGTATGCCTTGTTGCAAGGAAGGGAATTTCAGGCACAAAAATCAGTATGGCAGAATCATGCATATAGGAATTGGGAAGTCTTGGAACAGTTCCATGCACAGTAGAAGGAAAATAAGAAGTTAAAAACTAGACTGTCTCTTATCTTTGAATTAGTTCAAAGACTTCTGGCTACTATGAAACCATCCTTTAATTATTCCGTGTTCCTAGCAGAATGCCTAGCATTCCTTCAGATAAAAGTAGTCAGAGATGGACGACCTCACGAAATGTCTACACCCAGCAGTTTATTGAAACTTTTGCAGCAGTGTCAGTCAGTGAACAGAATCTCTTATGTGAACTTTATATCCATAATGAGGCCATGCTGGAAGATAGAAAGTTTAATTTGATTCCTGTGGCTGGTGACGTTCAGATTAGAGCCTTGGTCTCTTTTATGGCCAATCAACTTACGTGGCAAAACGTTTTTCTTTCCGCAAAACACAATGAAGAAAATTGCCTTCTGTGGATCCGAGCTGAACTAGAGAATGCTCATTGCTGAACATCATAGGGTTATAAAAGAACCAGGAATGACTAAGCATATCAGGGAATTACGGGAAACAGTGTTAGAAGAATGTCAACAGTATATCAAGAAGAAAGGACCTCTTGCCATACAGGCAAACAATTTGTTTTGGGAACATTGCCCTAAGGAGAGAAGGGAATACCATCCTTTTAACCCTCTCAATCTTCATGCAACAATTTCACGAGTGCCTAATTATGTTAAATGTGTTCAGCGGTGTGGTAACAAATGGTTGGGTTATCAGTTTCACTTCCCCCTTCTCTAGTTGCCAGTACAACAATATAAGGCTGACTTCAAGGTGTCCAAAAAGGAGGAGCTTGCAGCGTGGCAGAGATTATGGAGTGTCCAGGGTTCAAGAGATTCGGCTGATAGCACCTTTTATACTTACTGTATAAGTAATTTGCACTATACATCCCAGTATTTCGATTCAGACTCAGAGAAGATGTTGCATGGGGACATGCAACTACTTCAGTTGGGGGGGATGTTAGGACCTCATATTGTCCCTTTTTGACGATATATTTTTCTATGATACCATCCCTTTCAACTTATATTTAAAAGCCTTTGTTAGTATTTTAACCCAATTATCTCAAAGGTATGTAATGATTCTTCTCATCACTATACGTTTAATTATTTAGCATATAATCACGACATCTTCATAGTTAATATTTGAATTATTAAGTGCTAAACAGTTAAAAGAATGATGTGCAGTGTGTGATGGTGAAACAACCTGGAAGACTATTTTTGCAGTTACTGAAACAACAGAAATGGCACGCGAATCGTGATGCTGAAACAATTGAGATTTGCGTTCTAAATTTCACAGCAGCAAAGGAACCGGAACTGATCACCGAGGAAGCTGTTACACTGGATGTAACGCTTATATCTAAAGACAACATTACTGTAATATCTTTTTGTTAACAGGGAATTGATTTCCCTATTTTTGTATAATGGGTTAAAACAATGTAAATATTTTGTAATAGATGTCTCCTCTTTATAAAGAGGAGACATCTACATTAGAGGGAGAGGAACAGACTGTGGAAAAAAGCTTAGCTGAAGGAACAGGACTGGAATTCTTTTTGTAATATGACATATTGATGGATGAATAAAGTTTTGTTATGAACATCTTTTTCTAGTTCTTGTTTCTTGGGGAATCTTGTGAGAAGGACAGGGCCCACCTTCATCACAAGATTCACCCATTACATTTCTGCAGTGTGTTAAGTGTGTCTTTTATTCATGCCTTGTTAACAAGTACTATTTGTTGAACATTGTTTATAATACCTTTGCTGAAACTCTGTTTCTTTCTCAATTGATTGTTGCATGAGTGTTTCACCGGTGATTAAGTTACAGAGTGAATTGGCAAGCTAGTTAATCAGAGGCAGGTGCTGGAGATTCCTGCTCTGGGGATAGGGTCCTGACTCTCTGTTACAGCACAACCATTGCTTTCTTTTGCAGATTGATTCTTTTCATTTCTTTGTGTGAAATTAAGCATTTTTCTGATAGCTATCTGCAACAAAGTGTAATTGCTGTAATGCAAAGTGGAGCTTCAATTTGTTAATTTAATGCATGATTTGTTTGTACTACAACTTCTGTTGCTTTTAAAATTGAGTGCATATAGTATGCAGTTGCCTTTGAAATAACAAGACTTCCCTGGGTTGACAATTAATGTCGCACTTTGTTGTTTAATTCAATAAGCAATTAAAGTGACCAACATAGCCCTCAAAAATTAACTCACATGTAGGCCAACAATAAGCTTTTCATTAACATAAAATAAGAATCACACACATCATATCAAAGATGAAAATGATAGTGTCAAGATCTTGGATCTCAATAGATATTCCTATTTGCAAAAATATCTCAAATCCTAATGAGCCCTTAGGCTTGTTTATTTATACAAAAAGTGGTTGAGGGGAAGCTCCTTGGGTAGGATGACTGCATCCCTCCAAAATATCAAAATTGGTGGATCTCGGTCCTTTAGATCTTCATATGAACTTGAGTTCCTTGGTTTTCACTGGACTTCGAGTTGTTGGTGAGGAATATTTGGTTTGCAATCGAGTTAGAGAGTTAGCGTAGTGGAAAAGCCTCCTAGATTTTTTCTAGATGCCTCTAACGAGCCCCTTCATAGTAAATAACTCCAAAAATGCTTGTTTTTCTTGAATTTTAATGACATTAGGCCATGAAATGTGAAAAGAACCCTTTAATCTCCCTACTCATCATATTATGGCTACAAATGAAAATTAATGTGAGAAAAAGAGAGTTTAAGTGTTGGAGGATATCACAATGGGAATTAAAATATTCCTATTGATAGGACCTATCAACCAATTTTAAAGTATAGATAGTAGAAAGCATGTTATGATAACAATGAACCATCAAGAACTCTTGGGATAAAGTGTTACAATTATGCCAAAGTAGGTGGGTAAATTTAACTCTTACACTCAGAAGAGTAGAGCCTAGCTCTCCAGAAGGCTTGGAAGCTTCACTATATAGATCACAATTGTATGTGGAAACTATGAAGAAGAATAATATCATTTTATTCGCCTAATATTTATATTTGTACTTCTCATATACCTCACTCCATCATGCAAATATATAAGTGACATTAAACAGGGACAAAAAGAGGTGGATTACAATGGAAATGGAAAAAGGATACCATAATAAAGATCATGTTACATGATTTGTGGTGTATGAATAAATTCTTTCTTAATTACTTTTATATTAATGGAAAATTTAGATATTGTTGACATGTGTTTATTTAAATGCTTGATGCCATAAGGATTTTAGTTAATTATGTTGATTTAAATTATGTTCACTAATGTTTATTTCAAAACATGAAATTTGTTTGGATAATGGTTAGGAACATTAATTTATACTATGGCCAATCATAATAAAAGTGGTTTTGACCCTTATATAACTACATTTTTGAAAATCTAAGAATATATCAATGATTAAACGAGGAAGAAAATCAAGGGACCATGTGGTCCTTGTTATTAGGGTGCATTAGACGAATCTACCAATGTTAGGAGACAATAATTAATCTATTAAAAACTTTATTTATCAAAATCTCAACCATGTTATAAATATTATTCACGATGAGAAGGAAATATTAAACCTCTAAGATTTAGTGTGGTTGGCAGAAGAGTAACTGGGTTGGAAAACTCCAATTAATTAGGAATATAGTTGATGGAGCTAGTTAAGAATCCTAAAATTGAATTCCAATATTAATATGAAATATAATAGAAGATACCATTTTCAAAATTCCATTTTAATTTCCATTTTCTTGTAGTAGACCCATTTGAATAAATCAAGAGTGAAGTTTCGACATTGTTTTGATATATGGATATCTCGAAGAATGAGAAATAGAGAGTTGATTTTAGTTTTCTTGTGTGTGTTATTATATGATTTCAAACTTGATTAGATATAACCAACTCAAATGGAATATCCCTATTATCCTTATATCTTTGTTATTTATGATTTATAAATTTACTTGCATTTCTCTAGTTAGTTCATTTTCTTTCCTAGAAGCTCAATGTTACCAACATTTCTATTTCAATTGTATTTTCATTTTGTTATATATCATATTTCGTTTTATAATCTTTAATTACAATGATTAATGATCTTGGTTTTAAGCTCTAGAAATGATTAGCTTAAATTTCATATTTCCATTTGTTGTACTATAATTAGAATCAAATTATATACTTGAACATAAGGGTAGTGAACATGAAAGTAGAAATAGGGAATATTCAACTACATGATAGCAAAGGAAAACATTCCTATAATGTTTCTACAAGAAACTGTGTGTGAGAAAGACACCATAATTTCGTAAAAAAAGATATTTCGAGGGTTTAAACACAACAATAGCAAGTGTGGAGGACTTCTTGGGAGATCTTGTGGTTATGTGGAACAATTATCAATTGGTTTGACAAGATATCTTGGAAATGAATAAGATTATACTATTGATATTCAAATATATAGGATATGTGGATTTGAGCTTCATGATAAGCATGTCTAGTGATATAATCCCCAACTTTAAAATAATCATTTCTAGGCTCTCTCCAAATACTATGGGATAAGAATAAATATAAGAAGTGGATCATATGGGGGATATTTAACATGTTTACTCAAATAAAAAAGGGGTGGATCTCCTAGGATGGAGGAAGTTAGTAGATCATTCATAAACTCTATAAAAACTTTATACCTATAGATATGTAGACAAGAATTGGTTGTTATACTTGGAATAAAAGGAGAGGGTGAACTCAATATAACACAATAAGATTAGATTACTTCGTGGACTCTACAATGATATTGAGATAGGTATGGTTAGTGGAACTAGATGTCTTACCTAGTTAAGGCTCATAACACTAGATTATATGTTTCAAATGGGAGAGCATTACCACTTTGAACCCTAACCAATTCAACTTCAAAAAGTTATGGTTCTTCCATAATTTTAGGGGAATATTAAATTACTTGGCGGGAAGAGGTGGTACAACAAATGGAATGAGATTTTTTTGTCTTCCAAAAAAATATATAGTGGGTAGAGGATCAAATTAGAATATAGAACATGAAACTTTTTGGTAGCATTTTTCATGCCCATAGAGAGCTAGAGAAAGAAATGGAAGATCTACCACTATCAATAACATAGGAGGGAAAACCAAAGGAAATAATAAAAAATGGGAAGGGTATTTTTAAGACCATCCAGAGATGAATTCCAATTAAGAAGAAAAATATAGGAATCATAAGTCATGAGTTAGATGGATCAAAGAGGGAGGGCATGAACATTAGGTTTTTCCATAAATTTATGTTCTATTGAAGACATCATATTGGAATTATCTTTTTGAAACTTTTCAAGAGACTAAGTTTGAGAAACTTTGACATATAAGAGGAACTTGGGAATTAGAAACTATAGTCAACTCCTATTAGAAACAAACGATAAAAGATATGAGGAATTCAATTCCATTGCAAGATCCATCCCATATTTGGTTTCTTAAGAGAAAAATTAAAGTGTAGTGGGGGAAATAACCTTGGAGGAAATAAAAAAATTAGTAATTTACATTCCAATAAAATTATTCAAGTTTGAATGGAATTATCATATTTTTTTAAAGGTTATTAGGTAATAATGGGAGAGGGGCTATTGAAGGTATTTGAAGAATCTAGAAACTTAAAAGGCATTCCACTTGTCATGAATTCTAGTTTCCTTGCCATCATCCCAAAGGAGGAGAGGGGGATAAAATGGATGAATTCAATCCAATTTCACTATGTATGAGGGGGACATGAATACTAGGTTCTTCCATTAATCTATGATCACTCAAAGGTGTTATAGTGTATTTTTATCGAGAGTGTATGAAAAGAGCAAACATTAAGTTGTGGGTGATAAACATCCCTAACAACATAAATGGTTGTAGAACCCTTTAGATTTGCAGCAGATATAAGAAATAAAACCTACAAACTTCCATACCTATGAAAAAAAAGGAGTTATATAGCAGAAATAAATAAGAACTATAGATAATAACTCCAAAACAACCAATGGACAAGATAAGAATATGAAATTGTAATTTCATTATCTAACACCTCATGAAAGGAATAGGTAAAATGTTACCGGTCCCCCTCAAATGGGATGGGTTCTTGGCTTTCCTCAATGCTTCAACTTGGTAGAGTCTCTCCTCTCTATAATGTATAAGCCAAACAAAATGTGTGTGTAGAGCTCAAATGGGAACTGAAGGATAAAAAGAAATGGAAGGCGACAATGATAATAACCAGAGTTGAAACAATGGGTGCAACAATGAAAATAATCGAAAGTGAATAATGAATGTAAAACCCTTCATTTTATAACAGAATATTAGGTTATTCTCGAATAATGGAAAATATTATTAACCAAATTCTATACCTAACCACTTGGAGTATTTTATTATATTTTGTTGGAGGGAAAATGTATTTAATATCATCAAATACTTTTATTTAGAATTAATAAATAAATAAATTATTAATAGATGATCTATTTATCATTTCGGAAATATATGTAAAGAATAATAAACAAATAATGGTTTGTTTAATTATTCCTAGGTGATTTAGTCAAATTTAACATTGAATAATAACTAAAAATGATTATTTAATTATTCCTAGAGAAAAATAAGATTATCTAATTATTACTCGTGATTGGTCAAATATGACAAGGAATATTGGTTAAACAATGGTTTAATTAATTATTCCTAGAGGAAAGTTAAATAAACACTAATTTTTTTTATTATTCCTCATGGGCTTAGCCAGAAATAACTTAATAAATGTGGTTCATCAAGTAATTTCTTACTGCGAAAGCAATTTTACTATGGTAAAATTGGTCTTACATGGTAATTATAGGTAATTATAGGTGCACAATCCTTATGGGTAATTATAGCGTGATGGCATCATTTGTAGAAAGTGATTGCAAACTCTTTGTTGATAGTGAGACAATACTTCTTCAAATCAATCAATTCACTTTCTAGTTTCCTAGCATGCACTAAGCACGCTCACTAATTTGAACTCTAATTGGATGTTTTTTCTCCCTGTATAAAGAGTTTAGTCTAGAGTTCATCCTTATGTCATATTTTTGTTTTGATCTTTATGCATTGTTGGAATATAAGGAGAATTATCTCACCCATGGTTGCAAATGTTGAATCATCTGAGTGAGTTACTCCACTGTCACTTTTTCTTTTGCAAGTGTCACTTTTGATTTCTTTCACTCTTGCATGAACCATTTTATATTTATTTATATTTTACAAGTGTAACTTTCTCCTACTTTCATTCTTGCATGTGTCATTTGTGTTTTCTTTGTGATTTCAAGTGTCGTTTTTGCTCTTGCATGTATTTCTTTTGCTTGTTTCACACATCTCAAGGCCACCTCCTTGAGGTAGCTCCAACACAATCTTGCAATAGTTGATGTTATTTATCATTATAATATGTGTTGGACACATTCTTATGGCATAGCGCACCTTTTGGTTGGTGGTTGTGACACTTGTGTTATAAAGGTACATCTTAAGTGTGACACTTGGAGATAAGTGTCATTTCACTATCGTTTCATTGTACGCTTGTTTGTTTTCAGTGTTGTGTGTCTTATTTTCATGTGCCTAAGTGTGCATATGTGTGTCTGTGTTCTGTGATCATGTTTTATACTTGTTATATTCTCTTACCCTCTTGTTTCATTGATATCACAATTAGTAAATTTTGGAGTTCATCTTTATCCTCACATCTTGTGAAACTCACGAACACGTTCAATCTTCAGTTTAATGTGATGAGTGCATTACACACTATTGAGCCTCAAATATGAAATATTTACCTCTTACACATATTCACTAAACCCATATTGTATATAACCTCCTCCAATTGCACAGTAAGTAACCTCAAAAGTATAGACCCTCTATATTGTCACTTAGCCATGCCCAATGTGAAGTTCATGATCCCTCCTACCGTGTATTGCACATTACATAGTTGGATTGGATAGAGGGGTCATATCAAGACTCCCTAAAATCTAAAATTCATAGTCCCTAAGCATCCTCTTCAATTACTACGAATTGCAAAGTTATCGTGCACAAGCTTACACCCCTTGTCTCCTTCAATTTATCAACTACATAATTCCTTGCCATTCCTTGCCTCAACTATGCATTTCATAGTTCTAGTGGATAGTGGGGACATTCCTCATTCCTTACAAAGCTCAAATACTTAATCCATGCTTCCACTTCCTTGAGAATTGTGCACTATGCATCCTTAGTGAGAAAGACTATCACTCTTGTCTCCACAAATTTCCCACTATGCAAAAACTTGATGAACCTTCCCTTATTGTACATTGCACAGTTATAGAAAATAACATGATCATATATCATTCCTAATAGTGCTCAAATACGCAATTCATAGACCCTTTCTCCGAGTCCTTGCACAATGTCCCATGACAATCAACATAATGCAAGAGCAGACACATTTAGAAGAGGTGATTGTCAAACCGATGTTGTCTTGTCAAGAATAAAATTTATCTACAGGTGATGTAATCCTATCATGGAAATTTAATTCTCAAGGAGGTTAACAAGAATAAGTTATAAGAAGGACATTCGTGGAGATAGGACACAAAGATTCTATCATTCGAGAATGGACCATGATGGAAATATGACAATTCATGTTGACTTAGAAGGTTCCAACACTCATACCAACCCTTTGGAGGGTGAAGATAAATCACATCCTAGATCAATCATCAAGAGTTGAAGACATAGAAGTAGAGAAAGGAACCTCACATTTATGCATTTCCATCAAGTATGATGCGGTAGTTACCAAACTATGCTCATTCAATGTATCAACACAAGATTGTTTTTGTCCCCTATATTTTTCCACATTATTGGTGGAAAGTAATATTGTATTTCAAAAAATGAGAAGATTTAAAATGTGTGTGGAAGCCCAAGGGCCCCACATGGAATGCAAAAAGTCACTAGAAAGTTTTAAAGTCATGAAGAAGCTCAAGAGTCACATAGAAGTTCAAAAGTCACATAGGAAGCTCAAGAGTCACGAGGGAGGTCAAGAGTCAAACGAGAGGTGGAGAGTCACCTCATTTGTTATAAATACACCCTCTTAGCCCAACAAAATGGACTTTTTCACCTTTCCTTCTCTATCTCGATATAAAAGAGAAGATCATTCTTTGCAGGAGAAAGTAGTGGATTAATGTTCCACTATTGGAGCTAGTGTCAAATCATTGTAATCATGTACCTTTGAAATTTCTCTTAATATATGAAGCTCGCAGATTTGGTGCACTTTTGAATGCATGTATCATGGATGTTGTAAGACTATTATTTTAATGTCTGTGTGATAGGTTTATTTTCTTACATACCAAAGAAAATGAACTATATAATTGGCTTTGGTGTGCATCTTGTTGAATTTGGATTGTTATTTGATTTTATGATCGTTGTTATCTTGTGAACTACTTTGTAGGTTAATTAACGATTATTTACATGCTATTTGTTTCTATTTTAGGATAGTACTATTAATTTTCTTCTAGAGGATCACTCTTTCTTTCCCTTTCATGAAATTAGCTTTATATACATTGCAATTGTATGCTTCACAATGTCAAATTCCTTGGTTATCTTGAAGTTTGGGCACAATCTCTTGTGCTGATAGTAACATACAAAGAAAATATTTAAGAATAATGGTGTCTAGGCCTACTATCCACATGGGGATCCTATTCCGAATGGTGTGAGGTCTAGTTGGGACTTTATATTAGGGAGAGCCTTTGTGTTAGTGGACTTCCAACACCATCAACAGTGGCATTAAAAGGAGGGCTAGATGACAAGATGAGACTATTTAACTTTTTTTGAATCTCTTATCTTGAATGGCCTCTTCCCAAACCATAATCCCAATATGGTTTTTTAATAGAGCAGATTAGAAAACCCCATGAAACTAATTTAAAACTTATCTCAATTAAAGTTTTATGATGAGGGTGGAACAACCATATCTGAACACACACTTCAATTTCTTAAGTTTTGTCATTTTATGAAGTTAACTATAAAGATGATGCTTGTAAATTATTCACCCACACACTTGAAATTCATGTTAATCAATGGTGTGACACCTTACCATATACTTCTATAGATTCATTTGAACAACTATTGAATGAGCTTGATCAAGACTTTGTTGGGTATGATTTTAAAAATGCATATAAGAGGATTAATCAACTTAAAATGAAATATAATGAATCATTAGAGGATTTTCTTGATCAGTTTCTTCACCTTCACTATGAATTTTCTGATGAATATGTGGGTTGGGAGTTCATGGGTGAAAAGTTGCAGCATTTGGTTCAAATATCTTTGAAACTATTTGAATCTGAACTTCATGTTGATAATAAGCTATCTTACAATGATCTTCAAAGAACTAATAAAACATGTCTTATCCAAACTCTTGTTTTTTCAACTATGCTTTTTAACTAGACACATCAAGTCCTAGAGGAGGAACCTAGTACTTCAGTTGTACCTTCTCCTCCTCCCTTTTCATTATAAAATAATGTAGTCTCAGGTGTGGTTGTTGATGTCGGGAAATCTAAAAATAAAATTGTTGACCCACTTATCCCCCTTTCATTTTCTTCCCATGATCAAAACTTTATCAAGGAAAACTTTGAATGTTATTATAAATCCAAGGAGCTTGAGGTAAATATTCATCCCTCGATCCCTCCAGATGACATTGACATTCATAATTCAAATATTGAATCACATCTAATTGAAAGAATTAATTTTTGAAGGGATAACTATCATTCTCTATCAATTACATCTCATGACATGATGTATCGCGATTCACTTGATCAATTTGGTGCACCAATAATTTGCTCCACCAGATACTTTTTATTCTCAATTTGTTGGTTCACATGGTAATTAGGTACAAGGTGGTCACATTTCACAGGTAGAGGAGAAAAATAATGAATATAATTTCAATCTCTCTTCTCTTTTTCAAATTCCTCTATCTCAAAATGATGTTTCTACATTCCATGTTGATCAAGAATCTCAAAGTGGGATTGGATTCCTTAACCAGAATTAATTCTTGGGAAATCATCACCATAAAGACAATGAATCAATTGATATATATGGTAATGAATACCCAAGTACATCAGATGATATCTTGTTTTCTGAAGAAGACTTGGATTTTTAAAGCTCTGATCTAGAATAAGATTTGATCATAGAAAAGTGTTTGACATCAATGTATTCCTCAACTCACCAACCCTTCTGTTGAAATGTGTATAATAAATCAATGAATATATCAAGTTCTTCCAATTTTCATTTTGATGACTTAGACCGTAAGTCAAAACAAGGTGATAAGGTTTCTGATGATGAAGAAGGTGATGTGGTAATCATTGAAGATATTTCTTACAATATGGGTAATCTATTTGATGGTTATGAGGCAGCCGATGAAACTGTCAATTCTTATAGATACCATATGATTCATACGGAGCTTGCTAAAATAATTTATAATAATTTTCTTCACACAAATGTTGATTTGACCATGTTTTCAAAATTCAATCATCCAACAATTGAAAGTTCTGGGATTTCTCAGGAAGTCAAGGCACTTTAGCGTCAACTTATTATTATGTCAGTATTTCGCAATCCTGATAAGATCCCCAAACTAGGTTGGATTTTATTTTTTCTACAAGATTCTATTCTCCAAATTGTTTCATTGGATGTAAGCTCACTCTAGAATTATTTTCAGTGTTTTGAAGTTGATTTTCTTAGTCCTCGAGATAAAGCTTCTAATTGGGTGAAAAGTACTTGTTTGGCTAATTATTCTTCATTCAAATATCTTATATCTAGCCCATGGTTGGAATGCATATCTTTATTATATGTACACAACTTTGAAGCCTATATTTCCGATTATCAGGATAAATTTCATCATATGCATTTTCCTTTCTATCAAATTCTTCTGTGAATAATTGGATTTTTATTTATCCAGTGTATGCTATGAATTTAATATTTTTTTGCACAATTAATCCTTTTGTGTATCATGCAATGTTTGAATCATTTGGTGGATCAAAACCCTGATGTTGATATGGATACTGGATTTGATATAACTTATGTTTCTAATATTTCGATAACCTTGAATGCTAATTGGTTTCTCAGATTTACCATGCCAACAATAGTTTTTAATCCCCAAAGTTCTGATATTGTTGATATAATATGTAATCATGTACAACGGGAACTAATAGAGAATTGATAATATTATACGCCAATTCATTAATATGATCATAACATTGGTCCTTACAGATTTCACTCTACTAATGATTTTCCCACTAGTACATATGATCATACTTGTTTTACATCAGTTGATCAAGTTTATGATTCATGATTTTGCTATTCATATAATTGTTGGATAGTTGAGGAACTTCAATTTTTTTTTATGATTATGTCAGGTGCTCATAATCTCGATAGGGTTTCTGAATGAAATCAAGTTATCTCTTCTTTGCATTATTCTCCCCTTAATTCAATTGTGATGATTCAAAGTTCATTCTCCCAAAAATTTCAGGGTTTTCAAAAAGGTTGTTTTGGTTAAAATGATCGAATCTATGATTGGCTAGAGGAATATTATTTGGAAATCTTTGTTGTTCATTATAAGTTCCAACCTTACCTGATTTTTTGTAAGATTAAATGTACAGAAAAATGCATGTTCAATAACAATCTTCAATGTTTATATGATCATTGTTCTAATCAACAAGTTAAACTTGTAGATTGGTTAAAGTTAGATATTATGATATATATTTCTACCAATAGGAAAGATATTTAATTTATTGTGAAAGGTATTCAGTTTGACATCTTTATTTCTCCACATTATTTTATATTGTTGCTAATGTTTATATATTTCTACTTACAAGTTGGGAACAACTTGAATGGTTACATTGGAAAGTTGACTTCACATAATATTGACCTTTTAGTTTAGATATACTAGGATTTACATTTAGTTTTGTTCTTTTTCTTAGTTTCATTCTAGTTATGTTTTCATTACATTATAGCACTCTTCTTGTATTCCTCTTTTTCATCCGAGTTTTGTTCTTCACATGTTCTTTATTAGTTTTACATGTTTTTTTTCTTTCCCATGTTATCTCTTTTATGTCGTGTCATGTTTTATTTCACGTATTTGCATGCGTTTTATTTTAATAACACCATGTGTGAAATCCACATTTTTTGTTCCTATGGTAATGTGGCAAAATTCAAAAGAGAAACTGTGACAACTAGCAAAGATTGGCTTCTCTTTAGTCTACGTCTTTGTTTGGGCATAAATATCGTTTATTTTCAATGGTGCATGTACAAAAAATATTTTCCATCCTAAGTGAAACATTAAGCATATCTATAGTGCCCATATCTATAACGAGATTTTCTTTCCTTAAATTATATTTTATATTATTTGGTTCTAACGTGTCAGCTAAGTTGACTAGAGAAAGGAAAGGAGAAAAATATTAAGAGAGCATACTAATTTTAGAGGTGTGTATATAAGATTCTATGTAAAACAAGGAACAACCTCCCTTTCTTATTAAATAAGTCGGGATCCCTCTTCCTCCCTTGGAAAAATAAATTCCAATAAAATTCCAATGAGCATAAAGTAATAAAATAAATAAAGGGTGAAAATAGAGAAATGATTCCTATGTAGAGGGGTGAAGCAAGCAACATCATTAGTTTACTAAACATGCTTCCTAGCAGGGAAGCAATGCTTGTGATTCCTTGAAGTGACTCCTTCAGGGTATTGAACATGCTTGCTAACAACAGAGGAACACTGGAGACGATAATAAAACCTAAACATCTTAAACTTGCAGAATATACATCTACTCCCTCAAATCAAATGAAGTTTTACTAGTCTCGTGAAATGTGTTAAACCGACAAGAGGAATAGAGGATACTACATATTTAACTAGGGTAAGTAAATAATCTAGGGCGATTAATAGGATGAGAAAACTTCCAATAAGCTAGGCCTTGTACTTAATGTGTGTTTTCGGGAAATCTAGTGTCTATGCAGAGCTGCTAGTCCCACTAAGACTGGTAGCTATCTTAGAAACAAACAAACTAAAACTACTTTCATTTTCCTTTATGAGAAGTAGATAAGAGGGGAACAAAGGAGACCAACCTTTGTCTTGCACTTGGTTCCTTGCTTGATTCCTCTCCCTTCTGATAGATCTTTGCCACTCACTTCCTCATCTACCCAGCTTCAAAGAGCACCTGTGGAATCAAAGCAGCATAACACTATCCAAGAACAGCTATCATAAACAATATAGGACCAAATATATATTGACCACACAAATGCATATATCATCAATCATACAAGAATGTGGAGGAAAAATTGAATAGCTTTATTAATATCAAGAATAGCAAAGAGGATTACAACCAATTGTTCTGACCCAGCATCATCCTCTCAGCAAGAAAGCCCTTCTTCACCACATGAAAAGCTTATATCACCCAACACTATGATGTTACACCAAGAAACCAGCAACACTTCCTTACAAGATACAAAATTCCAGCCTTTGGATCTCTGGGATGAGGGATCCATATATAGATGTTTGCAAGGGGGGTGAGTCAGCTTTTGAGATTTGATTAGTGTCCTCTCTCTGATAGTTCTTGATTCCACTTGGAGATTGATGATTTCTTAATCATCCCTGGGCGAATGCAGAGAGGCAAGTGTCACAGGAGAAGTTTCTAGAAGATTCCATGATCCTCCACCTCACAGATTGACCCTGCAATTTGTCCACTCTCGCCCATCGCACCCCATAGAAGGGCTTTTTAGTATGCATCGCACCTCCCGTGTGCATTTAGGTGGGATGCAGCGCACTTTGACCATGGAGCAAGTGAGATGGTCCAATTTTGACCAGTTTTGAGTAGTTTTTCATGGAGAACTTCTGGGAGATGATGCAATCAGTTGACCTTGTTCTTTTAGGGGTTGGAACAACACTTTTAGGGACTTAGGAGCCCTTGGTGTATGGAAATTTATGATTGGGGTTGCAGTGCCCAAAAATGTCTATAACAATTGCCCCCTAAAGCATGATGTCATTGATCTTTTGATGTCGGGTGAAATGCTTTATCATGAGGATCCGAATTTTTTTCAAGCTGGAAGGCAACCTGTAATAAGATACAATACAATATATTAACTTCATAATATTTTCATGATCTAGCTGAGGCGGGCATTCCCATGCTCATCTTTATAAATTCATTTTCATGTACATAAGACAGACAATCGTCTGAGTGCATACTGATGATTCTAGTAGAGCTATCATCCCTTGGATGATTATCTGTGCAGTAATGATGTACATTTGATGTCTTTATTTTCTTGAATATATATCGCAGCCCGGATGGATGAAACTAGATCCAGGGTCTTCAATCTCGTTCGATCTTCACTCAAAGTACAAGTCGATCCATGTGAGAGATGTTCTGGAGTCGAACATGGAAAGACATCACCTGATTACCAGCCAATGATGTAAGCTGTTAACAGGCGTGAGAGGAATCACCGATAATGATGATGACCCTCAAGGTACTACAGTAGAATTCACATGGTGTGAATAAGGGACTTGGCGTCAAACACCACACAAAATCTTTCGGTCGAAGGCCATTGATGTAAACCTGTCGCTGGAAGTGAGAAACTTGCCATTGAGGCATGCAAGCTTCAAAGTACTGAAAGGGTTGTTCCTAGATTGACTTCCTAGATAATGAGCTGATGTCGACAAGAAGCGATCTATCATAAGAGGGCCTTAGTGAATCCCACATCAATGACACAGAACATAGCAAATGATTTTAATGGAGGTGAAAACGATCTGATGATATAAGGTTCAGGGTGGCAGTCATGAAAGAATGGAGTGTAAATGTATTGCAGTGGATGAGACACAGGTGAATTCTCGGAGCGACTTCTCTTGAACATATCTGCGACACTAACATTATGGATTGGTAGCATTAACCCCGAATATGGATGGTGTGATGGACCAATGGTGATATGACCAGTGAACGGAACAACCCAACCTGACTCGAATGCGGAGTGAAAGTGTCATGTTCAAGAGCGACTTGCTACCAATAAAGTTTTTTCAAGTTTTCTTCCCAATTTTTCCCCAGTCATTGCTGACCAGTACCTCTTTATTTTTGTCAAGCTTGAGGAGGATAACATATGCTTGTTCTATAATTTTCCCTTCAGGCAAACCCATCACTATGTTTTAACGAGCCTAGCGATATTGAAACTCGTTCTTGTCTGTATGGACAAGTTTGTCGCTATTCGGTTTTAACGAGTTTAACGACAAAGATAACTCGGTCCTTTTCAATTTTAGAGAGTCTGAAAGGGACGTAAAGAAACTCCAACAATCCTTTTTCGTCATATAATCCCTTGAGTCCGAAAAAGTATAAAATAATACAAAAGGGATGGATTTTTGGTAATTTTAACGTGCCGAACAAAACAAGCGCTCGATCTTTTTGTGTAATAATCCCTCAGGTCCAAAAAGATTAAAATATAAAGGAGGGATAGCACTTCCTGTCACTTTAATGAGCTGGAGAGGCCAATTTCTCGGCAATCTTTTCATATTTTACGAGTCAAATGAAAAGAGCTTAAAGGAGACGCATTTTTCAAGGAACGAGTGATAAATTTGGGTAGAAACTAATTCCAGGTAAGGTTTGGAATTTTCCAATCATGGCAGTGTCACAAGGATGGCTAATAGGACCACTCTTCATAGCTGTTCATCAAAAAGGGTAAACAATCAAATGGAGGTGAATGATCAACCAATACAGAGTGGAGGTGATGACGAGAACATGACCAAGGCTTCAAAGGCTGATGATAATGCATTCACGATGGTTATTTACTAGACATTGGTTCATTTTTTAATGAGCTTAAAATCTGGAGGAACGTTTGCTCATTGCTTATGTTTATTTTTTAACGAGTTTGAATTCTGCGTTAAAACTGCTCGATCCAGTCGTATAATAAGGATGTCTCATCTAAGATGCCATTTTTTATGGAGCTTGCACCTTACAAAGCTTTGGCCCGGATCCTTTCTTTATGCAAGTTTGGAAACGACCAATCCTACGAGTTTAAAGGGTTAGAGGACCTAAAAATTTAAAAAATAAATGGTCGCTCTTCGCTTGCATGCCAAAAGGTTTGCATGCCCCCAGGTATAACAAAAAATTCCCAGGTTACCAAAGATTGTTCTATCCACACTACGGACAAAACACTTCCTCAGCGATGTCTACCAAAATAAACAAAGGTGAGTGGCGCAACTGGCTCCACTCACATAACTTTGATGAAGGAATCTTATTCCAGTCTAATCTCATAAACTAGTCATATATCCTGCGTGGAAACCTACCCTATACCCAAGGTTGTCCTACCGAAACATACCAGGGTGCATGCCCCCTGGGTTTTAGTCACGTCCCCACGAATCACTCGCGGTCATCAGGTTGACAGACTGGGGATTGATGAGACATTCCTTGTGTGAAAAGACCATTCAGGGATGGTATTTGACTATTTGCTATGTGTGAGCTGGGGAATGAAAGTTGGTCTATGAGCTTGACCACTCTTCCTTCATGTGGAAAACACATTACTCTAAAGAGTGAGGAGACAATGGCTCCCATGCAATAACTATAGTCGCGTCCAAAGAGTATATTATAATCCAGGGGTCCTTGGACTACCATTACGTTCATGTGAATGGTTTTCCTTCTCAATGTTATCGGCACATTGCGAAGGATCCCTAACGGTCGACTGGTTCCTCTGTCAAAGCCTGTTAGATTTCTCATCTCAGGCAAAAGCGATAGAGAACCAAGCGCTTTCCAAACAGTTGAGGAAAGGATAGTCACAGAAGCCCCTTCATCTATGATGGTACCAGCCATGACCATTCTATATATTTGAGAAATGATTCGAAATGGTACGCTAGCCGATAAATGGGTTCTACCTAGTAGATTCCAATCAAAGGAAACAACTAGGTTGCTTGGAGGTGGGACTGAATAGATGGCTGGATATGACTCTCACGAACTTCCTTCCTACGGTAAAGGAATGGGTAGAATGTCCCCATGTTCATCAGAGTCTGTGTTTACGAAGAGAATTTGAATGGTGTCGTTCTTGTTCTCTCCAGTGACTGTATCATCTGAAGATGGACTTTCTGACGGCAAGACCGGTTCAACTGCTGCCTCGACCTTGTGACTTTCGTTTGGTGTGAATTCAGATGGTTTATCTTCAATGATAGATGCTTCGACCGACCACAATGGCGTGTTAGTCGGATTTTCAACTAGC
The DNA here is from genome assembly GCA_031772625.1 of Pinus tabuliformis. Classification (NCBI taxonomy): domain Eukaryota; kingdom Viridiplantae; phylum Streptophyta; class Pinopsida; order Pinales; family Pinaceae; genus Pinus; species Pinus tabuliformis. The sequence continues at coordinate 813,307,601 of CM062816.1, read as the reverse complement.
GATGGACTTGGCAAGAGCTACTTATATCTAGGAGGAAGTCGTAACGGTGAAATCGGACGGTCTTCCAAAACTCTTTTAGCATCATCAAGGAAGGGTCGATGGTGGATGGCGTGATCGCCTTCACACAGTTTATAAGGGAATTTACTTTTCCTTTTCTGTCCCAACATTTCGCTTTCACTAGTTGATGGTGTACTTTCAACATGATCGTCAGAGGTTGTTGACACTGGATTGTGCAAACGAGGAGACCAGTCCCTTAAGATCTGAGGGATGCAGGGACAATCTCAATGATAGTGATCTCCTTTGCAAATGACACATGGATATTTAGGCTTTGACAGTGCAGTGTGTGGATTTTCACTAGATGATGCCTGGTTGCCCCCTGCTGCCTTTGGATCCTTCTTTTGCTTCTCTTTCTTCTTCTTCTCCTTCTTTTTCTTATTTACTTGAGCTTGGGCTTTACCAGCTCCATCAAGCGAAGATGAAGGAGGAGAGGGAGAATCGGACGAAGTAGAAGGTTGGGGGGTAGCTTTGGTATCGTCTAGTTGCTACTTGATTGTTCAGGAATCACGGTGTTCTGAACGATAGAGGTCGAGAAGAGCCATAAGGGCAAGCCGATTGTCAATCCTGGAAGCAAAAATGTGGCCATATGGGGTGCACCAACATCTCCCCAAGAGGAGAAAGGACTAGGATTTCCTCCAAGGGGAAATCCTTGGTTGGTGGACTCAATTTTTCTCAACCTAAGACCAACGTAGGAAAGGTGATGTTTATTCCGATTAAAATAAATTTTAGACACTTTGACACAACTTGTTTTTTCAATTTTTAAGAGTCGAGAAAAAAAAGATGACTCTAGTCGCCTTCGATTTCTAATGAGCTTGAAGTGACAAGTGCTCAGCTGGACCTTTTCCTTTAAGGAGTCTGAAAAGGAATGAAAGAGACTACTATGGAAATCTAGACAGAGGGATTACCAAACCAATTGCAAAACTGCAGAATACATTTTATGGTATGACAATCAATCTTCCCGAATGCTGTGTTTAGTGCATTGCGATTGATAGGGCGGCAGACACGACTTCCTATGGATAAAGGATAAAGCCTATTGTGGTCTCCCAATATATACTCGACAGTACATGGGAGCACAAGTATGTACTGGCACTTATCGTCTCAAAGTGGAGGAATCACCCAACCAGTAATGAAAACAACAGTTACCAAGCTTTACAATGTTGGAATACGTCTCTAGCCTAGACATCTAAATGTTGTGCGTTAGGTTCCAAAGTGTTTTTAGATTCATTAAATTTAATTTACAGTTGATCTTGCTTAAGAAATTTTCCTTTCAGGTTCACCGCGTGATGTAGATATACAATTCCTAAAATGCAATTTAATATGATAAACAATAGTTTAATCTTCTTTTTGCAATGAAAATCCTAGCTACTAAAGAAAGAGAGATGATATTCTTTCAACATAGAGTAGAGAGCACACACTATATGCACTATCCTAAATCAAACGAACAAACAGTCTAAATGCAAATGCACATGCATGTATTTGCTTTCAGCGTTCTTAATGTGTGAATGATAAAAAGAAAGCTAAGCGCAAATTTGAATTATTTTTCAAAGCGACATTACTAACAAGTTTCTTTTCAAGAAAAAATGAAGACAATGACGACACTTTGTTATTTGGAATTGAAAACTTGCTTTCGACACTTGAAAAAATACTAATTCAAATCAAATACAAGAGTAACAGTGTAATCGACTATCAAGAACAATCAGATTCTCTTCTATGACTGAAAACGACACTTGCGACGCTTCCAAATCAAGAAACGACAATTCAATTACGCTACTTCTTTGTAAAAGAGAACTGAAAATGGATCACAATACATAGAAACATTTACAGTTCTTGCACAATGGAGGCGAAATAATGGCAAGGAAGGTGGTTTCCAACAGAGGTATACTAACTACAAATAGCAAAACTCTTGAATAGAGCTGAAAAGAGTGAAGAAAAACCAAAGTCTGGAGGCAAAATAAGCCTTTTCTGATCAGTGCACCTGTTACACAGGGATTCCAGTATGCATCCCACCTACAACACACGGGAAGTGCAATGCATACTGATATCCTTGAAGAGAGGGTGCGATGGTATAGTGCGAGACTTTTGATCCAGTTCTTGATCACAATTTGCAGCACAGTTCAGGGATTTAGGCCGAGCAAGTGGTAATCAGTAAATAAATCACAGGGGTAGATCTAAGGAGGTTACTAGAGCCACCACAAGGGCAATTAGAGATTTTGTAAATTGGTTGTTTAGTTCATAAAAAAAACCCGAAGATAGACTGAAGCAGCATTGATCTACTTTGCACTTGCATAGCAAATGCAGTTCGAAGGCTAGCTGGCTTGACTTCAGGCTCCGTCTGTAAGTTTATAAAGCAAACAAATATAGACAAACAAACAATCTATTCTCTCCCCAGTGGAGTCGCCATTTTGTTATCTAGAAATATAGTGTCTATGCAGAGCTGCTAGTCCCACTAAGACTGGTAGCTATATTAGAAACAAACAAACTAAAACTACTTTCATTTTCCTTTATGAGAAGTAGATAAGAGGGGAACAAAGGAGACCAACCTTTATCTTGCGCTTGGTTCCTTGCTTGATTCCTCTCCCTTTTGATAGATCTTTGCCACTCGCTTCCTCGTCTACCCAGATTCAAAGAGCACCTGTGGAATCAAAGCAACATAACACTATCCAAGAACAGAGATCTACTATCATAAACAATATAGTACCAGATATATATTGACCACACAAATACATATATCATCAATCATACAAGAATGTGGAGGAAAACTTGAATAGCTTTATTAATATCAAGAATAGCAAAGAGGATTACAACCAATTGTTTTGACCCAGCGTCATCCTCTCAGCAATAAAACCCTTCTTCACCTCATGAAAAGCTTAGATCACCCAACACTATGATGTTACACCAAGAAACCAGCAGCACTTCCTTACAAGATACAAAATTCTAGCCTTTGGATCCCTGAGATGAGGGATCCATATATAGATGTTTGCAAGGGGGGCGAGTCAACTTTTGATATTTGATTAGCATCCTCTCTTTGATAGTTCTTGATTCCACTTGGAGATTTATGATCTCTTACTCATCCCTGGGCGAATGCAGAGAGGCAAGTGTCACAGGAGAAGTTTCTAGAAGATTCCATGATCCTCCACCTCATAGAGTGACCCTGCCATTTGTCCACTCTCGCCCATTGCACCCCATAGAAGGGATTTTTATTATGCATCGCACCTCCCATGTGCATTTAGGTGGTATGCAGCGCACTTTGACCATGGAGCAGGTGAGATGGTCCAATTTTGACCAGTTCTGAGTTGTTTTTCATGGAGAACTTCTGGGAGATGATGTAATCAGTTGACCTTGTTCTTTTAGGGGTTGGAACAACACTTTTAGGGACTTAGAAGCCCTTGTTTTATGGACATTTATGATTGGTGTTGCAGTGCCCAAAAATTTCTATAACAACGTGAGGCCTACATAATGAAGATGGAGTTCTTTGAGGGTATCACCAAGTGTTATCACTGCGACAAACACCCTCCAACTTTTTTCTACATCCAAAATTCAGAGCCTCCTTATGTTCTTTCCATCCTTTGTTTCAAGCCATTAATATCACGCTTAGTCATTTTTCTCAAGTGTTGAATTCTTCCTTCAAGAATTATGTTATCACCCAAAAAATGATCACCTAACCATTTCCTACTAGGTTGATCAAAATACACCATGTAGGATGGGTTTTTACATATTAAACCCCATTTTCACCTTAGGAAATAATTTAGTGAACCATTTTCCTAACTTTTTTCTCATTAAAACCCAAAAAACACCATGAGAATAATTAAATAATTATATATTTATTTATTATTTTCCCAAAATAATGATTTAATCACTATTTAATGATTATTTCTAACTATTTTTTACTTAACCACTCACGAATAATTAAGAAAATCATTATTTATTTATTACTCCATAATTATCCCTTATTTCTCTCATGAGATAATTATTAAATCATTATTTAATAATTATTTCTAATTCAACTTTGACTCTATCCTAATAAAGTATTTAATAGACCATTTTGTAAATAAATATTTTTATCATTTTAAATAAGCTTTCCCTCTCTAAAATATAACAAAATATTCCTAACAACTAGATCTTGATTTATTCTAGCATTTATTATTATTATCATAAATCTAGATCTAGCTTAATATTTTGCTATAAATAGAGGGGTTTTCTCTTCATTCTACACGATGACCATTCTCATCATCCTCATTATCAACCTAGAATATTTGAGCTCCCATTTTAAGTTCAAGCCACTACTAACACCATTTTCCCACTACAACCATTAGGAGAGACAAAGTTGAATCTAAAGCACATGTTATTCAAGGACCCATCATAGTAAGGAGGATTTGTAGATTAAATTTAGCATATTCTCCTCGCTAGGTGTAAAATGGTCTTAGAAAACAAAGATTTCCTGAGTTTAGGCTTATATGATTCACAATGTTTTGATGTAGTTCTTCCAAATTAATCACAACATTTTTTTCTGGGATAATGTTTCGAACCAACCAATGTGGTGTATCATCAAGACATTGAAAAGGACAAGTAGAGAAGTACGTGGAAAAATTGGTATTTTAGGTGAATGGCCTTATTGGAAACAATATATTTCAAATGTTCAAAACCCAAAATTCTTAATTCCAAATTTATCCATGGTGTTTTCATTATATAAATTAAAATGGTTCATCATTCATCAAATTTATTATGCTTCATTTCTATTAGGCACCATAAAGAGTTTGTAATTAATAAATCATCCAACTATTTGATTCCCAAAATATTGATAAAGATATAACAAGTGATCCCTAATATGAAAGATAGAAAATACCTCAATTGATAAGTTATATTAGTGCCAAGGTTATCTTCAAAAAATTATTATGAATTTTCTTAATCTCGCGATTTCTCGATGGCCCAATTTCTCAACGACCTAATCCCACAATGGCCTAATGCCCTAATTGCAATGATAAACCAATATCTTGATTTCTCCCAATGTCCCTATTACATAATGGACTAAAGTTATAACTAGCATGATCATAACATCTCCCTATCGCTCTAATATCCCCATGAATCAATGTCTTGATCTCCTAACATTTCTTTTATTGGCCAAAATTAAAGGCTTCATCTAAAAGAGATACTAACACTTGATCTCTCTCCCTTCCAATGTTCTAATATCCTGATTTCTTCATTAAAAACATATTTGTTTCATTACTTGTTGAATGTTTAGCAACTTCCACTATATATCAAGAAATATTCAATCACAACTGCTTATATCTCTTGATACCCAAATTTCCAAAAGGTCAATTAATGAGAAAAGTGGTATTTCCCTAGGTTTGTTTGAAATCCTTGTTCATTTGAGATTGTCTTATCCCACTTTAAAATTTGGACACCCAACCATCAATTGAATAGAATTGAAATGATACAATTTCAGTCACCCAATACTATCCAACTTAAATGTTTATTTATTAAGACTTGTTATACAATTTTCTTAGTCAATTCCTTGCATATTGCTTTGAAAATACTAAGTTTTTGTCTGGAAAACTAATAGAGAAACCTAGTGACTAAAGGAACTAGATAATATTCCCCTTATCTTTCAACCAATTTGTTTTCATTATAAGTTTTGTTGATTGATTTAATTTCTAGCCTATTTACCTATCCTTAAAAAATATGATTAAAAGGGTTCAGGAAAATAGATAAGAATTGAAGAAGAAGATGAGGATGATGTGAATAGATTTGGGAACCTCCCATAACTCCACTAATTTGTTAGTTATTAAACATGTTTTCGATGTGGCTATTATAGCTAAAGGAATGAGCCAACAAATAATCCATTGTATGTAAAATAATATGTGTATTCCTAATTAGTATAAAATGATAATTTTCTATTGGTAGATGATATTTGAGGAAAAGCGAGATAAAAACCCAATTTTTAGATGTAATTTCTATGTAATAAACTTTTCAATCAGCTTGAACAGTTAAAAAAATTGTACTTAAAATTCGATATTATTATTAGCTTTAAATATAATAGATAATACCAAGACCTTTTGGTAAATCTATACTTATAGGAGTAAATGGTTATGTAACAACATTTATATCATTTGTATGAGCATTTTGTCTATCCAGTTATATGAGAAACTCTTTTTTTGTAAATATGTTTTAATTCATCAATAGTCCATGAGTGAAATATAAGCTTGAATTTCTATTATTTGAATAATTATTTATTAGTTAAAAAATAATGTTTATGTACTTAATTATTATTGAAGTTAATGAACCTTTTATACAACCTTAGTGATCTATATTTTCTCTTTATCTAATTATTTGAGTAATCTTCTGCTCCTAGCTAAGACAGATAATTAAAACAAGAAGTTCGAATAGTCTATATTTAATTAATTCTAATATTTTTATGAAGACATTAGAGTAAATTTTCTCCTCTTCTGAGGAATTGGAATCAATTTCTAATTATTTTTGTGGCTAACCAAACCCACATATCAGTTGGAAGCTACTACAACAAGCAAGAGTCATTCGAATTGGGATTGACCACTAGGTATTTTTCCTGAGTGAAGGAGGATTTTTTCTGCCTATCAACATAATCCCATTCATTAATCAAGCATTCCCCAACAAAAACTAAAAAAAATTATGTTCAAGGTGAGGCATCCACTCTAGTAGCCTAGTTTACTCCTACTTTTTCACATTGTAAATCCAATCCTACTTTCCTCAAAATATAAAAATGCTATGAACTTTGGATAAATCTATGAACATATACATATGCATTCATGTTTTGCAATATTTAGTTCTCATTATAGATGTTTTGAAGAATAAATTAAAGAAGAAAATTAGATCAAAGCAATGCTAAAGAGATGGACCCCATATAAAATAATGATACATGGGATCTAGTAAAATTACCATAAGGTAAGTATTACAATGGTGTAAACTGGGTTTAGAACATAAATCTTTCGTGAGTTTAGGCTTCTATGATTCACAATGTTTTAATGTACTTCTTTTGAATCAATCACAATGAGCAATTTTTTGGCAAAATTTTTGAACCAACCAATGTGGTTCATCATTAGGATACTGAAAAGAAGAAAGAGAGAAGTACACAACTAGTTTGGAAGTAAAAGGATTTGCACAATCGTCTAGAATTTATTGTGGAGATGACTTGGCACTAGTTAGAGTGCTAGACATAGTTAGATATTTATTAGCAATAATAGATTAATGTGAAAATTTTATCAAATGGATGTAAGGTAATAATTCTCAAAAGGTATTATGGAATAAGATTTTTATGTGGAGTAGCCATTAGGATATGTGATAAAAGAACATGAGGATAATACACACATGTTGAAGAAAGAACTTGATGGAATTAAGAAAATTTGCATAACTTAGTGTAGTAGGATTAATTCATATATAATTGGTAGTTGATTTAGTAAAATTAGTAGTGGCCCTAGATCATACACAAGGGTAAATGATAAAGGTGAAATTCTAATTTTTGTTTATATGTTGATGGCATGGTCTTCACAGGAAATCTATAAGTGGAAAAATAAATTACATTTGAAATGAAGCCCAAAGTTGAAATGATTGATTTGGGGTTACTGAGATACTAAAATTCCTTTGATATTGAGAACCTCTCATTAGATTTAATAATTTTTATATTTAAGGAAAAGTATCTGATGGATTTGTTTAAGAGGTTCAGATCATGAATTACAAATTATCATCACCTCTAACTGCATTTGGGAAAATCCTTAGAAGAGAGGATGTCGTATTGAAGGTAAGCCCTACTATATTAAAGAATTTGGTTAGTATCCACATTTATCACACTAACACTTGATCAATCATTATGTATGTTATCACTTTGATTTCGAGCTTATTATAGCCACCAAATACTATCACTAGAAAGTTGGAAATTTTTATTGGAGATATATTGTTGGAACAAAAAGATATGGTCTATTATATTCGAGGAATAATAGTGAATTATTTATTTGAGATACTTCAAAAGCGATTTGCAAGTAGCATGGAAGGAAGGAAGAGTATTTTAGGATATGCTTTCAATCTTCGTCCACGTTTAATTTCATGAGCATCCAAGAATTATTCCAATGTCACAATTTCATCAATTGAAGGTAATAATGTAGCAACAATAACATTAACTTGTCAAGTAGATTGCCTACATGGAATATTGTGTTATCTTCAACAATTGTTGGGTGTGGAGCCTAATTATCTTCTTGATTTAGAGGTTTATTATTTTAACTATGTTAGGATCACAATCCCAGAGAGAGAGAGAGATAGATCTATCAAGCATCACGAATGATCAAATTAGCAGTGCAAATATTTTTTTGAAGTTTCACACTTTAAAAGACATTTACACTTCAAGAGTTTTGATCCTTCTTGACATTTTCAAGATCAGTGGTTAGCATGGATCTATATTGGTATTTAGTGTTAATCCATAAATTATAACATACAAAATATTATATCTATATATATATATATATATATATATATATATATATATATATATATATATATATATATATATATATATATATATATATATATATATATATATATATATATATATATATATATATATATATATATATATATATATATATAAATTAATAATTTAATAGGATTCATCAGTAAGACAAAGAACCAAAAGGCCAAAATCTAATGAGAGTTTGTATATATGTGAACTATATTTAAAAGCAGTGAGGGAAAGTTTCTCTTTATCACCAAATTTTAGCCCTCATGCTCTTTTTTCTAATAATGATTGTGGTCAATATTTCTCTATCGATATTATGGAGAAATTATCACTTTAAATAAAACAACAATAAAAAAATATCAAAAATGTAATCTTAAATTTTATCAAAACTAAATCAATATAATTAAGCAACTGAAGAGTTTTGTATATTTTAATTCTCATGATGGCTAAACAACTAATTCAATAATTGAGATAAGAGACATTAATATTATTAAATTAAACATATAGATTCAAAGTATCTTATATTCTATTCAAATACAATCCTTCCAATATAAGAACTCTAGAAAGCGTGGTTGAATTAGGGAATAAACAGTTCAATTAACCAAATTTATTAATATTATTAATTCTTGTAACATTTGTAGGGGTGGGAGGAGTGGGAGGGTTTCTATTTGGCCCCGATGAACAAGTAGAATTGTGGTATGCATGGGGCCTGGGGCAAGCAACAAACAATCAAGCAAAATATCTAGCAATATGGAAAAGATATGAATTGGTTATTAATTGGAAAATCACAATACTTATGTTCTTTGGGGATTCATCAATTGTTATAAGACAAGTCACATCAATTAAGTCTCATATATCATATCTTCCTCCAACCCTGCTTAGGATATATGGTTTCATAAATCAATTTGAACATTTAAGAGTTCAACCATAAGCTACAACATCTAAATATATCAACAAATACCTAAGAAAATGTGGGCTCTATATTAGAAGAAAGTGTGTTAAAATTGTATTATAATTCATCTAGTACATTCCCAATACCATGAAGTTTCATAGTTGGTATATGATTAATATAATTTTGAATATGTTACACAACATGAGCTATCTCTTGTCCTTGGCATCCTCATGATTGCAAAAGAAAATTATGGCTTTCATGGGGAAATTTTTTTTTTGGTTATGGAATCAATACCTCAACCGGGGATATCATATCTCTTACAACAGATGGCCTATATAATTGGTGGCTCACATGTGTTCGAGGATGGCATTTGTTTTCAGTTGTTTTGGGATTGTATATGGTGTTTTTTTGCATTTGATTTCTATAGTGAGGTTGACTGATGAAGAATGTATTGTTGGTCATTGAAGCTCCCTTCAAAAAATGTTGTTAGAAGTCAATCCTAGGTTGCAGATTGTTGTGTTGTTAATGTTGTGTAATTCTAGTGGGTTAGATTATCATTGTTCCTCTCTGAGTGATCTGAAATTAAAATATTGATGGTTTCATAAAAAGTTTTCCAGTACGTTTATGTCTTGTGAGCAGTGGATGAATTTGCAAAAGAACATAAACTTAGTTTTCTTAGTTAACTTTTCATACATAAAACATAGAAAAGTACACCATGAACAATAGTTCAAAATTTTTGTACTTAACATTAGATATTATTATTAGCTTTAAATATAATACAAAATACCAAGACCTTTTTGTGAATATATACTTATTTGAGTAAATGGTTATGTAACAAAATTTATATGATTTGTATGAGAATTTTCTCTATTCAATTATATGAGAAACTCTTTTTTGTAAACTTGTTTTAATTCATAAATAGTTCATGAGTGAGATATAAGCTTAAATTTATATTATTTGAATAATTATTTATTAGTTAACAAATATTTTTTATGTACTTAATGATTATTGAAGTTAATGAACCTTTTCTACAACCTTAGTGATCTATATTTTCTCTTTATCTAATTATTTGGGTAATCTCCTGCTCATAGCTAAGATAGATAATTAAAATAAGAAGTTATAATAGTCTATATTCAATTAATTCTAAGATTTTTATGAAAATATTAGAGTACATTTTATCCTCTTCCGAGGATTTGGAATCAAGTTCTAATTATTTTAACCAAACCCATGTATCAGTTGGAAGTTACTACACCAAACAAGAGTCATTCGAATTGGGTCAAACCTTTCGGTAATTTTCCCTAGTGAAAGAGGATTTTTCCTACCTATAAACACTATCCCAATCATTAATCAAGCATTCTCCAACAAAAAATCTAGGAAATTATGTTCAAGGTTAGGGATCTACTCTAGAAGCCTGGTTGAATTCTACTTTTTAACATTGTCAATCCGATCCTACATTCCCTAAAATATAAAAATGCTATCAGCTTCGAATAACTCTATGAAGATATAGATACGTATTCATGTTTTGCAATATTTAATTGTCATCATAGATGTTTTTAAGAAGAAATGAAAGAAAAAAATTGGATCAAAGAAATGCATAAGGAGATGGACCCGATAGAAAATAATGATGCATGAGATCTAGTAAAATTACCATAAGGTAAGTATTACAATGGTGTAAAATGGGTTTAGAAAACAAATCTTTCGTGAGTTTAGGATTCTATGATTCATAATGTTTTAATGTAATTCTTTCGAATCAATAACAATGAGAAATTTTTGGGCAAATGTTTTGAACCAACCAATGTGGTTCATAACCAGGACACTAAAAACAAGAAATAGAGAAGTACATGGCCATTTTGGTAGTAAAAGTATTTGCACAATATTCTAGAATTCGTTGTGGAGAGGCCTTTGCACTAGTTGGAGTGTTAGACATAGTTAGAGCTTTAATAGCCATAATAGCTTAAAAAATGTGAAAATTTTATCAAATGGATGTAAGGTAATCATTCTCAAATGGTATTATAAAGGAAGATGTTTATGTGGAGTAGCCACTAGCATATGTGATAAAAGGACATGAGGATAATGTGCACATGTTGCAGAAAGAACTTGATGGAATTAAGCAAATGTGCATAACTTAGTATAGTAAGATTAATTGAATTATAATTGGTAGTTGATTTAGTAGAAGTAGTAGTGACCCTAGATCATACAGAAAGGTAAATGAGAAAGATAATATTCTAATTTTTGTTTATATTTTGAGGGTATGGTCTTCATAGGAAATCTATAAGAGGAAAAAAATTTACATTTTCTATGAATCCAAAATTTTAAATGACGGATTTTGGGTTACTGAGATATTGAAATTCCTAGATATTGAGGACCACTTATAAGATTTAATGATTTTTATATTTCAAGAAAAGTATGCCATGGATTTGTTGAAGAGGATCATGATCATGAATTACAAATTATAATCAACTTTAACTTCAATTGGGAAACTTCTCAAAAGAGATGTTGTGGTATTGAAGGCAACCCCTAATATATTAAAGAATGTGGTTAGTATCCAAATTTATCACACTAGCACTTAATCAAGCATTATGTATGTTATCACTTTAATTTCTAGGTTATTATAGTTCCAAAACATTGTCACTAGAGAGTTGGAAATTTTTATTGGAGATATATTATTGGAACAACAAGATATGGTATATTATATTCGAGAAATAGTAGTGACTTATTTATTAGAGATACTTTAAAAGTGATTTGTAGGTTGCATGGAAGGAAGGAAGAGTATTTTTTTTTTTTAACTGTAACGGATATCCTTTATTTAGAAATCTGAGTGAACCAAGGCTTATTCAACCTATTTACATTGCTTTCATTTCCTATTTCCCGCCTTAGGGGATTCTGCATGCCTGAGTAATGCCTGGACCTTTCTGAGCTGCGCATTTCCGACATACAGACAAGATTTGCCGTGGTTTTAGCTGGTAATCGCTGAAGATTCTGGGACATTGGATTGCTGACTGTTGAAGACAATTAATTTCAGCCTCTGGCCATTGCTATCCGTTGTGGAGCCCTGCAGCCGGACACAGTGGCGCAAGAGCTGTCCGATTTACAAGATCCTCCATCCGATCCCTTTCGGAGTGCAGGATCGTCCTCATAGCGGGTGTCGAAGGAGTCCATCTGAATATCAAGGAGAGGAGCATATGCCGCCTTCAGTGTCGAAAGACTAGTCTCCTCTGTACAGATCTTAAGCGTTTGCAGGCCTCCCTTTTTGTCTATCTGCGCCTTCCCTGTGTGTTGAATTTGAATTGGAAAAAATTTCCCAGAATTATCTGTACTCATTTTGCTGTGGCCTGTTACAGCTGATGTGTTGATAATATCAGACATATTCTCTCGAGCATGCTCAGAATGATTCCATTCTTCCTGCTTGATGTTCTGATCTGCCCTTGAGCTAAGGTATGAAATTTGAGATAGCGCTGTTGCCATTGTAGATAAGAGTTCCCGGAGCTAATAGGCATCCTTTGTTTGCCATTTCATCTGCCTCCTTATTCAAACTTCTGAGAATATGGAATATTTTGAAGGAGATGAAATCTTGCAGGATTAGCTTTAATCTTTTGAGGGACTTGTTGAGGATTGCCTTGTTGAACTGGTCATCTGAATTGATCTTCCTAATGAGGATTTCAGAGTCTCCGAATACTTGGCATTCTTTGATGCCTTCATCCCGAGCTATTTGGCAGGCTTTTGTGAGGGCAAGAAGCTCTGCCTGATTGTTGGTGGAGATGCCTAGCCCCCAGCAGAAATGAACCTTCCTGAGATTGTCTGCGAAGTAAATGACTCCTCCAGCTCCCGCAGTCCCCGGATTTCCTTTGCAGGCACCGTCAAAGAAGATTGAAGTTGTGTTTTGGATCTTCCACCAATTTTGAAAGACCTCTTCAGATTCTCTGATTTTCCAAGGAGGAGAAGGGAGGGGAGGGGGAGGGGAACGGATTTTGCTAGAGGGATTGGGGCTGTGGAGGTTCAGCCAAGCCTTTTCAGAGGGGAGAAGGGAGGAATCAAAGATTTGAGAATGCTGGAGGACAGATTCAATAAGAAGACCTTTGGCAATTGAGGCGGTTTTAGCAGGAGAGCGAGAGGAATTATTGAAAATTAAGTCATTCCGGGCAAGCCAAATTTCCCAGCATACAAATTTGGGAATGGAAAGCCATATGTGAAACCACAAGGATTTCTTTGGGATGGATTGAGGGTAATATTGGAGCCATTCAGAAAAAAGGTCGGCAATGGAGCTGTGCTGGGGCGGGGAGACGGGCAGTCCAAGAAGAGTTAGTGTCCATACTTCTCTGGCAAAAACGCAGTCAATAAACAGATGGGGAGCTGTTTCTCCTGAGTTTTTGCACATTGCACATCTGTGAGGCCCAACAAAGTTTCTCTTTGACAAGTTGTCCCCTGTGAGCTGTTTATTCAGCATGAGGATCCAGAAGAAGAAATTAACTTTGGGAAGTCCCTTGGCATCCCATACCTGTTTCCAGAACGATGGCGTTCTCAAACTGTCTTTTTTGGTCTGCAAGGCAGAGTAACCCAAAGATGGCGTGTAAAACCCAGTTTCGCCCCACCCCCATCTGTCTGCGATGTTGCGGTGGACCGGCGCTGCATTTAAGAGCAGAGATTTGAGGATTTCGATTTGATGTTGAAGCTGCTCTGGCACTGGAGGGATCGCCCATTCGACCCAATTTCCTCTGCTGTCCCACTCAGAGATATCGCTCAGCTTTCTTATTCCTGCATCGTGGAGCCAATTTCTGATGTCCCGGATTTCTGCGTGGGAGCTGAGTGGAGGGCTGTTCATGATGCGATCTTTCCAGAGAAGGGTCTTCTCCCCATTACCCGGGATGCGGTAAAGATGTTTACTAAAGCTGCTTATGCTTTTCCTACAGAGATTCCAGGTATATGTGCCTGTTGTTGTGTTGTTTGCTGACAGGTGCCTGAGGGAGATCCCCTGCGCATATTTGGCGGTGAATGTTTCGCTGATCTGATGTGTAGGATCTGAATATATTTTCCACAGGAGCTTGCATCCAAGTGACAGGTTCGAAAGAGCAGGATCTCTGATCTGAAGCCCGCCTTCCAGAAGTGGCCGCTTGACTAGATCCCAGTTTGCCAAATGGATTTTATTTTGATTGCCTCTGCCTCCTTTCCAGAGAAAGTCTCTTAGAAGACAAGAGATCTGCTCCATGATGTGTTTCGGGGCCAGAAGAAAGGAGGCTTGATAAATGGGAAGTGCAGATAAGACGGATTTAAGAAGGATAATTTTCCCTCCCTTGGTTAGCCAATAGCCTCCCCAGGAGGTGATCTTGTCTTTAATTTTGCTGATGACACCCTGCCACAGAGATCTGTTATTGACTCCAGATGTGAGGGGCAAGCCTAAATATTTGATGCTGTCCCATTGGGCGAAGCACTCAAATCCTAGGATCTGGCCTATATTATTGAGGTTATGCTGACTCACATTCCATCCGAAAATCGAGCTCTTTCTGTCATTTATCACAGCTCCTGAAGCTCTACAATAACTTTTTAAAACAGCATCAAATTTGACTGCTATTCTAGTAGAGGCTCCTCCTAGAAGAATAGAGTCGTCTGCAAAGAGAGCGTGATTTATTGGGTTTAGAGCATTTGCGATTCGGATTCCTGGGAGATCACCTGTGTTCATTTCCGCAGCCAGCTTCCTGCTAAGAGAATCGGCCATAAGGATGTACAAGAAAGGTGAGAGGGGACAGCCTTGCCTTAATCCGCGGTGTGCTTGAAAGAATGATGCTGGGCGACCATTGACCATGGGGGCAATCCATGGGCATGAGATGCATGCTTTGATGAGATTGATGAACTGAGGAGGGAAGCCAAAGGATCGTAGGACTTGGAGTAGAAAGGAATGGTTGACTCTGTCAAATGCATTAGCCATATCAAGCTTGATCAGCATCCCCTTCTCTTTCCTCTGTTTGCTGGAGTGGATAGCTTCCTGCACTTGGATGATATTATCCAAGATGTGTCTGCCTTTGACGAACCCCCCTTGGGCTTTGGATATTAGTTTGTCAAGAAGGGGTTTAATTCTATTTGCCATAATTTTTGACAGAATTTTATAGGAGGCGTTGCATAGGGAGATGGGCCTGAACCTGCCGAATGTTTCCGGATTGGCCTCTTTTGGTATTAATGCAAGAAAGGTGGAGTTGATGCCTCCCCCAATCTTGGCTTTCCCAAAGAATCCGTGTATCATTTTCAGCAAGTCTGTTTTGATGATGTCCCAGCAGATTTTGAAGAAGTGTATTGTGAAGCCGTCCGGCCCGGGGGCCTTATCTGAATCCATTGCCCAGATAACCTTGATGATTTCTTCTTCAGATACTGGTTTCAATAAAGCCCGATTGTCCTCATGGGTGATGAGGCGAGGAATATGAGAGAGTAGATCTTCGGTGTCTTCTTTGCATCCTTCATGCCTTGTGCCATATAGTTCTTTGAAGTGATTTTCAGCTGCAATTTTTATTTGATCAAATTTATTACAGATCTGCCCTTCATCATTTTTGATCTCTGTGATATGATTCCGAGATAGGCGGGCTTTGTATTGTCGGTGGAAAAAAGAAGTATTTCGGTCTCCTGCCTTTAACCAGAGGCTGCGAGATTTAAGTCTCCAGTGCTCTTCTTCCTTTCTGATGGATTGATGGATGTTTCTTTGAAAGGCTGCTTCTTTATTTAAAATTTCCGGGGTGATGTGGATCCCTTCCATACCTATTTGCAAGGTATCCAGCTGCTGAACATCGATTTTTCTCTGATGGGTGATGGGGTTATGAAGGTTCCTTAACCACCCCTTTAAAGCTTGTTTGGTAGCTTTTATTTTTTGCTCCCACACGAAACTTGGGGATCCGTTGATGGGGATATCCCAAGCTGATCGGATTATGTCCATGAACCCTTCTTTTTCGATCCATAGTGGATTAAATTTAAAGGGAATGGGACCAAGATCTTCTTCAGGGGCCAAAAGGAGTTGAATTGGCTTGTGATCCGAGGAGAGCTTGGGGAGAATTTTTGTTGATATGAGGAGGTTTTCCATCAGCAGGGAGCTTTGAATTAGAAATCTGTCCAGCCGGGCAGCGATGTGGTCAGGCCCAGTTCTGTTATTTGTCCAAGTATATTTGCCTCTCACCGGGGCAAAATCTAGAAGATCCCACTGCTGCATTATTTCCTCTACCAAAGGGAGAGTCTGATCTCTGTTGCTGTTACCCCCCCTTTTTTCTTTTGGCTTCATGACTATGTTAAGATCTCCTCCCAGAACAATGTTATTTAGGGAGTGGTGATCTAAAAAGGCCGAGAGAGTATTCCAACAGTCTCTTTTTTCTGCATAGTTAACAGGAACATATAAATTGAATAAGGCAATAGATAACTTACTTTCTAGATGCTTGAGCTCCGTGAAGATCCAATGTTGGGTCTCATGGGAGTTAGCCAGATGGAACTGATCTTCCGACCAGAGAGTTGCAACGCCTCCCGAGGTTCCCCTTGAGCTGACTGCTATGCCTTCGTTCTTCTTCCATTTAGATTTGCTGATATCCTTGAGGGCTTGTCCATCGATTTTGGTCTCTTGGAGCAGGAGGATGTCTGAGGGTTCTATTTTCATTAGATCTTTGACGGCTTCAATTTTTGGTTGGGTCCCCAGGCCTCTACAGTTCCAAGAGACTATTCGCATTATTTACCTGGCGAGGGGTTTGGGATTCCTCCCTTGGTGGATCTTCCTCTGGTATTTCTTCCTATTGTCATCTCTATTGTGGATTGGCTGCCTTGCATTTTGAGTCGCTCTGCTTCCTCCTCCCTGACTGCTTTGTGGGTCTTCCTGCCTGCTTTCTTCGAGGGTCTCTCATAAGACTCTTCCTCTGAGGAGTCTGAAGGTTCTGGCAATTTTTTCTTCTTTGTTATATCTGCATATGAAAGCCTGGAGGGGCTTCCCTGAGGAGAGCCAAGCGATGCTTCTCCACCTCGCTCTTTATTTGCCTGTGGTTCTTCGGCCTGTGCTGGTATGATCAGTTCCGTTTCTGGGGGTTCTGATGGAGAGGCTTCTTCAGAAAGTGGGATCTCATCCGTTTTCTGTTGGGTTTCATTTTCTTTGCTGGGTTTTCCTTGATTATTCCCCTTTGTGGCTCCTTTCCCTGTTGCTTTTGCGTTGCCCGTTTTCTGGATTGTAGTCCATTGATCTCCCTTGGGGGGATGGCTCTGTTCTTCCGTTTTTTTCTTGCAGTGTTTTGCGAAGTGACCATAGCCGTGACAGTGTCTGCATTTGAAGGGGATCTGCTCATAATCCAGCTCCTGGATATGGGACCATCCTGCCACTGTGAGTTTTATTGCTTCAGGTAGTCCTTCTTCCAGATCTACTTCCACGCATATTCGGGCGCAGGAGTATTGGTCTTTCCTTACGGCCTGATCAATGTATTTGCCCAGAGAGTTGCCGATGATTTGGAGAGATTTCTGGCTCCAGCAGTGTAGGGGGAGATGGGGGAGCCGCACCCACACTGGAACCGCAGAAGGGACATCCTGGGTCGGATCGAAATCTGGAGACCATTTATTTAAGTATAGTCCCTGTGGCCCCATGAAATATGGCCCGTTCCTGAAGATGAGGCTCCGATCTTCTGCTGATTCAAAGACAAATACAAAAAAACCTTTGCCTACGAAGTAAGATTTAATTCCTTCCTTGATCAGAGGGGTCCAGTTTCTCTTGATCCAGTCTTCTACAGATTTGGGCGATGGCCAGAGCCCAGTGAACTGTCCTATGAGCCCTCTATCTGCTAGATTCAGAGCCGAGCGGCAGGTTTCTTCCTCAGGGAGAGCCACCGTGGGAATGCAATCTTTTTTCTTGACGAATTTCTGTTGTTGAGCAGAGGGAGGGCGTCTGTTGCATGCTTCGATTATTTTCTGAAATTCTATGACTTCTGGAGGGAGGGGGGGAGGATCCGCCTCCCCATCACCAGGCATGGCTGCCAAGGGCCGCAGCTGCTTAAACGATCGCTGCACCAGACAGGGACGGCGCAGGGGCTAGGTCGCGCTGTGGGCTACGCGGGTCCGATCCGAGCTTGTCGGAGCTCAGAGCCAGCGTCAAAAACAAAAACCTTAATAACTATTTTTATTGGAAGGAAGAGTATTTTAGGATATGGTTTCAATCTTGGTTTATGTTTAATTTCATGAGCATCTAAGAATTATTCCATTGTGACAATTTCATCAATCGAAGATAATAATGTAGTAACAATAAAATTAACTTTTCAAGTAGATTGGTTACATAAAATATTGTGTGATCTTCAACAATTGTTGGGTGTGGAGCCTGATTATATTCTTGATTTAGAGATCTTTTATTTTAAATATATTTGGATTGCAATCCTTGATGGGGGGGTGTGGGGGGTCTCCTCCTGCCCCCCCAGTTCCCCAACTAGTTATTCCAAGGAAGTTCGTGGTGGGGGGGAACATTAGATATTATTATTAGCTTTAAATATAATACAGAATACCAAGACCTTTTTGTGCATATATAGTGTTTGAGTAAATGGTTATGTAACAAAATTTATATGATTTGTATGAGCATTTTCTCTATTCAATTATATGAGAAACTCTTTTTTGTAAACTTGTTTTAATTCATAAATAGTTCATGAGTGAGATATAAGCTTAAATTTATATTATTTGAATAATTATTTATTAGTTAACAAATATTTTTTATGTACTTGATGATTATTGAAGGTAATGAACCTTTTCTACAACCTTAGTGATCTATATTTTCTCTTTATCTAATTATTTGGGCAATCTCTTGCTCGTAGCTAAGATAGATAATTAAAATAAGAAGTTATAATAGTCTATATTTAATTAATTCTAAGATTTTTATGAAAATATTAGAGTACATTTTATCATCTTCCGAGGATTTGGAATCAAGTTCTAATTATTTTAACCAAACCCACGTATCAGTTGGAAGTTACTACACCAAACAAGATTCATTCGAATTGGGTCAAACCTTTCGGTAATTTTCCCTAGTGAAAGAGAATTTTTCCTACCTATCAACACTATCCCAATCATTAATCAAGCATTCTCCAACAAAAAATCTAGGAAATTATGTTCAAGGTTAGGGATCTACTCTAGAAGCCTAGTTGAATTCTACTTTTTAACATTGTCAATCCAATCCTACATTCCCTAAAATATAAAAATGCTATCATCTTCGAACAACTCTATGAAGATATAGATACGTATTCATGTTTTGCAGTATTTAATTGCCATCATAGATGTTTTTAAGAAGAAATGAAAGAAGAAAATTGGATCAAAGAAATGCATAAGGAGATGGACCCCATAGAAAATAATGATGCATGAGATCTAGTAAAATTACCATAAGGTAAGTATTACAATGGTGTAAAATGGGTTTAGAAAACAAATCTTTCGTGAGTTCAGTATTCTATGATTCATAATGTTTTGATGTAATTCTTTTGAATCAATAACAATGAGAATTTTTTGGGAAAATGTTTTGAACCAACCAATGTGGTTCATCACTAGGACACTGAAAAGAAGAAATAGAGAAGTACATGGCTAGTTTGGTAGTAAAAGTATTTGCACAATATTCTAGAATTCATTGTGGAGAGGCCTTTGCACTAGTTGGAGTGTTAGACATAGTTATAACTTTATTAGCCATAATAGCTTAAAAAATGTGAAAATTTTATCAAATGGATGTAAGGTAATCATTCTCAAATGGTATTATAAAGGAAGATGTTTATGTGGAGTAGCCACTAGGATATGTGATAAAAGGACATGAGGATAATGTGCACATGTTGTAGAAAGAACTTGATGGAATTAAGCAAATGTGCATAACTCAGTATAGTAAGATTAATTGAATTATAATTGGTAGTTGATTTAGTAGAAGTAGTAGTGACCCTAGATCATACAGAAAGGTAAATGAGAAAGATAATATTCTAATTTTTGTTTATATTTTGAGGGTATGGTCTTCATAGGAAATCTATAAGAGGAAAAAAATTTACATTTTCTATGAATCCAAAATTTTAAATGACGGATTTTGGGTTACTGAGATATTGAAATTCCTAGATATTGAGGACCACTTATCAGATTTAATGATTTTTATATTTCAAGAAAAGTGTGCCATGGATTTGTTGAAGAGGTTCATGATCATGAATTACAAATTATAATCAACTTTAACTTCAATTGGGAAACTTCTCAAAAGAGATGTTGTGGTATTGAAGGCAACCCCTAATATATTAAAGAATGTGGTTAGTATCCAAATTTATTACACTAGCACTTAATCAAGCATTATGTATGTTATCACTTTAATTTCTAGGTTATTATAGCTCCAAAACATTGTCACTAGAGAGTTGTAAATTTTTATTGGAGATATATTATTGGAACAACAAGATATGGTATATTATATTCGAGAAATAGTAGTGACTTCTTTATTAGAGATACTTTAAAAGTGATTTGTAGGTTGCATGGAAGGAAGGAAGAGTATTTTAGGATATGGTTTCAATCTTGGTTTATGTTTAATTTCATGAGCATCTAAGAATTATTCCATTGTGAAAATTTCATCAATCGAAGACAATAATGTAGTAACAATAAAATTAACTTTTCAAGTAGATTGGCTACCAAAAATATTGTGTGATCTTCAACAATTGTTGGATGTCGAGCCTGATTATATTCTTGATTTAGGGGTCTTTTATTTTAAATATGTTTGGGTTGCAATCCTTGATGGGGGGGTGTGGGGGGTCTCCCCCTACCCCCCCAGTTCCCCAACTAGTTATTCCAAGGAAGCTCATGGTGGGGGGGAAACACCATTCTCGCCCCCCCGCCCCCCTTCTTGGTAGGGGTTTTAGGGAAAAACTCTCGAAAGAAAAATTATAAAGAAAATTTCCTTTACTATTGTAATTTTGTAGTCAATCTAGGTTGGTCATAAGGAAAAAGATATGATAGTATAATTTATGTTAATTTAGGGAATTTTTCCCTAGAAGGAAACCCTGAGTTTATATCAGGGAATTTTATTGCGACTGTGTACTATTATTCTATGAGATAAAAATAGAGGATATTGTGTGAGAGTGAAGAGGAAGTTACAAAAAATGTGTTGTTGGTTGTGTCCCTTAAGTTTGTTGGATAATATAAAAGAAGGATTAGTTGTCTCTTCATGGATGTAGCCCAAATTGGATGAATTATGTATATCTATGTCTCTTTTATTTTATCTTTTTATGTGCTTTTGTTTTAATAATATTTTATGTTTTCCATTGTTCTATATTTTAATTTCTAATAAAATCATAGGAAATAAATCTTATTAGTTTGAGTGGGAGAAATGGTGGAAGTTAGTAGGTTTAGGGTTGAGAAATTCAACGGCTGAAATTGTTAGGCATGGAAGTTGCAAATGGAGGATTATTTGTATCAGAAATATAATTACCTACCATTGACTAGAAAATAAATGAAGCCAATGAGTATGATCGATGAAGAGTGGGATATTTTTGAATGAAGGGTACAAAGAACAATATGGCTATGACTAGAAAGTTAATGGCCAGGAACATTTCAAAGGAAATAACAACATAAGGTCTATTGAAGGCATTAGCCAAACTATATGAAAAACCCTCAACCTCAAACAAGGTATTTCTTATAAAGAGTTTCTTAATATGAAGATGTTAGAAGGTGGATCTATTGTTGATAATTTATATGAATTTAACATGGTTACTAGTCAGTTAAGATCTATAGGGGTCAATTTTGATGGTGAAGATAAGGCTCTATTGTTTCTGTGCTCATTACTAGAAAATTGGAATGTCTTAGTCATGGCTACCAATAATTCCATATCTAGATCTAGTAATTTAAATCTTGATGATGTTGTTGGTGCTATCCTTAGTGAGAAAATGTGATCAAAAGTCTCAGGTGAGACAACATGTAATGCTTTGACTGGAGAGACTAGGGGAAGAATACTAGAGAGAAGAAAGAGTGAATTTGTTGAGGTCCCTAAGAGCAGTGATATTGGAGGAGCCTTACCAGAGTTAGAGGGAATTTATCCTTGGAAGACCTAAGATTAGTCATCCTTGAGAAAACATGATTGATTGATAAAGGCAGATTGAGCAACTGAATATGGAAGCATTCTAAAGTTGTATAGGTTGTAATGATCAACAAAAGAGCTAGCAAAGGACCTTCTATATGTTTTCAAGGTACATGGACCAAAATGGTTGAGTTGATCACTCCTTCGAAAAGTAATTCAATTGTACTTTGTTTAGGAAATAATTGGTAGTCATAAGTCATTGACTCCAAGCCCTAGTCATTCTTGTATCAGAGCTGATTATAAGGGCCATGATCCCTGCTAAGGGAGCCCTACATTAGCTATGTTAATGTTTGTAATATAACAACTTTTCAGTTAAAAATTCCCTTGTTTTGTAGTTGATTCATTGTTGTACATTATCCATTGTGTGAAGTGCTTGTGTTATGGAATTTTAGTGTATTTTTAATAATTATCTTAGACATAAACCTGATTCTAAGATTCTAAGGAAAAACCAATAGCCAAGTAGCTAGGAATGAGGAAAGTATCCTTATCATAAAGGACCCCTGGGTGGGAGGTGGAAACAATTTCTACTTGCTAGAGCCTCTTCTTCAATTTCTCAATATGAGATGTTTATTTCCCTTAGATGATATTTCGCTCAGAGGAAATTTTCTCTGACGATAAGTTTGGCATACTATTCATGATTTGGGGCTACCATTAGTCTTCACAAATGTATGGAACTTCTTTCTCCAAGCTATAACTTCTTCTTAAATAATGCTAAATGATAAACCACATGATCTCATATGTTCAAAAAATAAATTGGGAAGATACACCCCAAAAGAAAGATATATATTTTTGAGCCAAAATATCCACCCCTAACAAGGGCCCTATTGGGAACAAAATATGCAAAATCAAAGTGTTAAGAAAAAGATCATATTTTTATGTGGTTCCTTCTTCAGAATTGGGCTCCTACTTGGGACATTTTTCAAAATAGATATTTCAATGGTCCGGGTAGATGCTCTCTCTATTTTGAAGAACGCGAATCTGTAAAAAATATATCTTTGGACTATTCTTTCACAAAAAAGACCTAGGATAAAATTAGGAAGGTGGTAGGGCCATATTTGGTTTGGGAAAGAAAATATATTGGAATTTTCTTAGCTAAATAGTTTTTCCATCTAAAATCAGGACAATTTATTTCCATTCCTTTTACTATTGCTTGAGGTATTTGGATAGAAAGAATCCAAGCTATATTTGAAGAGAACCCTCTAGTTTCCTTAAAAGTGGCTTCCTAAAGCTTATCTATTTTCAACTCCTCTAAGGCCTAAAACTCTAAGTCCAATTTGAGGAAGAAAGAGGAACCTCCTATAAGAAAGGACATGCAGTGCAATTTTTTTTATGGGGTTGCATAAAGACACCCAACTATCGAGGGTTTGAGGGAATTATTTATTTATTTTTAATCCCACTTCATCTCATTTTCCGCAAATGTGGGTCTGGTCATAAATTATTTTGTTTAACTCTCTACTCTCAAGATCTTACTCTCTTTAGCTAAAATATATAACACCAATAACCTCCACAACTATGGTGACCCTTCACTAGTTATAAATTGAATATATGGCAATTTGAAGATTGTAAAACTTCCTTCTACAACTCATTTTTTTGGCAAGCTTTATATCTCAAAAAATAGTTCTATGGCATCTCATTTCAACACATCTACAAGCATTGAAGCATGGATGCAAAAAGGATATCAAATCTTGGATTGGAGCTGCCCCTTTTAAATTTCAAAGGAAAAAATATTTAGCTAGTCAACAACAAAATTATATCACAGACTCTCGAGAGTGAGATCACTTTGATTTAATTTTTATGATATTTTTTATCTATATTTTTTCATACCCTTTTGAGAATAGTTTTCAATGACTTTTTGCCATCAATAAAAGATGTATAGTGAGGCTATATATGACACCTTTATGGAAAATTTATAAACCCTGTCTCAAATAGGCCATTATAATTGATGTTGTTTAACCATTTTTCAATGCTTTTCCTCTACAAGTGTAATTTTACCATCCTAATAAAAGTAAGAGATTTTTTTCCTTGGATATATATATATATATATATATATATATATATATATATATATATATATATATATATATATATATATATATATATATATATATATATATAGATATATATATATATATATATATATCTCTTTATATATATATATATATATATATATATATATATATATATATATATATATATATATATCTATATATATAGATAGATAGATATAGATATATAATAAAATGTCCAAATTACTAAATATTAAAAGTGATTAAAAAATGAAATTCAATTACTTTCTAATAAGAATAATAATAGGAATAAGATAGCCAACACGATGTAGAATAGAAGGTGACAAGGTGTTCTGTCAAGACACTCCCTAGTGAAAAGGTCACTAGTTCGAAACCCTGTGAGTTGGTGTGGCCTAGGTCAGGTGTGATCACCAACTAATTTTGATGACTTAAATGGCCCTGGGTTATGGCTATGCAAGCCAAAGGTTAGGCATAATAGTCATCTGAAGGCTCACATTACCTAACAAAAGAAAAAATAGAAATAAGATATGTGATTAATTCAATTCTTAATATAAAATTAATATGTTCATCTAAATAATAATAATAATAAATTTCAATGTACATTGCAAGTGAAATATTAAATGCCCATATTAAGTAAACATTTTATGTAAACTATGAATACATTAGATACAGTTACACAAAAGGTATTATATATCTATCACATAAAAAAATTGAAAGAAATGTGTTCTTAAGGTTAAAACATTTTGAGTAGTCTCAATATTGTACATTTTGACCCTTTTTGAATTTTAGTTTTTGGTAAATTTTGTCTAAAATCCAATAGAATTTTCTTCAAAGTAGAAGTGTAGGTTGTGTAGTGTATATAGTCCAAGTGCGAAGAGAAATTTTCAAGTTGTTGATCGACGTATGCATTAAAAAACGCAATTTAAATAATGGAAAGATACATACATATATATATAGATATATGTGTGTGTGTATTCTTAAGGTTAAAACATTTTGAGTAGTCTCAATATTGTACATTTTGACCCTTTTTGAATTTTAGTTTTTGGTAAATTTTGTCTAAAATCTAATAGAATTTTCTTCAAAGTAGAAGTGTAGGTTGTCTAGTGTATATAGTCCAAGTAAAAAATGAGAGAGAGATTGATCGATGTATGTAAACAATGAGAGAGAGATTGAACAATGATAAACAATGAGAGAGAGATCGATTGATGTCTGTAAACAATGAGAGAGAGATTCTCTCGATCGATGTATGTAAACAATGAGAGAGAGATTGATCAATGTATGTAAACAATGAGAGAGAGAGAACGCATGAGAGAGAGAGAAACAATGAGAGAGAGAGAGAGAGAGAGAGAGAGAGAGAGAGAGAGAGAGAGATTTTGTCTAAAATCCAATAGAATTTTCTTCAAAGTAGAAGTGTAGGTTGTGTAGTGTATATAGTCCAAGTAAGCAATGAGAGAGAGATTGATCGATGTATGTAAACAACGAGAGAAATATTGATTGATGTATGTAAACAATGAGAGAGATATTGATTGATGTATGTAAAATATGATAAATAATGAGAGAGAGATTGATTGATGTATGTAAACAATGAGAGAGAGATTGAGAGAGAGAGAGAGAGAGAGAGAGAGAGAGAGAGAGAGAGAGAGAGAGAGAGAGAGAGAGAGAGAGAGAGAGCTGCTTGGTCATGATCATGGTCATGTGGCTTTAATATAACCGAGGGTAAAGATAACTGCCAGCCCCCGCTGACTTAGCTCCTGTTGTCCTTTGGTGGTCATATGGTAGTAGAAAGAACAAGGTTGGGGCTTAGTCCTAGCCCCCTTCGTCGGTATCTCCCCTGTTTTATTCCATATTTATCATGGCTTATAATAGGATAGGGGTGAGGGCTGATCAGGTGGGACTGCTAGCCTGACCCCTCCCCCCAATTGTTGATAACCAATAAATTAAATACAATTAGCACTACATATATGTTAAGAAATAAATGGTCGCACAGTGGTGAGGTTTGCAAACTATTGTGACAAGGTCCAGAGGTCGAACCTCACCAAGGCCAGTTGGACAACCAATAAAATATTTGGCCAATGAATGAGGGCCATGTGGCACCCTCCCATTGGACCACGTGGCACCTCTTCATTGGGTGACTTCAACAAACTTCGACCAATGAAAACCTGATAACCCAATTGTACGATCCTACCATGTGTCATCAAAGGACCGGCTCGTCTAACATTGTATCTTACATAGTCATATGATGACATTAATTGTACGACATGCCTAATCAGCAACACAGTCAACCCTGCAAGTTGAATTTTAGTTGTTAGGCAAAATATCCACAACATCATAACTTTCTCATACAAGTTCAGATTGAGGTGATTCAAGTGATGCTGGAATAAGAACAATGAACACTACGATTTTGCACTAGTTTCAAGCAATTTCGATAAATTTTAGTTTTGATCATATTTTTGATCCCCTTGATCATTCCTCCCCACTCGAAGATTTTGGACCACCAAAAGTATGTTTTTATTTAACATGTGAGAGTACAACTCCATCACTTTCCTCATATCAATGCACCTTGCTTTACTTGGATTAGTGCCTTTGAGCCCCACTCGAAGATACTCCACATTGCCTCTATGTGAAGTCCTTATCGTCATGTCAAGGATAGTATCTTGTTCTAAATATTCAGGTAAAATATTCTATAGATGGAATCTAAACATTCTCTCTTTCATCGTCAATCATAGAATGCTCATACAATCTCAACTATTCCACATTCACAACAAAATAAATTTGCATATAAGGTGGAAAATATAATAAAAAGGCATTATTACCAATCTTCTCCAAATTTTTGAAAGGGCCATATTGGATTGGCTTGAGCTTTTTAACTTCACCATGAAGTCTTTCCTTATTGATATATAACCAAAATTTATTCCCACTTCGAAATCATGATCAACGCGATGCTTCTCATGTCTTAGTTTGTAGTTGGCTCTGCTTTTCTCAAGCTTCTCTCATACACCTTGATCCACTAGCTGAATGTTTTCAATAAAATACTTGGCTCTGTCCATATCACTATGTCCATCTTGTGCAATATCTTTATCAAAGATGAAATCCAAAGGAGACTTTAGCAAATAACCTAAAAAAGCTTCCAATAGAGATACTTGTGTAGATGAATTATTGCTACGATTCTAGACATGTTGGATGTAATGCAAATGTTCATCCCAAAGTTTAGGATGTTTACCATAATATCCATGAAGAAGATGCACTATTGTTCTATTTACAACTTGTTTTGGCCATTGTTTTGTGGATTAAATGTTGTGCTCTTCTTCAACTTAGTGTCCATGAGTTCCCATAAACTTGATTAAAACTTCCTGAAAAATCGAGAATATTTATCAGAAAGAATAGAAGTGGGCAAGGCAAAGTGAACCCAAACATTTTGGAAGAAAATATTTGTTTTCTATTTAGCTATAACCTATTTCTTACATGGCATCAACACACATAATTTTCTGAAATGATCTACAACAACATAAAGATAATTATGATCTTTCTTTGAAATTGGTAGTCCTCCTAAATAATCTGTAGAAATACTTTCCCAAGGATGAGAAGGAATAGGAAGTAGATTATACAAACCCAGTTTCCTATTGCCTGGATTGCTAGTAGAACACATGGAACATCATCTTGAAGCACTTTCGTTCATGCGAGGCCAATAATAATACCTATGAATTTTTGCAACTGTTTTTCCTACACCAAAGTAACCAACAATAAGAGAAGTGTGGGCTTCCATTATGACATTGACTCTTTCACCCTGTGGAACACATAAATTTCCAAGATGATACAACAACCTATAATGAACATCATAATCCAAATCTTCAACATGATTTCTTTGAATCAAAGGATTGCTTAAGATATGGAAGTGCAAGAACTGATGTTGTACTGATTTTATCTTTTAACGTATCAAAGTATTTCTCTTGCTTTCCTCCCCATTGAAAGACCCCTTTCACTCTTTTCAAAGCATGTAATGGAGCTACAATATATGAGAAGTTAGCAATTAACTTTCTCCAATATTGGATTCCTCCTAAAAAACTCCTAACTTCTGTTAGATTGTTGGGTTTAGGCTAATTCATAATGACTTCAATTTTTCATGGGTGAATATTCAGTTCACCTCCTCTTATAGTGTGACCCAAATATACCATAGAGGGTTCCCCAAATTCACACTTAGACATCTTCAAATAAAATTTCATTAAAACATATAAAACTTGTTTCACATGCTTGACATGTTCTTCATGAGTGTTACTGAAAATCAAAATATCATCTAAGTATAGTATGACAAAATCAAGGAATGGTTCTCAACACATCATTCATCACTCTCATGAATGTTGTAGGTGCATTGCAAAGACCAAATGGCATAAATAACCATTCAAACAAACGTTGTTTTGTCTTGAAAGCAGTCTTACAAATATCACCTTCAACAATCCTATCTGATGATAACCTCTTCTCAAATATTACTTAGTGAAATAGACAACATACTTTAATTGGTCCAAAATATCATCAATACGAGGAAGAGGATAACAATTCTCTATCGTGATCTTGTTCAAAGCTCTAAAATCCACACACATGCACCATGTACTATCCCTCTTTGGAACCAAGGCAATAGGAGACCCATAAGAAGATGCACTAGGCCTTCTGACCCATTTGTTAAGAAGCTCTTGAATTCGTTTCTTGATCTTTGCATTCTCCAAAACTAACATTCTATACATGCCAATGTTTGGAAGTGGTGAATCCTGTTGCAATTGAATCTCATGTAGATTCCTCTTTTAGGAGGAAACTCTTCAGGTTCCTAAAACATATTATCATATGATTTAACAACTTCAAACAAATCATGCTTAAGTTTTGAATCGAATCCTTGGAAAGTTTTATATTCAACAATATCTTTGGGTTTTGTCATCAACAATACAAAGTTCTTACTAGCATTTACAAGCCTTTTCATTTAATTAACAATTTCAAGAGACAAGTTCATCTTCTTGCAATGTGCTCTAACAATATACTCAACTCCGTCTTTAAAGTATGTTTTTATTCAACAAGTGAGGGTACAACTCCCTCACTTTCCTGATATCAATCCTCCTTTCTTTGAAGTATTTCCTTGTTGATATATAACCAAAATTTATCTCCCACTTTGAAATCATGATCAACCCGATGCTTCTCGTGTCTTAGTTTGTACTTGGCTCTCATTTTCCCAAGCTGCTCTTGTACACTTTGATGCACTAGCTGAATTTTTTCAATAAAATTCTTAGCTTTGTCCACATCACTATGTCCATCTTGTGCAATATCTTTACCAAAGATGAAATCGAAAGGAGACTTTGACAAATAACCCAAAAATGCTTTGAATAAGGATACTTGCGTAGATGAATTCTTGGAATGAGAATAGTTATAAAAAATAATAGAAGTGGGCAATCCAAAGTGAACCCAACAATTTTGGAAGAACATCTTTGTTGTTTGTTCAGTTGTAAACTATTTATTACATGGCATCAATACACACATTTTTCTGAAATGATCCACATCAACATAAATATAATTATGATATTTCTTTGAAATTGGTAGTCCTCCTACAAAATCTGTAGAAATAATTTCACAAGGATGAGAAGGAATAGGAAGTGGAGTATACAAACCCAATTTCATATTTCCATGCTTACTAGTATGACACATGGAGCATCCTCTTA
Organism: Pinus tabuliformis; assembly: GCA_031772625.1. NCBI lineage: Eukaryota > Viridiplantae > Streptophyta > Pinopsida > Pinales > Pinaceae > Pinus > Pinus tabuliformis. The sequence continues at coordinate 813,277,402 of CM062816.1, read as the reverse complement.
CATATATTGAAACACTTTCATTCATGCGAGGCCAATAAAAATACCTATGAAGTTTTGCAGCTATTTTTCCTACACCAAAATAACCAACAGTAAGAGAAGTGTGGGCTTCCCTTATGACATTGACTTTTTCACCCTGTGGAACACATAAATTTCCAAGATGATACCACAACTTCTAATGAACATCATAATCCAACTCTTCAACACGATTTATTCGAATCAAATATGCATAAACATATTTAAAATCTTCATCTTGAGCATATACATTTCATGCATGATTGATTTATGCTTAAGAATGATAGATGCATTCAAAATAAGCCCTGACAACATATAAACAACTTTGTTGTATATACCTTTCTTGTACCTGATTACCAAATGGATCTGTTGTAGAAACCCCATCCACCTTAAATGTCTAGCTTTTTGTATCTTGGTTTACAATTGTAAATATTGCAAAGGTTGATGGTCAGTATGAATAATTATTTCTTTACTCATCAAATAATGCTTCCATTTTGTTAGAGCCCAAATCTACCTCAGGCTGAGAAAGGTAGGTCTAGGGTAACATCAAACCATGCTTAACCTAGTAGCTAGCCCTACCAGGTCGGGAGAGGTCTCTCTCCCTGTTAATCCTAGGAAAATATAGCAAATGAGGCTTGAGATGACTGACGTAAAGACTAATTTTAGGCTAGGTATATGCTCAGAGGAGTTTGATTGAGTTTTATGTTGGTTTACTGGATCAAAAGTGAAAGGCAGTTTTGGGTCCGGAGAATGGACTCAGTTTTGTAGAGGTTTTTGTGGGGTGAGGTAAGCCAATGCTTTAGTACTTTGAAATAAGTGAAATGGAAAGTCTTAAGACTGGTAAGAAGTTGAAGAGGGCATGAAATTATCAGGAATCTTCTTCAAACAGTTGAAAACATGTAAAACCAAATAAACCCTAAGGTAGAGCACTGCAACATCAATGAATTCCACCTTTATACTTGATTCATTTAGTTAAGCTGAAAAGAGAGAGATGATGGCACACATAAACACATGATAACTTGAAGCATAGAAGGAAAAACAATACTAAATCACCTTGCCACATGAATTCCACAAAATGCTGCAAACCTTGGTCTATTTCCTTGCCAAACTGCAGAGATGAATGTACAATAATGCTCAAAGCATTCACAAGAGTCCAACCTTTACAAATGACTGAAAAAGCACAAGATATAGACCTCCAAACCACCTGTGCTATCCATTAGGGGTCGAATCCATGAGAAGAGGGGTGGTTTCAACCATATCTAAACTAGGAACACAAAAGTAGGCAGTGGAACAACTTGCCTCTAAAACCTAGGAAACTGATTCATTCAACTCCAAACCACCTACAACTGATGTATCTACCTTATCAAGTCAATTTTTATCATTTTTACATCATAGTACATCAATTTACATCATGTGAGTTCATGAACTTAACCGTAAGAGAGAAAAAGTCAAAATAGAAGAAAACTAGGCGAAAAACAGAGTTTTTGAGCAAAATTGGCACATTTTCATCCTGTGCGTAGCGCCACTTTTTTTGTGCGTATTTCTTTTTCCTAGATGAATTTGGAGGCCTTCCCTTTCACAAAATTTTCTCCACGTTGTCTTGTTGGAAAGGTCTTTCTGTCTACTTTCTAGGACAAGTGGAATTTTTTAATTTGGTGCCCATTTGCCCCTCCAAAAATCAGTTTTCCCAACACTACTTCCTGTGTGGCCAAAAAGTGGCAGAGAGGGCATCTTTGAGGTGTTTTTGGCCCTTTAGGTGACCCAAAACTTGTCAAAATTTCCTAGTAATTTTTGGGCATGCATAATTTTTCATGAGGAATCCAAAAATGAAAAGTTTTCCTCCAGAGGAGGTCCCTATCAAAAGCGAGAACTAGGTGGCGCTACACACCTGTCGGAAAAACCTGTTTTTTCCTTGAAAAATTCAAAATTGCCAAAAATTTGCCAAATTTCTTGAAATTTGGCATGAGTCATTTGAATCAAGTGCTATGCTAGGCCAATGAAGCTTCAACCAAGATCTTGAGCTTATTTTGCTCTTTCTTGCTCCTAAAAGTCTTCTTCAACTTGGCTTTTAGCCACCTTATCCTAGTTTTGCAAATTTTGTTTTGTGCCAAATAGTGATAAGCCATGTGCCAAAACATATTTTTCTCTTTATTGGCTTTCTCAAGTAGCTTCTCCAAGTTCATATTCTCCCTCTCTAGCCAAGATTCCCAGTTAGCATCAATCTCTTGCTCGAGGGGTGTCAATTTGGCTTTCTTTCTTTTTGCTGCTTACTTGTTTTCCCTTATGGTTTGCAGCTCCATGATTGTCTATTTTGTTGGAAATAATAATGAGAGGGGGGGTGAATCAGTATTATCAAATTATTTTCAATATATCTTCCTTATTTATACTTTGAATAATTCTTCAAATATTGATCATTACTTTGTATGTCAGTATCATAAAATAATGAGCAGGAACAAGAAAAGCAAATAGTCACACAAAAGAACACCAGATATAAGGTGGAAACCCAATGTGGGTGAAAACCACCTGCTGCAATATGTCTCTATCTTCTTTTAACAAGAAACTCCTTTTACAATGATTTTGTACTGGTGCAGTCCTTTACCAGTACGCAGGCTACAACCTGCAGAGAGCTACAACTCTCTCTCTCGTTTTCCAGTCTCTCCTGGAAGGGAGCTACAACCCCCTACTTCTTTTCTTTCAAGGACCACTTTTCATTAATTTTCATACTGGATCCAAGAACATCAAAAACCCATCAACTACACTTGCATCATCAATCTCTGATTTATCCAATACTGAATCAATGCTTTCACCAAAGCCAACCCGCATACAGATCTGCAAATATTTCCTTATAACTTTGCAGTATACCCAGATCATAACATGTGTACAATAAAACATGCATCAATAATTCAGATCTATAAATTCATTCTTTCAAATATTTATATATTAGTTAACCCAGATTATTAGATTTATAGATCAACCGTGTGCCACATATCACAGATCAAAATCATATAGAGATACCACTATTCCAGCCTTAAGATTTTGACCCATCAATAGAACTTATCCTTCTCCTTACGCTCAGGTTCCTTCTTCATTCAGATCCAGATCTGCACCATAACCCAATCACCATATTCCAGATCTAGCACTTTATCAGATATTCAATGATTCAGAAGATGCTTTGCCAAATGATCTCCTTCCTCTTTTATAGCCTTAGTCCTTTCTCAATACCACGTCCAAAACCATAGGATCAAAAAACTGTTGGACTAATACCATGAACCAACCATGAAAGTGCGTGAGATCAACACTTTTGGATGCAATACCATGGACCAAAACCATGGGATCAAAAACTGTCGGACTAATACCATGAACCAACCATGAAAGTGTGTGAACTTTTCTCTTGCATGAAGGGAACTTTTCTCTGCATGAAAGTGTGTAAACTTTTCTCTACATGAAATAAACTTTTCTCTGCATAAAAGTGCGAGAACATTTCTCTACATGAAATAAACTCTTCTCTGCATAAAAGTGCGTGAACTTTTCTCTACATGAAATAACCTTTTCTCTGCATAAAAGTGCGTGAACGTTTCTCTACATGGAATAAACTTTTCTCTACATAAAAGTGTGTGAACTTTTCTCTACATGGAATAAACTTTTCTCTGCATAAAAGTGCATGAACTTTTCTCTACATGGAATAAACTTTTCTCTGCATAAAAGTGCGTGAACTTTTCTCTACATGAAGGAAACTTTGTTGCACTATAATTTATCAAATAAATTTGCTGCACTATAATTTATCATTTTTGTGATTTTCCATCAAGGACAACACTTGTCTCATAATGCCAACAATCTCCCCCTTTGGACTTGTCATACTGAGAATTGTGATCTGATATCTCTTCCGTAGATTCATCTAGATATATATAAGTGAGTTGATCTTCTATGAGTTGTTTGCCATCAAGTACAACACATGCATCATAATGCCAACAATCTCCCCCTTTGGACTTGATGGAAACAATACCAAATCACTCTCCCCCTTTGACATCAAGGGCAAAGGGCGAACCAAGATATTCTCTTTCCTAGAAAGGCATTCCGTTGTTCATACTCCCTCTGAGTACCTGTTGAAATCTCTGAATGAGCTCCCCCTTTGTATATGCCAAGGTGTACCAATCTGTTCATGCTACATGCTGAAAGCTCTGCTCTTTCTGAATTGTGTTGTTCATGCTCCCCCTGACTATAGGAAAGATCTGCAAAATATGTTCTCCAAGAAAGAGATAGAGACGTATTGCAGCAATATTCAGACCAGCATCCATGATCTCCTTCTGTACTTCCTCCATAATGCCAACAATGCATGATATGCTCCCCCTGAACCTGTGTCATTCGATCTTCGACCAATGTACACATATACTTCAGATGAACCTTGCGTACAACCAACAATCAGAAGAGATTCAACAACAAGATGATACATCAACAACCCCCAGCTTTTGCCTAAGGTATTCAAAGGTCTCCCTAGGCAATGGTTTGGTGAGTATATCAGCAACTTGTTCCTTAGAAGGAACATACTCCAACTTGACCTTTTGTTCAAGCACTTGTTCCTGGAGAAAGTGATACTTGATTGGTATGTGATTGGTTTTTGAGTGCATGACTGGGTTCTTTGAAATGCTGATTGCACTTGTATTATCACATAAGATGGAGATAGATGGTGTACAAGTGATTTGAAAATCCTGCAGGGTCTGCATCATCCAAAGGAGTTGAGTGCAGCAAGATGTAGCAGCAACATATTCTGCTTCAGCTGTAGACAAGGCAATCAAACTCTGTTTCTTGCTGAACCAAGATACTAATCTGGAACCCATAAAGAATGCACCACCACTTGTGCTCTTCCTGTCATCCACGCTTCCGGCCCAATCTGCATCAGTATAAGCATGAAGTGTGAGATCTGTATCTCTAGGATACCATAAGCCATAATTTTGAGTCCCTTGAAGATATTTGAAGATTCTCTTTACTGCCTGAAGATGAGTTTCCTTTGGATTTGCCTGAAATCTTCCAACTATTCCCACTGCATGCATGATGTCTGGTCGGGTACCTGTCAAATAAAGTAGACTTCCAATCATAGATCTGTAGGTTCGTTGATGTACTGCTGCTGATTCATCATTTTCACTGAGGCTACATCCTGTGACCATGGGTGTACATATTGCTTTTGCATCTTCCATGCCATATTTCTTCAAAATCTGCTTGAGATACTTGGTTTGAGACAAGAAGATCCCTCCTTCCTTTTGTTGGATTTGCAGGCCAAGAAAATATGTCAATTCTCCAAGCAAGGACATTTCGAATTCTTTCTGCATCACCAAGGCAAAGCTTTGACTCATAGATTCTTCATTGCTTCCAAAGATAATGTCATCTACATACACAACAAGTATTAGCAATTTGTCATTTTCAATTTTTATATAAAGATTGCTATCTGCTGATCCTTTTGAAAAACCTTGTTGATGAAGATATTTGTCCAAACGATAGTACCAAGCCCTTGGAGCTTGTTTAAGACCATAGAGAGCCTTTTTCAGTCTACATACAAGATTTGGATCATTTCCAATAATGAACCCATCTGGCTGCTCAATGTATACTTCTTCTTCTAAGTCTCCATTCAGAAAGGCTGATTTCACGTCCATTTGAAATACTTTGAACTTTTGAAAGCTTGAGAGAGCAAGGAACATTCGGATGGCATCAAGTCTTGCAACAGGAGCAAAAGTTTCCTCAAAATCTATTCCTTCTTGCTACGCATACCCTTTACAAACAAGTCTTGCCTTGTTTCTAATTACTTCCCCATTTTCATTCAACTTATTTTTGAAGACCCATTTTGTCCCTATAACATTCTTATCCTTTGGTCTAGGAACCAACTCCCAAGTGTTGTTCTTTTCGATATGCTCAAGTTCTTCATCCATTGATTAGACCCAACATTCATCTTTGCATGCCTCTTTTACATTTTGTGGTTCAGTGGAGGAGAGTAATGCCAAATAGCTTGAAGCTTCTGCAATTGTTCTTGTTGTTTGTACGCCTGCTTCTTTCTGCCCCAAAATCTGAGATTCTGGATGATTCTTCTGAACGTATCGGGATGGAGTCTTCTCTTCTATTCTTGTCTGTTCCTCTGGTGCTCCTTGAGGTTCTTCTTCTTCATCATTCTGTCTTTGAGGGTAGTCTTCATCTTCTTCGATATTTTGATGATTTACTTGCCTAGGAATGTATCCCTTTTCATCAACCACTACATCAATGCTGTCAACAATTCTTCCAAGTCTTTTATTGTAGCACTTATATGCTTTGCTGTGTGGAGAATAACCAAGAAGAATGCCTTCATCTGCTCTAGGTTCAAGTTTGCCAAGTTGCTCATCAGTATTCTTAATATAGCATTTGCTCCCAAAGATTTTGAAGTGCTTTACCGAAGGAGTCTCACCATACCAGAGCTCATGAGGAGTTTGAGTGCTGTTTACTCGGACATTTGTTTTGTTGAGAATAACAACCGCAGCTTATGCAGCTTCACCCCAGAAAGTTGCGGGAGTTCCAAACTCATCCAGCATAGCACGAGCCATTTGTTGGACTGTTATGTTCATCCTTTCCACCACTCCATTTTTCTGACGAGTTCTAGCTATAGAGAATTCTCTTCTTATCCCACGTTCTTCACAGAAATCGAAAAATTCATTTGAGGTAAACTCCCCACCTCTGTCAGACCTGAGGCACTTAATTTTGTAACCTGATTCATTTTAAACCAAGGCTTTAAAGGATTTGAATTTCTCGAATGCTTCGTCTTTGTGCTTCATAAGTCCTAACCAAACAAACCTGGAGAAATCGTCAATGAATAATATCAAGTATTCTTCTCCTCGAGGTGTCCTTTTCCTAAATGGACCACATACATCTATATGGACTAGCTCAAGAGGCATGCTAGCTGATCCTTCCTTCTCTGGAAAGTTAGTTCTAGTTTGCTTTCCAAACTGACATGATTTGCATATGGTGTTGTCTGGAATTTTGTTATCTGGAAGACCACGAACTGCCTGATATTTGCATGCTTTCCTTATTTCTGAAAAGCTTAGATGCCCCAACCTTCGGTGCCATAACCAGTGTTCATCATCCTTGCTCAAATAGCATTATTGTTGTCCTTCTTCAAATATGTATAGATTATTTGGAGGTCTTCTACCTTTGATCACTGTTTCACCTGTATCAAGATCACGAACACGACATCCGTTTGATCTAAATATCACCTCGGTTCCTTGATCACACATCTGGCTGACACTTAGAAGATTATGCTTCAATCCATCAACATACAAAACATTTCCAGCTTTGACCTTTTCTTTTAACTGAGCAGTGCCTTTTCCTTTTATAGCTGCAGGAGTATCATTTCCAAAAGAAACTTTCTTTCCCTTTACTAAAGCAGAATATGATTCAAGTCTTTCTTTATCACCTGTCATATGTTTCAAACATCCACTGTCAATGTACCATAGATTTTCTTGTCCTTCTGCATAAAATGCTATCCCACATCTTTCTGTTTGTGGTTCCTTTATTCTCCATGTTCTGGTGCTTGAGGCTTGTTCCTTTGTCTGCTGAAACCTGCTCCTGCATTCAGAATTTTCATGACCAAAGTTATTGCAAATAGAACATTCAACTTCATTTTCAAGAGCCGAAAAGTTGTTATAGGTCCCTTTTGTAATCCCGATCATACTTCTTTGTTTTGAGCTTCTCTAGTCATGATTGTTTTATATGCAACATATTGAGATGCTTTGTGACCGAAGTTATGGCAAGAGAAACATTTCCCATTGAAGAAACTTCTGCGATTATCAAATCTACCGGCCAAATGATTGTAATTTCTATTGTCATCCATTCTTGAAGCAAATTGAGAAGATTTTACCTGTGGCTGGTTGTAGCTTTTGTTCATCCTTAAGACATATTTCCCCTGGTTTACCTGATAGTCTTTGTTCGTTCTTGATGTAATTCGTCCCTGCTTTACCTGGTGATCTCCATTGTGCTTTTGCTCATTCCTTCTTTGTTGCATCAACATAACTCTTTGAGGTGGATGCTTGAGATGTTTCTCCATTATACCCCAGACCTGTCTTGTTTAGCGGAGAACACTGTACATTGATGATCTCATCCAGAGTTTCAGATCCTTTGACAAACTTAAGATTAATAGCCTTTGTTTTCTCAATTTCTTTTCTAAGGTCAACAATTTCACCTTCTAACTTTTCAAGATATTTTTCTTTTTCATCAATTTGAAATTGTAGAGTATCAATGATCATATTCTTTTCTTCTATACATGTCTTAAGTCTATAAATCTCTTCATAAAAACTATCCACATCTATAGCATCCATGTAATCATCATCTTCAAATGCCATTAAAAGTTTATAGTCATTACCTCGTTCATCTTCATCACTATTTGATAAACCATCACTGTCTTCATGAGTGTAGTAGCTTTTCTTATTTGCATTCTGTTTCTTGTTCCATCTAGCAGGTTCCTTTCCTTTGTCAATCTTATCCTTATGAGGACATTTGGTAGCATAATGACCTACTCTTCCACAAGCAAAACATTTAAAAGGTAGCTTACCTCTGAACCTTCCAGTACCCCGTTGAAGATTTCTGACAAAATTTGATTCTTCTTCTTCTTCTGGCACGTGACTTGATTCATAGTAGTCTCCTTTTCCTGAAGCCTTAAAAGCAGCTTCTCTCCTGTTTGATGGACCTCCTTTTCTCATTTCATAAGCAGTTAGAATTCCGTGTAGCTGAGACATAGTAAGAGTTCGTAGATTTTCCTTTTCTTCTATTGCAGATACTTTAGATTCAAACTTGGGGGACAATGATCTTAGGACTTTTTCAACCACAACAGCCTCTTTTATTTCTTCACCCAAGTTTTTCATACAATTAAAAATCTCATCTACCCGAAGGAAATAGTTAGCCACACTTTCATCATTATACATTCTGAGATTCTCATACTGAATCCTGAGGGTTTGAAGTTTTGCACGTTTTACCTGTTCATCTCCTTTGTAGCTCAAAACAATCTTCTCCCATATTTCTTTTGCAGATTTATATTGCATAACCTTCACGAATTCAGATTGAGATAGACATCCTAGAAGAGTATTAACCGCCTTTGCATTTGTTTCAAATTTCTTCTTCTCAACTGAATCTGTAGGAGTAGCTGATGGAAAAGTATACCCTGTTTCTATAATGTCCCATACTTCTGTACCCAAAGATTGAAGATAGGTAGTAACTCTTACCTTCCAATATACGAAGTTTGTCCCATCAAAAATCGGTGGCCTGATTGATGCTTCCCTCTCGTAGTTGCTCATGATGTTAGATCTTCCTTCAAGCGATCAAGATTCTTCAGAAGGACCTGCTCTGATACCAATTGTTGGAAATAATACTGAGAGGGGGGGTGAATCAGTATTATCAAATTCTTTTCAATATATCTTCCTTATTTATACTTTGAATAATTCTTCAAATATTGATCATTACTTTGTATGTCAGTATCATAAAATAATGAGCAGGAACAAGAAAAGCAAATAGTCACACAAAAGAACACCAGATATAAGGTGGAAACCCAATGTGGGTGAAACCCACCTACTGCAATATGTCTCTATCTTCTTTTAATAAGAAACTCCTTTTACAATGATTTTGTACTGGTGTAGTCCTTTACCAGTACGCAGGCTACAACCTGCAGAGAGCTACAACTCTCTCTCTCGTTTTCCAGTCTCTCCTGGAAGGGAGCTACAACCCCCTACTTCTTTTCTTTCAAGGACCACTTTTCATTAATTTTCAGACTGGATCCAAGAACATAAAAAACCCATCAACTACACTTGCATCATCAATCTCTGATTTATCCAATACTGAATCAATGCTTTCACCAAAGCCAACCCGCATACAGATCTGTAAATATTTCCTTATAACTTTGCAGTATACCCAGATCATAACATGTGTACAATAAAACATGCATCAATAATTCAGATCTATAAATTCATTCTTTCAAATATTTAGATATTAGTTAACCCAGATTATTAGATTTATAGATCAACCATGTGCCACATATCACAGATCAAAATCATATAGAGATACCACTATTCCAGCCTTAAGATTTTGTCCCATCAATAGAACTTATCCTTCTCCTTACGCTCAGGTTCCTTCTTCATTCAGATCCAGATCTGCACCATAACCCAATCACCATATTCCAGATCTAGCACTTTATCAGATATTCAATGATTCAGAAGATGCTTTTCCAAATGATCTCCTTCCTCTTTTATAGCCTTAGTCCTTTCTCAATACCACAGTCCAAAACCATAGGATCAAAAAAATGTTGGACTAATACCATGAACCAACCATGAAAGTGCGTGAGATCAACACTTTTGGATGCAATACCACGGACCGAAACCATAGGATCAAAAGCTGTCGGACTAATACCATGAACCAACCATGAAAGTGTGTGAACTTTTCTCTTGCATGAAGGGAACTTTTCTCTGCATGAAAGTGCGTAAACTTTTCTCTACATGAAATAAACTTTTCTCTGCATAAAAGTGCGCAAACATTTCCCTACATGAAATAAACTCTTCTCTACATAAAAATGCATGAACTTTTCACTACATGAAATAACCTTTTCTCTGCATAAAAGTGCGTGAACTTTTCTCTACATGGAATAAACTTTTCACTGCATAAAAGTGTGTGAAATTTTCTCTACATGGAATAAAATTTTCTCTGCATAAAAGTGCGTGAACTTTTCTCTACATGGAATAAACTTTTCTCTGCATAAAAGTGTGTGAACTTTTCTCTACATGAAGGAAACTTTGTTGCACTATAATTTATCAAATAAATTTGCTACACTATAATTTATTATTTGTGTGATTTGCCATCAAGGACAACACTTGTCTCATAATGCCAACAATCTCCCCCTTTGGACTTGTCATACTGAGAATTGTCATCTGATATCTCTTTTGTAGATTCATCTAGATATATATAAGTGAGTTGATCTTCTGTGAGTTGTTTGCCATCAAGTACAACACATGCATCATAATGCCAACATATTTATCCTCCAACTGCTTGTTCCATTGCTCAAGGTAATTAATGATCCACTTAGCCCTTTCAAGGTTAAGAGATAAGGCATGGATATCAGCTTCTTGTTCTTTGATGATCTCCTTGAGTTTTGAGCTTTGGGAGCCCAAACCAGTGTCCTCATCCTGAATCAAAATAAAATCTCTCTCCTAACCTTCAGAAGGGCCTTCCTCATGCAATGGTTGCTACCCTTTATCATGTACCTTCTCTGCTGAAGAAGAAGGCAAAGCCCCTTTCACCCCGGGTGAAGATATCATTTTCTTGTTGTCTAGAGAAGGAAACGAGACCCCTTCCACCCCAAGTGGAGATAGTACTCATTTGGCAGTTGCAAATAATCTCCTTGTGCCTTTTCCATAAGTGACAAATACTGGCACACCTGTAGCTTGAGTCTCATGAGCCTCTGGTTGATTTGAAGGCCTTCCTTCCTATTAAAACACTGATGAGGCCACTTGAGGGCCTTTGAAAACCTCATGTGAAATGAAAGTATCCCATGAAACATGCAACAAATTCAGCTGATGCAAAACAACAATCTTGATCAATGAAACATGAAAAATGTTGTTGAACTATTGATGAAGAGGTTTTCTTTGCACCAATGTAGCCATTTTTTCAATGTTTCTGCATATGAAATAGGGGAGATTCATCATCCTCACTCTTGTGAAATGCATCAATAATCTAACATGATAAGTGTACAAGCGAGAAAATATCCCTTCACAAGTGAAGTATTTGATAATAAGCTTCATGAGTGGAGCATAAGTGTCCTATAGGTATTTGAAAGGAAAGACCCTACTGATTTGCTTTTGATAACTAGCCTTGATATAAGGCTTATAATGCTATTTTCCCACAAGTTGTCCTTTGTTCCACTATTCACCTACATTTCGAATACCTGTTGCTGCAACTATAGTTTCAGGTGTCAAAGTGAAGGAAACACCCACTAAGTTCACCTGGTCATTGTGAAGATGAAGGACAAATAGTCTAGCAAGTTCATGGTGGCATTTCACCCTCTCCACCATCTCACAAAACTGGTAGCAAGACTGATGTTTGAAACATGTTACTGCAAGAGGACAAGCCAATAACTTTGTGAGTGTGGTGGGCTCTTCCCAGATGTGTTTTCCTCCCTTATGTGGTTTTCTTGGTGCATGAATCTCTTGGGAGGAATCACTCATAGTTTCCTTATCCCCTGCATAAGCTGAATTAGTTTCCATATTTGCCACTGTATGGTACAAAATGATGAGTATGACGAGATTTTGTTTCAAGAATAGGTGACTGTTACTTTCTTCTTTGGGATTTGATTAATGGGACTGATGAGTGGAAGGTTTTTATGCTTGCTGTAGGGTTATTAGGGAGTGATAGGGTTTTGAGAATGAAGATTAGGGTTTGGGGAATAATGGGAATTATGTGTTAGGGTTTTAGGGTTTGGGGATAGAGGGTAGGATAAGTGTCAATGAGACAGGGAAAGGGGAAAAAAATGTAAGGAAATGTAGTGAAGAGAAAATTATGCAAAGGAGTAAACAAACAACAATAATGACAAAAATTGCAAAACCCTAAGCAATTTTGCAATATAACTGTGCAACAATTTAGGGTTTGAAATTTCACCTTTCAAAACACCATCAAGGATGACCAAATCTCTATTTATGGCAAATTTTGGGGGTTTACTTACTTGGAGGAATAGTATTTGGAAATTTGGAGCTTTAGAAGGTCGATTGGATGAGTTTTGAAGTTGGTCGACTGGTGCGTCGTGCACCTGCCCAGATGCGTCGTGCCTGGCAAGTGCGCCACGCATGTTCAAACTTCTTTGTAATTTCTGTGCCTGGTGCACTGCACTGGGCAGGTGCACGACGCCTATGCCCAGGTGTGTCGTGCCAAGAGAAATCTCAAAACTTTGCTGCAATTTTCCTCTATTTGCCTCAAAACGTGATTTTCACCTTGTTGTCTCTCACTTTGAGCACAAATGAAGTCTTTAACACAAATGAGCACTTTATATACTTTTGACTTTAATTTTTCATTTAGAAAACCCACTTTCTAAAGTTTTCCTTTTCACTTTATTCTTTAAAAACTTTTTTTTGGAGTTTGGCTCTCTTTTTGTCATTTGATGGACTAATGCTTGGATTTTCTTGTCTCTTTTGCAGGAGATGGAGTGTAGGAGTTTGGTAAGGTGAGCCAGGGCTGTAGATGATGATTTATTACATAAGAAAACAAAAATTACATAAAATTTGTACAAGAAATGGAAAACCCTATTTTTACATCAAAACATAGTTTTGAGGTAAAAACCCTTTATGGAGCAAATCATGAGTAAAATTTGTGATTTTATGAACTTATTGAACATCCTCATGTGACTGTTGGCTTGTTATTGAACTTTTGAAGATCATGGTGGTAAACCCTCGACCCAATGAGAATTGAAACCCTAAAATGACTTCTGCAACTGAAATGAAATAAAAAATGACAACAAATAATCTGTACATGTGCAAATAGGCCAGCAGATGAAAAACATGAGGGAAATTGATAAAGAACCACTACCATCAGATGATCCATGACCTAATGGAATGCAACTAATCGAATGAGACACCTAGAATGCATGCAAAAAGAGAATTTTGATCTTCGATGGAGGGATGAAGATACCGACAATAACACATTTATTTACGCTTTGTACCAAAGCATACAACTCTTTGCCATAATTTGGATAATTAATTACTGCATTGGTTAAGGTTTCAGAATGATAAAAAATATGCTTATCATGTTGCATCAAAAAATATCCCATGGCATAATCATATGCATCGGTTTGAATCTCAGATGGCTGCTTAAGATCTGGAAGTGAAAGAATTGATGTTGTACTGATTTTCTCTTTCAATGTATCAAAGGATCTCTGTTTCTTTCCTCCCCACTGAAAGAACCATTTCACACTTGTCAAAGCATGTAATGGAGCTACAATAGATGATAATTTGGCCATAAACTTTCTCCAATATTGGGCCCCTCCCAAAAAATGCCTAACTTTTGTTACATTGTTGGGTGTAGGCATTCATAATGACTTCAATTTTTAATGGGTGAATATTCAATTCACATACTCTTATAGTGTGACCCAAATATACCAAAGAGGTTTTCCCAAATTCACACTTAATTAGCTTCTAATAAAATTTATCTTTCTTTAAAACATCTAATTTTTTTTTCACATGCTTGACATGCTCTTCATGAGTGTTACTGAAAATAAAAATATCATCTAAGTATACTATGACAAAATCATCAAGGAATGGTCTCAACACATCATTCATCACTCTCTTGAATGTTGCAGGTGCATTGCAAAGACCAAATGGCATAACTAACCATTCAAACAAACCCTGTTTTGTCTTGAAAGCAGTCTTACAAATATCACCGTCAACAATCTTGATCTGATGATAACCGCTTCTCAAATATGACTAAGTGAAATAGACAACATACTTTAATTGGTCCAAAATATCATCAATAAAAGGAAGAGGATAACGATTTTTTATCGTGATCTTGTTCAAAGCTCTAAAATCCACACACATGCGCCATGTACTATCCCTCTTTAGAACCAAGGCAATAGGAGACCCATAAGGAGATGCACTAGGCCTTATGACCCATTTGTTAAGAAGCTCTTGAATTTTATTCTTGATCTTTGCATTCTCCAAAGCTAACATTCTGTACATGCCAATGTTTGGAAGAGTTGAATCCTGCTGCAACTGAATCTCATGTGGATTCCTCTTTTAGGAGGAAACTCTTCCAGTTCCTAAAACATATTATTATATGAGTTAACAACTTTAACCAAATAATGCTTAGGTTTTGAATCACATTCTTGGAAAGTTTCATATTCAACAATATATTTGGGTTTTATCATCAACAGTACAAAGTTCTTACTAGCATTTACAATCCTTTTCATTTAATTAGCACTTATAAGAGACAAGTTCATCTTCTTGCGATGTGCTCTAACAATTTACCCAACTCCATCTTTAATGTTTTTATTCAATAAGTGAGGGTACAAATCCCTCAATTTCCTGATATCAATCCTCCTTGCTTTACTTGGATTAGTACCTTTGGGCCTCACTCAAATATAGTCGACATTGCCTCTTTGCGAAGTCCTTATCCTATTTTCAAGGATAGTATCTTGTTGTAATTATTCTAAATATTCAGGAAACAAATATTCTATGAATGGAATCTAAGCATTTTCTCCTTCATCATCAATCATATAAGGCTCACAATATCAATTTTTCCACATTCATAACAAAATAAATTTGCATATAAGGTGGAAAATCTATTTGAAAATCATTGTTACCATTCTTCTCCAAATTTTTGAAAGGACCATATATGATTGGCTTGAGATTTTTAACTTCATGTTGAAGTATTTCCTTGTTGATATATAACCAAAATTTATGTCCCACTTTGAAATCATGATCAACCCATTGCTTCTCGTGTCTTAGTTTGTATTTGGCTCTCCTTTTCTCAAGCTGATCTTGTACACTTTGATGTAGTAGCTGAATTTTTTCAATAAAATTCCTCGCTTTGTCCACATCACTATGTCCATCTTGTGCAATATCTTTAAAAAAGATGAAATCCAAAGGAGACTTTGCTAAATAACCCAAAAATGCTTTGAATAGGGATACTTGCATAGATGAATTATTGGCATGAGAATATTTATCAAAAATAATAGAAGTGGGCAATCCAAAGTGAACCCAAACATTTTGTAAGAACGTGTTTGTTGTTTGTTCATTTGTAACCTATTTATTACATGGCATCAACACACACATTTTTCTAAAATGATCCACATCAACATAAATATAATTATGATATTTCTTTGAAATTAGTAGTCCTCCTACAAAATCTGTAGAAATAATTTCCAAAGGATGAGAAGGAATAGGAAGTGGAGTATACAAACCCAATTTCCTATTTCCAGGATTACTAGTATCACACACGGAGAATCCTCTTACATATATTGAAACACTTTCATTCATGCGAGTCCAATAAAAATACCTATGAATTTTTGCAACTATTTTTCCTACACCAAAATAACCAATAGTAAGAGAAGTGTGGGCTTCCCTTATGACAATGACTTTTTCACCTTGTGGAACACATAAATTTCCAAGATGATACAACAACTTGTAATGAACCTCATAATCCAACTCTTCAACATGATTTCTTTGAATCAAAGTTGCATAAACATATTTAAAATCTTCATCTTGAGCATATTGTTCGATATACATTTCATGCATGATTGAGTTATGCTTAAGAATGATAGATGCATTCAAAATAAGCCCTGAAAACATATCAACAACTTTGTTGTATATACCTTTCTTGTACTTGATTACCAAATGGATCTGCTGTAGAAACCCCATCCACTTGAAATGTCTAGCTTTTTGTAGCTTGGTTTACAATTGTAAATATTGCAAAGGTTGATGGTCAGTATGAATAATTGTTTCTTTACACATCAAATAATGCTTCCATTTCTTTATGATTTATACTAAAGCATACAACTCTTTACCATAATTTGGATAATTAATTACCGCATTGGTTAAGGTTTCAGAATGATAAAAAATAGGCTTATCATGTTGCATCAAAAGCTCTCCCATGGCATAATCATATGCATTGGTTTGAATTTCAGATGGTTGCTTAAGATCTGGAAGTGCAAGGACTAATGTTGTATTGATTTTCTCTTTCATTGTATCGAAGGCTCTTTGTTTCTTTCCTTTCCACTGAAAGATCCATTTCGCACTTGTCAAAAGCATGTAATGGAGTTGCAATAGATGATAATTTGGCAATAACCTTTCTCCAATATTGGGCCCCTCCCAAAAAATGCCTAACTTCTGTTACATTGTTGGGTGTAGGCCTTCACAATGACTTCAATTTTTAATGGGTGAATATTCAATTCACACCCTCTTATAGTGTGACCCAAATATACCAAAGCGTTTTTCCCAAATTCACGCTTAATCATCTTCTAATAAAAATTTATCTTTCCTTAAAACATATAAAACGTTTTCACATGCTTGACATGCTCTTCATGAGTGTTGTTGAAAATCAAAGTATCATCTAAGTATACTATGAAAAAATCATCTAGGAATGTCTCAACACATCATTCATCACTCTAATGAATGTTGCAGGTGCATTGCAAAACCAAAATGACATAAATAACCATTCAAACAAACCCTATTTTGTCTTGAATGCAATCTTGTAAATGTCACCTTCAACAATCTTGATCTAATGATAACCGCTTCTTAAATATAATTTAGTAAAATAGACAATATACTTTAATTGGTCCAAAAAATCATGAATATGAGGAAGAGGATAACGATTCTTTATCGTGATTTTGTTCAAATCTCCAAAATCCACACACATGCGCCATGTACTGTGCATGTTTGGAGCCAAGACAATAGGAGACCCACAGGGAGATGCACTAGGCCTGATGACACCTTTTTCAAGAAGCTCTTGAATTTGCTTCTTGGTCTTTGCATTCTCCAAAACTGACATTTTGTACACGCCAATGTTTGGAAGAGGTGCATCTTACTGCAATTTAATCTCATGTGGATTCCTCTTTTAGGAGGAAACCCTTCAGGGTCCTGAAACATATTATCACATGCATTAACAACTTCAACCGAATCATAATTAATTTTTGAATCACATCCTTGGAAAGTTTTATATTCAATAGTATATTTGGGTTTTATCATCAACACTACAAAGTTCTTACTAGAATTTACAAGCCTTTTCATTTAATCAACACTCACAAGAGACAAGTTCATCTTCTTGTGATGTTCTCTAACAATATACTCAACTCCATCATTAAAGTATGTTTTTATTCAATAAGTGAGCATAAACTCCCTCAATTTCCTGATATCAATCCACCTTGCTTTACTTGTATTAGCAACTTTGAGCCCCACTCGAAGATACTCCACATTGCCTCTGCATGAAGTCGTTATCCTGTTGTCAAGGATCATATCTTGTTTCAATTCTTCTAAATATCCAGGAAACAAATCTTCTATGGATGGAATTTGAACATTCTCTCCTTCATCATCAATCATAGAAGGCTCATATAATCTCAACTTTTCCACATTCACAAAAAAATAATTTTTTATATAAGGTGGCAAATCTATTTGAAAATCATTGTTACCAATCTACTCCAAATTTTTTAAAGGACCAAATTTGATTGGATTGACCTTTTTAAATTCACATTGAAGTGTTTCCTTGTTGATATATAACCAAACTTTATCTCCCACATTGAAATCATGATCAACTTGATGCTTCTCATGTCTTAGTTCGTACTTGGCTCTACTTTTTTCAAGCTACTCTTGTACACTTTGATGCAGTAGCTACATTTTTTCAATAAAATGCTTGGCCATGTCCACATCACTATGTCCATCTTGTGTAATATATTTACCAAATATGAAATCCAAAGGAGATTTTGGAAAATAACCCAAAAAATCTTCGAATAGAGATACTTGTTAGATGAATTCTTGGCACGATAGTAGACATGTTGTATGTAATGCAAATGTTCATCCCAAAGTTTAGGATGCTTACCACAATATCCATGAAGGAGATGAACTATTGTTCTGTTTATAACTTTTGTCTAGCCATCATTTTGTGCATGAAATGTTGCGCTCTTCTTCAATTTAGTGTCCATGAGTTACCATAAACTTGAGTAAAAATTCCCAAAAAACTGAGAATATTTATCAGAAAGAATAGAAGTGGGCAAGCCAAAGTGAAGCCAACCATTTTGGAATAACATCTTTTTTGTCTGTTAAGTTGTAACCTATTTCTTACATGGCATCAACACGCACATTTTTCTAAAATTATCCACAACAACATAAAGGTAATTATTATCTTTCTTTGAAATTGTTAGTCCTCCTACAAAATCAATAGAAAAACTTTCGCACAGATGAGAAGGAATAGGAAGTGGAGTATACAAACCCAGTTTCATATTGCCAAGCTTACTAGTAGCATACATGGAACACCCTCTTACATATCTTGAAACACTTTCATTCATGCGAGGCCAATAAAAATACCTATAATTTTTGCAATTGTTTTTCCTACACCAAACTAAACAACAATAAGAGAAGTGTGGGCTCCCCTTATGACATTGACTCTTTCACCCCGTGGAACACATAAATTTCCAATATGATTAAACAACTTGTAATCAACATCATAGTCCAACTCTTGAACATGATTTCTTTGAATCAAAGTTGCATAAACATATTTAAAATCATTAGCTTGAGCATATTGTTCAATATACAATTCATGCATGATTGAGTTATTCTTAAGAATGACAGATGCATTCAAAATAAGCCCTGACAACATATCAACTAATTTTGTTGTATATACCTTTCTTGTACCTGATTACCAAATGGATTTTCTCTAGAAATCTCATCCACCTAAAAATATAGCTTTTTGTAGCTTGTTTTACGATTGTAAATATTGCAAAGGTTGATGGTGAGTATGAATAATTGTTTCTTTACTCATCAAGTGCTTCCATTTCTTTATGATTTCTACCAAAGCGTACAACTCTTTACCATAAGTTTGATAGTTAATTATCGCATTAGTAAGGTTTCAAAATGATAAAAAATAGGCTTATCATGTTGTATCAAAACATCTCCCAAGGCATAATCATTTTCATCGATTTGAATCTTAGAGGGCTGATTAAGATCTGGAAGTGTAAGAACTGATGTTGTACTACTTTCCTCTTTCAATGTATCGAAGGCCCCCTATTTCTTTCCTCCCCACTGAAAGATCCATTTCACACTCGTCAAAGCATGTAATGGAGCTCCAATAGATGATAAGTTAGCAATAAACTTTCTCCAATATTGGGTTGCTCCCCAAAAAATCCTAACTTTGTTTACTTTGTTTGGTTTAGGCCAATTCATAATGACTTCAATTTTTGATGGGTGAATATTCAATTCACCCCCTCTTACAGTATGACCCAAATATACCAAAGAGGTTTTCCCAAATTCACACTTAAACATCTTCTAATAAAATTTATCTTTCTTTAAAACATATAAAACCTGTTTCACATGCTTGACATGCTCTTCATGAGTCTTACTGAAAATCAAAATATCATCTAAGTATACTATGAAAAAATCATCAAGAAATGGTCTCAACACATCATTCATCACTCTCATGAATGTTGCAGGTGCATTGCAAAGCCCAAATAGCATAACTAACCATTCAAACAAACCCTATTTTGTCTTAAAAAAAATCTTGCAAATATCACCTTCAATAACCCTGCGTTGATGATAATAGCTTCTCAAATATAACTTAGTGAATTAGAAAACATACTTTAAATGGTCCAAAAAATCATCAATACGAGGAAGAGAATACCAATTATTTATCGTGATTTTGTTCAAATCTCTAAAATACATAGACATGCGCCATGTATTATCCCTTTTTGGAACCAATATAATAGGAGACCCATAGTGAAATGCACTAGGCATGATGACCCCTTTGTTAAGAACCTCTTGAATTTTTTCTTGATCTCTGCATTCTCCAAAACTAACATTCTATACATGCCAATGTTTGGAAGAGGTGTATCCTGTTGCAATTGAATCTCATGTTTATTCCTCTTTTAGAAGGAAACCCTTCAGGTTCCTAAAACATATTAACATATGTGTTAACAACTTCAACCAAATCATGCCTAGGTTTTGAATCACATCCTTTGAATGCTTCATATTCAACAGTATCTTTGGGTTTTATCATCAACAATACAAATTTCTTACTAGCATTTACAAGCCTTTTCATTTAAGTAGCACTTACAAGAGACAAGTTCATCTTCTTACGATGTGCTCTAACAATATACTCAACTACATCTTTAAAAATATGATATTTTTTCTCATGAAAATAGAATATGGCTTTCCAGTCATACAATTATGGAATCAAGAAAATAATTCCAAATATGTCAAGTGGTATAACATCAAGCTCTACCTCATCAATAAATTTTGCAGTGATGGTAAAATTAAGTTTACATTTTCTTGTCACATGCAATTTGGAATTTTCACATACCCAACCCAAAGGATAACGTTTAGGATGAGATGTAGTTTCTAAGTTTAGCTTCTTGTCAATAGCTTCAGAAATAAGGTTAACTTCTGATCCACTATCAAATAAGCTATCAACTTTTGTATGTATTTTAATGACCCTAATATGGAAAAGCTCAATTCTATCTTTATCATTTTGAGACTCAATAGGCTTAGTAGAATAACTAGTACTTGCAATAGAATATTTACCTTTCATTCCCATGGTTGTGATTTTGGTTTCATCACCTGAATCATATCCTAGATCTTGTTGAGTTTTTGCAGGAATATTTTATTTCCCCTTGTTGTTAAACTTCTTTGGTCTCAAATCTGGATGTAGTTTCCAATAACGGTCTCCATCATTTCCTTATTTTGAACAATGCTTACAGGTAAATTTCTCTCCCTCTTTCTTGACTGTAGCATTCTTTTTGGCTTTCCCTTTAAACTTCCCCTTTCCTTTGTCTCTAGATTTGGATGGTTTCTTGCTAGTATGTTAAGGAACATTCTTGTCTCTTGCTTCTAAATGAGTTCTCTAAGCACATACTTCATCTATATTGGTGGGATTAAACATAAGAATTGTATGTCTCAAATAACTATGTAATCCACCTACGCATTTAAGGAGTGTGTCTTGTGAAGACAAATATACACCCAAGATTAAAGCTCTTATTCTAAATTATTGTGTGTATATTTGAACAATATGACCTTTAACTTGTCTAAAATTTTTCCAATCCATAATTTCTTTTTGCATTTAAAGTAATGGATAAAATTTCCTTCCTATTGCAGCTACAAAATCATTTCAAGAAGAGATGACTTTACTACTTTTCTACAAGAATTCTTGAGTTCTAGCCTCCGACTAGATGAGAGTTGCACTCTCCAAATGAAGAGAATAAATATGGATATTGGTCACATCATCCTTAATCCTTTTAATCCTATAATAGTCTTCAATTTGATGAACCCAATTATCCAATTTTTTCGCATTTACTTCGCCATTGTACATAGGAAGTTCAAACTTGACATCAAGCTTTAACAAAGGAGACTTAGCATGTCCTTTCAGAGTTATTGGAGGTGTATGTGAAGGAGATGAAGTAGGAGCGGAGGATGGAGGAGATGGTGGAGGTGAAGGAGGAGGTGGAGGTGGAGGATTTCTCCCATCACCACCATTACCTTTTAGTTGATCTAAAATCTCTCCATGCAATCTTGTTGTCCTCTCTTCATATAAAACTTCCACCATCTCATACATGTCATAAAATCCTTTTTGAAAGATCTATCATCCTCATAAATCATCTCATGTCCTTCTTAATGTGCCATGACTGGTGGATTTTGTGGATATTTTTACCTCCTTCAACTAATTTGGGTATTTGGCTCTTCAAGCACTCCTTCTACTCTTTCCAACTTCAACCTTGTAAGCATCAATAAAACACTTGAAAGGACAGTCAAACCTTACCATGCTGATACCAAATTGATCTGACATTAAAAGCTTGAAGTTTTCATAAAAGAATTACAAGTAGGTGTATGTCTTGTGGGAAATGGATCAATTTGAAAAAGCACATAAAATTATTGTTTTTAGTTAAGTTTG
The DNA here is from genome assembly GCA_031772625.1 of Pinus tabuliformis. Taxonomy (NCBI): domain Eukaryota; kingdom Viridiplantae; phylum Streptophyta; class Pinopsida; order Pinales; family Pinaceae; genus Pinus; species Pinus tabuliformis. Next base: position 813,254,773 of record CM062816.1, on the reverse strand, counting down.
TAAAAATAAAATAGAGAAAGATATACCATGAACAACATCACACAGATAAAAATTTGATGAGAGAGTTAACTCGTCCTTAAATACGTCTCTGTGTCTAGCTTCCAATGTTGAAGCTTTAAATTATATGCTCAAATATGACATTACCACAGTTTACATAACACAGATTTCAAAAATAACACTGCCATTGTATTGAGAACACCCAAAAACCCTATCTAAGATCTTCTTGGGCTCAAAAGGGATGAATAATGATGAAGTTTCTCTAATTCCTTACTATATGTCCTACAAAATCAAAAATTGGCCAGTTTTTCTATCAAAATCCACCTTTTCACTGACCGCCAAGCAACAATTTCACCTGGGACTAACAAGATTCCTACTGCAATTGGTGCAATTGGTCACTTGTTTAAGTGCTCCTATTAGGCCTTAAGTGTTGATTTCTAGATGTAGAAGGTGGTCACATCACCACATATGGTCTGCGGATAGGCTAACTGCTCGGCCCCACCAGCTAAGCCCTTAGTCTACTCGGTCATAGTTGTGTGGCTTTAATATGGCTGCGGTACAGGTTAACTGGCTGCCCCTACCAACTTAGCTCCAACCTTTTTTGCCGTGGTCATATGGTAGTAGATAAGACTGGGGCTCAGGCCTAATCCTTACCCCCTCCACTGGTAGCTCCTTCAATTTATTCTATAGGTCTACTGGTTTATAATAGGGCAGGGGTCAGGGTCAGTTGGGCGAGCGCATCAGCTTGAACCTTACCCCCAAATGTAGACAACAAAAAACTTAAATACAATTAGCACCACGTATATGTGAATAAATAAATGGTGGCGTAGTGGTCATGCTTGCAGAATGTTGCGACAAGGTCTAGGGTTCAAAAACCACTGAGTCGAATTGGCTGACCAATAAAATTTTTTCCCAATGAGTGAGGTTTAGGTGGCACCCTCCCATTGGGCCATGTGGCGCCTTTTCATTGGGCCACTTCAAGAACCTATGACCACTGGAAGCCTTCCAACCCAGCTATACAATCCTACCACATGTCATCAGGGGATTGGCCCATCTTACATTGTACCCTACAAAATTAGATGATGATGTTAGCTATATGGCCTGCGAAGTCAATAACTGAGTCAACCCTGCAAGTTGACTTTTTAGCTACTAGGAAAAACTTCATAATATCGTAACTTTCTCATACGATGTTGGATTGAGGCAATTCAAATGACGAAGACCACTACGACTTGGCACTGGTTTAGAGTAATTTTAAGCATTTTGAGTTTTGAGCATATTTTTATCCCCTTGGATCACTGAGACACTAAAATTTCTAGTTCATAGGCTCCATGAATAACTAAGGTTCCACCTCTATGGCTTCTAACTAGGAATCTACTCATTAATTACTATAGAAATTGATGAATGTGTAAGTTGCACTCCTGGCCTCCCTGAACCATTAGAGATACACTCAAACTCTTGGAGCACTCATATTTCGAAATGATTTTGGACTCTTAAGGTCTCACCCTCAACGATCAAATGGACAAGATGAATAATGAGCATAATCTGGAAATTGATGGGGTTATAAAGAAGCAAAAAATGAAATTCAGAGACAACACAAATAGTTCGTAAAACAAGAAGACATTAAAAATGGAGAACAAAAATCATCCTTCACATTATGTTACATGCCTTTCCTTTCTTGGATTATTTCTCAAGCTGAGGAAAAATACAAATTTATAGTTGATGGAAAAAGCTATTGATTTCTTTGCATGTGTTTTTCATTACTACAAGTTGGTTCATGTTGGTGTCCTTGTTTTAATTTACACCTAAAATTCTCTCGCTTGAATCCAAATCAAGTCACACCGAGTCCTACCATTCCTCTACATAAATCATGTTTATTTATTCTTAGAATCTTAGTGAGCATATCAACATGTTTCTTATTTGTATGGATCTTTTCCAAGTATAACTACCCTTCCTCCATCATGTACCAGATCTAATGGTACCTTAAGTCAATGTGCTTAGTTTTTTAGTTAAATAGCACATACTTGTCCTAATGTATTCCTATCTCTCCAAGATCATTGCATCCATAACATCTATTTACAATCTTATGTTCCAATTATGTACTCTTGCTATATTGTAGAGAGAGAAACTATTATTTGTAGCCTTGACACCCAAGATATGGTTGCACTTGAAAATGTATACAAATAACATGTAGTGGACTTTTTGGTCTCCATATTTTCATTTGTAAATATTTCAAGCACAATATGATAATGACCAAAGCATAAATAGTAATGACTAGTACCCTTGAGATACCTCAAAATCCATTTTACTTCAATGTCGTTTACCTAGATTGGTAAGGATCTTGCTCACTACTCCCACTAAATATGCAATTTCTGGTCATGTACATACCATTGCACACATCAAGTTGTCAACTACTAAAGAATAAGGAATATTGTTCATTTCTTCCATCTCCTTGTCATCCTTAGGACATAACTCAGTCCTAAGCTTGAAGTGGGATGTAAGGGGTGTACCAAATGGTTTGGCATCCTTCATATTAAACTTTTCATGCATAATCCACATGCCAAATATCTGTTGTGTTGGACCCAAGTCCTTCATTGCAAATTTTGTACCCAAATTTTTATTCAACCTATTAATCAGATTCTTACCATGTCCAAAAATCAACATGCCATCCACATATAATAGTAATATGATATACTTTCCTTAATCATACCTCTTGATATAGACACAATTTTCAACTTCCAACTCATGAAAACCATGTTCCAAGTTGAATGAATCAAATTTCTTATACAATTTTCGAGGTGCATTTTTCAACCCATAGAGGCTCTTCTTCAACTATCAAACTAGGTCTTGTTTTCCTTTTTCTATGAAGCCTTCTCAATGGTCCATATAAATTACTTCCTCCAATTCACCATGAAGGAAAGAAGTTTTGACATCTAACTGTTCACATTATAAGCCGATAGAAACAAAAGACAAAGAATGACTCTGATAGATGACATTTTGACAACAGGTAAGAAAACCTCAGTGAATTCAATACTTCTTTTTAGGAAATCCCTTCACCACAAGCCTTTCTTTATACCTCTCCTTTTCGTCACCTTCATCATTAATCCTATATACCCATTTGTTTTGCAAGGCCTTTATACCTTTTTGGAGCTTTACCAATTCCGAAGTTTTATTTTCCAACAAAGAGATCATTTCTTCCTCCATTGCTTTCTTCCATTATTTACTGTGCTCAACTTTACAAGGCTCTTGTAAACAATCAGCCTTGGCTTCATTAGTTAATAAAATGTAGTTTGAAGAAGGATATCCTTCTGAAGGCTTGTGAGGCCTAAAATATCTATGAACCATCTGTGGTGGTGCAATATTAGGATGAATCTCTTGTAAAGTTTCATGTAACATTCCTTCTTCTTGATGTTCATCATTTTCCACTTGTTGTCCTTCATGCTTTTGAATTTGTTATCCATTTTCTGACATTGGTGGGATGTTTTCTTTTTTTTTCTTCAAACTTGTCAATAACTTTCTTGATCTCCATGTCACCTACAGGCCTCTTAAATTTTTCTAACTAATTAAATATAACATCCCTTATTCTAATAACTTTATGTTTGACTAGATCCCATAGACGATAACCAAATTATCCATCCACATATCCCAAAAAAATGCATTTCATATAATTTTCATCTAGCTTAGTTATATTTTCTTTGGGGACATGTACAAATGCTTCACATATAAATATTTTCAAATGAGAATAATTCAACTTCTTACTAGTCCGAACTTCTTTAGGAGTGCCACCATCCAAGGCTATAGTAGGAGACTAATTTATAATATAATAAGTTGTCCTTACTACTTCTACCCAAAAATGCATCTCCAATCTAGAATTTAGCAACATACTCCTCACCATAGAAAATTTTAGGGGCGAATGTTCACCCTTTAGCGAAATTAAGGGGTTTTAAATTTTTAGTGGGTGAATATTTTGTATCATAGTACATTTTTACAAATCACCTCAAATAGCCCACCTTATTTTAAGGGAGAGGGTAAAAAATCTAAATTTAGCCCTTGAAATTAGGAGTTACAACGTTCCATTCGCCCATTTTCAAGAATAGGTTTTATTTAAGTGAATCCTATTGGCCAAAGACCCAAATACCATATTTATAAAAGAGGTATGGTAAATTAATAAAAATATAAATAAATGAGAGGTATGGTAAATAAATAAAACATTTTTTATATTTACTCCATAAGTCACCTTATATACATGCAAGGGTGTAAACAAATAAAAATATAAGTAAAGTGGAGGTATGGTAAATAAATAAAATGTATTTTTATACTTACTCAAAAGGTATGGTAAATAAATAAAAATATAAATAAACTAGACGCATGGTAAATAAATAAAACCTATTTTTATATTTAGTCCATAACCCTCGTTCTATTTATGAAGGCTCAAGAAAGAGGTTTTATTTAAGTGAATCCTATGGGGAAAATACCATATTTGTAAAAGAGGTATGGTAAATTAATAAAAATATAAATAAATGAGAGGTATGGTAAACAAATAAAACATTTTTTTATATTTACTCCATAAGTCACCTTATATTTACGAACGCTCAACAAATGCGTTATATTTAGGTGAAACCTATGGGCAAAATACTATGGAACAAATACCATGGACTAGATTGTTATTAATACCATGCAAAAAAACATTATTATCCATAATATTAGTATTAATAAAAATAAAATGGCACATGGTATTGACACATGGTATTCACCAAAATAGCACATGGTGTTGACCCATGGTATTCACCTGGAATGCAGCCTCTTTAAATGGGGGAATTAAACCAGCATAGATCCATCTTTATTCTGGATCTACGAGAGGTATCAAATATTGTGATATGAAAACTAGCATAGAGTGAAAAATATTTGATCCGATCAAGAGTAAAAATAGATGTTGTAATTTAATGTATGTTAAACATTTTAGCTTGGTTAAAATAAAAAATAAAATACAAATCAACTATTAATTTTATTAATTTCCTATAAATTACTTATAGTAATTTTTAAGCTCCGGGTTTATGATAATCCATGGTATTGACCCATGGTAATACCATGGTATTCATGTGATCATAGACTATTTAAAGGGGAAATTCTATCATCTTAGATCCATCTTAATTCTGGGTCAGTGCTCAGAGGGATAAATAGATTTCATCCCCCTAAGAGTGGTAGATGTGGAGTTAAGATGGATATAGGTTTTTTTTTATGATAATGAAGATATTAAATAGACTTAGGAAATTATATTGTAAAAACATCTTAAGGTGAATGGTTAAAGCATAGACATTTGAAAAGTATATTTGTATACTTCTGCTTTAAACTAAAACAAATCCAGGGCTAAAAGGAATGGATTGATTGCGGTAGTTATCCTTCTATAACTTTCCAACATATGCTGGAGTAAATAGATTGTAATTTGGGTAATTTTTCTAATTGCAAACAGGAACATACTTGTGGATTGGCAGGGTGGTTACGAGGTCCCTAGAAGTGATGAATTTGAATTTTTCTTGGTTTTATATATAGTATTAGGTTTTTTTCATGCTTTCTGTGAATGGCATGGGTGAATTTTATCCTACACCCACTAGGTTATCGATATGTAATTTCGGTAATTTTGATTTCAAAAGATATTTTAAAGAAATGCAATGATTTCATTTGTGTATTCAATAAACACAAGATTTTATAATTGAGTAAAATATTCGCCATGCCTGGTGAGAGATTCGCCAAAAAATTATATATACATATCATATTATTGATAAAATCACCTTCCATTTTTCCTATATACCATGGAGATTTGCCCATTTATTATACATGTAAATTTAGGGGGGGTTCTTAAAATTTTCCCTGCTCCTCACTTTCTCCATAATGGTGAGATTCATCCTTTTTGCAACACCATTATGTTGAGGAGTAACAGACACAATCTTCTCATGATTTATACCAAACCTATTAAAATATTCCTTGAATGCATTTAAACAATATTCTCCACCATTATTTTTTCTTAGGCACTTGAGCAATTTGTTAGTTTCTCTTTCAACAAAAACATGGAATTTTGAGATAATTCAAACACTTTAGTTTTTCTTTTCATAGGGTAAGCCCAAACCTTCCTAGATTCATCATCTATAAATGTCACAAAATATGATGCTCCTAATGACTTAACTTTAACAAACCCAAACACATATTAGTGTATCAATTCTAATAAAATTTTCTTTTTGTCATGGCCACCTCTAAGGAATGAAACTCTTCTTTTTATACCATATACACAACACTATCAAAGGTCAAGATTATAGGATTTCAAACCTAGCAACAAATGTTTACGAACAAGAATTTTGAAGCCCTTCTCGCTCATGTGACCTTAGCGCTTATGCCACAAAACTACTAAATTTCCTTCTTTTGTGACAACAATCAAATCTGATTTTCCTATCATTACCTTTAATGTATATAATGCTCTTGTCTTGGGTCCTTTGGCCACAACCAATGCTCCTGTGCTATTTTTATAAACCTCCTTTTCGAAAGCTTATGTAGTAGAATTCATCATCCAATTGTCCCACAAAGATCAAACTCATGTGCATTTCTTGCACATGCATAACTTGTTTCAACAACATATATTGTCCATCCTTCATCTTGATCTAGACATCTCCCACTCCCACAATACTACAAAAATGATTTTTCCGCAAAGGTGTTGAAGTGCTCATAGCTACAATTAAAATTTCCCAATTGTCTGGCATAGAACACATTAATAAGATAATTTCATCATCCTTGCAAGCTGACTAGCGATAATATTGAATTCATTCAAATGCTCAGCAACTTAAACACCCTCCTTCATCTTGAGATTATAAAGCTTCTCCATCAAGAACGCTTTGTTTGATGTTGTTTTTTCTCATATAGATCATGGAGCTTCTTACATAATCCTTTTGTTGTCTTTTCTCTAAACACATTGTAATACACATTCTTTGCTAGATATTGGAAAATTGTTGCAATTGCCTTTCTATCTAGCTTATTCTATTCTTAATCCATCGTCAATGAGGGTTTCTTTCCTATACACTCAATCGTCAAATAGTACTTTATTAAAATCAGTATATCCTCCATTTGTAATTTCCATAAGGAAAATTAACCCAACTCAATTTTTTCATGTCAAGTTAATGTTGTCTCCATTCTCAATGAAATTCACACCCAAAAATCAAGACTCCTCTTACAAAATACCAATTTAAAATAAAAAAACCGAAATTAATGTCCTTTTAAAAACAATTCATGTTTGATTTGTTATTTTATATCCTTTTTAAAAGTCCAAAGTTATTATTTGTCACACTAATTATAAAACATATACCATATTTGTACTTCATTAATAAAAATTAAAATAGAGATCGTAACAAAAGCTAAAGCGAAAATGTGAAAACCATTATGTTCTAATTAAAATCCATTGCCACATACAAAATAAGTCTCCTTAGCATCCATTGTCTTGTAGGTGACAATGTATCAGGATAAACAAACAACAAAAAGAAAGACAATGTAGGAGGATAAACTATTATGAAACTTATCTCTCACAATATCTAAAGCCTATCTTTATCTAAATCGTGTCTTTCTTATAATTGAATATGAAAATCTAAAACTTGTCTTTCTTACATCGATGGCCGACATTGTACATATCTCCATCAAAGATGAAAAGTCGTGACTAAAAATGGGCAGCCACGATTTATACTAATATAACCCGAAAATCCAAATGCAACATATCAAAAATGTATTACATAGCTAAACGACACTTTGATATTATGTCTAATTTTTTAAAATTACTATTCCCTTCCGAGAAATAATATTTAATAAAATAAATATGGATAATAATAAAAAATTATGTTAGATTAAATACTTTGAGACCAATTTCATTTATTTTTAGATAGAAATAGTTTAATGGAAAATAAAATAATAAATTTAACTTTATAGTTATTAAAAAAATAACTTTCTTTATTATTTTTAAAGATGCATATAACCTTGGAGATGTGAAATTTTACACCCTAATTTGGAATTTTTATTTTGCAGGACACATGTTTCATATCACGACACACTATCATATGTTGGGTGGTCATGTGGCATGGGCACAACCATGTAGCTATGTGTCAGAGTTGGTGATCACCCATGAACCCATGTGTGAGAATGGGTGATGAGAAAAATAGAAGCTCATAATCAGATATTCAAAAGATATATATATATATATATATATATATATATATATATATATATATATATATATATATATATATATATATATATATATATAAATATCCGTAATTTCCAAAAAATTTCATAAATTTCAGAAAATTACATGTTGTAGATGCTAAATGCATATACAGTAGTGTGGGCAAAGCCACTTACAAAGAAAATACTTCAAGGGAAGTATTCCAGAAAAGCCCACAAACAGGGCAGCAAGTAATGGGTAAGAAAACCCCAAAACAGTCTGCAGAAAAATAGAACTGTGGAGGATACCCATACCCTTACAACAAAACGGCAACAAAAAACAAAAAAAGCTCCTGAGGAGACAAATAAGAAACAGTAAGAAACTCTAAATCTGACTGCCCAAAATAGTTGGAGAGGCACGAAATGAGGAAAGAGCAGCCAGGGTAGCTACTCCTCCCCCGCCCCCTCAAACTCTCCGCATGTACCGACAAAACCAGAGATAGAGACCAAACTGCCCCGAGCATCCTCAGCCGCCCGCAGAGAACCCCAGCAATAAACAACCATTGAAGTGGCACGAAACATTGTAACTGTTCCCTCAACGCATCAAAAAACCGGAATGGAATGCCAGCGAGTCACCAAAAAAAAAAGCACCATCTGCCACAGCAAGGGAACCCATCCGGTCCCAACCAGAGCAGAGGCAAGTTCGGGGGCAGAGGTGGCTAGGGCAGCCACCTCGCCCCCATAAAGAGAAAAATCAGATGACCCGCTCCCACTCCGCTGCTTAGTTCAAAAAAAACCAGAGACCAAATCCAATGCTTGAAATGCCAAGCAGAGCGGCACGAAAGGAATGCAGAGAAACTAGAAACTCAGAACCGAAGCCGAGTAAAAGGATGCAGGTCAGCAGGAAAGGGGAAGTGGGGCCGAAAGATGTAGCGCCCCTCAGGCTATGCAAAAAAACAATAGTCGATCAAAACCACAGATGTAAACTTCGAACCCTGATCAGTCTCCGGCAGCTTGACAATGTCGACGAGGCACCAACAATGGCGGCCCTGCCGCCACAACCCATCGGCGGCAGCAAGAGCAAGAGAAACCCTATCTCCGCGCGTTGTAGCCGCCTCTGTGCTTGCCTGTATGTATATATATATATATATATATATATATATATATATATATATATATATATATATATATATATATATATATATATATATATATATATATATATATATATATATATATAATATTATAGATTAAAAATATTCTATTTTATATAAATGAAGGAATTCTATTAATAATTAATTTATAATAATTATAATAAAAGTATTCTATTATATATATATTAAATTATTTTCTTAAATATAATTATTTTATTAAAATTATATCTCAATGGGGTGTCTAATTATCAAGTGGTTATGCATTGGAGTGTGGATCTAGATAGGCCTCCATGCTCAGCACGAACGTCATAAAGGTCGTTGGGACCTGGGATCCTACCGTGAGCGTTACTTAATGTGCAACAAAGGTAGGCGGGTGACCATTTGCAGCTGTTTGATGATGAGAAGGGAGTGTTGAGTGCAAGAGAGAGTGAGGTATTGGCGTCCTGGATTAAGCGAAGGCTTGAGGTGACAATGCAGGATGAGTTCCGCGAGGGGCTCGAACCTACAAGCACTATAACCATGGGATCCAAGAGAGAATTGGAATAACTGTCGCGATGAGAATTATAGTCCTGGGGTTGGAGAGTCTGGGTGGTCAGTTTTTGCTTCCCTTAGGTCACTCTGGGTCTACTTCATGAATGGGATTACTCCTTTGGAGAGGTCATGTGGTAGATAATTTGTGTCATGGCTCTTCCCTTGGAGTGACTTGCCCACTTATAAGAATTATTTTTGGAATAAAAATCATTTAGTAATAACTCAAAACAATTTTTGGGATGGAAGAAGCTACAACGAAGAAGAGAATAAATATGGTAGAAAGAAAATACCCTCACAAGTGATCAGTGCCACCATTTCTTCTTTCTCCCATGTTAATGGGAAAGAACAAATTTCTACTCTGGTTTTCAATGAATAATTCCGTGTTTCTCTTCTTAATCTTCTCAACACAACATTCGCCTACCAAATTCTGAAGTTTGAGGATTTCAAGGTAGTCACTTGCATCCATTACTTTTCACAATATGGCCATATCAATTCTTATCACAAACTCACCATCCCACTTCTTCACATCTGACCTCCTTTTATCCATTATATCTCATGTGACATTTATTTTTAGGAGTTTATGGGTTGCAAGGCGCATTAGTTGCTTGTCATTTGTGCTAACCAATGATAGAAAAAACAAAGTGTATAAAAGTGATAATTGGTCTTTGAAATGATGGGTGGGAGAGGGATACATCTATGTCAATACAATATATTGGTCTTTGTTATGATTGTGATGCAAAAATATATATAGCTCCTAAAGTCCATAATATAGCATCCCTTTGAGGCCTATACTAAATACCATAGGTTTTCTCACTTATCTTCTTACTCAATACCTTGTAAACAAATTTGGACCTTATCTGGAAATACCTCCTATGACTTAAATGATTCAACATCATTTATACAATGGATAAAAAACTAAAAATTAATAAAGAATATCTCATGGTTAGTTCTGATATTATAACTCTTTACACAATGATCCCGGTAGATGAAGCTATCAATATGATGAAGACAATCACTGATGAGGAAAATTTAGATCTTTTAAACCCTTCTTTAAAATCCTCATATTTTAGTTTTAAATGAATTTTTTTCACAAACTCATGGAATATTTACAGGCTCTCCTTTCTCTCCCATAATAGCCAATATCTATATGGAACACTTTGAAGAAAAAGATCTAAGTCCTTTTCCTTACAATCTAGAAGAATGGAAAAGATTTGTTGATGAGGTATTCACAAAATGGAGTCATGGGAAAGACAAGTTAGATAAATTCCTAGATCACATTAACAAACTCTCAAAACAAATAAAATTTACTATTGAAATTGAAAAATACAATCAACTCCCCTTTCTTGTCATCCTTCTAACTAAGAAAAATTGTAAAGTAGGTTTTCAAGCCTTAAGAAAGAAAATGCACACCAAAAGATATTTGCATGCTAACTCACATCACCATCCCTAATAAAAAACTAGTATCAATAAAACCCTAACTACAAGAGCTACCAGAATATGAGACTCTTAACACCTAAATTATGAACAAACTAGATACCATAGAATCACCATAAAAAAAATATCCTAGAAACCTTAAAAAGATAAAATGTCAAAAGACCCATAATCATACCAAAAATCTCCCTTTCATACAAAAAAGGTACCACTATAAAATAGAAAAAGTTTTAAACAATCAAAATATCAATGTGGCTTTCAACCCCCCTATTACCATTAGAAAAATAATTGATTCCGTTAAAGACCCAATAAACCCTAACCAGCAAAAAGGGGTTGACATAAGTCCTTGTTCTTGCGGAAAACAATAAATAGGAGAGACAAGTAGATCCCTCAACATAAGGCAATGCTCACATTTTAAAAGATAGGTCAACAAAGTCTTCCTTAGATGAAAAAGCATGCCCATCCTCACACTACATTTGCAAGGAAGAAGTTAAACTTGTCAAAAAAGAAGACCATTATTCAAAAAAATAATTAAAGAACGTATAGAAATCCAAAAAAATAAAAAACAACTTGAACCGTGATGATGGATTAAAACTAAGCAACACATAGAAACCATTAATAAAATCTATTCATAATGTCAACAAAATTAAATATGTTTTAAGAAAAAAAATATAATTAATAAAATTGTATAAAAAACAATCAGGATACAATATTACATATATTCATAATTATGATAAACTAATTACAAATTCAATAATCAATATAGTCTACTCAAATTATTACCTATTCTATATCTATATATATATATATATATATATATATACAATGCAAATTAATTTTCTCAAGATAAATGGGGTTCCCTTGAAGTTGTACTCACTTAGAAGTCCCAAATGTTGGGTTTAAAAAAATATAACTCTATAACAGCTTATTCCACATTATTGAAAAATTTGACTTGACCTGTATGGAATAATTATTTAAAATATGAAACCTGATTGACATAAGCTATCTATTCTAAATAGTGTAATTTCCATATTGCTTGTAGTTGTGTATCTTATTGGATGCGGTGTTTTCATAAATAACTTAAGAAGGGATGATTATGAATCTCACGGGGAAGCCACAATGAGACGGTGTATATGATGCTTTCAAAAATAACTTACTAAGGAACAATTATGAGTCTCACGGAGAAGCTAGAAAGATAAAGTCTTAGTCTAGTAGGCTACACTTTTGAGAACAAATACATTTTTGTTTAGATCAACCCCTCTTTTAGTTTTTGAGCGTAAAATCATTTTTTCCTTCTTACTTTTTTTTTAGGTATTCTATATTGTTGTCCTCTTGTAAATTTACCTCAATAAATGGTTATTTTGTTTGTTTTCTGCTCGCATGTTCTACTTTTTGATAGTTTAGGTGTACTATTAACAAACCTTTTTGGGGTTGATTGTTGCGGTTGTTTATGTTTTAGATGTTACATTGAGTCGTGAGACTTGAGATAACATTTATTATATGTGTGAGAGAATAACACTTTTCTAGATTGATGATATGTGGAGGGAAGTTTGTATGCTCGCACAACTTCATCATCCAAATGTTTTAGTTGTTAGATCAGATCAACCAGAAGAACTTTGCCAATAGTAACAAAAAACATAATCAATTTAGCAGCTATACCATTTCTCAATGCAGAACTTTGTTAACTTCATGATTCCACATCTCACACAATTCATAAGCAAATAATTTGTAGTCAATGTTTCCCCTATCATAACCAAAAAGCCACACAAATAATATAGAACTAGAAGCTAACATACAACCATTTATGAGATTATTAACCTAACTAAGAAGAGATCCACAAAAAAAAAAAAGCAAAGCACAAAACAAAGACATGTGAAATCATACATCAAGCAAATACCATTATTGTTAAAACCAATATAAATTTTAAAATTGGTGTTTTTGTTTTTCATAAGAAAGCATTTTATTTTTATTAATGAGAAAAATCACAAACATGGTTAGTAAAATTAATATAAATTTTAAAATTAGTGTTTGTGTTTTTGATAAGAAAGCAATTTCACTTATACTAACGAGAAAAATGACAAAAATAAAGTTTAAACCAAATACAAAGTTCACATAGTTACAAAAGTTTATATCCTTATAATTTATAGGCTTAGTTTCCAAATTCTTTATATTCCCATCCAAAAATATTGTTGATTTTATAAATATTTTCTTTTTTGAAAATGAATGAGACTTAATTAGAAAAATAAAGACCTAAAAGCTTCCCCGCTAAAAATTGATAAAGTTTCTAGTACACATTTATATGCATGTTCAAATTAAAAATTAACCGAACTCTCATATCTTATCTAACTTCCATTTAGCGATTATATAATACATTAGAAAATAGATGTTATCACAATTGATTTAAAAAACCCAAAAAAACAAAAAAAAAATCACACACATTTATAAATAATTAGGGTATCCATATATTTTATTTGGCTTATATATGTGGATAGAACTCAACGTATGATAAAAATCAAGAAAACTCAGGGTGCATCTCAAATGATTAAGAAAATAATAATCACATTTATAAATAATTAGTTTATCGGTATATTTTAATGGGTTGAATTCATGATAATAATCAAAATGTAGATATATATTTTTTCATTGGCTAGTAATTATAGATAATCATCAATCTATTAAAAAATCAAAACACTTATTTCATAAAACAAAAAACATAAAAAATAAATAATTATAATTTAAGTTTATAAGATTTTTAATTAAACTATAACCCTAAAAATGTCTTAAATATCATCTCATCATTGTATTTAGTCTGTACGAAAAAACCTAAAAAAATAATTAATTATAATTTAATTTTGTCATTCAGTAATTATTGAAAAAATCTAACAAAATAATTAATTATAATTAAATTTTATAAGATTTTTAATTAAAGTATAGCCCTAAAAATACCTTAAATATCAACTCATAACTATACTCAGTCTCTAACTGTTAATTATTCTTTGGATCAGGGCCACTAATGCTTCTTTCTCCCTTTAAAAACTTGAAGGTTTTATAAAAAAATTACAAGTAAGTTTATGTCTGGTTGGTAATGGATCAATTTGAAAAAGCATATAAACTTAACATTTTTAGTTAAGTTTGCATAAATAAGATAGAGTAAAATAGACCATGAACAACATCACACAAACAACAATTGGATGACAAAGTTAACCCATCCTTGACTACGTCTTTGGCTCTAGCTTCCAATGATGAAGCTTTAAATTATATGCTCAAATATGACATTATGTTAGTTTACATAGCTCAAATTAAAAAAATGACACTACCATTGTGTCGAGAATGCCAAAAAAGCCATATCTAAGCTCTTCTTGGGCTCAAAAAGGCTAAAGAATGACCAAGTTTTTCTAATTCCTTACTATATGTCCTACAAAATGGCAAAATTGGTTGGTTGTTCTACGGAATCCACCTTTTCACTAACAACCATTTCTTCCTCAATTGCTTTCTTCTATTCTTTACTGTGCTCAAGTTTACAAGCCTCTTGAAAACAATCAGCCTTACCTTCATTAGTTAATAAAATATAGTTTGAAGGAGGATATCTTTATGAAGGCTTGTGAGGCCTAGAAGATCTATGAACTAACTATGATGGGGCAATATTAGGTTGAATCTCTTGTAAAGTTTCATGTAATATTCCTTCTTCTTGATTTTCATCATTTTCCACTAGTTGTCCTTCCTGCTCTTGAATTTGTTTTCCATTTTCTTACATTGGTGAGACGTTTTGTTGTTTTTCTTCAAACTTGTCAATAAATTTCTTGACCTCCACCTCACTTATAGGCCTCCTAAACATTTCTAACTAATTAAATATAACATCCCTGATTCTAATAACTTTATGTTTGATGAGGAGGGAGTGTTGGGTGCGGTAGATAAGTGAGGTATTGATGTCCTGACTTAAGAAAAGGCTTGGGGCGAAACTACAGGATGAGTTCGGTGTAGGCGGGTATGCGAGGGACTCAAACCTACAAGCACTATGGCCATGGGATCTGGGAGAGGACTCGAATAACTGTCATGACGAGAATTACAGTCCTGGTGTTGGAGAGTGTGGGTGGTGGGTTTTCGCTTCCCCTACGTTACTCTAGGTCTACTTCATGAATGGGATTACTCCTTTGGAGAGGTCATGTGGTAGAGAATTTGTGTCGTGCCTCTTCCCCTAGCTCGACTTATCCACTTTAGAGACTAACAGTGCACCGCCCAGCTAGATGAAAAATAGTGGGGAGGGGTACTAGAGTTGCACCAGGTATATAATAAATCCTTATGTCAGAGAAGTAAGTAGTGTAATTTTGTGTTTAGTCCATATTAGGATTGTGTGGTGGGTTGCACAAGGCAATCATGTTCATCTCCATTGTGGTGTATGTTATGAAACCAGCTCAAGAAAAGATAGAAAAGAAAGATCAACGCCTTAGAATTCAGCCTCTTTGAGGGGGCAACCTCCTTTACATTACATAAATGAACAATTCTTGGATGATACAAATGACAAAACCTCCTTTCTATATATAGGAGTCTAAGGAGTCACAATATAATCCAGCCGAACTAACAATAATAATATAAAGCCACAAAAATAACAATAGAGGGATTCTATGGGGCACAGAAATAACAATATGGGGGTAATAGGGGCACAACAATATAAATAAGGGGTATAACTACAATAGCAATGGGGTAATCACTAGTATTATAGGGACCCAACATGCCCCTCTCCTTCAAAAAAGTGTTTTCCTCAACGCTTGAGCAGTTCTGGATACTTCTGCATAAAATTCTCATCCTCCCATGTGGAATCTTCAACGGATAAGTTCTTCCACTTGATAAGATACTCTGAAATTGATCGATTTCGTAGCTGTCGAGTTCTTGTTTCTGTGACTGCTTCCGGTTCCAATATAATTTTTCCTTCCTCGTCAAGTTCTGGCAATATTGTTTGAACTGGGAGCTTGTCACCTATAACCTTCTTTAAACATGAAACATGGAAAACTGGGTGCAATCGAGAAGCTGCAAGAAGCTCCAATTTGTATGCCATAGTACCAATCTTTTCCAACACCTTGTACGGACCATACTACTTTGGTGATAATTTATTATCCTTCTTAGCTTGCTTTAGGGACATTTTCTTATATGGTTGTAGCCGTAGGAATACCCAATCACCTACATCAAAACTTCTTTCGCTGCGATGTTGATCTGCCTGTTGTTTCATTCTATTTTGTGCCAACACGAGGTTATCCTTTAAGAGTTGGAGGACTTGTTGTTGATGTTCGATGTGATGTTCCACTGCCCGAACCTTAGAATTTTCTCTTAAATATGATGTGATTGATGGTGGTTGGTACCCATAAAGTGCCATAAATGGGGTCATTTTTGTTGCTGTATGGAAGGAAGTGTTATACCACCATTCAGCCAGAGGCAACCATTTGACCCATTGTGTCTGTTTATCAGATACAAAGCAACAAAGATATCCTTCCAAACATTTGTTTACTATCTCAGTTTTCCCATCATATTGAGGATGATAAGATGAGCTATGAGCTAACTGAGTACCAAGACAAGAAAATAATTATGTCCAAAAATTTCCAGTGAAAATGGGATCTCCGTCACTTACAATAATCTTTGGGTTTCCATGTAGCTTTTGAACTGTTTCCATAAATGCAGTAGAAACTGTACTGGCTTTAAATGGATGTGATAATGCACAAAAGTGTGCATACTTGGTAAGTCTGTCAACTACCACCATGATGACACTCTTTCCCTCAGACTTGGGTAAACCTGTGATAAAATCCATTGAAACCTCCTCCCAATGTTGGCTTGGAATGGATAAAGGTTGTAATAGACCCGGTGTCTTAATTGTTTCAACTTTATTTTGTTGGCAAACCAAACATTCCGCCACAAACTTTTGAATATCTGATTTAAGGCCATCCCAAAAAAATTCCTTCTTAACCCTGTGGTAAGTTTTTAAAAATCCTGAGTGCCCTCCTAAGGGAGAAGTGTGCAATTCCATAAGAATCTTTTGTTTTAGCTAGGAATTCTTACAGAGGTATAAGCGATCTTTGTACCATAACGAATCATTTTGCCAGCTAAATGTATCAGAAGTACTGGAATCTTGTTGTAGCTTTCGAATAAGTGCCCACACTTCTTCGTCATTCTTCCATTCCTCCTTTGCTTCGTTTATCCAATCTGGTTGGATAATAGAAATGGCACACAACAATGCTTCCATATCCTCATCCTTTCTTGAGAGTGCATCTGCCACCACATTTTGCTTCCCTTTTTTGTAGATGATTTCAAAGTCATAACCCAACATCTTTGTGACCCACTTTTGTTGCTCTTCAGAGGATAATCTTTGTTCTAAAAAGTATTTAAGGCTATCATGATCCGTTTTTACCTTGAAGTGTCTTCCCATTAGGTAGGGTCGCCATTTCTTAAGTGCATGGAGTATTGCCAACATTTCCTTCTCATAAATAGCTTTGCTTAAAAACTTTCCCTTGATTGGACGACTTTCAAAAGCAATGGGTCTTTCATCTTGCATTAGAACAGCACCAATTCCATTTCCTGAAGCATCACATTCCACAATAAAGGTTTTTGTGAAGTCCGGTGTAGCTAAGACCGGTGCTTGGCACATTGCCCCTTTAAGATGTTTAAAGGCCTTTGTTGCTTCCGGAGTCCATGAAAATGAATCTTTCTTCAATAATGTTGTTAGAGGTGCTGCTATTCTCCCATAATTCTTAACGAACTTGCGATAATACCCTGTCAACCTAAGAAATCCTCGCAGATGCTTTATGGATGTGGGGATTTTCCATTCCTTAATGGCTTTAATTTTGCTAGGGTCTACCTTAACTCCTTCATGAGATACAATATGACCCAAATATTCCACCTCCTGGACTCCAAAGAAACATTTGGATCTTTTTGCATATAATTGTTTCTCCTCCAATAGTTGTAGCACCTTGTCAACATGTTCAACATGATCCTTCCAAGACTTGCTGTAGATTAGTATATCATCAAAAAATACTAACACAAATTTTCTAAGGAATGGTTTGAAAATTGAATTCATCAAACCTTGAAATGTTGAAGGTGCATTGGTAAGGCCAAAAGGCATGACCAAAAATTCATAATGACCCTCATGAGTTCTAAATTCCGTTTTTGGAATGTCTTCAATCTTCATTCTGATTTGATGATATCCCGAATGAAGATCCAACTTGGTGAAGTAAATTGATCCATGCAATTCATCCAGTAATTCATCAATGACAGGAATGGGGAACTTATCTTTAATAGTGAGCTTGTTGAGCTCCCTATAATCTGGACACATGCACCATGATCCATCCTTCTTGTGCACCAATACTACTGGAGCTGAGAAAGAACTTTGACTCGGTTGAATTATACCAGCCTCTAGCATTTCTGCAACCATACGTTCAATTTCACTTTTTTGGACATATGGATATCTGTACGGCCTGATGTTTGGAGGAACACTTCCTGGAATCAGATGAATAGCATGATCATGATCATGCATAGGTGGGAGACCTTTGGGAGTCTCAAATACCTTGGAATGATTGTCCAGGACTTTTTGGAGATCTGGAGAAATAGATGATTCCAATATGGAAACATCTAGCGAACATAATTGTGCAATTACACCTCTTTGCTCCTTTTTTAGAAGCTTTGTCATGCCATTAGAGCTGATTATCTTTCCTGGTTTCCCTGCAATACCCCTTAATTCAACTTCCTTTCCTTCCACAAAAAATTTCATGAAAAGTTCTTGAAAATAAAAAGCTATTGTACCCAAGGATTGTAGCCATTGGACTCCTAGTACAACATCAGCACCTCCCATTGGAATGGAAAGCATTGGGCTAGTCAATACATATTCTCCCATGGATAGCTTGATATTATGGCACTTTCTAGAACAATTTATTGTTCCTCCATTTGCAATCATCACTTGACACTCTGGTGTTGGATATAGGAAGCAATTCAATTCTTTTGCTACCCTACAATGAATAAAATTGTGGGTGCTTCCTGAATCAATCAACACTATTACCTTTTTCTTCTTGATTTGTCCTTCTATCTTGATGGTTTGAGGAGTGGTAATTCCTACCAATGCATTACAAGATATGGTCGGATTTATTTGTTCTTCATCTAGGCTTTGTTCCTGGAATATATCCTCTTCTTTTGACCTTTCTTGCTCCTTTTCTTCTTCCTCTTCACAATCTATGTAGAATAATTTCTTCTCAGCACACTTATGACCTTTTGTGTATTTGCTATCACAATTGTAACAAAGCCCTTTTGCTCTTTTTTCTTCCAATTGTTGTGGTGTCAACCTTGTAGGTTGTGGAAGACTATGGGCAACAACACTTCCATCTTTATAGTTGTGAATGGTATGCTTCCTAGTTGCCATAATTTTGCTTTCCATTTTTCTTGCTAACCTGAATGCCTTCTCTAATGAATCAGGTTCCCAAAGGCGCACATCATGTTGGATATTATCCTTTAAAGACCCTATGAACACATCAATCCTATGCTCCTCTGGAATATCTTTTACCCTTATGTTCAATTTTTGGAACTCCTCAATGTGCTCCATTATTGAACCCTTTTGTTTGAGACTTATCAATTGGCTAAAAAAAGTGTTGCTTTTTGTATCCTCATAATGTGCTATCAATTCTTCCATAAAAATTGCCCAAGTGATAAATTGTTTACGAGAACAAAGCCATTGATACCATACAAACTGATTTGGTTCCAAATATAAAGTTGCCATACATACCTTTTGTGTGTTTTGGACATTATTGAGATGGAAGAGTTGCTCCATCTGTAATATCCATGTGGCAGGATCCTTGCCATCAAACTTCCTCATATCGATTTTTGGAACATGGTGAGTCTTCGATCCAACATTAGAGTCTATGGAATCATGATTAACATTTCTTTTGTTCTCATCATGAGTTTCCTTTAGTACTCTTTCAGCCTTAGTGACCATTTCTTGTAGCAACTTATTCATATTTATCTTCAATTCTTCCATCTTATCATCCATGCCATCAATTTTAGCGTCCATGCCATTCACCTTAGCTTCCATGCCATCCATCTTAGCTTCTACGCCTTTCTTTAAACAATCCATCTTAGCTTCTACACCTTTCTTTAAATCATCCATCTTAGCTTCTACATCTTTCTTTAAACCATCCATCTTAGATTCTGTTCCTTTTTGTGCAAGGGACAGTTGTTGCACTTGGTCTTGTAATTTTGATATATCATGTTGCATTTCTTCCTCTTCTTCATGAGTCATGCTAGAGCTTTCAGGTTCCTTACTAGGTGTTTGCATTTTCTTTCCTCGGGGCATCAGTTACCAATAATAATGCTCTACTATGCCCTTTGAATTCCTTCAAGATAAATTTTCAAACCAAGCTTAAGCAAAAATTTAAAAAAATCTACACACCTTTTTTCACTTTGTAGGAGCTTGATATTGCCTCTGATGTATCTCTGTACTTTCCAATCATCTAGTTATGAAATTGTTACCTGAAGTAGCTCTCTTTGTCCTCTTTCCAATGCCACCAGTCTGATCCAAATTGGATTCTCCAAGAAAGCGTTATGCACAATCTCCCAAGATGACCTGATTATAGACCTTTCCAGAAGAGTGAACTTGTATGAAGTGCCACGTGTACAATTTTCGACCTTTGGTTCTGAAAGAGATATAAAGGAAACTACAGTCCGTCCTCTTTCTGTACCTTCTTACGAAATTTCAATCTGATCCCCAGAGAGAAATTTATGACGATTTTCCCTAGGTCACCTGTTTTGAATGTAATTCAGGAGTCTGCAAAAAGACCAACTTCCTCAGAGTATATCTCCGCAAATATCGCAGGAAAAGATCTGAAATTCAGACCCAAGGTTGAGCGCGATTTCTTCTCAAATGAGTTTTTTTTGCGACTTCTGAAACGTCACAGAAAAAATTTATAGCGAAAATGCCACGATGACCTATTTGGAGTAGCGAAACCCTAGAATCCAAAGCTCTGATACCAAATGTTATGAAACCAGCTCAAGAAAAGATAGAAAAGAAAGATCAACGCCTTAGAATTCAGCCTCTTCGATGGGGCAACCTCCTTTACATTACATAAATGAACAATTCTTGGATGATACAAATGACAAAACCTCCTTTCTATATATAGGAGTTTAAGGAGTCACAATATAATCCAGCCAACCTAACAATAATAATATAAAGCCACAAAAATAACAATAGAGGGATTCTATGGGGCACAGAAATAACAATATGGGGGTAATAGGGGCACAACAATATAAATAAGGGGTATAACTACAATAGTAATGGGGTAATCACT
This sequence comes from Pinus tabuliformis, assembly GCA_031772625.1. Classification (NCBI taxonomy): domain Eukaryota; kingdom Viridiplantae; phylum Streptophyta; class Pinopsida; order Pinales; family Pinaceae; genus Pinus; species Pinus tabuliformis. The sequence goes on along the minus strand of CM062816.1, from coordinate 813,233,163 downwards.
AGTATTATAGGGACCCAACAGTGTAACTGGCAGAGGATGATTTAATTGTATGTGAATACAGAGAGATAACACTCGCAGAGGGTGACACAGTCACCGTATGGAAAATCGTTCACCTCAAGTTGTGCCAAGTTCAAGCTTAGAGATAAACGAGAGCTGACACTTTGATGTTGAGGCAGCCATGTCCCCAGGTCACTCCTCAGGCCACGTAGAGTCCCCAACCACCTTGGACTCCACAATTGAACAATCTCATTTTGAGCATGGAGACTCTAAGGGAATAATGTTACGATAACCAGAACGAACTAGTTGCCTACATCAACGACCTCCAACACATGCAAAATGAACTCCTGGACTCCATAGATGGCATTCAGTGACAACTCCGATGAAAAAATGGCCACCTCCATGCATTAGAGACACGGGTGGAACATATTGAATACCACACGCATGAGCGAGCGACATTCTTTGTAGCTCTGCCACCATTTTCCCCCAACCCACCCCCGTAATAAATAATTCTAGAAAATTCTCTTCTTATGCTACTTTTGGTTTGGAAATAACTAATGACATGAGTTGTTTTGGCTTCTTGACAAGCTCAATCTTGTCCAGAGAATATCTCTTGTTAGCTCTCAATCCTTTTATTTTTCCTAATGTGGAAAAAATGATGTACTCAAATAATCTGTTGATATATTTTGTTTTCGAAATTATGATAATTTAATGAATATTTTATGAACAACAAAACAAATATTAGAATTATAATGAAAATATTCTACTTTGCATAGTTTAAACAATTGTAACAATAAAATTAACTTATAAGAATTATTTTTGGAATAAAAATAATATAGCAATAACTTAAAACAATTTTTGGAAAGGAAGAAGCTACAATGAAGAAGAGAATAAATATGGTAGAAATAAAATACCCTCACAAATAATGAGTGCCACCATTCTTCCTTCTCCCATGTTAATGAGAAAGAACAAATTTTTTGTCTGGTTTTCAATGAATAATTTCATGTTTCTCTTCTTAATCTTCTCAACACAACATTCTCCTACCAAATTCTGAAGTTTGAGGATATCGAGATAGTTAATCACATCCGTTAGTTTGCACAATGTGGCCATATCCAATGTTATCACAAACTCATCATGCTATTTCTTCACATCCAACCTCATTTTATCCATTATATCTCATGTGACATTTATTTTCAAAAGCTTATGGGTTTCAAGGCGCATTAGTTGCTTGTAATCTGTGCTAACCAATGATAGAAAAAACAAAGTTTATAAAAGTGATAATTGGTCTTTGAAATGATGGGTGGGAGAGGGATAGAACTATGTGAATACAACATATTGGTATTTGTTTTGATTGTGATCCAAAAATATGTAGAGCTCCTAAAGTCCATAAATATAACATCCCTTTGAGGCCTATAGTAAATACCATAGGTTTTCTCACTTATCTTCTTACTCAATACGTTGTAAACAGATTTGGACCTTTATCTCGAAACACCTCCTATGAAATAAAGGATTCACCATAATTTGTACAATTAACAAGAAACCTAAAAATTGATAAAGAATATCTCATGGTTAGTTCTGACATTATATCTCTTTACATAGTGATCCTACTAGATGAAGCTATCAATATCATGAAGGCAATCATTGATGAGGAAATTTTATATCTTTTAAAACCTTGTCTAAAATCCTCATATTTTAGTTTTAAAGGAATTTTTTTTTAAGAAACTCATGGAACACTTTGAAAAAAAAACATCCAAGTCCTTTTCGTTACAATCTAGAAGAATGGAAAATATTTGTTGATGAGGTATTCACCAAATGGAGTCATGGGAAAGATAACTTAGATAAATTCCTAAATCACATTAACGAACTCTCAAAATACATAAAATTCACTACTGAAATTGAAAAATACAATCAACTCCCCTTTCTTGTCATTCTTCTAACCGTGAAGAAATGTAAACTAGGTGTTGAAGTCTTCACAAAGAAAACACACACCCAAAAATATTTGTATGCTGACTCACATCACCATCCCAAATAAAAAACTGGTATCAATAAAACCCTAAATACAAGAGCTACCAAAATATCAGGCTCTTAACACCTAAATTATGAACTCAACCATCTTCCTTAATCACGAACTCAACCATCTTCATATGGTCTTTGAATAAACTAGATACCATAGAATCACCATAAAGAAAAAAAAAAAAAAAAAAAAAAACAAAAAAAAAAACAAAACGTTGAAAAGATAAAATGTCTAAAGACCCATAATCATGCCAAAAATCTCCCTTTCATACATAAAAGGTATCACTATAAAATAGCAAAAAATTTAAACCATGACAATATCAATGTGGCTTTCACCCCACCTAATACCATTAGAAAGATAATTGATTCCATTAAAGACATAATAAACCCTAACCAACAAAAGGGTGTTTACATAATTCCTTGTTCTTACGCAAAAGAATACATATAAAAGACAGGTAAATCCCTCAACATAAACCAATGCTGACATTTTAAGACATAGGTATACAAAGTCTTCCTTATATGAACAAGCATTCCCATCCTCACACCACATTCACATGGAAGAAGTTAAACTTGTCAAAAAAGAAGGCCACTATTTTAAAAGAAAAATTAAAGAAGCTATAGAAATCCAAAAAATGAAAAAACGACTTGAACCATATTGCTGGATTAAAACTAAACAACACATAGAAACCATTAATAAAATCAATTCATAGTGTTAACTAAATTAAATATATTTTAAGAAAAAAAATATAATTAAGAAAATTGTATAAAAAATAATCATGATACAATATTACATATATTCATAATTATGATAAAATAAGTAAGAATTCAATAATCAATATAGCCACTCAAAATATATATATATATATATATATATATATATATATATATATATATATATATATATATATATATATATATATAACTAAGCTCTATACAAAGCACATCAAGTTTCTCAAGATAAATGGGATTCCTTTAATGATGTACTCACTTAGAAGTCCCAAATGTTGGGTTTAAAAAAATATAACTCTATAACATCTTATTCCAAATTATTAAAAAAATTAACTCCACATGTATGGAATAATTATTTAAAATATGAAACGTGATTGACTTAAGGTATCTATTTTAAACATTGTGATTTCCATATTGCTTATAGTTGTGTATCTTATTGGATGTGGTGTTTTCATAAATAACTTAAGAAGGGATGATTATGAATCTCATGGGGAAGCCACGATGAGAAGGTTTATATGATGCTTTTAGAAATAACTTAAGAAGGAACAATTATGAGTCTCATGGAGAAGCTAGGAAGATATAGTCTCATCTAGTAGGCTACACTTTCGAGAACAAATACATTTTTGTTTTTTTAGGTATTCTATATCATTGTCCTATTGTACATTTACCTCAATAAATGGTTATTTTATTTGTTTTCTACTACCATGTTCTACTTTTTGATGGTTTAGGTGTACTATTAACAAAGATTTTTGGGGTTGATTGTTGTGGTTATTTATGCTTTCGATGTTACATTGAGTCATGAGTCTTGAGGTAACATTTATTATGTGCATGAGAGCATAACACTTTTCTGGAATGATGATATGTGGAAAGAGTTTGTATGCTTGCACCACTTCATCATCCAAATGTTCTAGCTGTTGGAGCAAACAAACCAGACAAACCTTAGCAACAATAATGAAAAACATAATCAATTTGGTAGTTATACCAATCCTCAATGCAGAACTTTATTAATTTTATGATTCCACATTTTACACAATTCATAAGTAAATGATTTGTAGTCAGCGTTTCCCATATCACAACCAAAAAAACCACTCAAATCATATAAAACTACAAGCTAACATACCACCATTTATGGATTAATGGATTATTAACATAAGTAAGAAGTGATCCTCAAAAGAAAAAGCAAAACATAAAACAAAGACATGTGAAATCATACATCAAGCAAGTACCATTAATGCTAAAATTAATATAAAATTTAAAATTAGTGTTTTTGTTTTTTATAAGAAATAATTTTCATTTTAATTAATGAGAAAAATGACCAACATTGTTATTAAAATTAATATAAATGTAAAATTAGTGTTTTTGTTTTTAATAAGAAAGCACTTTCATTTATATTAATAAGAAAAATGACAAAAATAAAGTCTAAACCACATACAAAGCTCACATAGTTACAAAATTTTATATGCTTATAATTTATAATTTATAGGCTTGATTTCCAAATTCTTTTTATTCCCATCCAAAAACATTGTTGATTTTATAAAGTTTGTCTTTTTCTGAAATTGAATGAGACCTAATTAGAAAAATAAAGATCCAAAAGCTTCCCTCTAGCTAAAAATTGATAAAGTTTCTAGTACACATTTATATACATGTTCAAATTAAAAGTTAACCAAAGTCTCATATGTTATCTAACTTCTATTTACTGATTATATAATACATTAGAAAATAAATGTTATCGCAATTAATTAAAAAAAAAATCCTCACACACATTTATAAATAATTAGGGTATCCATATATTTTATTTGGCTTACATATGTGGGTAGAAATCAATGTATGATAAAAACCAAGGCAACTCATGATACATCTCAATTGATTAAGAAAATGATAATCACATTTATAAATAACTAGTTTATCTATATATTTTAATTGATTGAATTCATCATAAAAATCAAAATGTAGATATATATTGTCTCATTTTCTAATAAATATAGATAATCATCAATCCACTAAAAAATCAAAATATTTATCTCATAAAACATTTCACTTTGAAAAAACTTAAAAGTAATTAATTATAATTTAATTTTATAATATTTTTAATTAAATTATAACCCTAAAAATGCCTTAAATATCAACTCATAACTTCAGTCTGTGCCTACTCAAAAAACCTAAAAAAATGATTAACTATAATTTAATTTTATCAATTGGTAAGTATTGAAAAAACCTAAAAAAAAATAATTATAATTAAATTTTATAATATTTTTAATTAATCTATAGCCCTAAAAATACCTTAAATATCAAGTCATAACTATATTCAGTCTCTAACTATTAATGATTCTTTGGATCAGTGCCCTCGCAAGTGATCAGTGCCATAAATGCTTCCTTCTCCCATTGAAAATTTGAAGGTTTCATAAAAAATTATAAGTAAGTGTGTGTCTTGTCAGTAATGGATCAATTTGAGAAAGCACATAAACTTAGTGTTTTAGTTAAGTTTGCTGAAATAAAATAGAGTAAAATATACCATGAACAACATTACACAAATAACAATTTGATGACAGAGTTAACCCATCCTCGACTACATCTCTTGGTCTAGTTTCCACTGATGAAGCTTTAAATTATATGCTCAAATATTACATTAATCAGTTTACATAGCTCAAATTTAAAAAATGACACTGCCATTGTGTCGAGAACACCAAAAAACCCCTCTCTAAGATCTTCTTGGGCATAAAAAGGCTGAAGAATGACCAAGTTTTTCTAATTCCTTGCTATATGTCCTATAAAATGACAAAATTCGCTGGTTGTTCTACGAAATCTGCCTTTTCACTAACCGTTGAGTGACAATTTCGCATGGGACCTGCGAGATTCCTGTTGTAATTAGTCGCTTGTTTAGGCACTCCTATTAGGCCTTAACTGTTGATTTTTATCACTATAAGGTGGTCACATCACGACATATGGTCCAAGGCTAGGCTCACTACTCTCCCCCACAAGCTTAGTCCTCACTTTGCTCGGTCATGGTTGTGTGGCTTTAATATGGTTGTGGTATAGGCTAACTACCTGCCCCCTCCGACCTAGCTCCCTCCTTTTCGGCATGGTCGTATGGTAATAGATAAGACTGGGACTAAGGCCTAGTCCTCACCCCCTCCATCTGTATCTCCTTCAATGTATTCCATAAGCCTCATGCTTGATAATAGGACAAGGGACAAGGTCAGTTGGGCTGGTGCATCAACTTGACCCCTCCCCCCAAATGCCGACAACAAAAAACTTAAATACAATTGGCACCACTTATATCTTAATAGATTAATAGTGGAATAGTGGTGAGGCTTGTGGACTATTGCGACGAGGCCTAAGGGTCAAACCCCATTGAGTCCAATTGACTGACCATTAAAAAATCTCGCCAATGAGTGAGTGTTAGGTGGCACCCTCCCATTAGGCTGTGTAGCACCTCTTCATTGGCCCACTTCAACAACCTACAACCAATGGAAACATTCCAACCCAACTATGCAATCCTACCATGTGTCATTATGGGATTGGCCTATCTTACACTGTACCTTACATAGTCAGCTGATGATTTCAGCTATACAGCCTGCCCAATCAATAGCCTTGTCAACCTTGCAAGTCGAGTTTTCAACTACTAGGAAAAACTTTAGAGCATCATAACTTTCTCATATGACGTTGGATTGAGGTGATTCAAGTGGCATTGGAATTAAGACAAATACCACTATGATTTGGCATTTGTTTAGATAATTTTTACCATTTTGAGTTTAGAGCATTTTTGTGATCCCTTGGATCACTGAGGCACTAAAATTTCTACTTCGTAGGCTCCATGAATAACTAAGGTTCCACCTCTATAGCTTCTAAGTAGGACTGTACTCATCAATTACAAGAGAATTTAATGAATGTGTAAGTTGGACTCTTGGCCTCCCTAAACCAATAGAGATACACCCAAAGTGTTGGAGCACTCATATTTCCAAATGATTTTGGACTCTTAAGGTCTCACCCTTAGCAATCAAATGGACAAGATGAATCATGAGCATAATGTGGAAATTGATGGGGTTACAAAGAAGCAAAAATTGAAATTCAAAGACAACACAAATAGATCATAAAACAAGAAGACATTAACAAATGGAGAACAAAAATCACCCTTCACATTACATTACATGCCTTTCCTTTCTTAGATTACTTCTCAAGCGGAGGGAAATTACAAATTTATAGCTAATGGATAAAGCTATATATTTTTCTGCATGTGTTCTTCATGACTACACAATGAAATTTCCAAAAATTCGATGAGAGGTTGGGTTGGTTGGTGAGTAGTGGAGTTGTTTCACATTGGTATCCTTGTTCGACTTCACTCCTAAAATTCTCCCACTTGAATCCAAATCAAGTCACACCGATTCCTACCATGCCTCTACGTAGCTCATGTTTATTTATTGGTAGAATCTTAGTGAGCATATCAGCATGTTTCTTATTTGTATGGATCTTTTCCAAGTATAACTACACTTCCTCCATCATGTAACAAATCTAATGGTACCTTAAGTCAATGTGCTTAGTTTTTTAGTTAAATAGCACATACTTGTCTTACTTTATTCCTATCTCTCCAAGATCGTTGCAGCCATAACATCTCTTTACAATCTTATGTTGCAATTATGTACTCTTCCTCTATTGTAGAGAGAGCAACTATTATTTGTAGCATTGACAACCAAGATATGGTGTCCATATCTTTATCCATATTTTCATTTGTAAACATTTCAAGCACAATATCATGATGACCAAAACATAATAGTAATATAAGATACTTTCCTTAATCATAACTCTTGATATAGAAAAATGTTAAACTTCCAACTGGTGAAAACCATGTTCCAAGATGAATGAATCAAATTTATTATACAATTTTTGAGGTGGATGTTTCAACCCATAGAGGCTCTTCTTCAACTTGCAAACTAGGTCTTTTTTGCCTTTTTCTATGAAGAATTCTAGATGCTCTATATAAATTTCTTCCTCCAATTCATAAAGAACGAAAAAAGTTTTAAAATCTAACTGTTCAAATTCTAAATAGATAGAAACAAAAAGACAAAAAAATCTCATGGATGACAATGTGACAACAAATTAAAAAAACCTTAATAAAATCAATACCTTCCTTCCTTTTTAAGAAATCCCTTCACCACAGGCCTTTCTTTATACCTCTCTTTTTCTCACCTTAATCGTTAATCCTACCCATACCTAAAGGTTGGTATGCTTTCAGAAATAGAATGTATCAGCGTCCATGAAATCTAGACAGCACAACACTTCATGCTGAAGCCCACCACCTCCGTCAAATTATATATTTTAATGGTCTCGTAAACGCAGATAAACATCAATAATCATGGAGGGCTGTATTTTTTAATGGGTACGTAACTGAGCTCATGATGCATGAAGAAAAAAAAAAAATTAAATATATAATTTATTTTAATTAAATTATAAATGTTTTGACTACATTTTCGAATAAATCTCCACGCGAAATAAATCTAAACCTAAACCTAAATATTGTGTGGATCAGCGACACCATTGCTTCCTTCTCCCATTGAAAGAGAAGACAGGTTACCCTGCTTTTCAATCAATAAATGCACGTATTTCCCCATAATCTTTTTACAATCCATGCATTGGCCTGCCAAACGCCGAAGACTGGGAATATTGAGATAGTCACACGCATCCATCACTTGGGACAGTGTGGCCAACTCGATTTCATTCACAAAAATATCGTCCCACTTCTGCACAGATTCCGCCCTCTTTTTATCATCCTCCTCCTCCTCCTTCATACCTCTCCCATCGTCCTGCCCTTTCTCCTCCTCGCTGGACAAGTATTGAGGATCGTGAAACGCATGGAATGTGCAATACTTCATCACTTTTTTCAGAATGTGGGTCGAAACGTTGGGCAGAGGAATGGGATCCTGAATGCCCACGTCTTCTATCAACGCCTGTATGAGCCCAGAAATGGATGCCGCCGCCTCCTCCACCTCAATTATTTGGCCGCCCGAACTCTGCAATCTGACAATCTTATTACTATTAGCATCGCTCCCGCTATCCTTGGCAATATCCATACCTACTTAGATACTTCACTCCCGCTATCCTTGGCAATATCCATACACGGCAGCCACGATTTATACTAATATAACACGAACAGCGACATGTAACATATCAAAAATGTATTACATAGCTAAAGGACACTTTGATATTATGTCTAAATTTTTTTAAACTACTGTTCCCTTCGTAGAAATAATATTTAATAAAGTAAATATTGATAATAATAAAAAAATAACGTTAGATTAAATATTTTGACATCAATTTCATTTATGTTTAGATAGAAATAGTTTAATTGAAAATAAAATAATATACTTAACTGTATAATTGCTAAAAAGGAAAATACCTTTCTTTATTATTTTTAAAGATGCTTATAACCTTCAAGATGTGTAATTTTACAGTGTAATGTGAGATTTATTTATTTATTTATTTATTTATTTATTATGGGAAATGTGTCATATCAAGACACATCTTCATATGTTGGGTGGTCATGTGGCATGGGCACAATTATGGACTTATGTGTGAGAGTTGATGATCACCCGCCCTGAACCCTTGTACCCTTGTGTGAGAATTGGTGATCATAAAAATAGAAGATCATAATCAGAGATTCAATGTAATATATATATAATCCCAATTTTTAAAGAAATCATAGTAGATTAAAAATATTTTATTTTATATAAATCAAGTCATTTTATTAATAATTAATTTATAAGAATTAGAATAAAATTATTTTATTTTATATATATTAAATTATTTTTTTCAATATAATTAATTTATTAGAATTATATCTTTAATAGGGTGTTTAATTATCAGGTTGTTGTGTGTTGGAGTGTGGAGTTAGATAGGCCTCCACGCTTAGCACGAACATCATAAAGGCCATTGGGATCTGGACTCTTACTGCGAGCGTCACATAATATGCAACAAAGGTAGGAGGGTGGCCATTGACAGCTATTGGGCGACGAGGATAGAGTATTGGGTGCAGGAGAGAAGTGAGGTATTGATGTCTTGGCTTAAGCGAAGGCTTGGGGTGACACTGTAGGATGAGTTCGGTGCAGGGGGGCATGCGAGACCTACAAGCACTATGTTCGTGGGATCCGGGAGAGAACTGGAAAGGCTGTCGCGGCAAGAATTGCAATCCTGGGTTGGAGACTGTGGGTGGTGGGTTTTCACTTCCCCTAAGTTACTTTGGATGTACTTCATGAATGGGAGTACTCCTTTGGAGAGGTCATGTGGCGGAGAAATTGTGCATGTCTCTTCCCCTAGAGTCACTTGTCCACTTTAGAGACTGATAGCATGCCCCCTAGCTCACCGAAAGGTAGTGGGGAGGGGTAGGAGAATTGCATTAGGTATACAGTAAACCCTTATGTCGGGGAGGTAAGCAGTGTATTTTTGTCTTTGGTCCATATTAGGGTTGCGTGGTGGCTTGCACAAGGCAACCATGTTCATGTCCACTAACTGGCAGAGGAGGAGTCGGGTGTATGCGAACACATAGAGATAGTGGCCGCAGAGGGTGAGCCAGTCATTGTATGGAAAATCATTCGCTGCAGGTTGTGCCCCATTCGGGCTCAAAGTCAACCAAGAGCTGACACTCTGATGTTGAGGCAGTCATGTCCCCAGGTCGCTCATCGGACTACGTAGAGGCTCCACCCACCTTGGACTCCATTGCAGCACAATTAAACAATCTCGATTTGAGCATGGAGACTCTAAGGGAACAATGTTACGATGATCAAAATGAACTAGTGACCTACATCAATGACCTCCAACACATGCAGAATGAACTCCTGGACTCCATAGATGGCCTTCGGAGACAACTACGACGAACAAATGACCACCTCCGTTGATCCAGGTGGATATTGGTGGCCACCCACCAAGTCCACTTGGACCCCTACCATTGTTTCTTTTAGCTTTTCAGTTTCCTTAGTTGTATCACAATTTACTATTTTTAGCATTTTTTTGGGCCTTGAACTTTTGGAGCCGTTTTGAGGCCCTAAACGACGTTTTTTAGGAAAACTGGGAGCAACATGTGTTCATGGATTGATGTTGCTCTTCCCAAAGTTGTAGTTCTCGGATAGATCTTTCTATCGAGATATTGTACGCATCAAACAGAGATCATATGCCAAAGTTACGACCCCGAGAAGTTGATTACCAATTTACCCAAACGAGGCCCACAGTTTGGCGTTTCATCTTCTAGGGTTAGGTTTTTGGATGTTTAGGGTTTTCCATTGTTTCTCAACAATAAACAGGTCTTCGAGCCTCATTGTAACACAGTTCAGAGGCATGTAGCTACCACATCTCTTCTAAGAGATAAGCTACCATCACCCTAGTTGCTTTATTTCTATTTCTGTTTGTAAGCATATTTCAATATTTTACATTAATGAAATGAAGTATTATTTCTGCTGCATCTTTGTGCATATGGTTATCTCTATATTTTGTTGCATTCCTGTTTAAATCCAGATCAGTGGTATCAGAGCGGTCTGCTTTTTCTCTGTTTTTCTTTGCATGTCCCCAACGAGGTCGGGATATAAGGAGTTAGGGATTGAACTGGTCAAACCTTTGCAAGACCAGCCTCGCAAATCCTAATAACCTCCTATGGCGAATGAGAAGAAAGATGAAGGGGCAGGAGATCCTATCAAAATGTTGCTCGAAGAAGCCCTCGAGTGACAAAGGAATGCGATGCTGGACAACTTTGCCCAGATCCTTCAGCAGCTACCTAGAGGCAACACATCAGCTTCCAGCATCTACTCTGGAAATGCCATGCCCTTTAAGGTACTAGTGAATTTTTAAATCCCCATATTCGAGGGTTAGATAGACGTAGATGTTGTAGATAAATGGTTAAATATGCTAGAGGGTTATTTTTCTATTCATGAATTTTTGAGTCGGGAAAAGATTGTTTTCGCTCTTCTCAAAGCAGCCACCCACGTCAAGGACAGGTGGGAAACCTACTGCGAGAAGAAGGATGAAAATACTGGCTCACTATTTTTAGCTGTACCCAACTAGAATTTATTTCAGGATGCCATCAAGGAGTAGTACTACCCTATCGGAAGCTATGAGGATCTATACATAAAGTGGACCATGCTGCGGCAGGGAAGGGACCAAGTCGTGTTGGAGTTTACCAATCTTTTCCATACCCTTTTCACAAAGTTGGGTATCAAGGATTTGGAGCAGCGTTTGATACTCAAATACTGCAGCTGACTGTACAAGTACATCCAGGAAGAAATAGAATTCCTAAACATCTCCTCGCTCGGCATATCATACTGATATGTCGTCAAGGTCGAGAAAAATTTTAAACAGAAGAAGCGAGACTTTGGATCTGTGAACCCGAGGCCAGGGAAACGTACCCCAAAATCACAGAACAAAGGACAAATCCAAGGCTAGGCAGCCCAAGACAACCCACCAAAGCTGCAAGCAAAGAACATCGCTACAAAGCCGAAAAAGGACATGGGAAAATGGTGTGAGTTCCATAAGATCTCCACTCACAACACAAGTGAGTGTCGGGCCAAGTAGTCACTAGTGGCTAAGCTAAAGGTTTCAAAATCAGATGCATGTTCCGACTTTGAGTCAGAACCCGACAAGGGGAATCACAAAGGGAAGCAAATTATCGATGCAGAGCCCAACACCACCATTGCCACCATGAAGATCGAGAAGGAGGAACTTGAAGATCTAGAGGAGGAGGAGCATCTCTTCCACTCCCACCTGTGAGTAAAGGGATCCCCACTACAGTTCATTATCGACAGTGGGAGCCAAAAGAACCTCATTTCGGTAGAGGTCATGAAGTGGCTGGGCTTACCGACCACAACACATCCACAACCGTACACCATCGGGTGGTTTCACCAAGGATGGGATCTTCGGATGAGCCAGCAGTGTCGCCTTCCATACAACATCAAGCCCTTCATGGATGAGGTATTGTGTGACATTTCTCTCCTTGAAGTTTGTGTATGAATCAAGGCCCCATGCTGTTATTATTACTTTGGGAAATAAGTTGTACAGGATACTGGAGGTAGCACCACTTATCGCCATCTCTTTAGTTACTGCAAAACAATGTAGTAAGTTCATTTCCAAAACTAGGAAATTTGTTTTCCTGATGATACACCCTCAAGGAAAGAAGAAGACAGTGGCCACGACCTCCAGACAGGGCCCCTCCGCACGACAACTATAGATGGACAAGGTCGTGGAGGAGTATGAGGACATCTTCACCTCCCCCGCAGGGGTTCCTCTGCACTGCCAGGTCAAGCACTCCGTCGATCTGACCCCAGGTGTGCTGCTACCCAATGGACCAATCTATCGACACTCTGTTCTGGAGAACGATGAAATCAAGAGGTAGATTCAGGAGCTACTGCAGAAAGGTCACATCCATCCGAGTTCATCACCCTGTGGGAGCTCAATCATGTTGGTACAGAAGAAGAATGGGACTTAGAGACTCTGTATTGACTATCGGGCACTAAGCAAGATCACTGCCCATAATAGGTACCCGATCCCACGGACTGATGACCTATTGGACCAATTGAAGGGGGGAAAATATTTCAGCAAGATCGATTTGAAGTTAGGATATCACCAGGTACCAATCGAACCCTTCGATGTGTGGAAGACTGTGATCAAAGCCGAGGAGGGCCTTTTCAAATGGTTGGTTATGCCTTTCAGATTGACGAATGCTCCTACAACCTTCATGAGGCTAATGGATGACATCTTGGTATACTTAAACGACATCCTGATCTTTATCCATAGTTGGGAAGAGCACCTCCATCACATCTGATAGGTTCTCTAAACACTGCGGCAACACAAGTTATGTGCCAATTTGGAGAAATGCACTTTTGGCATGACCTAGGTTCAGTATCTGGGATACATTATTGATGAATAGGGGTGCATGTGGATCTAGCCAAGATCTAATTCATTCAGGATTGGCCCTCTCCAACCACTCTAATAGAGTTTCGCAGCTTTCTAGGTCTTGCCAACTTCTACCGCAGGTTCATGTTGGGATTTTCTCATATCACTTGGCCCTTGATTCAAGTCACCAAGGGAGGAGTGAAAGAAAAATTCTTTTGGTCTGAATCTCAACAGAAGGAATTCACAGAGTTGAAAGATCACCTCTGCTCGGCACGAGTGCTCGCATTGCCAAACTTGCAGCAACCATTTGAGGTCGAGATAGATGCCTCTGACTATGCTATTGGGGCATTCCTTACTCAACACAGGCATCCAATGGCATATTACAGTGAGACACTTTCAAGTAAAAGTCTAGAAGTATCCCACTTATAACAAAGAGATGTATTCCATTGTGCAGGCCCGCTAACAATGGAAACATTACATTTTGGGGGAGGAAACTGTTAGGCCCCTATACTACTAGTGTAACCCCTTATTGTTATTAGTATAACCCACTTATTATATTGTTGTACCCATGTAATGCCCATATTGTTACTATTGTGCCCCATAGAAGCCCACTATTGTTATTATTGTGCCCTTACATTATTATTGTTATGTCGGCTCTGATTATGTTATGACCCCTTAGACTCCTATATATAGAAAGGAGGTCTTTTCATTTGTATCATCCAAGAATTGTTCATTTATGTAATGTAAAGGAGGTTTCCCCCTCGAAGAGGCTGAATTCTATGGCGTTGATCTATCTTTTCTATCTTTTCTTGAGTTGGTTTCATAACATTTGGTATCAGAGCTTTGGACTCTAGGGTTTCGCTGCTCCAAACGGGTCATCGTGGCATTTTCGCTATAACTTTTTTCTGTGAAGTTTCAGAAGTCGCAAAAAGAACACATTTTAGAAGAAACCACGCTGAACCTTGGGTCCAAATTTCAAAGCTTTTCACGTGATATTTGCGGAGATATGATCTGAGGAAGTTGGTCTTTTTGCAGACTAGTGAATTACATTCAAAACAGGTGACCTGGGGAAAATCGTCATAACTTTTTTTCTGTGGATCAGATTGAAATTTCGTACGAAGGTACAGAAAGAGGACGGAATTTAGTTTCTTGTATGCATTTTTCAGATCCAAAGGTTGAAACAGTGACATGTGGCACTTCATACAATTTTGCTCTTCTGGAAAGGTCTATAATCAGGGCATCTTGGGAGATTGTGCATAACTCTTTCTTAGAGAATCCAATTTGGATCAGACTCGTGGCATTGGAAAGAGGACACAGAGGGCTACTATAGTTCACAATTTCAGAACTTAAAGATCTGAAAGTACAGAGTTACAGTCGTTTCAAGGTCGAGCTCCTAAAATCAAGAAAAAGCAAGATGAGGAAGTTTGATGGCAAGGATCCGGTAAATTGGATACTTCAGATGGAGCAATATTTTGATCTACATGGTGTACAACTTTGACAAAAGGTATGTATTGCATCTTCATATTTAGAACCAGATCAATTTTTATGGTATGAAGGGCTTTGTTCTCGTAAAAAAATTGTTACGTGGTCAATTTTCACGGAGGAAATGATAGCACATTATGAGGATACAAAGAGCAACACCTTCTTTAGAGCAACACCAAAACAATTGGAAAGAGTAAAAGGGCTTTGTGACATAATGGAAAGCAAGATTATGGAAACCAGGAAGAATACCCCTCACAACTATAAAGATGGAAGTGTTGTTTCTCCCAGCCTTCCACAACCTACAAGGGTTACACCACAACAATTGGAAGAAAAAAGAGAAAAAGGGCTTTGTTACAATTGTGATAGCAAATTCACTAAAGGTCATAGGTGTGCTGAGAAAAAATTATTTTACATAGAATATGAAGAGGAGGAAGAAAAGGATCAAGAAACATCAAAAGAAGAGGATATATGCCAGGACACCACCCCAGAGAAAGAAGAAATGAACCAGACCATATCTTGTAAAGCATTGGCAAGAATTACCACTCCTCAAACTCTCAAGATAGAAGGACATATCAAGAAGAAAAAGGTGCAAGAAGTGAAAGATCACATTGAGAAAGAAGAAATGAATCCAACCATATCTTGTAATTCAATGGACGAAATTACCACTCCTCAAACTATCAAGATAGAAGGACACATCAAGAAGAAAAATGTTCAAGAAGTGAAAGATCACATCGAGCATCAAGAAATGAATCCGACCATATCTTGTAAAGGACTGGAAGAAATTACCACTCCTCAAAAGATAGAAGGACATATCAAGAAGAAAAAGGTTCAAGCAGAGAAAGATCACATCGAGCATCAACAGCAAGTTCTCCAACTTTTAAAGGATAATGCCACTTCGGTGCAAAATCAAATGAAACAACAGGTAGATAAAAATTGCAATGAAAAATGTTTTGATGTAGGTGATTGGGTATTTTTACTACTACATCTCAAGCAAGCTATTTATGAGAAGGAAATGTTGGCAATACTACATGCACTTAAAAAATGGCGACCTTACCGAATGGGAAGACTCTTCAAGAATGAGGATGTGGAAGCATTGTTTTGTGCTATTTATATCATCCAACCAGATTGGATAAACAAAGCAAGGGATGAATGGAAAAAGGACGAAGAAGTATGGCCACTTATTCAAAAGTTGCATAATATCCCAATTCAAACAATATTGCTAGAAATTGAAGAGGAAGGAAAAATCATATTGGAACCCAGAGCAATCACAGAAACAAGAACCCGACAGCTACGAAACCGATCAATTTTAGAGTATCTCATCAAGTGGAAGAACTTACCCGCTGAAGATTCCACATGGGAGGACAAGAATTTTATACAGAAGCATCAAGAACTACTCAAGCGTTGAGGACAACGCTTTTTGAAGGAGAGGGGCATGTTAGGCCCCTACACTACTAGTGTAACCCCTTATTTTTATTAGTATAACCCACTTATTATATTGTTGTACCCATGTAGTGCCCATATTGTTACTATTGTGCCCCATAGAAGCCCACTATTGTTATTATTGTGCCCTTACATTATTATTGTTATGTCGGCTCTGATTATGTTATGACCCATTAGACTGCTATATATATAAAGGAGGTCTTTTCATTTGTATCATCCAAGAATTGTTCATTTATGTAATGTAAAGGAGGTTGCCCCCTCAAAGAGGCTGAATTCTAAGGCATTGATCTATCTTTTCTATCTTTTCTTGAGCTAGTTTCATAACAGAAACGGTCATCCACACGGACCACCAGCCCCTCCAGTTCATATACACCCAAGGGAAATTGCAGAATTATCGCCATCAGAAGTGGTCCACATACCTGCAACAGTTCCATTTGAATATCAAGTATAAGAAGGGCAGCATCAATAATGTTGCAGATTGCCTCAGTCAACCACCGATCATGGCATTAACCACCGTGCTCAACTCTTGTGGGCACGAGACTTCTGATTGGCCACTTCTTTACAAAAGCGAGCCAAAATTCGGCCACACATACTAAACACTCTTGGAGGGTCGGCATGCTCTAGATTTTCACCTCTAGGATGCCCTGTTATGACACCTGGGTCACATTTGTGTTCCTTCAAGTTAGCATGCCAAGATGATTTGGGAAGCACACTACAGTCGGGTTACTGGGCATTTCGGGGTCGATATAACGGTGGCAATACTGTAGAAGTATTTCTATTGGTCAAATCTGCTAAAGGATGTCAGGAAGTACATAAAATCATGCAATGCCTACACCATTGCTGAACCGACCATCAAGAAGCAAGGCCTCTATACCCCGCTGCCTACCCCTAGTCAACCTTGGGAATCCATCTCCATGGATTACATGTCAGGCCTTCCTTCCATTAAGCATGGAAATGATTGTGTTTTTGTGGTTGTCGACAGGTTCTCGAAGATGGCCATTATGGCAGCCTACAAGAAGAATATCACAGTAGAAGCCACTGCTAAACTCTTCTTTGAATGAGTGTGGGTACACTTTGGGATCCCACAGTCTATCATGTCAGATTGGGACAACAGGTTACTCAGTACATTTTGGTCCAATCTATGGTCGATGCTGGACACCAAACTCACTAAGTCCACAACCTTCCATCCTCAAACTGATGGCCAGACAGAGGTTTTCAACAGGATGATTGTACACATTCTGCGCATGTACAACTCAAAGCATCCATGCACCTAGGAGGAGAGCCTCCCCTATGTTCAGCACAGATACAACCGGGCTCTCCATATTTCGACTGGCCATAGCCCTTTTCAGGCGAGCTTGGGATTCAAGCAATGTCCCATTGATGTGGCCATGCCATTTGCAGCTACTCACACAGATTCAGCTCATGTACAGTCCAAAATAGATAAGGCAAACATCTTCATTGAGCACATCCAACATATTCGCTAATAGGTCCATGACATTCTGGAGAAATCAAATGCCAAGTACAAGTAGTGAGATGATCAACATCGGGTGCCACACAAGTTTCAGGTGGGCGACAAAGTCCTATTGCATTTGCAAAAGGAACGCCTTACTAGAGCTTATCGGAAACTCATACCACTCCGATATGGTCCTTACACCATTACCAAGGTTGTGGGAGACAATGCATATGAGCTTATCATTCCCCCATTCCTTAGCCTACACCTAGTGTTCAATGTGGACCACCTTTGACCATACTTTACACCATTACTAGACATATCTGACATTGCATAATAACTCACACCCATAGAGTTAAATCCAGATTACATGGAACAAGCTGCAACTGATCAGATCATGGACATGCAGATCAAGCACACTCGCCAACAGAATATCCAACTATATCCAGTTGTCAAAGCAGGCCAACTCCTTCACCAGGGCAAGTGGCTCACCAAGGACTAAGTTCAATAGAAGTTTCCTCATCTCATGGAGGAACTCAATGCAATGGGGACCATTGCTTCCTAAGGGGGAGGAATGATCCAGGTGGATATTGGTGGCCACCCACCAAGTCCACTTGGACCCCCACTATTTTTCCTTTTAGCTTTTCAGTTTCCTTAATTGTAGCACAACTTACTATTTTTAGCAGTTTTTCAGGTCTTGAACTTCTGGAGCCGTTTTGAGGCTCTAAATGACGTTTTTTGGGAAAACTGGGAGCAACATGGGTCGATGGACTGATGTTGCTCTTCCCAAAGTTGTAGTTCTCGGATAGATATTTCTAACGAGATATTGTATGCATCAAACGAAGATCGTATGCCAAAGTTACAACACCGAGAAGTTGATGTACCAATTTACCTAAATGGGGCCCAAAATTTGGCGTTTGATCTTCTAGGGTTAGGTTTTTGGATTTTTAGGGTTTTCCATTATTTCTCAACAATCAATAGGCCTTCGAGCCTCATTGTAACATAGTTCAAAGGCATGTAGCTGGCACATCTCTTCTCATATATAAGCTACCATCACCCTAGCTGGTTTATTTCCATTTCTGTTTGTAATCATATTTCAGTATTTTACATTAATGAAATGAAGTATTATTTCCGCTGCATCTTTGTGTATATGGTTATCTCTGTATTTTGTTGCGTTCCTGTTTAAAGCCAGATCATCTGTGCATTGGAGACGTGGGTGGAGCATATTGATTACCACACCCATGAGCGGGCAACATTCTATGTAGCTCTGCCACCGTTACCCCCCAACCCACCCTCGTAATCTGTAATTCTAGAAAATTATCTTCTTGTGCTACTTTTGATTCACAAATAACCAATGACATGAATTGTCTTGGCTTCTTCACAAGCTGAATCTTGTCCAGAGCATATCTTTTGTTACCTCTCAAGCCTTTTATTTTTCCTATTGTGGCAACAATGGTGTCCTCAGATAATATGTTGATATATTTTGTTTTTGAAATTATGATAATTTAACACATATTTTTTGACGGGCAAATTTTTTTTAGATTTATAATGAAAATATTATATTTTGCATAGATTAAACATTTCTAACAATATAATTAAATTATAAGAATTATTTTTGGAAAAAAAATCATATAGCAATAACTGAAAACAATTTTTGGAATGGAAGTAGTTGCAATGAAGAAGAGAGTAAATATGGTAGAAATAAAATACCCTCACAAGTGATAAGTGCCACCATTTCTTCCTTCTCCCATAGTAATGGGAAAGAACAAAATGCTCCTCTGGTTTTCAATGAATAATTCCATGTTTCTCTTCTTAATCTTCTCAAGACTACATTTTCGTGCCAAATTCTGAAGTTTGAGAATATTGAGATAGTCACTTGCATCCATTGTAGAGTGTGGCCATATCCATTTTCATCACAAAATCACCATCCCACTTCTTTACATTCGGCCTCCTTTTACCCATTTTATCTCATGTGACATTTATTTTCAAGAGCTTATGGGTTTTAATGGGAATTAGCTATTTTTCATCTGTTCTAACCAATTATAGAAAAAACAAAGTGTATAAAAGTGATAATTGGTCTTTGAAATGATGGGTGGACAAGGGATACAACTATGTGAATACAATATATTGGTATCTGTTATGATTGTGATCCAAAAATATATAGAGCTCCTAAAGTCTATAAATCTAGCTTCCATTTGAGGCATATAGTAAATACCATAAGTTTTCTCACTTATCTTCTTACTCAATACCTTGCAAAGAAATTTGGATCTTTATCTGGAAACACCTCCTCCTACATAAAAGATTCAACATCATTTGTACAATGGATAAGAAACCTAAAATTTAATAAAGAATATCTCATGGGTTTTGACATTTTATCTCTTTACAAAATGATATCGGTATATGAAGTTATCAATACCATGAAGATAATCACTAATGAGGAAATTGTAGATCTTTTAAAACCTTGTCTAAAATCCTCATATTTTAATTTTAAAGGAAATAAATATTAATGAACTCATGGAATAGCTATGGGTTCTCCTTTATCTCACATAATAGCCAATATCTATATGGAACACTTTGAACAAAAAGCTCCAAGTTCTTTTCCTTACAATGTAGAAGAATGGAAAAGATTTGTTGATGAGGTATTCGCAAAATGGTGTCATGGGAAAAATAAGTTAGATAATTCCTAGATCACATTAAAAAACTCTCCAAAGACATAAAATTCACTATTGAAATTGAAAAAGACAATAAACTCCCATTTCTTGACATCCTTCTAACCAAGAAAAATGGTAAAGTAGGTTTTCAAGTCTTCAGAAAGAAAACACACACCCAAAGATATTTGCATGCTAACTCACATCACCATCCCAAATAAAAAGTTGATATCAATAAAACCTAACTACAAGAGCTACCGGAATATCTCACTCTTAACACCTAAATTATGAACTCAACCATATTCCTAAATCATGAACTCAACCATATTTATCTAGTCTTTGAACAAAATGGATACCGTAGAATCACCATAAAAAAAACTATTGTATAAACCTTAAAAAGAGAAAACATCAAAAAACCCATAACCATACCAAAAATCTCCCTTCCATACATAAAAGGTACCACTATAAAATAGAAATTTTTTAAAACAATCACAATATCAATGTGGCTTTCACCCTGCCTAATACCATTAGAAAAGTAATTGATTCCATTAAATACCTAATAAATCCTAACCAACAAAAAGGGGTTTACATAATTATTTGTTCTTGCAAAAATGTATACATAGGAGAAACAGGTAGATCCCTCAACATAAGGCATTGCTGACATTTTAAGAGATAGGTCTACAAAGACTTCCTTAAATGAACAAGCATGCTCATCCTCACACTACATTTGCATGGAAGAAGTTAAACTTTTCAAAAAAGAAAACCATTATTTAAAAGAAAAAATTAAAGAAGCTATAGAAATCCAAAAAAATGAAAAACAACTTGAACCGTGATGATAGATTAAAACTAAGAAACACATGGAAATCATTAAAAAAATTGTTCATAGTGTCAAATAAACTAAATGTATTGAAAAAAAAATTATAAATAATAAAATTATATACAAAATAATCATCACACAATATTTTATATATTCATAATTATGATAAAATAAAATAGATTTATTATTATTACTATCACATGCACTGATATAGTGAGTCCTTATGTGGATACAATGAATGAAAGAAGTGAAAAAAGATATTATAGCGAGTCAGATACTTCAACAGACTGTCAGTGCTATTCGGATAAAGATTTTTTTCTGATCCAATGTTTTTATATAATGTTTTCGAATCTTATATTGATAGCCGACTGAACCCATAGGAGGTGAAAAGCCTATGACTAGTATTTCCTTCTTTTTGGTTTTTTCTTTCTCTTTAATTCTGTAAAGAACTTATTTGTTGTGAGTGTCCACTTAGTCTACACCTTTCAAGCTATTATTTTTATATTTCTATTTACAATATATGGTGGGAAGTAGATCTATTGTTGGTTTTGTGGCTCTTCGTAGAAACATTTTCACCTAGAGATGCAAATTCTTATGGTTTACTTCAACCTTGTGAGATAAAAAGTTTCTCTAAATAGTGATTTCCTTTGTTTTTCTTTATGGTTGGCAGTTGGAAATGAAGTCTCGTTGGTTTCTTGGGGTTTTTATCTTCTTGTGTATGTCTCGAATTTGAAAAGGTTGTGGGTGATTAATAGAGGTGGTCTTCTGGGTATCCTTGCTCAGCTTCAATTCACAATATCATTGGTGTGGTTTCATATCCTTAAAGAGTTCATTGAAATTTAGAGATTGGTTTTTCATGGTTGAAGATTTGGGGTTTCCTTGTCTAATTTAGTGGTTAATCCTCTATCATGTGCACATTATGCTTTCTTCCTTTTAGGTAGCCTATTACCATGCCAAGGCAAGAGCCTGATCCCAAAGGGGAATTGGTGGTTGTTGTTCCTATTTGAACTTGTGGGTATGCACTCCAACTCAATCCTTGACTCATCTTTTTTCATGTAGACCTTGCTAGAGATTCAACAAGAAATTGAAGAAGATGAGGAAAATATCACAAATGAGCATGATTTCCACTCTAATTCAAGACCATAGTAATAATTGTTGATTGGGTTATAAACAGTAGTCATGCCCATGGACATCATAATAAATACATGTATAACATGGGCCTCTAATAATAACTAAGAATGCTCTTAGATAGGGTGATTCTCGATCCAAATGGAATTAAATATAAATTCCTCGAGATTATGGAAAAGATTTAGTTGGAATTCAAAGAAATGGACAAACATTTGGACAAGATTGAAGTAATCTTATTGAATGAAAAAGTTCCTCCTTGCGACCCAAGTGAATAAAATCCTATTAATGCAGATGCTCCCACCTACTCCTAGTCTTTGCATGATGATCTTTGTTTACTATAAGAGTTTGTCTTAGTCTATTATGGTTTCTTATCTTTGTTTAATAGTTTTGGTAGTTTTGGTAACTACTAAGCCAATAAACTTTAAACCTTTTAAAAACTTAGGATATTTCTAACAATAATATATATTCTAGCAAAAAACATTATTGTATTTCTAATGGCCTTGTTTCTATCATGACAACCAGAAGGAACATAGAGAGTTAGAATAATGTAATCATTTTGTATTAGTAGAAATAATTTAACTAACCCCACACATATATATGAAATTTAACTTATAAAAAAAAAACATTGAAAAATATTAGATCAAAATTTCGATTTTATATTGTTATTTTTCTTACATTTCTATCATATGTTTCAAAATGGTTAATGTGACCAAGATAAAATAAAGCTATGATATTACCACTAAAATCCTTATGTGATACAAGTTAGTAGATATATTTCAACCCATCCACCCTAAGGATAAAATAAAACTTAAGTTAATTCTATGTTAACTAGTCTAGATCTATCTTAACTCTGGATTTATCAAGCCCCAAGAGGGATCAAATATCTTTTCACTCTAAAAGAGATTTGCATCCCAAGAGATTTGATCCATCTCAGTGCTTAGTAAATTTGTAGTTAAAATGTTAAATATTATGTTGACATAAACATATTCCTTTAATAATTTTTTGGTTTCATTTAATGATTGGGAATAATTATTATTAATTTCTTTTTTGGATTTGATTCTATAGCTAGAAGGGAAAAAATAGGATGCAAAAAACCAAAAAAATAAGAGTAAGTACATGGAAATCGTATTTTTCGAGATGAAAATTGTATAATAATCCACCAAATACTAAACACAAATATTAATTTGAAATTAACAAAAAAAAATACTATGAAAAACAAGATTTCTCAAACAAAACATAATAGTTTTATAAATTTTATCACTATTCCTGGTCTACCTATTGGGATCTCCACCCAAAGGCTTAGTGCATATATATAAATTTCTAGTAGAAAATTTTCATGACTATTCAATGCCAAATTTGTTTATTACCAATAGTAATGCATCTATACAAAATACATGCTAAGGGACATAAGAACCTGAAAAAGGAAAAAAAGAAACATGACCAATGAAAGGGGTCGTAGTTTTCCAAGCTCTCCCTTTGTAAAGATGAAGGAGAAGGAACAAAAGAGAATAATAAAACACAACATAAAGATGAGATTAAGGCTCATGATCCTGGAAAACTACTAGGAGAGGACAAAGCAAGAAAATTAATATAGTCATTTAGATTCAACAACACGATTCCATCCCTGTAGCATTACCAATCTCGGATGCGCTTGAGGGTAATAATAGAGCCCATGCTTTCGATAGTTCAGATTATGAAAAAGAAGCCCCCTTCTGGAAGAAGGTAAAGATTTTACAATGGTTCCTTTTAAACTTTATTTATATGTTTGGCACAAGGTGGAAAAAAAAGGATAAATAGATTAGTTAATCGAAAATGTCATTGAAATTTTCACCCTCCTCTTATTGTATGTGTTTTTGTTGTATGTTTTTTTTGTTAGGTCTATGTCAATAGGTTCTTTTTCTCAAGAATGCTTTTTAACATATGAAAAATGTAACTTTATTTTTCCTTGACGAATATGAAATAAATGCATCTATATAGTTAATACCTCATATAATCTTTGGACTGTGAGCTTTGCATCAAGTTAATAACATGTAAGTTTAGTAAATCAATGTCAAGGTGTTTGGAAAAATTATAATCATTATAATGTTTCTTAATGTAACTCACTCATTGTCTCTCTATCTCTCTATACAATTGTAAAACAAATAACAAATACAATTGTAAAATAACTTAAAATCTTTACAAATACAATTGTAATATGTTAGCGGTTCACACATAACAGTTGCCAAGTTTAAATGTGAAAGCAAGAATTGAGATAAATCTTTAAATTGGACTTAATACTAATTCATTCCCCACCTCACTCAGTTTTCAACATTTCTTCCAACAATTGGTATAAGAGTGGGTTACTTCACAAACAACCAAACTGCTTGAAGGCAGATCAAAAGGAAACATGCCTAATTAAGTTTGGCTGACATCACAAGGAGTAGGTCTCGGGTGAAATGTGAAGCTCCGTTGGAATTTTGTGAGAATTTATCATGAAATTTTTTTGATTCTCTGTTTTGAGTTGAACTATTTAATTCTTTACGCTAAATTATCTAATTTTTTCAGCTGAACAAGTAATTTTTTTTTTTTTTTCTTTAGAACATTAAAACTAAGTTTTGGCGGAAATTTTGGACATTTAAGTTAACTTTAGCCTCAAATACCGTGAAATAAATATAGCAGTAATTCTTTCATAACATTGTTATGATATTTTGGCATTGGTGTTTTGGTTTGGAACTATTGTTGCAGTCCTTTAGCACTATTGTTGTGGTCAAGCACTATTGTTGCAGTTGTTTGGGACTGTTGTTGCGGTCTGGCACTATTGTTGCGGTATTTTATGTAAGACATGTTAAATCCACCTTCCTCATATATGAGGACTATTTCAATTTCATATAGCTCAGAGATAAAATTGGTAACTACTTCCTTACCATAACTTCGAATTGTAGCTCTATCATATGCCATGGATTACAATAGATAAGAAAATTAAAAAAAAAAAACAAATGAATTTCCAAAACATCATATATTTTAACTTTTGTTGCACCAAAACCATACATTCCTTGCAACTTCGACTTTGTTGTTGAATAATCCTAAGTACACATTGGTATGATAACGCGATGAAAAGTATTAGTCAAGAAATCATAGCAAACCATACCAAATACTTTGTAAGAGATTAACAAATTCTATTAAACATCAACAAATGTAATACTGAACACTTAATGGGTTCGATGGCAGTTTGGTTCTGGTTTGTAAATTTCCTTTAGTCCTGGTTATTGCCACCTTCTTGCACTGACTTACCTGCAGATTTGAACTTCAAGGTGATATTCTGTTAGTTCGTTTCACGCATTTCATTTGAGAAAATCTATAAGAAAAAAAGCATAACATAATACGAAATACGTAAAATAATTAAACAGTTCTGAATATACCTAGCAATCTAAATTGAATTTTGATATTCCATTCATTGGTTTTTGCATGTCAGTTCTGAAAAGCTACATCTACCACCGAAGAAATTTTTCCTAACCAAGTAATTGGAGGGGCTGCTGTAAGAGATCCTTTTCCTTATTTGTGGCTGTGTTTGAATTGATGATGCGTTACTCCACTATACCTACATAGTTCCTACGTGCCAAATTTTTCTGCAAGATGATAAAATTCTAGCATATCATCTTCTTGAAGTTTACCCACAGGCACATGGAGACATACGAGATTTAGGTTTACTTGTTTCTGTGGGTGCTTATTCAACAATGCACCCAAGGTATCTCAACTTGGTGAGCCAACTGTAAATGCTTGCATGTTGCTCAATTAATTTATAACTTTATTAATGACCTTGACTTAGATACATATATTTTCATAATAAGATGGTCAATCATTTAGCATTGTAACACTCGTTAATATAGCAACTACCTTCTTTTCTTACAACTACTGTCTCAATTCTTTTCTTTTCTTAGACTAAAATGTTATTGATCTATTTAGTCTTCATATATTTTCTTCCTATTGAATAGCTCGTATTTATTTATTTTATATCAATTCTACAATCAGTCCTTACATGTAATCAAACATGTATGTTGGGATTCTAATACATGTAATCAAACATGTATGTTGGGATTCTAATAGTACAACACCTACAATTTTTCCTAGATGTCTTTTGTACCCTCATTCCATATCATTTGTTATTTTTCTTTTTATTTGCTTTAGCTCCTGGACATCATTGAGTATTTCTTTGTAACATCTAAATACCTAAGTCTGAGTAGATTACAAACTCTTTTGATCATTTAATAACCATCTCTAAATAACCCAAATACATATATTCTTGTAGCATAATGACAAGGCTCTATTCAAACAAAGGTGTAAGGCTTCAAACTCGTAATTATTATTAGTGTAGGAAAAGGTGAAAAGAGAGTATAATTGAAATGTTTTTCTTAGTAAAAAATACAAGATGAAAACAAGACCATCACCTTCACAATAATAGTCTCCATCAAATTATAAACTTTCCAAGTTCCATTATGATCTCTTATTCCATTTCAATTATGATTGGAATTTATTTAGAAAATAGATGAGTGTGCCCCTTCCATGAATATGGAATACAAGCCTTGAGTCCTATTCAAATATAATTAACCATAGTATTAGACATATTTTTAATATATAGAGCAAGTATTAGTTATTTTAAAAGAATGTTAGATCCTTTTAGTGATTAAGAATGATCTAATTAGATCCATTAAGGCTAAGATAACCCACTGGTCATGTGTTTTCATTGATGCTCCAAAATTATTGTAGAATAATTACCTACTTCCATATTGATGGTCACCAAAAAATTGCACATAGTGTGAATTTATAAGTCAAACAAATGGTTAGAATAAAGTTTTGAATATGACTTATGGCCAATTGTACCTTCTTATTAAAGGTAACTAGTTTTTTTGTCTCACTTGTACAATTCAAACCAATTTGCTCCATTATGATTTTTGGTTGGATATTAAAACAAACATCTTTATCAACCATGCAAGAATGATGATTATTTAACTTAATAAAGGCCACATGGTAAGGAGTGACATTAAAATCTACCGTCTAGAGGAAAATTCCAAGTTTCTTAATCACCTTTTAAGGATTATTAGTTGAAGGAGAAGGATTAATTTTGTTGAACATGTTTCCAATAGTACTAGAGCTAAAAGATGATGTCCTAGACCTAGAAAATTAACCACTAGATGTGATTTAGAGGAATTCATATTTGTAGAAACAACCTTGGGGATTAACACTTTAGGCTTGACAAGAAATGGAGGAAAACGAGAGACTTTTACATTGAAAATTACATTGCTATTTTTTATATTATTGTTTTCATTTTTGGTTAAATAAAGAAAGAATAGAGTATTGCAAGTAGAATAAGCCTTTGTACTTTGATCCGCTTACCTCTCTATTGAAGTCTATATTGTTTTGTAGAAGTGTGAAGAAAGAATAGAATGTTCCTTAAATTTATAGAATTTTGTTTTTTTTTTTTAAAATTGGAGTTTGTAATTCATTTTAGTTTGTATTTTTTATATATTTAAATTTGAAGCTTTTCATACAAATATGTGTGTATTTCATTTTAAAAAATAGTTTATTTATATTGAAACTATGCAACTATCCAACTCTTTTGTTATTCTTCCTCGCATTTAGATAATTTGTGAAATACATGCCTATTAGTAGATTTAATCTACATTTCGAAGTTGCTTGCACATTCCCATTATGGTGGTTACCATAGCCAGTATGTTGTTTTAACATAAAAACACCCTAATATTTAAAGGAGTTTTTCATTTCCAAATTAAATTGATTCCACCATTTTCTCTATACACCCTCATTGACTACAGTTAAGGCCTCATATAATAATTTAGTTGTTGACATCCCTAGACAGTGATTCTAATACCAAAATAGAGTATCAAACACTTCCAATAGTGAGAATCCAAATCTGGTAAGCCCATTAACAAAATCCTTCCATTATTAAGCCAACACAACTACTAGCCCAATTTGTTTTGCTTGAAGCCAAACCTATGAACCATCATTAAACACTCCTCTAACTCCAATATGTATCAAATTATACAACCCAAAATCTTCTAAACGTTGTTTTAGATTTGGGAGAGCACCCACAATCACCCTTGTTCAATTTGTAGGACATATGGTTTTTACATCTCATTAATTTTATCACTGACAAATTTCTTCAAATGGAGATCTACAAAACTTCATAACTTTTAGTACTATCTAACAAAATGATTTTTAATATAAATTTTATAACAATGGAAACACTAGTAGAAAATGAAAAATTAGTGACTAGGTGACTAAAAAAGTTAGTCACTAGGGCTTTTCCAAATGAAATACTACAAAAAATGAGCAATCTTAAGTGACAAAACTAAAAACCACTAACATAAATAACTAATTTAGTCGCAAGTTAAAATATGTGACTAGCTAATAAGTAATATAACTAAAAATGACTAACATGAATGACTAATTTAGTCTAAGAACAAAAATACAACTACCTAACAATACTACAATAATATGAATTGAATTTTTATGTTAGTCATCTTAATTGTGTCAAGTAATCTAAACTTACAAGTGATAGGGGATTGAAAGGTTGTTAAAAATTGGTTGAAAGGTTATACTTCCTTAAACACTTCTTCACCCTCACATGGTGTATAGGTGAGACAACTTTGCATTATTTATCTCTAATAATTTGTATATATATATATATATATATATATAGATATATATATATATATATATATATATATAGATATATATATATATATATATATTTGATGTATTTTTAAAAAATCCATTCATTGAATCTAATTGGATCTAGTTCCAATTTGAAATTAATTTGAAGAGAAATTTTATTTTTTAAGACTATAATATCAAACAAAAACTACTTTAATTTCATATTAACCGGCCTAGATCCATCTTAACCCCAGATCTATCAAGCGCTGAGAGGTCTCCAATCTGTCGAGGTGAAGACATTTCCTCAAGAAAAAATGTTTGCACATCGAGAGATTAGATCCCTCTCGGCACTTGATAGATCTGGGGTATGTTTGCACCTCGAGAGATTGGATCCCTCTCGACACTTGATAGTTATAAGGTTAATATGGATCTAGCTTGGTTATATAATACTATATAATATCTATAGTTGTATTTGTGTCTCTTTGTTATTCCCTCTCTCTATCTCACCCCACAAACATACACACACTATCTCTCCCTCTCTTCCTCTTCTTTGTATATCTCTCTCTTCCCCTTCTCTCCCTCTCTATCTATATCCTTATCTATATTCCTTCCCTCTCTCCTCTCTCCCTCACTCTCTCTCCATGGCTCCCTTGTCACCCCCCTCTCTCTCCATCTTTCTCCCTCTATGTTTCTCTTGTTCCGTCCCTCTCCTACCCCCTCCAATTCCATCTCTCTCTCTCCTCATCTATATCTTCATTCCTCTCTATCCCTTATCTCCCATCTCCCTCTATCTCTCCCCCCCAAAATCACTCTCCCTCTCTCTCTTTTGGAATTCCCACAACTTCCTTTCTCAGTTCTGTGATTGCTTTAGGTTCCAATATGAGTTTTCCTTCCTTGTCAAGCTTTCACAATATTGTTTGAACTCGGATCTTCTGCAACTTTTGAATGAGTTCTCACTCCTTTGACCATATGGATATCTGTAAGGCCTGATGTTTAGAGGAACACTTCCTGGAATCAAATGAATATCATGATCATGATAACGAATAGGTGAGAGGCCTTTGCGAGTGTCAAATACCTTGGAATGATTGTCCAAAACATTTTGGAGATTTGGAGAAATACATGATTTCGATGTGCGATCCTCTAGTGAACATAATTGTGCAATTATGCCCTATTGTTCTTTATTTAGAAGCTTTTTCATGCTATTAGAGTTGACTATCTTTCCCGGTTTCCCTTCAATACCCCTTAGTTTAACTTCCTTTCCTTCCCAAAAAAAATTCAAGAAAAGTTCTTGAAAATTAAAAGCTATCGTACCCAAAGATTGTAGCCATTGGACTCCTAGTAAAACATCAGCACCACCCATTGGAACTAAAATCATTGGGATATTCAATACACATTCTCCCATGGATAGCTTGATATTATGGGACTTTCCAGAGAAATTTATGGTTCCTCCACTTGCAACTATCACTTGACACTCTGGTGCTGGATATAGGAAGCAATTCAATTCCTTGGTTATCTTACAGTGAATAAAATTATGGGTACTACCCAAATCAATCAACACTATTACCTTTTTCTTCTTGATATGTCCTTCTATCTTGATAGTTTGAGGAGTGGTAATTTCTTCCAATGCATTACAAGATATGGTCAGGTTCATTTCTTGATGCTCGATGTGATCTTTCACTTCTTAAACATTTTTCTTCTTGATATGTCCTTCTATATTGATTATTTGAGGAGTGGTAATTCCAGCCAATGCATTACAAGATATGGTCGGATTCATTTCTTCTTTCTCGATGTGATCTTTCACTTCTTGAACCTTTTTCTTCTTGATATGTGCTTCTATCTTGAGAGTTTGAGGAGTGGTAATTCTTTCCAATGCTTTACAAGATATGGTTGGATTCATTTCTTCTTTCTCTAGGGTGGATTCATGGTGTATATCCTCTTATTTTGATGTTTCTTGATCCTTTTCTTCCTCCTCTTCATAATCTATATAAAATAATTTCTTCTCAGCACACTTATGACCTTTAGTGTATTTGTAATCACAATTGTAACAAAGCCCTTTTTCTCTTTTTTCTTCCAATTGTTGTGGTGTCAACCTTGTAGGTTATGGAAGGCTAGGAGAAACAACACTTCCATCTTTATAGTTGTGAGGGGTAGACTTCCTTGTTTCCCTAATTTTGCTTTCCACTTTTCTTTCCAACCTAAATGCATTCTCCAATGAATTAGGTTCCCAAAGATGAACCTCATGTTGAATGTTATCCTTTAAAGCCCCTATTGAGACATCAATCCTCTACTTCTCTGGAATATCATTTTCCCTTATATTCAATTTTTGAAATTCCTCAATGTGCTCGGCCATTGAACACTTTTGTTTGAGATTTATCAATTGGCTAAAGAAGGTGTTTCTCTTTGTATCCTCATAATGAGCTATGATTTCCTTCGTGAAAATTGACCATGTAACAAGTGTTTTACGAGAACAAAGCCCTTTATACCATAAAAATTGATCTAGTTCTAAACAATGAGATTCAATACATACCTTTTGTAACACTGGTACACCATGTATATCAAAATATTTCTCCATCTATAGTATCCAATTTACCGGATCCTTGCCATCAAACTTCTTCATCTCATTTTTTCTTGATTTTAGGAGCTCGATCTTTAAACGACTGTAACACTGTAATTTCGGATCTTTAAGTTCTAAAATTTAGGCCCATAGTGGCCCTCTATGTCCTCTTTCCAATGTGACCAGTCTGATTGAAATTGGATTTTCCAAGAAAGAGTTATGCAAAATCTCCCAAGATGACCTGATTATATACCTTTTCAGAAGATCAAACTTGTATGAAGTGTCACGTGTCACTTTGTTGACCTTCAGATCTGTAAAATATTCATAGAATAATGAATTCAATCCTATTTCTATAACTTTTGATGAAATTTCAATCTGATGCTCAGAGAGAAAGTTATGACGATTTTCCCAAGGTCACCTATTTAACATGTAATTCAGGAGTATGCAAAAACCCTAACTTCCTCAGATCATATATCGGAAAATATAGGGAGAAACGATCTGAAATTTGGACCCGAGGTTTAGAGCACTTTCATCTCAAATGGTTTTTTTTTTTTTACTTCTGAAACTTCGTAGTGAACAAATTATAGCGAAACTTCCATGATGACCTATTTTAGATGAAATTCTGGAGCATGCAAAAACCTTAACTTGATCAAATCATATCTCTCTAAATAAAGCAAGACAAGATTTGAAATTCGGACCCCATGTTCAACACGATTTCTTCTCAAATGGGTTTTTTGTTAGCTTCTGAAACATCACAGAAAAAATTTATAGCGAAAATTCCATGATGACCTGTTTGGAGCAGCAAAACACTAGAATCCAAAGCTCTGATACCAAATGTTATGAAACTAGCTCACAAAAAGATAGAAAAGATAGATAAATGCCTTATAAATAAGCCTCTTCGAGGGGGAAACCTCCTTCCCATTACACAAATGAATAATTCTTAGATGATACAAATGACAAGACCTCCTTCTATATATGGGAGTCAAAGGGGTCATAATATAATCATAGCCAACATAACAATAATAATGTAAGGGCATAACAATAACAATATTGGGCTTCTATGGGTCACAATAATAACAATATAGGGACTACATGGGCACAAAAATATAATAAGGGGGTTGTACTAATAATAATAAGGGGTTAGACTAGTAGTATAGGGACCTAACATATTTCCCTCTGCAACGCTCTAAAATATATCGACTTCCTTAACTCTTCTTCATTCATTACAATAACTTATTCATTCTCCCTCATCTATATGACATCCCTCTCCCCTAATCCATTCCCCCAGTACTAAAGATTTAAGCTTCCATTTGACCTTGTGGAAACACCAACAAGTTGTCTTCAATCATCAATACTTTAATCCAAAGAGGAATCTCCTTTATCAGTCATCCCCATAGGCCACTCTTGAATATGGCCTCTGCACGAGAGAAGGATTGGTGCTTCTTAGTCTCAAATTCAATGATGTATCTCTTAAGAGTCGCATGAACCCAAAAGTTGAAAACTCTCGTTAGATATGTATCCAAGTGATGAAGATCAATGAGATCAATTGTAGTCCAAGTTCTGCACAACCTCGGGCATGTCACAACAACCGATTTACTCTAAAGTTGAGTCAACCAATGCTCTAATTCCTCAGGAAACTTACCCCAAAAGAGCTCGTATTGGTCACAGGAAGGCTCGACATACAAAACCTCCTCTCGGGTCCAATCTTTATCCTTTTGTCTCAATTACGATAGATGCAGGACAAAGTAATTGACTTTCTCATAACACCATTTTAAGATATCCAACCCAATATACCTTGCTCACATGATCTAGATCCCTTAAGAAGCTCAACGTCGTAACAAAGGAACCATTTGTTGGCAGATAAATTTGAATAAAGGATGGTCCATGGTTCATCCTAGGGTGACAACAAATATTTCCACATATTGTAGCACTTCATCAACATTTTCACTCCCTTAGATCAAAGGAGTGTCTCACTTAAAGCGAGCCAAAACGATAGAAAGGTGGAAGGGGATCTAGAATTATTTATATATCGAGTCTGCGAAACCATCCATATATTCATTGTGGTGAGATAAAATTATATATTTAAAAGAGAATAACATTATACATAAAATTTTAAAAGGGGGTGTGAAACACATGTTCATACGACAAAACTCCCATTCTCCTTTTATTAATAAAGTGCAGAGCCCGCTTACAACAATATTCCCTCAATACAACTTGTGGCACATTACAGACTTGTGTGCAAATATTATAGCTCAAAACAATTATCAAACATGGAACATTACATAAACATATCTACATACAAGCAATATTTCCTTTGCACAACTCATATCTAAAATTTCCATTGGCTTCTAAACCTTGCGATGCTTTCCAAACGTTTCCGTAGCATCTAAACTTTTGCACTAGCATCCAAACTTGTTTCTTGTTTCTTTGCATTTTCTTTTATAAGTCCGCGATCACTTGATTTGGTCTTTGATCCCTCGCTCACCTTACCTAGGTCCATTATCTTCATTTTCTTATTGACTGCATCAAAATTGATTACATTTTTTTTGGTGCAGACCCTTACTTTTTATTGCGCAAGTCCCAAAACAAATATTCCACTGCCACTTTGATTTTTTTGTGCTCTTCTTCGGATGACTCTATCCAAAATGTCCTCCACAAATTTTATTCCTTCAGAAACGAAGGACACAACATAGACCCTAAATTGTTGCAAATTGTTAGGTTAGTTATGATCTATTGTCATAGCCTCTCTAGAAGAAATTGTATTATAGCCTCATGAACATATGTTTTATAAGTAGATTTGGAATAGTAACTGCACCATATGTAATAGACCATTGAAATTTCTCCCTCCTTTTAAGAGATTTATGACACATATATATATGAGATATGTGTTTGTACAAAATAACATTTTATCAAGCTTGTTAAATACATACATTCTAAAGTTAAAGTATCTTCTTTTCCTTAAGGTTTGAACATACTATTGTATTTTTCATCAAATTTAAGAAAGCATAGATATTGGGAATTAAATATTGGAATGTTGAATCAACTAAAGTTGCATTAATCTTAAAAGTTGCATTAATCTCAATGTGGGCCTAACTTTTGTCTTAGTAAATGATTTTTTTCAAATATTAAATACTATGTGTAGAGCATGCATTGTTATTTAACATGTTCATATAATGGAGATTATGCAATGCAGATATAGATGTTGTATGTATTGCATGTATAGGACAAACACACATTAAAATGATTTTTTTTTACCTATTTAGGACACTAATTTGATTCTATAAGAGATGCAAAACATTTGAAATTGATGGTAATGAGATTTTAATAAATTAAATAATGTCATGAAGATAACTCTAAAAATATTTTAAAAAGACACAAAAATGACATAAAGAATAAAAATGCATCGAAAGCATGATAGAAGTATGATCAACAACAAACAAGAAGACAGTGAGTCTACATCCTTACACTGTATTAGTATTTGGAATCTTTGAATTTCGTTTTAACTTAAAAATAACAGAGCCAGAATGATGAAAACAAGTATGTAATACCTAGTAGTAGCGAGAATGGAGAGCTTAAGAGTGCACAAAAATATTTCTCAACATAATATATTAATAAGAGAATGAATCTTCATAATAACACCAAAATACAATGTTCATGTAAGACATGAAATAAAAAATAAATGAAAACAAATATATAAATGACATCAAGCATAATTGTTACATTACCAATTCTTGAAATTTAAACTTGGGTTTTTTTGACATAAATGCCTTGCCAAACCACTAAACTATCAAACAAGGTTCACAATCAAAGTATGAATTGTTATAGCATTCATAGGCACACTAATAAAAAAACACATCTTTTTAATATGAATAGGTGTCTAGATAAACTTCATGATAAAGATAAGTAAAATAACTTATCCTTGATAGGCATGATGAATATATATTATTAGAAGGAGCAAAAAAAATATTTGGGATGATACTCTATCAAGTTCAATCATTAATTGAATTTTACTCATCATATTTGAGGAATTTCTTTTGAGATTTGAGAGAACATCAAATCTCATTGAATATCATTAGAATACATTTAACTTGAAGCGTACAGTCAATATCTAATGTAGTATGAGAGTAACAAAGAGATTTTTTATAAAGGTTTCCCTTAATCAGAAATATACAACATGAAATATAAAACATGAAAATAATTGGATATAATAACATACTCAATTATTTGATACATTCATAGCTTAAAAAAATAGTGGAAAGAAGAAAATTTGATAAAATTAAATGAAGAAGAAAAGGGAGGACGATAAATCCACTTGAAGACAAAGAGAAATGTGCCAAAAAATTATAATAGAAATGGGTAATAAAGCCATTATTTGTAATATTATTATTCAATGAAGTCTAAAGAACATGGTTGAAAAATGGAAAATATTTTGTTGGCCAGTTCAATTAAAAATATTCTAATGGAATGTCATCCTCAATGATTTGTTCATGATCGACTTTTGCCATTCTCCATCTTTTAAATTTCTATTTTTTTCTTGATCAGACTTCTATCCACTTTTTGCGTGTTGAACACACCAAGTGACTATATTGACAACTTATGGCACTAGGTTGATAGTCTTGAAAGTAAAAATGATCGTCAGTTTTATGAGTTTATTGCAAAAAATATATTTTCACTATAATAAACCCTCTTTCATATATAAAAATGTTATCATCGTAGTCCTCCAATAACTTCATCTTTCATTTAATGTACCACATCAAATGATACTTGTAATTTTCTATATTGTTAATGGGTGCAACTGCAACAAAAAAATCTCCCGCAAAATAAAAAGAAATGTGCAAATTCAAATCTTCATTAACAAGAAATTAGTTATCAACATGTGCAATTTCATTACATCTAGATATATTTTAACAATTATTTATACTGCACAATCATTAAAAACATAAAACATATATATATCCTTTGAAAGGAAATGAAATGTTACCTTGTCTACCAAGATCATAATCTTTATAACCTTTAGATGACACTATAGTCTCCTCTAATTCCATCTCTTCCAAGCTCGCAAGAAGCATTTTTCCCTTTCTATTATGTATGTTTCCAAGCTTTCACATATATATTGTTTTCATAGGCATCATTGAATTTTGTGTCCTCTTTGCAAATAGTACAAAAATAAGATTATTTTATTTTATCAAATGAAAACAAATTCCGATAATCTTTTGTTTTAATTAATGCAATTTTATTTGTCCCTTTTACTGTTTTAGCTTCATATGGAATCAATCTATCTACATCTTGGACTCCAATATGCCAATAGAAGTTGTCGTAAATTCAAACAAGAATATAAATATTTTATTTAAAATAAAATTTATATATCAAAGATAATCGTCGATTAGTTATTTAAACTACAATTTTTAAATTTTTTGAAATTTAAAAATTAATAGAAATTATCATATTAAGAATATATACAAGTTCATATATTTTCATATTTGTGTACCTCACTTGATGGGTTAGTCTCATGGATTAGTGCAACAATGCACCATTGAACAACTTGATCAGCTTAGACAAGTCAATTGGAAGAGTAGTCCATATGATATCTTTGAAGTGCTCATTTTATGCACGCCCTTGTGCTACCGTGTTCTAATTTTCCATGACGAGTGTCAAAGAAATTCCAACAATTTTTAATGTTGGTTTCCATATGAAGACGACACAACTAGAAGAATAATCATGAAGATTTGAATTGAATTGTGCATCCATATGACGATATCCTCTTTTCATTGAATTTTATTCCACGAGATTTTAATGAATTATAAATCTTATGAAAACAATGTTGTACAAAATGTGTATCACGTGTATGATATTCATTGATATAAACATGGTATTCTTTAATAACATGCCGATTGTCATTGGTTTTTTCTATATTATTAACATTTTATTCATCATTTCTATATAACACAGACAAGCATAGAAAGCTGTTCAGAATGATAAAATTCACTATGTATTGCATTTTGTGCCAAAAATGTGTAATTTTTTGCAAAATCAACTATCAACAAAATTGTCCGTAGTGGTAAAATTTTACTAGATTTTTTGAATTGTAGGTCCTTCTATCGAGCTCTATGAGAAGGCTTGGTATATTTATAAATTTTTTTCAAACTTTTTGTTGACAGTGCTAGAAATCCATCAAAAAGGGGGTCTCCCTGATGTGAAGTCTCAAATAGACCTCACACCATTTGGAATAGGAGCCCCATCTGGAGTATTGGCTTGACTTCCATGTATTGTTGTAGATTTTCATTGGCTACACATTTCAGCACAAGAGATTAATACACATCTATCTTCAGATCATCAAGTGAGCATGCCTTGTGAAATGTTCAGTTGTGGAAAGTATCAAACTCCTTCTACCGAAATGAGAGAGAAAAGTGGGACCTTTAAAGAAAAGTAATAATACTAATCTAGAAAAGGAACATGAGCACATACATAAGAATGAATCATTGATCCAATAGTGAAATAGTTCACGAGGAAGAAATTATTGTTGAGTAAAATAGAACACATTTTTAATAACATAAGTACCAAAGCCACCAAAATAGTTCAATTTCCTTAATACAGATGAGAAACAACATACATCACAAAAATTGAAAAACACTCTTACAATATTCACGACATGTGCATGAAAGTGTGCCAACTCAACAAGCTTATGAATTAACTTAAAGTTCCAAGATATATCAAGACAACAAACACCACTAACCCTAAGAGTGGAGAATTAAAGCAGTCACTTGCTCCTCCAAAAAAATTATATTCCTCTCTAATGCCTGGTAGGAGGAGCCAAAGTGAAAATCCCTTTGCATGTATAATGAAGGTGTATATATAACAAATGGGGTGAGCATTTGCTTCCCATGTAATTCTTGGACTACCTTCATGACTGTTTGACTTCTCTATGACCTTTCAACTCCCTCATGACTTTTCACATTACATGGATGACTCTTGGACTTTCACTTTACATTACATTTTTCAATATATAATTTACATAACCTGTAAATGATGTGGCACATGATGACTCATGATATCACATGACAATAATGACATGGAAATGTCAAGCCACTCTTTGTTGTTTCTTTTTCTTCAATAAGATATGTGAAATGCTTCATCTTCATGAGAGATATGATTTATTCTTCATATCTTCCCTCCAATGGGTTATGAATCAGATGGAGCCTTCATGTGGTCCTAATCTTTGATCTTATGTTGTAATCTAGTGTTCCTTAGTCTTCTGGCCTAATGATCATCTTATCTATTAGCTCCATATGTGTCTTCTAGCATGGTCCTCCTCTCCTTTTCCTCCATCATCATGTTGACATGATAATACATAGTATCTGCAACTCAAAACCATTCATGACAAGCCAACATCATTATGAAAAACCATTAACCTAACATGTTTCATGAACTCACATGTTAGGGCTACAATTCGTGACAGGTTGGGTGATTGGCTACGTGGATTTCATAAATTCATACGAAAAGGTATGGGAGTGAGGCTTGAGACTATGAAATGTGTAATTCAAGATGGCCAAGTTCAGGAGATTGTGTAGTTGATGCTGGAATTTCTAAATCTATGTATTAGAAATCCTTCGTGTACTTTCTGATTTATTTCTTCCTACTTGTTTTGTTAATTAACAAGTTATTTACCATGTAAATACTGAAAATAAATACGAGTACATGCTCAACACATACAAATAATCAAATGAAGGAAAAATAAGAACACAAGTTACATTGTTATTTTTGGACTAATGTCCCTAGAAAAACCCAACACGGGAAGAGTAGTGCTGCTATCTGAGGGTTTTATTATTAAGCAGTTTCAGAATACAATATGGTTGCCAGAAATGGCTCACCCAATAGAGAATTCTCTCGGCTATAGTACGTCTCAGTGGTAGATAGATATTCCAGCTAAAAACCCCGGATGTACAATCCCATAGCTCTGAGCTCCAATCTGCCCAACGTCAGCCTCTAAGGATCGTGTCAGCCTCTTTGGCCAAGCATCAACCCAATGTTAGCCCAACATCACCCCAACTAGCCCTGCGTCAACCTCTAAAGGCTCTGTGTGAGCCTCTGGAGCCTCTATGTCACCCATGCTAGCTCTCTCTAGCACTGCGCAGCTCCTGGCTCCCTCTGTGTGGTCTCTGGTTGCTTCTGCGTGACCTCTAACTGGATCTGCATCAACCCTCTCTCGGCTTCTGTGCTGATGCTCCCGGTACCCTCTCTGCCTCTCTAATTCTATATTTGCTACCCCTCAGTTGTGACTCTGATCACTCCTTCAATTTCCTCAGCAAGCGCTACCCTAGAAAATTTAATTCTTGATCAACTCGGTGTGTTCTCCAAGTGACCCTCAATACTCCTCTTATACTTTTCTTGTTGACAATTCAACGACCGAGATTAAGTCCCTAATCAATGGCTACAATTAAATTTGTCTTGATCCATGACTTTTGGACCCTTCTAACACAATTTTATATTAATTCACATTAATATTTTATTTTCCCTAAGTTTAGACTTAGGTTCTCCATTAGAAATATTAATTATTTTAATATTTCCCAAACTGTTTAGAATCTACCCAAACCATTTCGGGGTATTAGAGATCTCATGTGTTTTAGCCTCTCCACCAATTTTTGTGGCTAGAGCAGATCTGATACTACCCCAAATCAACACTCCCTCTTAACGAGTACTATGCTCTAGTAATACTCTTCACTAAGCATCACCCTGATCATCCGGTATCTGTCCTGGTGTTGATGCTAGGCCTATTGCCCAACATCCTTTGTACTATTGCATCATGTACTGCTACCCATGGCCCTGACACTGCCACTGTTGCATCCGTACACCAACCCCTCTCATCATGATGCATCATGCTACCCATAGCACTCCTAATGCCAACTGCTACCTACAACTCAGTTACTGAGAAGTAATTAATTGATCTCCCAACTCTAACATATTTGTCAGGCTAGAGACACCCTCGATGTTGAAATTCCCTCTGTTGTTGAATTGAGGCTTTTGTGATCCATATCAAGTTTATGAGAAAAAATTCTTCAGTGTAAATCACATGATAAAACATTTTTCGACACGTTGCGAACCAAGGAGTATGGTTAGGGGCTCCCCTAAGGCCCATTGTCAACACCATTGGTGGTCCTACCTACCTTTTGGCTAAATTCCTGGCCTTAAAGCTTAAACCCTTAGTTGGCCATACTGAGAGCTTCGTCAAAGAGTCTGCATCCTTTGTTGAAGAGCTCAAGGACATAAAGCTTAACACTGAGGATATTCTTGTTAGTTTTGATGTAGTCTCCCTTTACACTTGTATCCCTATTAAAGAAGCCTTGGAAGTGATCAACCACCTAATGGATCCAGATACCACTCGGTTAGTTGAAATATGTCTCACTTCCACTTTTTCTAGTTTTGAGGGTGAGTTCTTCAAACAGATCTGTGGTGTTGCCATGGGCTTGCCCCTATCCCCTATTGTTGCTAATCTTTTTATGGAATATTTTGAATCCAAGGCTTTGGCTTCATCTCGTCTCCTACCAAAACTTTGGAAAAGGTATGTAGATGACACTAATGTCATCTGGTCACATGGTCAAGAGGAGCTAGATATCTTCTTCAATCATCTCAACAATCAATCATCCATCATTAATTTCACTATGGATCAGGAAGTCAATGGTTGCCTCCCTTTCCTTGATATTCTTATTTCAAATAATAGTGACAGTTCCCTCTCCCACCAGGTATTTCGGAAGAAAACACATATAGAGCAATATCTTCATGCTAGTTCCCATCATTTCCCGACTCAAAAATTGGGCGTTCTTCACACCCTCGTTACTCGTGCCCTAAGGATATCTGATAAAAAGAGCTTCGATAAAGAAAAATCCCATCTCCTTAATGTCTTTGCTGAGAATGCTTATTGTAGACACCTTGGTCAGAACGCCTTCCTTAAAGCGTCCAAAAATTTGGTTATTAAAAAATAGCCTAAAGAACGAGTCCCAGGGTCCATCTACCTTTTGTTCAAGGGATCAATGAAAAGATTGCTCGGATTCTTAAGAAGCATAATGTTCCCTCGACCTTTAGACCCTTCAACACCATTCATAAATCTTTTTGGTCAGTA
The DNA here is from genome assembly GCA_031772625.1 of Pinus tabuliformis. NCBI lineage: Eukaryota > Viridiplantae > Streptophyta > Pinopsida > Pinales > Pinaceae > Pinus > Pinus tabuliformis. The sequence goes on along the minus strand of CM062816.1, from coordinate 813,191,277 downwards.
AAGGATCCTATCAACCCTAAGGACATGAAGGGTGTCTATATTATTCCTTGTTCCTAAGGGACCCCCTATATTGGTGAAATGGGATGCTCGATTAATCAAAGGATTAATGAGCATGCAACTTACCTAAAGCATGGGAGAACTAAGTCTTCCACATTTGCAGAGCATCTGGAGAAGACCAAACATCATGTTTGTATTGAGGAGGCCAAGGTTATTGCTAGGGTGGCATAGTTCCATCACTGAAAATTTAGGGAAGCTATTGAGATTGAAATAAGGCCAAGCAATCTCAACAGAGATGACGGACAGAAGATCAATAGTTGCTAGATCCTGGCCCTCTCTTCCTAATCGTTTCTTCCCCTTCCTCCCCTTCCTATATTTATAACTTTTTTCTTGATTTTTTCCCCTAGTTACCCCTTAACTTGCTTTCTTTAGCCATTTTTTCCTTATTCCTCCTTGGAATTCTCCCTTAGTTTATTTTATTTAAGAGACAGTCCTTTTCAGGACTATCTATATAGGTTATATCACCTTATATTTAAATCGTTAGTTAATGTTACCATCAGTCAACTTTACGAGTAAATTTATATTAATTAGTTACACAAACCTTTAATAATACTATTATTATCAGGCTATTATAATACAATTAATCCTTACAAGTAATAACATCCCTAGATCTATTAATATATGTTTCCCATTAGATAAACTAACCATGAATAATAAGATTAATCTAATAATAATTAATATTAAATCCTTACTCTTACTAATTATACACATTAAATATTAGTTGAAATATTCTCCCTTTCATGTCTAGTTTAAATAATATAACATTGATTAATTTAATTATTATCAAAATCCGTACCATTATCCTTGGATTTATTAACATAGTTGCCCATTAGATACACTACTGGTATATTTATATTAATAAGCCATTAATAAGAGTATTAATACTATAAATGTATCATTAATCATTATTAATTTAGTTCATTTTAGATCCTTTCAATTACCATTAGTTAGTATATGTTAACATTTCAATCAAAATTATCGTAAAAATTCCTTAAATATAGCACTTTAGAAATATTAAAATATTTTTTGTTTTTAACATAATATTATTATTATTATGGTTAAACAATTTGATTTGTCAAATCTAGTCGTTTCTTGTTCAACTATAGTTGTTTTATCCAGTCCAACCTATTATAGCCGTTTTTTCTAGTCAACCCTAGCCATTGGACAATCTACTCTCCCTATTTAATTTGCTACCATGGTCTGATTCTTCAACTTGCCCGGAAAATGAACCACACTTGTTGGTTTGAGACATGTCGACAAATTTTTTATCATGTGATTCACGCCGAAGAATTTTTTCTCATTCCCTCTGTTGTTGACAAGTGCCCCTTCTCTGACCTCCGCGCTATTGCAAAAACTCCATACATCTCGCACTACTACCTCATGTTGTCTTGGGAATCTTGCACTGTAGCTACCTTTGTCGCTCCATCCACATCCATCTATAATAACATCCGCTAGTATTGCTACTCCTCTTTGGGGCTCCCATAGCAAGGTATAATCCAAGAGGATGGGTACCTCGAGGATCCTGCCCCTCATCACTTGTATTCCATCTAACTACAACTCAATGTCTCCCCACCTCCTCTCAAGTGGCATGTGAGCACTCATGACACAATCATAATCTGTCTCCACTTCCTTCTTTTCCCTTACTGGCACAACGTTGGTCTTGAAAGCCTCTCCCTTACTCTTCTTCCTCGAACACTAGCTCGCATAGTGACCCAGGTCCCCACTGTGGAAGAATTTGACCTTGGAGAGGTCCTTCTTCTTCCATTTCCCCTGCTTTCCGTCAGATGCTACGGTAGCATCCTCCTCTTCCTCCTTCTTGATGCTGACCACCTTGTCACTGCTTCCTGCCTTGTCAACCTTCTGATCTCTTCTTGGTGAAAATTCGCCCACAGTTCCTCCCAATCTGGAAGGGTTGACCTGCTCAGTATGCTCTTGATAAACACCTGCCAATCTTCTAAGACTGCATTCAGGGTTGTCCTCATCATCAATTCTTGATCCAACGTGGCCCCTATGGAAGTCAGATGATCTTGGATCTCCTTCAATCGACCACGGAAGGTGTCAATCTGTTCTCCCTTCTACATTTAGTATGACTGCAGCTAATTTTCTAGTAGCATCTTCCTCTTCATTGAAGTATGCTAATACAATTTCATCAGGGTCTCCCAAATCATATTTTTCATTTCATTTTTGGAAATATGTAGTACTACATGGTCCTTGACCCTGTCAAGGATGATTCTCTTGGCCCTTGTCATTGCCTCCTCGTACTTGTCATTCTCAACTCGGTCAACTGTGATTGTTATCGTCTTCAAGGCAAAGTGCTTGAGATGATTCCTGTCTAGAAAGAACAAGATTTTGTCCTTCCATACTACGAAGTTTGAGGATTTGTCTAGACTGTCATGGTCTCTTACCCCGTTCACTACCTTTTCACTGCTTCTCTACTTCACTTCTATAATCTCTCAGTGTGACCCTCTGAGGCTCAATTTCCCTCCTAGAAACCCCTCTGCCAATGTCGAGATGCCCCCACTTTGATTGTTAGTGCAACTGCACCATTGATTCGGATTTCTTGGGTAGAAATTCTCAGCAGAAACTCCCTCCTCCTTCATCTTGTCGTGTTAAATTGTTCTGACCACAGTACCCCACCAGATTCACTCGACAACTTACCCACAGCCTCCTATGTCTCATCAAACTGAAGGTTAGAGCTTCTATGCTTTGTGCAATCCCGACACCAGCAAAATCACACCTCCTGACCATGGGCATCAATCCTTCCTGACTGAGAAATATGATTGGGCACTGCATAGGTTAGATCTTCTCCCTTCTACCACTGTGCTGATCCTCCTCCCGACTCAAACTTGATGACACAAGCACTGCGTCACCCCTCCCTTGCTGCTTCTCTGCTAGGAAGACCTTCTGTCACTTGGGAAAATTGTTTCTGTTACTTCTTCTCTGATCTATTGATGCCCTTAGTTCTCCTATGATTTGCAACCATGCTTTGATACCATGTTGGAATCTCTAAATCTATCTATTTGAAATTATTCATGTACTTTCTCATTTATTTCTTCCTACTTGTTTTGTTAATTAACAAGTTATTTACCACGTAAATACTAAAAATAAATACAAGTCCATGATCAACACATATAGATCATCAACTTAGGGAAAAACAAGAACACATGTGACATCGTTATTTTTGGACTAATGTTCCGAGAAAAATCCAATGCGGGAAAAGCGGTGCAACTATCTGAGGTTTTTATTATTAAGTAGTTTCAGAATACAATCTTGGTGCCAGAAATGGCTCACCCAATAGAGAATGGTCTCGGTAGTAGTACCTCTCAGTGGGAGATAGATATTCTCGTTAAAAACCTCGGATGTACAATTCCACAACTCTCATCTCCAATATGCCCCATGAAATCCCCCAGTGTCAGCCTCTAGGGTCTTCATCAACCTCTTTGGCCCAGCGTCGGTCCAGTGTGTTATGAAACCAACTCACAAAAAGATAGAAAAGATAGATCAACTGCTAGAAGATGGATGCTCTTGCTCTATGTCCCATGTGCTTGTCTTCACCTCACCTCTAATACCATGTTAATTTTTCATTGAGAATTGTTCTATGTTGCAGCTATTACTTCAACAATTTTCAATAGCATCCAAATTAAAATTTCACTTCTTCAATTAGCCAATGATAGTAGAGCAATAATATATAGAACAATTATACAAATGCACAATGAAAGACAACCAAGAGACAAGAGACATAATATTTAGTGCCTCTTCGAGGGGTCAACCTCCTTTACATTACACAAATGAACAATTCTTGGATGATTCAAATGAGAAAACCTCCTTTCTATATATATGAGTCTACGGGGTCATAATATAACCAAGCCGACCTAACAGTAATAATATAAAGGAACAAAAATAAGAATAGAGGGATTTTATGGGGCATAATAATAACAATATGGGGACAATAGGGGCACAACAATAACAATAAGGGATACAACGACAATAGTAATGGGGGAATCACTAGTATTATAGGGACCTAACATGCCCCTCTCCTTCAAAAAATTGTTGCCTCAACGCTTGAGTAGTTCTGCATGCTTCTGTATAAAATTCTCATCCTCCCATGTGGAATCTTCAACATGTAAGTTCTTCCAATTGATGAGATATTCTGAAATTGATCAATTTCGTAGCTATCGAGTTCTTATTTCTTTGACTTATTCAGGTTCCAATATGATTTTGCCTTCCTCGTCAAGTTCTAGAAATATTGTTTGAACTGGAAGCTTGTCACCTATAACAGTCTTTAAGCATGAAACATGGAAAACTGGGTGCACTCGGGAAGATGCAGGAAGCTCCAATTTGTACGCCATAGTACCTATCTCTTGCAACATCTTGTACAGACCATAATGCTTTGCTGATAATTTATTATCCTTCTTAGCTTGCTTGAGGGACATTTGTTTATATGGTTGTAGCCATAGGGATACCCAATCATTTACATCAAAACTTTTGTCACTGCGATGTTGATCTACTTGTTGTTTCATTCTATTCTGCGCTAAGGCGAGGTTATCTTTTAATATTTGGAGAACCTATTGATGATGCTCGACATGATCTTCCACTACTTGAGCCTTAGAATTTTCTCTTAAATATGATGTGATGGATGGTGGATGATATCCATAAAGTGCCATAAATGGGGTCACTTTTGTTGCAGTATGGAAGGAAGTGTTATACCACCATTCAACCAAAGGTAACCATTTGACCAGGGAAAATTTTAAGAACCCCCCCTAAATTTATAAATATAATAATTGGGCGAATCTCCTTGGTATATAGGAAAAATGAAAGGCGATTTTATCAATAATATAATATGTATATATAATTTTTTGGCGAATCTCCCACCAGGCATGGCGAATATTTTACTCAATTATAAAATCTTGTAAGATCTTGGCAAGTCTTTCACTAAATAATAAAACTTTGTAAAGTCCTAGTGAATCTTAGCATAGGCTACATGCTAGTTTAATTCCCCCATTTAAATAGGCTACATTCCAGGTGAATACCATGGGTCAATACCATGTGCCATTATTTTACTCAATTATAAAATCTTGTAAGATCTTGGCAAGTCTTTCACTAAATAATAAAACTTTGTAAAGTCCTAGTGAATCTTAGCATAGGCTACATGCTAGTTTAATTCCCCCATTTAAATAGGCTACATTCCAGGTGAATACCATGGGTCAATACCATGTGCCATTTTTATTTTTATTAATTCTAATATTAGGGTTAATAATGGTTTTTTGCATGGTATTAATAACAATGTAGTCCATGGTATTTGTCCCATAGTATTTTGGCCATAGGTTTCACCTAAATATAACCCATTTTTTGAGTGTTCGTAAATATAAGGTGACTTATGGAGTAAATATAAAAAAATGTTTTATTTGTTTACCATACCTCTCGTTTATTTATATTTTTATTAATTTACCATACCTATTTTACAAATATGGTATTTGGCCCATAGGATTCATTTAAATAAAACCTCTTTCTTGAGCCTTCATAAATAGAACGAGGGTTATGGACTAAATATAAAAAGAGGTTTTATTTATTTACAATACGCCTAGTTTATTTATATTTTTATTTATTTACCATACCTTTTGAGTAAGTATAAAAAGACGTGTTATTTATTTACCATACCTCCACTTTACTTATATTTTTATTTGTTTACATCCTTACATGTATATAAGGTGACTTATGGAGTAAATATAAAAAATGTTTTATTTATTTACCATACCTCTCATTTATTTATATTTTTATTAATTTACCATACCTCTCTTATAAATATGGTATTTGGCCCATAGGATTCACTTAAATAAAACCTATTCTTGAAAATGGGCGAATGGAAGGTTGTAAGTCCTAATTTCAAGGGCTAATTTTACCTTTTTTACCCTCTCCCTTAAAATAAGGTGGGCTATTTGAGGTGATTTGTAAAAATGTACTATGATACAAAATATTCGCCCACTAAAAATTTAAACCCCCTTAATTTCGCCAAAGGGCGAACATTCGCCCCTAAAATTATCCTTGCATTTGACCCATTGTGTCTATTTATCAAATATAAAGCAATGAAGATATCCTTCCAAACATTTGTTTACTATCTCCACTTTTCCATCAGATTGAGGATGATAAGATGAGCTATGAGCTAACTGAGTACCAAGATAAGAAACTAATCCTGTCCAAAAATTTCCACTCAAAATGGAATCTCTATCACTTACAATAATCTTTGGGTTTCCATGTAGCTTTTGAATTGTCTCCATAAATGCAGTAGAAACTGTATTCACTTTAAATGGATGAGATAATGCACAAAAGTGTGCATACTTGGTAAGTCCATCAACTACCACCATGATAACACTCTTTCCTTCGGACTTGGGTAAACCTGTGATAAAATCCATTGAAACCTCCTCCCAACATTGGCTTGGAATGGATAAAGGTTGTAATAGTCTTGGGGTCTTAATTGTTTCAATTTTATTTTGTTGGCAAACCAAACATTCCGCCACAAACTTTTGAATATCTGATTTAAGGCCATCCCAAAAAATCCTTCTTAACCCTATGGTAGGTTTTTAGAAATCCTAATTGCCCTCCTAAGGGAGAGGTGTGCAATTCCCTAAGAATATTTTGTTTGAGTTGGGAATTCTTACATAGGTATAACCGATCCTTGTACCATAACGAATCATTTTTCTAGCTAAATGTATCAGATGTATTGGGATCTTGTTCTATCTTTTGAATGAGTGCCCACACTTCCTCATCATTCTTCCATTCATCCCTTGCTTTGTTTATCTAATCTGGTTGTATAATAGAAATGGCGCAAAGAAATGCTTCCACATCCTCATCCTTTCTTGAGAGTGCATCTGCCACAACATTTTTCTTCCCTTTTTTGTAGATGATATCAAAGTCATAACCCAACATCTTTGTGACCCATTTTTGTTTCTCTTCTAAAGATAATCTTTGTTCTAAAAAGTATTTAAGACTATCATGATCTGTTTTTAACTTGAAGTGTCTTCCCATTAGGTAGGGTCGCCATTTCTTAAGTTCATGTAGTATTGCCATCATTTCCTTCTCATAAATATCTTTGTGTAAATACTTTCCTTTGATTGGATGACTTTCGAAAGCAATGGGTCTCTCTTCATGCATTAAAACAACACCAATTCCATTTCCTAAGGCATGACATTCCACAATAAAACAATTTGTGAAGTCCAGTGTATCTAAGATTGGTGCTTGGCACATTGTCTCTTTAAGATGTTCAAAGGCCTTCATGCTTCTGGAGTCCGTGAAAATGCATCTTTCTTCAATAATGTTGTTAGAGGTGTTGATATTCTCCCATAATTCTTAACAAACTTGCGATAATACCCTGTTAACCCGAGAAATCCTTATAGATGTTTTATGGATGTGGGGATTTTCCATTCCTTAATGGTTTTAATTTTTCTAGGGTCTACCTTAACACCTTCATGAGATACAATATGACCCAGATATTCCACCTCTTATACTCCAAAGAAACATTTGAAGATTTTAGCATATAATTTTTTCTCCTCCAATAGTTTGAGCACCATGTCAACATGGGCATGATCCTTCCAAGACTTGTTGTATATTCTAGTATATCATCAAAAAATACTAACACAAATTTTCTAAGGAAGGGCTTGAAAATGGAATTCAGCAAACCTTGAAATGTAGAAGGTGCATTAGTAAGGCCAAAAGGCATGACCAAAAATTCATAATGACCCTCATGAGTTCTAAATGATGTTTTTGGAATGTCTTCAATCTTCATTCTGATTTGATGATATCGTGAATGAAGATCCAACTTGGTGAAGTAAATTGATCCATGCAATTCATCCAATAATTCATCAATGTCAGGAATGGGAAATTTATCTTTAGTAGTGAGCTTGTTGAGCTCCCTATAATCTGGACACATGTACCATGATCCATCCTTTTTGTGAACCAATACTACTGGAGCAGAGAAAGAACTTTGACTAGGTTGAATTATACTAGCCTCTAGCTTTTTTGCAACCATATGTTCAATTTCACTCTTTTGGACATAAGGATATCTATAAGTCTTGATGTTTGGAGGAACACTTCCTAGAATCAAATTAATAGCATGATCATGATCATGAATAGGTGGGAGGCCTTTGGGAGTCTCAAATACTTTGGAATGATTGTCCAAGACTTTTTGGAGATCTGGAGAAATGGATGATTTCGATGTGGGAACCTCTAGTGAACATAATTTTGCAATTATGCCTCATTGTTCTTTGTTTAGAAGCTTTGTCATTCTGTTAGAGTTGATTGTCTTTCCCAGTTTCCCTGCGATACCCCTTAATTCAACTTCCTTTCCTTCTGAAGAGAATTTCATGAAAGGTTCTTGAAAATTAAAAGCTATTGTACCCAAGGATTGTAGCCATTGGACTCCTAGTACAACATCAGTGCCACCCATTGGAATGGAAAGCATTGGGCTATTCAATACATATTCTCCCATGGATAGCTTGATATTATGGCACTTTCCTGAGCATTTTATGGTTCCTCCAGTTGCAACCATCACTTGAAACTCTGGTGCTGGATATAGGAAGCAATTCAATTCCTTGGATATCCTACAACGAATAAAATTATGGATACTTCCCGAATCAATCAACACTATTACCTTTTTCTTCTTGATATGACCTCCTATATTGATAGTTTGAGGAGTGGTAATTCCAGCCAATGCATTACAAGATATGGTTGGATTCATTTCTTCTTTTTCAAAGGTTTTTTCTTGGTGTATATCCTCTTCTTTTTACATTTCTTGTTCCTTTTCTTCCTCCTCTTCACAATCTATATAAAATAATTTATTCTCGGCACACTTATGACCTTTAGTGTATTTGCTATCACAACTGTAACAAAACCCTTTTGATCTTTTTTCCTCCAATTGTTGTGGTGTCAAAGTTGTAGGTTGTGGATGGCTAGGGGCAGTAACACTTCCATCTTTATGATTGTGAGTGGTAGGCTTCCTTGTTGCCATAATTTTTCTTTCCATTTTTCTTGCCAACATGAATGCCTTCTCCAATGAATCTAGTTCCCAAAGGCGAACCTCATGTTGGATGTTATCTTTTAAATTCCTTATGAACACATCAATCCTATGCTCCTTTGGAATATCTTTTACCCTTATATTCAATTTTTGGAAGTCCTCAATGTGCTCCATCATTGAACCCTTTTGTTTGAGATTTATCAATTGGCTAAAAAAAGTGTTGCTTTTTGTATACTCATAATGTGCTACCATTTAAAACATAAAAATAGCCCAAGTGACAATTTTTTTATGAGAGAAAAGCCATTGACACCATACAAATTAATTTGGTTCCAAATATAAAGTTGTAATGCATACCTTTTGTGTGTTTTTCACATTATGGAGATCGAAAAATTGCTCCATCTGTAGTATCCATGTTCCAGGATCCTTGCCATCAAACTTCCTCATTTCGATATTTGGAACATGGTGGTTCTTCGATCCAGCATTAGAGTCTATGAAATCATGATTAACATTTATTTTGTTATCATCATGAGTTTCCTTTACTACCCTTTCACCATTAGTATGCATTTCTTGTAGAAACTTTGTCAAATCTGTCTTCAAATCTATCTTCAAATCTTCCATGCCTGTCTACAAATATTTCTTTAAATCTGTCTTCAAATTGTCCATCTTAGCTTCCACGCCTTCCATCTTAGCTTCCATGCCATTCATCTTGGCTTCTACACCTTTCTTTAAATCATCCATCTTATCTTCCATTCCTTTCTTTAAACCATCCATCTTAGCTTCTACGCCTTTCTTTAAACCATCCATCTTAGATTCTGTTACATTTTGTTCGAGTGACATTTGTTGCACTTGGTCTTGTAATTTTGATATATCATATTGCATTTCTTCCTCTTCTTCATGAGTCATGCTAGAGCTTCCAAGTTGCTTACTAGTTGTTTCCATTTTCTTTCTTGAGGGCATCAATTATCGATAATAATGCTTCACTATGCCCTTTGAATCCCTTCAAACTAATTTTTCAAACCAAGCTTATGCAAAAAAAAAAAAAAAACTACACACTTTTTTTTTACTTTGTAGGAGCTTGATATTGAATCTGATGTATTTCTATAATTTTAGATCTCCAAGGTCTGAAATTTCTTCCTGCAATAACCCTATCAGTAATATTTCTAACTCCACAATTCTGATCAGGATTGGATTCTCCAATGAAGAGTTATGCCAAATCTCCCACGATGGCCTGAGTATAGACTTGTTCAGTAGAGATAACTTGTACGATGTGTTGTGAGTCATTGTTTCAACCTTAGGATCTAAAAATGGTACCCAAAAATCTACAGTCCATCCTCTTTCTGTAACTTCTTACGAATATTCAATCTGATACTCAAAGAGAAAGTTATGATGATTTTCCCAAGATGACCTATTTGGAATGTAATTGGGGGGTCTTCAAAAACCCTAACTTCCTCAGATTATATCTCCGCAAATATAGCGAGAAAAGATTTGAAATTTGGAGCCGTTGGTTGAACTAATTTCTTCTAAAATGGGTTTTTTTTTTAGCTTCTGAAAATTTGTAGCGAAAGCGCTATAGTGCAAATTCTACGATGACCTTTTTTAGATGAAATTCTAGAGCTTCAAAAATCCCTAACTTCCTCAAATGATATATCCAAAAATATAGCGAGACATGATATGAAATTTGTACCCAAGGTTCAACGCAATTTTTCTCAACTAGGTTTTTGTTTTAGCTTCTGAAACGTCACAAAAAAGAAAAGTTAGAGTGAAAATGCCACGATGGCCTGTTTGGAGCAGCGAAACCCTAGAATCCAAAGCTTTGATACCAAATGTTATGAAACCAGTTCACAAAAGGATAGAAAAGATAGATCAACGCCTTAGAAATAACCCTCTTTGAGGGGGCAACCTCCTTTACATTACACAAATGAACAATTCTTGGATGATTTAAATGAAAAAACCTCCTTTCTACATATAGGAGTCTAAGGGGTCACAATATAACCAAGCCAACCTAACAATAATAATATAAAGGCACAAAAATAATAATAGAGGGATTCTATGGGGCACAATAATAACAATATGGGGACAACAGGGGCACAAAAATAACAATAAGGGATACAAGGACAATAGTAATGGGGGAATCACTAGTATTATAGGGACCTAACACAGTGTCATCCCAACTAGCCCTACGTCAGCCTCTTGAGGCTCTGTGTCAGCCTCTGGATCCTCTGCGTCACCTAGGCTGGCTCTCTCTGGTAATGCGCAACTCATGGCTACCTCTACGTGGCCTCTGAGTGCTTCTGCACGGCCTCTAACTAGGTTTGCATCAACCCTCTCTCGGCTTCTACGCTAATGCTCCCGGTACCCTCTCTGCCTCTCTGCTTCTATATTTATTTCCCCTCAGCTGCAACTCTGATCACTCCTTTGATTACTTCAGTAAGCCCTGCCCCAGAAATTCGAATTCTTGATCAACTCGATGTGTTCTCCAAGTGACCCTCAAGCCTCCTCTTATACTTTTCTTGTTGAAAATTCAAAGGCCGAGATTAAGTCCCTAATCAATGACTAATATTAACTCTAGCTTGATCCATGACTTTTAGACCCTTCTAACATAGTTTTATATTAATTCACATTAATATTTTATTTTCCCTAAGTTTATACATAAGCTATCCATTAAAAATATTAATTATTTTAATATTTCCCAAATAGTTTAGAATCTACCAAAACCATTTCTAAGTATTGGAGATCTCATGTGCTTTAGCCTCTCCAACAATTTTCATGGCTATAACACATCTGATTCTACCCCAAATCAATAGTTGAGGGAGTGAAGAGCTCAAGACAGAGGCTTGAGGATTGAATATTCCCACTGCACAGTGCTGGAAGAATAGAGGCCAAGGCATTGAGCAGTTGAGGGACTCAAGGACTCATTCTGGATGATTGATATTTGATTTTGTGCAATGCACAGTTGAGGGAGGCTTGGGAAAAGAGATTGTGCATTTGGGGGACTCAACTACTCAAACTGGAGGCTTAAGCCTTGAGTTTTCCCACTGTGCAGTTTTGGGGGTAAGGAGACCAAGTGATTGTGTAATTGTGCAACTCAGGAGCCCAAGGCTAAGGGTTGAGGACTGAGAGTACACAATGCATAGTTCTAGAAGGAATATACATCACATTTTGTAGTGCAAAGGGATAAGGGTTCTACTTGAGGGTTTGGACTGTGCAATGCACAATTTCGAATGGGGAGCTTTCCAAGTTGGACTAGGTGTTGGATCAGTGAGATGAAGATGAGTAAACGAGAGACTTTGAGCATGATCACACACTTAGATCACTTGGTGATATGACAAGGAACACTCAAAACATATGAGCAACATACCTTCCTCAATGCAACAACTTTACAACGGCTCCGACCAAGTGCAACACTAAATATACACATTGTGATGACAATGGTGACACTTGTTCGAAAATGCTTAAAACTTTGGGAATGAGTGCAATACATGTGTACATGCTAATAAAAACTCATTATCACAAATATTACCCCTTGAGACAAACCAAAACTCCACTTTACACAATGGGCGACACTTCCTATGCTAGAAGACATCACATGTGATATGGAAAGAAAAGTGCAAATGACACTTGCAATATGTGAATTATGGTGAGAGAGATACATTCCAGAGAGAATATAGCATGAGAAAAACACTAATTAAAGTGAAAGTAATAAAAATATGCAATCAAAGACATGGAAATGACACTCATGAAAGTGAAGGTTCGCAAAAGCAACAGTTTGAAAAACTCACCAAAATAGAAGTACAAATGTAGCCAAAAGTGAGAGATTATCAATGAACATGCACACTAATTGTTGACATAGGTTGATCATAGCATAGACAATATCTTGAAGGAATGTGCTAGGCCTATTCAAGCTTGCGTGAAAAGGACACAATCATGAATTCATTATGGACTAAGAATGTGTGAGTACGTGATTTCAACACTTGAAATCCAAAAATCAAGTGCAAAGTATTAAAAAACATCACTGGCCAAGGAGTGACCATGGAATGACCGATCAAAAGATCCACATTAGGCTCCAAATTTGGGTGTAGGCAAAATTTTGGAGGGGTTTTTTGTAGCAACAACACTTGGTGACACATTGGTAGAGCACCAACTTTTCTGCGTCGCTAAATTCTTTATGCAAGGTCTAATTCTTTAGGAATTATTAATTCATCATTCATATTAGCACTCCTTCTACACTTACCCCATGCATGAATATAGTCCCCTTTATTCCTTTTCTCGGTTGAGCATAAACCTAAGATCAACGATCACACAAATTTTTGAATCGGGAAAAGGGTAATGAAGTTTGTGAGCTCTAGATTTTTCCTTCTACACTTACCCCATGCATGAATATAGTCCCCTTTATTCCTTTTCTCATTTGAGCATAAACCTAAGATCAACGATCACACAAATTTTTGAATCGGGAAAAGGGTAATGAAGTTTGTGAGCTCTAGATTTTTAGAGCCTATTTTTTCATCTTTGGTGTGGCTCCACTACTAGCAAGCCTACACAATACCCCAATGGAGTCATCTTAAGGACAAAAAAATTACTCCGCTACCAGTAAGCTTGGACAGTACCCCAACAAAGTTGCTTGCTTCACCTCTCTATGTAGGAAGTCATTCTCTTATTTCACCTTTATTTATTTATTTTATATAGTACTTTGCATCAACAATTATTTATTTCATGGGTGGAAGAGAGATCTTGATTTATTGAGAGAAGGAGAGGTTCTCCCTTCATAGAAGCACGTATAAGACCTCTGATATTGGTTTTTGCCTTTATATTTTCCCCTTGTCCTTCTCTACTTGATTTGATCATCTTGAAACAATGAAACATAAAGAACCGAGTAAACAAGGCTTTCCTTACACTAGGATCATATTTTCGATCAGAACAACATTAGCCAAAAGATGTGACCAAGATGAAGAAGACAGATAAAAGGTTAGCCAAATGTTGTAGTGTCACAAATCCCTTTTATATTTTGCCACATATCCTTTTGAGCAAACAAAGAATATTCATGCAAGCTGTTACAAAATGAAAGAAAAGACAACACAAAACAAGAAAACAAAACCAGAAGAAAAAGAAGGATTCTAAACCAAAACATAATGTGAAACCAAAATGAGCAAACATAAGGAAAACTACAGAAAGAGAATCCACGATTGATGTGCAAGAAAACTAATATGAAATTAAACCTACTCTAACCTAACTAGCTAAAAGGTCAGGGTCACATATAATGGAATTTCAAATGTAGCCACTATAGTTGCGTTTGACCTCCATACACAAAGATATGATCGATGAAAACTAACATAAAGAAATTTGCAACATAACATATAAAATGTTGAATAACTTGCACAAAAATTTGAAGATCTTTCCTATCAGAAGAAAGAGAAGCCATAACCACTACTTGTAACTAATTCATATTCTTACCTTTTCGATGAAAACCATCATTCAAAAAACCTCTAAAGCTTCTTTCGAATGTGTCTTCAACTACACTGAACTCCTTAGGAAGCATGTGGAATTATTAAAACTCGTTATTCGCGATGATGCTTGCCAACTAGTATTGCTGCAACCATTCAGCAATTGGATTGTATAATTCACGAAAATCCTCTTGAAAGCCCTGGAATCTTTGAAAATATGAATTTTCAATTATATTCATGGGATTACAATGATAATATCGTCAGGGAAAATAGATATATTCATATTCAGCAGAAATGCTAAGACAATGAGGAATTAACATAACCATCAATGAGTGTGGAAGTGCCTCAAATGCTTGAGAAATACTTGGATAATGAGATGTTAACCATAAATATCAAAGGATGTAAAAAAAATTCATTGGACGTGTTGATGGGAAAATAATAAATTGAATGACAATCATCAGAGACAAAATCATGATCAGATAGGATGATTAAAGCATCATATTCCCAGTTTGTAATTAACAAGGATAAATCAATTTTAACAATTTCATAAATTATTTGCATAATAGAATCATCTTCCTCACATGATGTGTGTAACAAACGAATTTCTTGTAACTAGTTACACACTGTATTGGCATCGTGATCATCAAAATAGGTAAAAAGGAATGCTAGTATAACAAACTCATGAAACAAGTCAGGGTAAAACAAGTGAAGAAGAATTTTATTCGTCAAATAATCCATGCATTCACTAACGCTAAAGAAGATTTCAGGTGCGATGAAGAAAAAGATCAACATAAAAATATTCACAAGAAGGATCAGGAGCTACTTGTTTTCAAAAGAATGTAATAGGTATGACTCCTTTGGAAACAAATAATCTTTATAATAATCAAATTGACAGTTCCGTAGTTTATGATATATACACATTCCAAACTAGCATTCGATACAGGAGATTGGCATGAAGATGAATCATCTAAAATAGAAAGTTGAATCTTATCAGAAATCAAATCTTAAAAGTTCAAAATATTATATCCGCAATGCCAAATATATTTTAGGAAAGAATTTACATCGAGTGAAACCATGCAAGAAGAAGAGTTTTGTGAAGAAAACTAGAACTGACTCAGTTCATAAGTCCTACCGGAGTTGTGAGATACTAGAATAACCATCAATAGAAGTTGAAGTGCCTCGCATATTTGGCAAGTATCGGAACTTTCAAGGATTGTAAAATCACATTTTGAATATTAAACGAGATCATGCATGGTGTGAGGATAATTCCTTTCACGTATTTCAATGAGTTCATTATTAACCTTACAGAATCCATCTCTGTCACTGATTTGATCATATTTTACAACTTCAACAACTAGATTACTCAAGCTGAAAGATTATTTTGATCACAAATCTAGAGATGTATGAATCAGATAAATTTCATGAGCAAGTTGATTTGAAGAGTTGTATTCATGCAAAAAAAGAGATGATATGGGATGGAAAGGATACTCAATGATCTGATTATTTTCTCTTTCATCATGGACAACCTCACTACCTTATGTCAATTGAGAAGTGAACTCATCCGATGAAGAACTTGAAGAGCATGGAATATCTTCATTGCATGTAGATACATCATGAACAATAGAGAACAAGGGATAGCAAGATGAACAAGAAGTTTTGAAAAGAACACACACACACACACACACACATATATATATTGACCAGATTATATTTTAAATCTAAATCTTCCAAATTATTTTTTTCATGAGAAAATAAAAGATCAACTGATGAAATTGGGAATTCGTCATTGCTTACATCAACAAAAAAATTATTACCATCAGAATGATTGCTTCCCAAGACTATAGGTCTAAACAAACTGATTTCATTTGATTCATTACCGTGATTAAAATATTCAATATGAACTAAGAATGAGGAAACACCATATTCACATGGATGAATTTGAAAAGGAGAAGAAATATTGAATGAATCTTCACTTTTCTACTCCTCTACCCGTACAATGTGATATCCTTGTACCAAATCACAATTTGAACCAACAACTTGAAAATCAAGAGAGAGTGAAGAACTAGTTAGTGGATCAAATAGATCAAGCAGATCATGATACAAATATTCATGGCATGTAGATGATAGAGGAAAATAGAAGTCCAACTCAGATTCAAGAATAAAGTTATGAGTGTTAATACCATCTTGAGGAATGAAAATATTAGCCTTTACCGCGAGCTCCATGAACTACTCCAGAATTTCCTCCATGGGATATGAGTCATGAAAAGAGGAAGGAGGATAAGAAGATGGACTAGGAATTTGATGTGTAGATTTCCAAACTTTCTTATCATTACAGGGAAGCACCCTCATCAGAACTAGAAAACGAGGAGGAAAAGGAACAAAAGGGATAGTGGGTTCCTCCTTTGAAATTGGAGTTGTCTTACTATTTACAAAGACTTTGGGAAGAGGAAACATTAGGTGGTTTAGATTCACCATGAAAAAATATATGAACCAAAATATCAAAATTTTATTTCGAGAAATCCCAATATGCATCTTCTTTAAGAAATTCATAACAAAGGTGAAGGAATCAATTAGAGAATTCCTCAGCTGATTCATGAGGTTCCATTCTAAGATGGTTGATTCTTTTATAGACATATCGTTAATCATACCTATCAAAATATAAATGAAACTCCTCGATGAGATGGTTAAGATAATGAATGGAAGCACGTGGTATAGTTTGATACCATTGGCTAACTTTACCTCCAAGGGTCAGGTAGAAAACAATATAAGCCACATATTCACAATCAATTTCATGGTATTCACAAAATTTAAGAAAAATATATGCATGATCATAACGGATATACCACCCTCATCAGAATAGCCAATCATTGTGCATTTTAAACTTCTTGAGTCAAGCTTAGTTCGTTTTTCTTTCGGAACTAAGGCATAACACACTGACCCAAAAAATCTAAGATGTTTAACTCGTGGTTTGAAACCAAACCAAGCTTCATAAGGTGTGATTCCGTCTAAAGAAGCAGTTGGAGATCTGTTTCTTAAGTAGACAGTTGTATGTATTGCTTCCGCCCAATATGTTGGACTTAACCTCTTGAAGGTTAACATGGATCTCGCCATTCCTAATAAAGTGTGATTCATTCTTTCGACTACTCCATTTTGCTGTGGAGTGTAAACATTAGTGAGATGTCGTCTTATGCCATTTTCACTGCAATAAGTTTTGAATTCATTTGAAGTGAATTCTCCGCCATTATCCGTCCTGAGAGTACCTATCTTTTCTTTGACTTCATTTTCAACAAGTTGGCGAAAAATTTTAAACTTATCAAATGCTTCTGACTTGTTCTTCAAGAAGTAAACCCAAGTCATTCTGCTGAAATCATCAACGAATAGTAAGAAATACTTGCAACCACCAAATGAGGTTTGTAGTGGACCACAAACATCACTGTGAATTAGTTGAAGCTGCCTGTTTGCTCGCCATGAACTTGTTGGAAAACTTTCTCGATTTTGTTTCCCATAAATGCAAGCTTCACATTTTACATTTTCCCTTTTGAATGTGGGAAGTCCTTTAACCATTCCTTGTTTCTGCAATTGAGAAAGACTCTCAAAATTCAAATGTCCATATCGTACATGCCATAGTCTGATAGGTGAAATACCTGTAGTCACTGCCCCTGCAAAATCAGAATGCCTTGGAATAATTGTCCCTTTCATCCGTAACAGTTTTCCATCTTCATAACCTGTCATAACTGTTTTCAAGTTCTGTTTCACTGAATTAATCTTCACTAAACCATCTTCCATAATCACTTGATGTCCTGCTTGTCGAATCGTGACTAAAGAGAGCAAATTTTTCTTGAAACTAGGTACATACCATACATTGGAAATCAATTTTTCTCCAATGTCAGGGAGAAAAACTTTTACGACTCCTTTTCCATAAGGAGTATGTTTTGTATCATTAGCAAGAAAAATTGAATTAAGTTGG
The DNA here is from genome assembly GCA_031772625.1 of Pinus tabuliformis. NCBI lineage: Eukaryota > Viridiplantae > Streptophyta > Pinopsida > Pinales > Pinaceae > Pinus > Pinus tabuliformis. The sequence goes on along the minus strand of CM062816.1, from coordinate 813,172,808 downwards.
CATTCTTGAAAATTCCAGAAAAAATCACGTCGACATGTCATGTGCTGAGTTGCCCCGGAATCCAAGATCCAGGCATCTTCATAGTCACTTCTAAGATGAGATGAAATTTGTGAGGCTGGTGAGGAAGTAAAAACATATTCTGAGCTGTCTTCATCTTGATCATTTGCAAATTGTGCTGAATGCTGCCGAAACTTGGGAATTCTACTAAGTGAAGTTCGACAATCTTCAGCATAATGGCCAACTTTGTTACATCTTCGACATACAATTTGACTTAAGTCTCTTCCTCGTCCTGAAGATTGTCCTCTGCCTCTGCTTTGACCTCTATTTGGAGATTGTCCTCTACCTTGACTATTATATCCTTGTGCTTGAAAATTGCCTCTTCCTTGGTTGTTTCCTCTAACTTGAAAATTATTTCTTCCTCCTCTGTTAAAATTGTTGCCTCTACTTTGGCTTCGACCTCGATTTGCTTGATTCTGATTCCATCGGCCTCTTCCTCGAGAACTATCTGCTGAAGACTTACTTGTGCTGGCTTCTGTGAGAAAAACATCTTCACCAACTTTCTTCTTCTTCCCAAAAGTTTTATCATGCTGACTTAACATTTAACAAAGTTCATCAAACTTTAGTTTTTCTAATTTCCCAGTTACTTGTAAAGTTTTTAAAAAATGCGTATAGGAAGAAGGAAGCCGAGCAATTACAATTGTGACCATAAAGCTATCATCAATTGCAGGAAAGCCAGCATTAATAATTTCCTGCTTAATATTCTTAAGTCTGGAGAGATATTCAAGAATATCACCATCTTCAGTTAATTTTTGTTGCAACAATTTTAACTATGTAGGTTTTAACCCTGTACAGAAATTACCTGCATACGAATTCTTAAACAAAGAAAATAAACAATGCGAGAGCATAACCCATAAAACACATATGCACAAAGATTTTTCCCTGGATCCCAAAACCGGGACTACCAGCTTGATTTTTCATTATGTTCCTTTCAATGTTACAATACATATTTATACATGCCGAAGCATCCAATACCATGGACCGAAAAACCATCGCGTCCAATACCATGTGCGAAAATCATGCACAAAACCATAGGTAGGTTCGACCTGATCTTCTCACAGCCGGAGTTTGTGGCTCTTCATCTTTTGATTCCTCCTCTGCTGCAGAGTCTGATTCTTCCTCCTTTGGCTCAAACTCTATCTTCTCAGGTTCCTTCGGTTGGACTTCATGTTGAATAACATCTTTTACCTCTCTGAACACCACATCTCGGTTGTACACAACCTTCCATGTGACTGGGTTCCAAAGCTTATAACCCTTTAAACCATCCTTATACCCAATAAAGATGCACTTTTCAGATTTACTTTCCAACTTGGTTCGTTTCTCCTTTGGAACATGTACATATGCATCACATCCAAATACCCTCAGATGTGAAAGAGAGGGTTTCTTACCAGTCCATACTTCTTGTGGAGTCTTATCCTCCAACGCTGATGAGGGTGATCTGTTGATCAGGTAACGTGCAGTATCCACCGCCTCTGCCCAGAATTCCTGTCCTAACCCGACACCACTGAGCATGCTTCTTGCCCTTTCCATCAACATCTTGTTCATTCTTTCTGCGACTCCATTTTGCTGAGGTGTATATGGAGTAGTCTTCTGCCGTGCTATACCACACTTCTTACAGAATTCTTCAAATTCCTTGCTGCAAAATTCTCCACCATTATTTGTCCTTAGCACCTTTATCTTCTTCTCTGTCTGATTTTCCACCAGAGCCTTAAATTCTTTAAACCTGTCAAAGACTTCAGATTTCTTCTTAAGGAAATATATCCATGTATTCCTTGAGAAGTCATCTATGAATGATACATAGTACACAGACTTACCCAGTGATGGAACCTTCACAGGTCCAAACACATCACTGTGCACAAGCTCTAATATCTGTTTCGTCCTCTTACCACTAGAGGGGAAACTCACTCGATTCTGCTTCCCATACACACAATTTTCACAGAAATCAAAATCCAGAGAGCTATCATTCATACCTTCTACCATACCTTTACCATGAAGTATTCGAAGGCCCTTCTCTCCAATATGTCCAAGCCTTTAATGCCACAACATGGTCTTCTCTCCAGAGACCACTAGATTTTCTACTCCATTTTCAGGAACCATAGAACTATTGCACCCATCAACAACAGTGCTACCTTGCAGCTTGTACAGAGTTCCAGTCCGAACTCCCCGCATCAATATCAGTGCTCCTCGAACCATCTTGCAGGTATCTTTCTCGAACACCGTCTTTACACCTGCATCATCCAACTTGCTTACAGAAATCAGATTTCTGGCCAATGCAGGAATATGTAGAACACCCGGAAGTGTTCTAACCCTTCCACCTTGCAACTTCAACTTTACTTTTCCCTGACCAATGATTCTAGCCTTCCTATCATCTCCTAAGAAGACATCACCACCATCGTATTTCTCATACTCACAGAACCACTCTCTATGGGGAGTGAAGTGAAAGGATGCACCTGAGTCAATCAACCATGCCTCATGATCTACATGTGTACTTGAAGAAGCCAAGTACACATCCCCACCTTCATCTGAGGTGGTTTTCGCCTCTGCAGAAGGAGCATCATCAGATCCCTTTCCTTTATCAGGAGCTTTAGATTTACAACCCCTTCTGAAGTGCCCTTCCTTTCCGCATTTCCAGCACACCACCTTTGTAGGTTTTCCTGGAGATTTAGATCTCCCTCTAGATTTAGATCTCCCACTCGATGACTTATTTTTGTTTCTGTTCTGGGACCGTCCTCGTACAGACAAGGCATCACCATTCTGGTTGTCCATATTCTTCCATCTCATCTCCTCCGTCAGCAAGGCTGAGACTATTTCATCAAACTTCAAAGCAGTTGCATTGCTACCTATTGCAATAACCAGACTATCCCACGAATCTGGTAGAGAACACAATAGACTGATGCACTTATCTTCATCTGAAATTTTAATATCAATAGATAATAATTGACTTACCACAGTATTAAACGCATTCAGATGCTCTGTCACCGAGTCTCCATCTTTCATCCTCAGGTTATACAGCTTTTTTCGCAGGAACAGTTTATTCACCAGAGACTTAGATTGGTACAAAGTCCCTAACTTGACCCACAAAGCCTTTGCCGTAGCTTCCCCTGATACATTCAACAATACTGAATCTGAGACACACAATCGTATTGTGCTCTTTGCCTTCCGATCCAATTTCTTCCATTCTTCATCGGTCACTCCCAATGGTTTAGTACCCGGATCTACTGCGATCCACTGATCTTTATCGACCAACAGATCCTCCATCTTGAGTTTCCACAACTCAAAACTCTGACCATTGAACTTCTCAATCTCGATCTTTCCACTGCTCGCCATCTTCTTTCACCACCAGAATCGATCTCGCAGATCTCCCACTGAACAGGGTCTACCATAGGCCCGAGCGAAACCCCTCAGCAACAAAGGCGTCCCCTTGAAGCCAAAACAACTCCGATACCAAATGTAGGTTTTAACCCTGTACAAAAATTACCTGCATACGAATTCTTAAACAAAGAAAATAAACAATGCGAGAGCATAACCCATAAAACACATATGCACAAAGATTTTTCCCTAGATCCCAAAACCGGGACTACCAGTTTGATTTTTCATTATGTTCCTTTCAATGTTACAATACATATTTATACATGCCGAAGCATCCAATACCATGGACCGAAAAACCATCGCGTCCAATACCATGTGCGAAAATCATGCACAAAACCATAGGTAGGTTCGCCCAACCTAATATAGGGTCCAAAAAAAATTTTCCCGGGGCGCTGCCTCGGACCCCGTAGAGGGGGGCTACCCACCCCCCTCAAACCCCCTGGATAGGGGGGGCTGTCGCCCCCCCTGTGACCCCTCCGCTGCGCAATCGGCGCAACGAAGGGGGACTTCCGCCCCCCTCTAACCCCCCATTTAACTACGTCGGTTAGTCGTGGAAAGAATATAACACAACCCAACAAACTGTAGATCAACTTTCTTTGATTCTGGCTGAGTATCAAAGAGGTCTTTAAAAGTTTTCAAGGCAGTCCATGCATCTGTGGCATTCTCTATATGTACATACATTTCATCATTCACAGACGTTTTAATAAGAGCTAAGGCTTTAGCATTCTTGATTTCCCATTTTGCCAGTGCATCTGCATCTGTGGGTTTATTCGGCTTTACATCTCCATCACATATTCCTTGCCATAATTCATTGTAAATGAGTGTGCTTTCAATAAGACGATGCCACATTTTATAAGATTTGGTGCCTTCAAGTTTGTCAGAATCAGAAAATAAGTTAATCAACTTAGACATTTTTAGCGTTGAAGAGACGCACCAAGAAGCAGAACAGAAAGGACAAGATAGTCAACACAACACACCACGCAAAAAACACGATCTATCGGGGCTTGGCCTTGACCCTCGAATAGTCGTCAAAACAGGAGAATATTGACTGAGCTTTTCACTTGGCTCTAGTCAATTTCTCAAATTTTTACAGGGCAACTTTCAAAATTTGACTTTTTACAATGGTGCTTTTGCACAACCTGGTAAAAAAAATTTACCCCCCCTCAAAGTAAAATTACTTTGAGTTACAAATATGATGATCCCAATTAAAAAAATAGCTACTTGAAAACAAATTATCAAACACACCTTATCTCTCCAAGTTACAAATAAAACTCCTTATTGCTCCAAAACTCATAAATTTCAAAACACCATCCTTATTACTCCATGACATGACTTTTAAAAAAAATACTTTTAAAAACCTCCATGACATGACTTTAAAAAAAATACTTTTAAAAACCTCACTTATCACTCTATTACAAAGCTTTTAAAAAACACTTTTCTCCACACCTTATTTCTCCACACCTTACATACTCCCCAATTTCTTCACACCTTATCGCTCCATTAAAAAACCTTTATAATCACTTTTATATACTCCCCATGAAAACAAATTAATATTTTTTTATTAAATTACTTTATAAAAGTAATTTAACCAGCGTTAAAGTTTTTAAAACATGTATGTATGTAAAAGTGACATTTTTATGTTCTCACAGTAGTGCCTACGGGCCACCAGTTTGAAAAATGAGTGTGGAAGAATTTTGCCAAACTCGGCTGCGCAAAGGTCATCTGCGACGACGACGGTGGCACTTTCATTACCTGCAACTATGATCAATAATGGCAGAAACGAATAACGTTCTTGATTTTTAAGTCAAATTCTCAGGCACGCAACAGCAGCAACTACCGCAGCCTCCGGGCAATTTAAGCAACGTCTTCCTGCGATCCGATTTCAGAAGAAATTATATTAAACAAGTGCGTTTGTTCAACGCAATTCTCTCTGCAACAAAAAATGCCAGCGATTTGCGTGGAACTCTGGCTCAAATGAAACTGAAGTTTTTAGATCAAAAGAATGAACCTGTCCAACTGAAAACGGTGGTAAAGGAACAAAACGATCCCCTGCAACTGTTTAACCAATACCTTTCTGTGCATACATTTATATAAACACGATGACCCATTCTTTGTGCCAGATTTATAATCATTCAAATTTGGAACCCTCTGTCTTATTAAAACTCACATAGCACTCTCATTACAGAAATGTCATTATCTAATTGGGATATAGAGAACGATTCACAGGGTGCTCTCGTCACGGCTTTCAGCGACTTCAATCCTCCGTTTGCGAGCAGCAGCACTGGGAGCACTTGCAGCAGATTCTTCTACAGATTCTGCTGTGATATCTAAACTTGCAAGGCGCCTACTGTATGCAAATAAATATCTTTGGGGTACAAACTGTAAAGAGGATTCTGTGCAGACATCCCAATCAGGCTCGATGGTCCCAAGGGATAAGAATTGGAGACACAAGCAGAGGCAATTTTTATAATAAAAAAAATGAATTTTAGATTTTTAAAAAATCTAAAATCAATGATAAAAAATTTATTTTCCTTTTAAGCAAAACTGTACAATTTCCATACCAATGATTTGCTGGCCAACTGAATGGAGTTTTCCAGGACTTTGTTGAGTTGGAATCTCCTCAAATCCACTGCAACATTACTGGAGCTCTGATACCACAATAATGGTAGAAGTGTCCTCAGACAAATAATTTTATTAATCAGAAAAAACAATTACATAATTGATTTGCAAGAATTTACACCCGAACAACCAAACACTCTTGCAATGAGCTATTTATGAGCTCAATGTCCTAACTACCTCTAATTATGGATCACTTACAATTGTCCATTTACAATAAATGCTATTCAAACCAACTAGCTAACTAATCTCCTATAATAGAGCCTAACATACGACTCATTTGGAGAGTCATATCTTGTTACAACAATATACTAATTCTAATTGTCTCTAAAATAATTAATCATTCTAGAATAATTATTAATTTAATTTCTTAAATTAATAATTATTTTATTTCAATTTTATAACCTATGATAATAAAGTATTTTTGGATCATCTAACAATTAAGACAAGCCATGAAGAGATTCATTGAGAATTGAAATATCACCGGGGTATAGGTTAGAAAAACATGCAAGGGGTATGATTTGAGGATAAGCCATTTATGATGAGAGATTCAAATCAAACTCAACAGGCTCACCTTAGCATCTAGCCCTCCTTATAGCACCATTTTTTACAGTGCTCGAAATCCATCAACTAGGGGGTCTCCCCGATGTGAAGTCCCAATTATACCTAACACCATTTGGAATAGGAGCCCCATCTAGCGTATGAGACGAGTTGCCATGTATTGTTGTATATTTTCCTTAGCTACAAAGTTCAACACAAGAGACTAATAAACATGTATCTTCAGATCAACAACTAAGTATGCCTTGTGAAATGTTCAACTGCCGAAAGTATCAAGGTTCTTCTACTGAAAGGAGAGAGAAAATTGGGCACTTTAAAGACAAGTAATAACACTAATCTAGAAAATCCACACAAGCACATACATAATAATGAATTGTTTATCAACTAGAGAAATATTTCCCAAGGAAGAAATTATTGTTAAGAAGATACAACACACTATTAAAGAGATAAGTACCAAAGCCACTGAAATAGTTCAATTTCCTTAGTACAAATGAGAAACAACATACATCACAAACATTGAAAGAACAGTCTTACAATATTCATGACATATGCATGAAAGTGTGTAGACTCAACGAGCTTATGATGATCTTTTCACACGATGATCATGTTACATATTTCACTCCATATGTTTCTTCTAGCATGGTCCTCCTCTCCTTTTCCTTCATCATCATCCTTTGATGATAAGATAGGGCACTTGCAACTAAAAAGCATTCATGAAAATCCATCAATCTGAAAAATCCCTAGCCTAACATATTTCATGCAATCACCAGTTAGGGATGGAACTGGTCACTAGTTGAGTGAATGGCTAAGGGGATTTCATAGCTTCAAAATCCAAGGTTTGGGATTGAGTCTTGAAACTTCACAATGCGTAGTTCAAGAGATTGCATAGTTGAGGGAGTTAAGAGCTCAAGGTAGAGCCTTGAGGCTTGAATATGCCCATTGTGTAGTTCTGGAAGGATAGAGACTAAGGAATTGCACAAATGAGGGAAAAAAAGGACTCAATTTGTAGGATTGAGGCCTCATACTGAGCAATGCATAGTTGAGGGAGGTTTAGGGAGAGGGATTTCATAGTTGAGGGAATCAAGGGCTAAGGCTAGAGTCTTGAGCCTTCAGTTTGTTGGGTGTGGAGCTTGATTATCTTCTTTATTTTGAGGTATCTCCAGATTGGACCCCAGATCGTTGCCGCCCATAAAATATACACTACAAGGGGGGTCCAGGGGGCCGGCTGCGATCTTTGGGAGCGGCGATCGGGAGCAGCACCCCCGAAGCTAAAAATAGATGTGTAAAATGTTGTAATTTCGTATTCAATCTGGGTTATTCATTAGGTGGAGATTTGATGGTAGAAGTTATGTTTAATTTAGGGTTTTTTCCCTAGAAGGCAACCCCTTGCTATATATGAGGGAATTGTATTGAGTCTATGTAAATCTGTATTCTGAGTGAGAATGAGAGAGGAGATTGTGTGAGAGTGAATAGGTAATTACAATGGTAATTTCTCATTCATATTCTTTCTGTTTTGTCCTGATGATGGACCCCCTTTGGGGTTTGAAACGTTGGCAGAATGAACAAGAAACTGTGGATAATCCGGGTCATGTAGCTACAAATTACAATGGATCTGTTGTAGGTTGTATCTCTTCAGTTTGTTGGATAATATAAAAGGAAGGATTGACTATTTCTCCATGGATGTAGCCCGAATTGGGTGAAGCACGTAAATCTGTGTATCTCTTGTTTTATGTGTTTATATTTTTGCAATATATTTTATGTGTTACATTGCTCTGTAATATATAATTTTCTAACAACTGTTATCAAAGACGAAGGTCTATTTGGATGATAAACTCGCAGACGAGAATGGTTCCTGGTTCGAGTGGGAGAAATGGTGGAAGATGGTAGGTTTAGGGTTGGAAAAATTAACGGCCAAAACTACTAGATATGGAAGATGCAGATGGAAGATTATTTGGATCACAGATATATGTACCTACCATTGAGCAAAAAGGAAAAGAATCGGACAGGTATTACAAACACATAATGGGATATTCTCGACAGAAAGGCACTTGGAACACTATGGTTGTGCCTAGCAACGTTAGTAGTGTTTAATATTTCAAAGGAAACGACAACAGAGGGTTTAATGAAGGCATTGGAAAATCTATATGAGAAACCCTCAGCCTCAAATAAGCAAGGAAATGTGACGGAAAAGCTTCAGTGAGACATCAGGTAATGCTTTGACTACAGAGACTAGGGGAAGAAAAATGGAAAGAGGAAAGAGCCCAGAATATCACAGTAAGTCAAGGAAAGGCAGATCCAAGTCTATATCACTAATAATGTGCTAGAAATGTGGGAAGAAATGACACCTGAAGAAAGACTGCAAGTCTCAGAAGGAGAAAAAAGGAGACACACAACAAGAAAACAATCATGAAGCGAATGTGACAGCTGATGTGTTGCAAGATGCTTTGATTCTTTCATTAGAAAATATTATGGATTCTTGGGTGGTAGATTTAGGGGACTCATTCCATGCCACACTTGATAGGAAACATTTCCATGATTATGTTCGAGGAGATTTTGGATAGGTTCGATTGGGTGATGATAATCCCTATAAAATCATTGGAATGGGTACAATTTTCATAAAACAACAGAACAGATATCGATGGCTATTGAAGGAGGTAAGGAATGTTCCAGATCTAAAGAAAAATCTGATTTCAACAGGGAATTTGGGAGGTGAAGGCTTTACAGATAAAATCTAGAAGGTCACTAAAGGAGCCCTGGTAATAGAAAAAGGAGAAAAGGTTAGTGCATTGTATTTATGCAATGGTATTTCTAATTCTATTAATGCTTTAACCTCTACAGGAGAAGATATGGCATTTTGGCATCATAGGCTCGGGCACATGAGTGAGAAGGGGATGTAGATTCTTCACTCAATAAATTTGTTGCCAGTTTAAAGCATGTTGATTTAAAATTCTGTGAGAATTGTGTTTATGGAAAACAAAAGAGAGTCAAATTCCTCAGAGTTGGGAAAGAAAAGAGGAGCAAAAAATTATATCTTGTGTATACAGATGTATAGGGACCTACTCAGGTATCATCTCTTGGTGGCTCTCATTATTATGTTACTTTTATTGATGATGCAACTAGAAAAAATTAGATTTATTGTATTCGAAATAAACTTGATGTATCTGATACTTTCAAGAAATGGAAAGATTTAGTTGAAAATGAGACAGGAAAAAGGTCAAAGTGTCTCAGATCAAACAATGGAGGTGAATATTGCAACAAATATTTTGATAGGTACTATTCAGAGAATGGAATTCACAAAGAGAAAATAGCTCTAGGAACACCACAAGAAAATGGTGTGTCAGAAAGGATGAACAGGACAATCATGGAGCATGCAAGGTGCATGAGATTGAATGCATGATTGGCTTTACGATTTTGGGCAGATGCTATAGATATTGTTGTTTATCTAATAAACAGAGGGCATTCAAGTTCCTTGGATGGTGGTATTCCAGAGGAGGCATGGACAGGTAAAAAGGTAAACTACTCATTTTTAAAGACTTTTGGTTGTGAAGCATGTGTCCACATTAATAAAGAAAATAGAACAAAGCTTGAGACAAAATAAAAAAAAATGTCTTTATTGGATATGGTGTTAATGATTTTAGTTATTGCTTTTATGATTATGAAAAACAAAAAATAATTAGAAGCAGAGATGTCATATTCAATGAAAATGTTTTGTATAAGGATCAGCTACAGGAAAAGAAATGAGAAAAAGAAAACAAAGAATACACAGTGCTTGATGAGATCATAGAAAAAGTGAAGGTGCTTGAAAATCATAATGATCAACAGCTAGAACAACAAAAACAACCAAGTTATGTTTTGGATTTTCTCATATCACTTGGCCCTTGAGTCAAGTCACCAAGGGAGGAGCGAAAGCAAAATCATATTCAATATTGATTATGTATCATTATTCATTGCATCATATCCCTTTCTTTTGGTGAAACACGTGAATTTTTCATGCAATATTCACATATCATATTTGAAACATTCTCTCCAAGTCAATATTTGTATGGGTTCCTACAAATGACTATCCAACAAGAAAGCTCATCATTTGCATCTATTTGCAATCAAAAGTTCCTATGTTTGTGCAATGTTTTTTGTGACGTCCCTAATGCTTCTACCATAGATTTTATTAAACGATTTTCTTGAGTAGTTGATGAAACCAATGCTATTTGTATTTCTCTATGTGCATCTATATCAATTTTATTTCTAGATATTCCAATTGATTTTAGAGCACTACTTATATTTTCAATCACATTCTCCTTCACCATTTTATCTTTTATTGGTTTTTTAATGTCAAATAGTGTTGTATCTTCTTTATTTTCTTTTATGTTAAGATACCTCTCAAAATTTGAGCTTGAACTATCACATTTTAATTTTTGAATAACTTATCAATAATCAATTAAACATGATATCGTATAACATGGGCATCATTTTTATCTCCATATGTGCTATTGTTGACAATTTCTAAAATCTCATCATCAATATTGATTTCACTTGTACATATGAGAATTAAATGCAAATGAGTATAAATATAGATTACATAATTAAATTAAAAAATAGAGAATGAAATTGAAACTAGTAAATATGTATAATTTCAATAATACATGACATATATACATGATGTATGGGTGGTTCAACTTCTTATTCACTTGAATCTCTTTCAACATCTTCAACAACTTCATCAATGACTGGTTCATTTTCTTCTTCACTTTCTTTTTCAACATATTTAATCTCATCATCATTTTTATGAGGTAAATCTCTATCTATTTACATCGCAATTTGTTTTTCAAATTAGCTCATCAAATAAAAATTAAATTGCAAAATACACTATTAGATTTTAAATATCATTTCGAATACGCATATTCACATACTTGGTTTCAACTTCTTGTTGAGATTGATTTTCCCTTTCAATGTTTAAATGTTCTTCCTTATTTCTTCTATAATAGTTTCTCGAGCGTTCTCTATGAACCTCAATGTCACTAATTCAATCATATTTTATCTTGTAATTTATTCGATTGCCCATGATAATTCAATCTATATAGATTTTTAAAAAATTAATGAAAAAAAATATATTAAGAAATATAATTTCAAAGAAAAAAATGTATACTTCAATAAAAATTAATTTCTTTTGTAATCATGGAGAAGAAAGGGGCATTAAAAATTAATGTTAAAACCTTAAAAATATTACCTATGGTATCCACAAAATTATTTACCTATTCAAGAAATTTGTTACTCATAAAAATTCACTATCCCAAAGCTAGCCCGAAAATGTTCTCTATCCAAAAGATAGATCCTAAAAATTTTGTTATCCAAAAGTTGCATATGGAAATATGCGATCATCAATTTTATTTACCTATTTAAGAAATCTGTTACTCAAAAAATGTCACTATCCAAAATATAGTCCAAAAACGTTTATTATCCGAAAGGTAGATCCAAAAAAGTTTGTGATCAAAAAGTAATCCAAAAGTTGTATATGGAAAATGTGTGATGAGAGTGAGAAAATGATGTTTTCGGCTCAAATAGTCACATCATTTTGTTTGAAATGGTCACACCATGTTATTTCTATGAATGATGAAGAAAATGATTTTTTTTTTGTTGAAATTACTAACTTTTTGACCGAAAACATTTTTCTGTTAAATTTAATTTTCCGCTAAAAAAACAGCTCTCAACCAAAATGTTCTCTAGCTAAAAAGTTAAAACTCTGCAGAAAACCATTGATGTCTCACATCTCTTCACCCTTCTCCAATTTTATAATGGTGAAACTCCATCAAATATAGTGACTTTACGTTTAGAACCAACACCAACATTTGCATAATTGAATCTACTTTCATTACGTATAAATTTTATGGAATTTCATAGATATTTGGTAATTTATTTAGAAATTAGAAGAGCATTCATGGAATACAACTCACACACAATTATTTTTCTATTACACGCGACAAATCGCATAGATACATCACATATTTATGGTGTTTGTGAGATCCAACCGATTCCAAAACAAGGAGAATGATTGTTGAGAAATTATCTGAACAACTCAACCAAATATACATACTATAGTAAGTATTAGTTTCAATCCCTCCTTTTAAGGCTTACATTATTACATAAATTACATATTACAATATAAAGAATACATATTACAACAATATAACTGGTATTTGTCTCACTAGTCTTCATCAACACTCACGTCCACTCTGGAATCTTTGCAAACATTGCTCTTTCTTCATCCACTACTTCGAGTTGTCACTTGAACTCCATTCAATGCATTCTTGCCTCATACAATCATTGATGAACTTTGCAAGATAACAATTATTGATAACTTGGCTCCTCGTGGCTTCTGCGGTAAGATTTGTCAAGTAATGAACCACACTATGGACCAACCACCATGTGTTGGATATTTCTCTTTCGGATATCCATTAGTTTCTAGGTAGATGGCCTGAATATTGAATGTGTTAAAAAATTAATCAAACAAATTGACATGTTTCACGCACATGGATCTCATATTGTAAATTGTAGTCATTGTTGAGGGGTTTCCAAGTACCAAGAACAACAAACCATAATAATATGTAAACACAATCAAACTAGTGATGTATTCAAGGGATTCCAAGCACCAAGAACCAGTAATCTGATTTATGAACACTGTTTGAGAATTGGTTTTGCACTATTTACAAAAAAATTGGAAAACTACACAGATCTTACAACAACAAAATCAATAATCATGAATTATCATGGATTGGCACAACTCAAGGGTTGTTTATTTGGTTGAATATTTATCTTGGAGTTTTCTTCTTCATGAAGCAATTTTTAGAGAGGTCAATTCTAACAAATTCACACTCCTATATTAAGTTGAAAAAACTTAATATGTTAATGATACAAACTCCAAATTTAAAACATATTTCATTTCACCTTTGACCAATGATTTGGAAGAGAACCATTGACTACAAAGTATGCAAAACCTCATAAGGAACAAACCTGTATGAAATTGCAAATATCACTTGATGAATGAAGAGGTTTGAATGAATTCAAGCTATAAGAACTAAAAATTCCAAGTTTTTGGTGCCATGATTCATTTACTTCAACAATTAAAGCTCGGTCATCTCAATGCCACTCCGTTGTTGGATGCACCATCCTACCAGACCTCTTTATGTTCATAAAATACGACAAGAATCTTCCCACACAGAATAACCATGTACCTTGGAATACTATGGTAGTAGTACTATTGTCAAAACCTCCAAGGGCATTGAATATTCATCCTGTCTTCTGCACAACGAAGCAGGGTTTTCCAGATACGCTCTTACACTTACTGGAAAGCCTCTAATGAGCCCAAATACAAAATTTTTATACATCCCACAGAGATCACCAACTGATCGAATGTGGACGTGATCTAAACACATGTTGCATTGAACGAATTCAAATCTCATTAGATCATGCCTAGCTACGTGCACAACAATGCCTCCTCACAAGATATTACGAGCAATACTCCAAGTATAATCAACCCATCAAATAAGAAGAAAAGAATGAGGTTGAAATTGTTGTGGGTCCCAAGAAAAACCTGCAATAGCATGTACAAATTTTGAAGAAAGAACGATCATAGATAAATAAATATTGAATCTAAGACAAGAACATGGACTCAAGGTTTTGTGCCCTCCTCCACAAACTTAATCGAGAATTAGTAATATATAATACACTTCATGTGAAATTATTGAGCCAAGCCAAGAAAATGAAAACTCTTGGAATAGACTCAACATTGACCCCTCAATATAATCTCTTCAAAAAATTGGCTGCATCGATTAGAATAATATTGCACTCCACCGATTGATCAGCCCAATCCATAGCCATACCAAACTCACAAACTTGCTCAGGGAAGGGGCATATCTCACTATTAATCATCTTGTATAAATTCCATTTATTTATCATTGACTCTACTCTAGTGACCGATGGCATATGAAGGAATAATGATCTCGACAGACTCCACGCAGGTTGAAAAATCCTCCACATACAAGATTTACACATAGTCTTCCAAAACACACACAAAACAAATAATCTACTCCTACCTACTCTTCAAACACATCAAATACCTTTCGCATCTTCTTGGCTCTCCCATGAGGGAGTTAAGCCAGAGTTGGCTCTGATACCAATTTAGAAATTGGAAGAGCAACCATGGAATACAACTTACACACAATTATTTTTCTATTACACACTATAGGTCACAAAGATACATACATATTTATGGAGCTTGTGAGATGCAACTGATTCCAAAACAAGCATATTGGTTGTTGAGAAATTATCTCAACAACTCAACCAAATCTATCTGCTATAGTAAGTGTTAGTTTCAAGTAATTTCAACTAATTTTCTATTCAAACGTGTGCAAAATGTTTTTGAAGGTCATAATGATTTAGTGAAGTCAAAATTTTGTATATTCCAAAATACACTATGAAAAAATATGGAAAACGTAGGGTGGATTATGTTGCTATGTCCTCCTTAATGCATAGTTTTTAGATTTTTTAGTTTTAAACTAATATGATGATAAACATGGTTCTTTGTTAAACATCTTCAAAATATGCATTTTTTCCACATATGTTCAATTCAAAAAAATCTAGTAATTATGATATGCATATGTTGGTTTTGTAAATATAGGCATGTCGAGGTAGAGTTTGCCTAGATTTTTGCAACATATTTTTTTCAAAAAAACAAGGTTAACAAGGAATACATTCATACACAAAAACATGACTTTTTATCAATCCATTGATTTTTAAAGAATACACAACCAAACAATTGCTAAGTTGACATATCAAATGTGAATAAATTTTTTCTAAAAAGTAAGAAATAGAAAGCTAATAAAATTACTGACAAGCTTTCTTTTTATTGTAAAATGCAATTCTAAATAGAAAAATTACTTTTTCTTGCCAAATGTTGAAAAACTTATAAAATGATATTTTTTTCTCAAAAAATGGCTAAACGTGTAACCCAACTTCACATTGAATAGAACATACTATGTTCTCTAGAAGTTAGAATGGAAACCTATTTAATGGATTTAGATATTGATTTATGTTTCTCCATCACGAATGGAGATAAGAATGAGCTTGATGAAGAATCTAAGATAATTATCATGAAAGGACTATCAAATTCATATGTTGATAAAGTGATACATTGTATGATAGCAAAGGAAATGTTGGAAAAAATGAAGTACTTATATGGAGGAGATAGCCAAGAATATCAATTGAAGGATGAAGAACTTTGTTGCTCAAGTAGTGAACTATAACATGTAGATGTCTCTTATAGAAATGATAAAAAGAAGAGAAGGACGAGTATGAAGAAGGCACCTTATAGGAAAGATGCTCAAACAACTGAAGATATTTCTCCCAACACAGAAGCTATTTCTCATCACTATAGAGGTGAAAAATACGATTTGGATGAGAATCCATGCTGCTTAGAAGGTAATATTTTATTTTTTGATAACTGAAAAGGGATAGGTCATTCAACTACTAGATGTACATATTGATTTTCTATAGAAAAAGAAAGGCATACATCTAGTGATTGTGAGGAGAGACCTACACTTGTTGCAATAGATAATGAGGGTATCTATGAAGAAGAGGACTTGAAGGAGAAGTGAATTTCATACATATGCAAACAAGTTAAGAAACAAAGCACGTTGAAAAAATAAATTAAAAGGTAATTCTCTTGTCAGGACTCAATTAGTGAATATGTGGAAGAATAAGGAGGATAATCTACTCAAGGGGAGTATATCCTCAATTTCTCTTCACTAAAATAGAAGAATGGCCTTAAGTGAGGAAAAATAAATTAGATGCAAGGGTGAGAAATAATTAGACAAGAGAGATGCATCTGAATATTGAAGATAATATTGAGTCTGTTAGTAAATTACGAGAATAAATTTTTTTTTTTAATCAACATTGCAAGAGTAAGGAAAGTTTAGCCAACTTGGTTCCAAGGGAGAGTACAGAACAACCTTTTAGGTTGTGAAAATAAGAGGAGCTAAAAAAAACACTATGGAATGACAAGAGTCCAGGGTTTAAGAAAGGTCCACTTGATCAGTCCCCATGCAAAAGAAAGACGGTAGTTGCGAAGAGATCAGAAATGGGAGAAAGAGAATTGGCTCTAATGGAGTTGCTTTATTAAAAGAAGAAAAAATCAACCTTTGGTCTTAGAAAGAGTAATTTCTTTGGAAATGAAATATTTTCTTCTTGGGTGACATTCCCTTGTTTCATTTCATTTGTGAATTTGGTTATGCCTATTAATATTATGTTCATGAACATAATTGGTACAAGATTTTCATGTTCCATAACTTTCAACCTATATCACTATGTAAATTCATAGTGTTTGGTTCATGTGGAGTAATTTTTTCATGTAAATTGACATTTCTTTATAAGAAGGAATCATGGAAATTTTCTTGGTGCACTGTTTAATCTGTATCAATCATCATTGTAATTGGTGTGTTATTTTTAAGCATCAATCCCTATATTGAGTAGCATGATTTCAAGGGGAGAAAATTTGTTGTTAGGATTCTTAAGAGAATTGAGAATAGTCACAAAAAAAACAAAAAACGTGAAGAGAAAGCCTAAATGCATCAGTAATGGTGGGTATTTGGAGCGGAAATAATACCATCTATAGTTATGATTGGTATGGGTTTCTTTATATTTGGTAAAAAGGATGTTTTAACAGAGAGAGTATTACGTTAGCAACCATAAGGTGTCAAAAACTGGAGGATTATTCAAAGAGGAGTCAATATATGTTTAGAAAGAGCATATTATAAATGTCTAATTCATAGAGCAGAAACAACTACACGAAGACACAAGGTCATGTTTTGCAAATGCTTGGTGTTGCAGGTGTCTTTTCCCATAATGGTGTAGCTGGATTTGGTCTGAATACATCAATTTCCTCATCAAATAGACATAAACTATTAAGAATATAAGTGTAGAGAGAAGAATTCACAGCAACATCTAGACCCTCAAACATTATTTGGAAGTGGGAGAGGAAGTAGTTGGTATCCTTTTTTCATTGATGTCAAAGGGGGAGAGAAAGTTGTTGATGGCACAATAAGGGGAGAGAAATTCATTGGTGTCTCAGGTAGGGAAGAAAATAACTCAATGAAAACCATTTATAGGAGTGCATAAGGATTGGCCATCGATATGGAGGTGTTGTGTTGCCATCAATGTCAAAAGGGGAGATTCTTGTACAATTGGAATTTCTAGGTTGGCTCATGCCATGGAGTGTGTTGACACTAATGTCAACTATGCTATCATTAATTTGCATGGCCTATTAATCTCAAGGGGAGTTCCATGGTTTCTGCATTCTCTAGTGGAGAACCTTCACAGTAAAAATTAGATTAAAGAAGCTATAATAGTATAACTATTATGGTTGGGAGTCCCAAGATTTGAATGCATTTATGTCTTAGGAGATCAACTCATATGCTCCTGAAAATGGAATAGTTGTATAGTGCTTGAGAAGAGATTTCCAATGGTATGTTGAAGTCAAAAGATATCCTCTTGGATTAGAAGTTATTACCAATCAAAGGTTAGTGACCCAAAAGGTCAATTATTGCCTAGTTAAATTGGAGAAGGGGTAAATTGGTGACCAAGATTGGGATTTTTTCCAAAAATGGTGGAGTATTAATTTGAGTCACGAACAAGGTAGTTCAGAAAATGTTGCCTAATAGTACAATAGTGGAGCAGATGGTGATTAGATGGCAATGAAGCCCATTACATGTAATCTTGACAAGAGGTTCTCTGGTGGTTACAAAAGTTGCACACAAAGGTAGTGTAAAGGACCATGTGAGTCCACGAGGATTCAACAGGTGGAAATAAAATTCATTGGTGGAGTTCAAACATGGGAAGGTTACACAACCACATCACCCTTGGAGGACTTCCCAAATGCAACAAAGGTGCATGTAAGTGTTGAGGCTTGAGATGGCATTACCCTAAGAGGGATTCCCCAAAAGAACCAAATGAACATGCAAGGGTGAGATCTCACGATGACAAGGCTCTAGAGGGATGTGAACAAGATTTAATTGCTACAGATAATTTACAATGGGCTAATATGTAATAGCTCATCTAGGAAGTCCTTCCTCGATATAGAAAGGTGCAAGTTACAATGTTTGGAAGAGCTTGAGGTAACATATAGCTCAAAAATGTGGTGCAAGTAGACCCAATGGAGAAATAAGGCCTGATACCCTTCCAATTTAATAAAGGAATTCATCGAAAATAAAGGCTCAAGACCACCTCTACCTTCATACTCAAGAAAACATGGATGATATATGGCGCAATATGATTGGATTTTACAAAGGGTGGAAATACATTTAGTGTCATGACATCAACATGATGTTAGTATAGGGGACTCATGGGATGAATTTTTCTATTTTTTTTTAGGTGATCATGTGGGGAAAATCTAGTGACACATGTAAACACTCAAGAGGTACCATGTGACGCTATTGACATAAGCATGATGTCACCTTGAAAGTGCTACCTCAAAATATTTAGAAAGGTTAATAGTCAAAGACATCCAAGATGACTAAGTGTTGGAACATGAAGACATTGCGGTGGAAATTACAGGTCACCCCATATGGTGTTTAACTAGTTCATGGGAGAAGCATAGGTCACACCATGACACATACTCCTGGACCTGTATCCTTGGAATGTTTTAAAAGAATGCATGAGAGGGATATTTAGGCTAACTAAGAGTTAGAATAGGTGGAATACACAATGGTGTACCGAGTAGAGCTAAGAACCAATTAAGAAGCACTTGGGATGTGTCACCCCAAAGGTGCCAACCCAAGAGGGAATAAAAGGGAGCATGGGAGGTAGATCTAGCTTAATGAGGCTTCGAGACACCATAGTAGACACAGAGGAAGAAAAGGATCATTGAGAATGCACATGGTAAAGTGGTGGTTCCACTTGAACATGTAATCTTGGAATTTTTCAAAGGAAACCTAGGGCCTATAGTTGAGCCTAGGACATGGTTTTGTTTGTGTTGTGTGACCATGGGTGCAGAGATTAGTTCACGGTGTTTAAGCTCTTGGGTTCATAGTTCAAAGAGGTGCCCAGGAACCATCTTTGTGGTGGTGTCACATGTTAATGGGACCATGGGCCTATGGCATTTTTACATTAAAGAGGCCTTTGGTATCTATACAAAGCATTGGGGATTTAGGCACCAAGAGTGTATGTTTAAATGGCTAGAATAGGTCGGTTTCTTTAGTGATGATCCCTCCATATATTGTAGTTTTTTTTTAAATTAGCCATTAGCCATAATCAGTTATGAAAGTAATGAATGGGTCAGAAGTTCTTTAGCATAGTGTGCTAGATTTGGCCTATGTTCCATATTTGGAAGGTATGGAAAAACTGGATATTTTCCATAGTTGGGTTATGGAGGAATTAAACAAGTTAGAAGCTAAGGAAGAGTGCCCAAGCCAAGAGACTAAAATAGCGAGGACAATGCAATTTAGAGAAAATTAATGGATTGTCTGGATCAATCTGAACAAGTCAAACCTGAGTGTCTCTCACACGATGGAAAGATAAATGAAAAATGGACCTAAGAGTAATTTGATTTGACCACGACATAGAAATCCATGCTAATGTACACCTTGTGTCTTATTTTTCTTAATGAGAAATAAAGGAGAGACATGTTGGTTATACAAGTGAAATTTAATTAAGAAACTCCTTGACTGTGCAAGTTGGATTGAGACTCAGTTATCAACATGGAAAGGCATTCCAAAGACCATTCCTTGAATTGATATATTTGCGGTGGCAGAGAAGCAGTAAAATGCATAATGGTAATATTTCCCATTCATGTATTGATTTAATTCTGTTGCAGAGGCTAAGTAATTGAAGGTAATAGTAAAATGCAGGGCCTTGCAAGAGTACACTCTTGGAAAGAGTTATGACTAGATGAAAAAGACTAAATAATTCTGTGTTGTAAATGAACAAATCCAAGCATTGCAATTGATAAATTGGGGGAATGTGGCATTTCTAAGTGAAAGGTAGATAAATATTAGGGATGATTCACTATTGTGAGAGGTCGATAGAGCCTTGTGGAACAGAAAAGAATACAAGTTGATATGTTGATTGTATGACGATTGAGAACATAAAACATACTGTTTCTTTAGAATGAACAAAGTGACGAAAAGGATAAGTGTATGTTGATGATAATAGAGGGTGAAGTTGATGACTACAAAGATAAAACAAGGCAGAGTGAGTGTTAGGAACAATGAGAAAATATTTCCTTATTGAGCGTGGGTTGGAGCCTACAAAACAGGGAGTTGGAGCTTCCATCATCTTAGTTGATATATGAGTAGAGATTGGAGGTTAGTATCTCTTCCAAGTTAGTGCTTTCATAAATCCAAGAAATTTCAAGTTGGTTCCTATAACAAATTCAAGAAGTTGGTGCTTCACTTGGTGCTTCTGGTAAGCTAACTACGTGTCTAAGGAAAAGGGGAGTTGGTGCTTCCTACTAGTGGGTGCTAGAAAAAAATCTAAGGGAGTTGTTTCTTGCTGTGAGTGGTGGCTCAGAAACTATTTGATGTAGTAGAGTTAGAACTCATATTTACACCATATAACAAATAATATTTGGTGGTTTTTCCCTTTTATATTTCTGCATTAAATCATTTTTGTTCTATGTGCTTTTTTCTCATGCTTTTGGTGTGCATGCATATGTGTGATGATTTAATTAGCCTTAATATTGATTCACCCCCATATTCATTGTTAAGCATTGCTTCCAATATTGATGTGGGAAATTGGGTATTTTAACATTTCAACCACACAAATAAATATCACTCAAGCAAGCTAAGAAGGATCATAAATTATCACTCAATTACCATAGCCTTTACAAGGTGTTGCAAAAGATTGATACTATGGAATACAAATTGGAAATTCCTTCATTTTTGTGAGTACACCTAGTTTTGCATGTTTCATGCTTAAAGAAGGTTATAGGTGACAAGCTCCCAGTTCAAACTATATTTCTAATACTTGACAAAGAAGGAAAAATCATATTGGAGCCTAAAGAAATCATGGAACAAGAGTGAGAAAACTACGTGATCGATCAATTTCAAAGTATCTTATTAAGTGGAAGAACTTTCTTGCTAAATATTATGCATAGGAGGATGAGTGTTTTATATCAAAGCATCGAGAAGTACAAGCATTGAGGACAACTCTTTTTTGAAGGAGAGGGGCATCCTAGGCCCCTATAATATTAGTGTAACCACTATATTATTATTGTTGTGTCATATAGAAGACCACTATTGTTATTGTTGTTCCTTTACATTATTATTGTTATATAGGCCCTAATTATATTTTTACCCTTTTAGACTTCTATATATACTAAGGAGGCCTTGTCATTTAAATCATCCAAGAATTGTTCATTTATCTGATGCAACGGGAGGTTTCCCCCTCAAAATGTCTTATTATCTAGTTCTTGACCTATCTCTTCTTATGTTTCTATATTTTTTGATATGGATACATAACACATCCTCAATGCTAAGGTTTTTATCTAGATAAGCAAGTTCACAAGTGGTAAGAAACGTTCAAGGGAAGGAATAAATATGGAGGGTGAAACACAATATATGGGTGTGGAGGAGAGGGATAATATCGCCTACCCTCTTGATTATATCACAACAACCACATGTTATATTCTATGTTTATTGAATCAATAAAGGGAAATGATAGCCGGTAAGAACCAAGCTCAATCGCTACTCCTCAACCAGAATATTGATCTACTCTGGAGCGAAATGGACAAGCTACAAATTAATCTAGACATGCTAGACCTCTATTTATGAAATCTCAAGACATCAAGAAAAATGGGTGCTAAGGAAAACAATGTGAGCAAGGAAAAAAGGGAGGAGGGAAAAATGCACCAAGTCCTTGTCCCAAACCAACCAAAGTGTAAGGATGAAGAAATAGTTAAATTTATAATTGAATATAGATTCTCACCTACAAGCTAGTTTATTTGTCTCGCCTGAATTATTTTTTGCAAGTATTTTCTAGTTTTAGGAGTTTTCTGGAAAGCTTAAGTGTTACGAGTTTAGATATTCAATTGGTAGGAATTGTAGTAGGAACGAAGGCTTCTTTTGCACTGGTTTGAATCCAAGAATTGATCAATCATTTGAATATGTAAAATAATTTGGACTTTTCCACATTAACATGGGTCTTTTTTGTTATTAATAGCTTTAAGTATGCATATATTACTTAATCCTAAATATTAAAATATTTTAGTAATGACACATTGGAATTTTTTATTATTATTAAGAATATGTTTTTTTTTTCTAAGTTATACTAATTCTATTAATGAGAAAAAGATATCATACACTAAGGCCTTAGCCTGTACTTAACCATGCCAAAGGAATGGAAACAACCAGCAAAGTCCAGATATGAACTACCTAGAAGGGAAACCAGTGCATAACAGAAAAGAGTTCAGAAAATTAGCTTGCTACCCACACAGGCGAAACTAGCAAAGAAACCAGTTTGTTATCATTGTATCTAATGAGATAAAAAACCAAATAAAGAGCCGAAAACTCATAGTTTTTTTTCACCTAAACCCCATTGAAACAAAAACCTAAAAAACAGCGTCCCAAAAAACCTGAGACACGTAACATGCTAAGTGGCAGATTGTGTGGTGGACGCGTGGCACTCTGAGTGGCAGACAATGAGGCAGATGCTATAGCAAGGTGGCAGAGTAGGAATAGGGCAGAGACGGAGGGTGTTCCTTCACGACAAAGCACATGTACTCCTCCATGTCGCCACCTTCCAGAAGCGAGATCTCCATGTTGCCAGCCTGCAATGTCGAGTGTTCTTCCTCGATGAGACAGCAGTAAGGGTCCATTAACTCATCTGTATGCTGAGCCTCGTTCACCTCCTTCCCTGCACGTCTCGTCTTCTGCTCCTTGCTCTGCTCCCCTTCTCCTTGGATGCTCGTCTGAGCCATTTCCAGTATGGTTTTGGTGTGGCTACATCCTGCTGTGGTGCACCCACCACCTGCAATGTCTGATACCCCAATAGGCCTGGTGTTTCCACCACCCATCATTCCCTACTCCTCAATTAAATTGGTGCATCCACCAACCTCAGTGGCCTGTTCCTCAGTGATCTGCTCTGCCTCATGAAAGAGAATGGTTATAGTGGCCGTGATGATGGGCTTGTTCAGGGTGGAGCAGAAGGTGAATTGGGCATTCTGGGAATGCAGATGAGGAAGGGGTGGAGTGCCTCTGGGAGACGTGGCAAAAATGGAAGCGAAGCTGCTCGGAGGCGAGGTAGGGGCCACCGAGTGGAGGTGACCTCTTCCACTGCGTGTGTTTGGGTAACGCCCAGGGACTTGCTCAGCCAGAGAGGAAGTGATATCTGAAGCAAGAGAGTACTAGGGGCGACTCAGGCTCCCTCCGCTCCCGCCCCTGTGGTTGCACGTACAGTGTCGCATTCTTGCCATAATGACTACAAGCGTATGCGAATTTCTTTCGGAATTGGGCACAATGGGGTGCAATGACACAATTGAGCTTGCATACTGCTCAGTGGAGGGATGAGCAGCCAAGCCCGAAGGGAAGATAAAATGACAATCTAGGCTATGGGTGAAGTGGATCCCCGGGCTTAAATCAATGCAACAAAGGAGGTGGCAGTGTCTCCCAGTGGTTGTGCGGGAGTTGGGTACAGTCGTGGCTTGGGGGCAGAGGCATTGCAATGGCGAATGTTGCAGAGGTTGATGGGTAGAAGCGGAGGTGAAATTCTCCCGAGAATTCATGTTTGCATAGAGCCGAGGTTGGTGACGGTTAATAGGTTGGAGGCAGCGCTTGCATAAGGTGCATTTATGGATATTGTAAATTCCATTTTTGGACCACTGTGCCAACCTATGGGAGGCCATGTGGTCTCGCTACATGCCAACCCAGTCGATTGCCACCTTACTGTCCTTAATTATCACTCGCATACGGGAGATGGGCGTCCTTGTGCACCAGGTCAGTGCAAGATTTCAATTGAGATTGGTCATGTAGAATGTTGATTGTCCCAAAATGTAGGACTTGATCTTGTTCAACTCCTATATTTTCCATGAGATCGACTACCTTGTTGTTGTCCCTTTTGACGTGAATAAATGTGGTTTCTCTTCTATTTTTCATCCATTGCTCTATTAGTTCAAGCCTAGCCATTAGTCTCTAGCTCTTAGCAACTCTCGAAGTAGTGCTTCCTAGTTGTATTTGAGTGACCATATTTATTAGAATTTGGGAGCCCCCTCTATTATGATGGGATGAAAATTATGTTGGTGTGCTAAGTTCATACCTTGCCACAGTCCTTCCATTTCCGCGGAATTGTTTGTGTCCCATCCAATGGAGCCGAAGTATATTTGCAAAGGTTGGCCTTCATAGTCTCTGAATATGCCACCATGTCGTGCTTTACGTGGGTTGCCCTTGGAGGCCTGATCAAAATTTAGCTTTATCACCTTTTTTGCAGGGGGATTCCAATATGAGGGTTGCTTGGTGATAATGATGACTCTATTGGGATCAATTTGTGCGTGCTGAAGCTTGAAGTTCTAGTTTTCCCATATGCTCTATTCCTATGCTTGGGTAGGAAAGTCCTCAGCACTCCACTGTTGAAGAGCTAGAGTTTCCTAAATATTCTGACATAAATTGGTCCAGATGATCTCTAAAGTAGTTCTTTGGTTTTTGAAAATTATTTTTACTTCTTTCCTTCCTAATTGTCCAGAAGATGAAGCCCGACAAAATTGTCCATAGCTTATTGAGAATTTTGTTGTTATATGGTTCTGGAGTCTAGTTGCAAATGGTGCCGTTTATATCCCCTAAGATTTTTCAGGGTCGCTAATAGTGGAAAGTAAGTTTTTCCCATAATTGGTTAGCCATGTGGCAGGAATCCATGAGGTGCTAAATAGTTTCTTCATGATTTTGACAATTAGGACAGTAGGAGGGTCCCTGGAATCCTCTCTTGATTAAGTTGTCCCAAGTGAGAATTCTTTGATGATATAGCAGCCATGTGAAAGTAGAGATTTTTGGCCATATCCCTGTAGTCCATATGCGATTCCAAGCTGGATCAATTGGTTCCTGTGTTTGGAGCATCAACTGGTAGGCTTCTTTTGTTGTGTATACTCCTCCCGGTGTATATCCCCACCTTAGAACATATTTTCTAGTATTACATCTGATTCTTCTGCTGGTGAGTTCTTTGTGTAGCTCTGAGTTATAGGCTTCAATTTCTTGTTGTGTTATCTATGAAGTATGTTTCCATTGCCTGAAGCCCCGATTGGTACTTCAAGTCAAGAATTGTGCTACATGGTCAGTCTGGTTGATGTTGTTTCCATTTTGATTTGTGCAGGGTAGAATTTCTGCAATTTTTGGTCTCTGTTGCCAAGAATCCATCCAAAAACGCGTAGTTCTCCCTTCGCGTATCTCCCAAAAGCTATGCTTTTGGATGATCTCTCTGTGTTGTTTTGCCGCATTCTAGATTAGAGATCATGTAGTTGTGGTAGTGATTCTTATCAACTCTTGCTGTGGACGATTGTTTGCATATTTTGCAGTCCAGAGTTGTGCCCATGGCTTTTGTGGGCTTGACACCCATTTCCACCATATTCATGCTCCCATTAATGTGTTGCTATGTTGCAGGTCACGTAATCCTAGACCTCCCTGCTTTTTTGGTGTGCAAACCGTGTCCCATTTTACTAACGCCCATTTTCTATTTTGCCCTGTGGATCCCCATAAGAAGTTGCATTGCAGAGTTTTGATTTTTTTTAGCACCCATTTCGGCACAGCAAGAACCGAAGAGAGATAGAGAGGCATGGATTATAAGACTGCCTTTATTAGGACAAGCCTGCTTACCATGTTGAGAGTTCTGTATGTCCATGACGATAGGCGGCTTTCAATTTTCTCAATGAGTTGTTTCCAGGATGTATGCTTTAAGGCTGATTCTGTTAGTGGAGAGCCCAAATAATGAGATGGGAGTTTGGCTTGAGAGAATCCAATGATTCTGGCTATGAATCTTTGAGTGGCTATAGGAGTGTGGAAAAATAATATTTGAGATTTGGCAGTTTTTATAGTGGTTCCAAAGGCTTTTGAAAAAGTTTCTAGAAGAGCTTTGTAGGTGCGAGCTTCACTGATAGAAGGGTGTCCAAAAACCATATTATCATCAACAAATTGTTGATGCATGACCGCAGAGGTTCCATGGACAGAGATGCCTCTAAGGTCATGAGATTGAATAGCCTGCTTAATAAGACGACCCAGATCTTCTGCCATAATAATAAAGAGGAATGGGGATAATGGGTCACCTTGACGGATTCCTCTAGAAGGGAAGTAGGGTTTGGAGGGGATTCCATTAACTAGAATAGAGCAGAAGGGGGAGGTTATGAGATTTATAAGCCATCTAACCCAGGTTAGACTAAATTCGAAGGCATTCAACATATCTTTTATATAGGACCAGCTAAGTTTGTCAAAGGCTTTAGAGAGATTGATTTTTAGAAGCATACCTGCATGTTTGTTTCTCTTTAAGGAATGGATGATTTCATGAGTCAAAATAATGTTGTCCAAGATTTGACGTCCTTCAACATATCCAGATTGTTCTGGTGAAATGAGAAGAGGGAGGAGCGGTTTGAGGCGATTGGCAATGACTTTCGAGATGATTTTGTATATGACGTTGCATAGTGCAATGGGCCTGAACTTCTCTGGAGTGCTTGGCTGAGCTTCTTTGGGAATGAGTGCGATGAATGTTGCATTGAGAGATGGAAGTAGCCAATGCATAGCTCGGGATTCTTCTACCACATTCCAGACTTCTACTTTGATTAAGTCCCAGAAGTGATGGTAAAAGTTAGAGGTGAAACCATCAGGTCCTGGAGCTTTCCCAGCTTTCAATTGATTTGAAGCCTCTTCTACTTCCGTCAGAGTGACCGGTCTTAGCAAAAGATGATTATGCTCCTCTATTATAATTCTGGGAATATGCTGAAGTATTTCATTTATTGTAGGATGTCTATCTGTAGGTGGCTCTTGATGTACTGTTTCGATGTGATTAGTGAGCTCTTTCTCGATATCTTCTTGTTTCTCCATTTTTTATCCCTGTGGATTTTGAATATGCGAGATGGTATTAGTCATTCTTCTTTGGATAGTTGTGCGATGAAAGAATTTGGTATTTCTTTCATCTTCTTTTAGCCATCTGATTCTTGACTTTTGTTTCTAGAGAAATTCCTCTTGTTTCCTTCTTTCTTCCAATTGTGTGAGTAGAACTTGTTCTTGACTTGCTAGTTCCTCTGTTCTGCCTCCTGTAACGATCTTCTGCTGTAGCTCTCTCATACTTTTCTCGAGGAATTTTTTCTCTTGAAATATATTGTCGCATGTAGTGTAATTCCAGGTCTTGATTTGCCTTTTGATATGCTTCAATCTTTGCTGGAATTTATACATAGTAGAGCTGCCATTGGGAATGAAGCTCTCCCACGCTGATTTGACCATATTTTTAAACTCAGGGTGAGTGAGCCAAAAAGCTTCAAATTTAAATGTTTTCCTGTTTGAAGTTCCAGGATTCTTCCATTGCAAGGAAATAGGCCAATGATCCGAGCCAACAATGGGGATGTACGGAGGCACATATATCACCACCTAAATGAATAGAGTTGTCTGAGATTAGATATCTATCCAACCTGGATTAGATTTGTTGAGAGCCCATCCGTTTATAGTTCCATATGTAAGTACCATTATCAAATGGTAAGTCAATTATCCAGTTGTTTTGAATGTATTCTTTGAAGCTATTGCTTCCATTGTCCAACTTCCTTTTGCCTCCTAGTTTTTCCTCCAGCCGAGTGATCATGTTGAAGTCACCGCCTGTGATCCAAAGTGGATGAGTTCTTGTAGAATTGAGAATTTCCAACATCTTAAGCAACGTATTCTTTTACATTGTATCTTGAGGGAAGTATACATTAGTCAAGTGGCCATGTATGTTGGTTCCAACGAGGTGGAAAGTTGGTTGTATAAAATGGTGTGAAGCATGGAAATCTGTTAGGGAGACGTGTTGCGTATTCCATGCTATAGCAAGCCCTCCCAAAGTGCCCGTTGCATCTACTATAACAGTCTGACATCTCACCCAGGCTTTGGATAATATGGAAGCTAAAGTACTAGTATTACATTTTATTTCCTGCATAAATACAATGTGTGGTTGTTCTTGATGAATCATGTTCTTTATCATCCTGTATTTCCCAGGACCGTTAAGTCCTCTAACATTCTATGAGATGAGCTTCATGGTTTACCTGTAGGTAAGGAACGGTAGTATTTAGTCAACTTGGAACACCTTCCGGACTACACTAGCATTTCCCCTATGAGGATGGTGCACTGTAGATTTGTCTTTTGCCCTCTCTTCTTCCCATCTTTGGTGATATGTTTCCCATCCCATTTACCTCCTTGTTGTATGCCCAGTGCGTTGTGTTGATGCACTCTTGATAGTACTACTTCCAGATTTTCAAGTTGCCTATCCAGTATTGTGTCGATCTCTTTCCTCTTGCATGCTTGTCCTAGACTAAAAATGTCTATATCACCTAGATCAAAGCTTTCAGGTTCTTCTTACATTAAACTTTGTTGATTGTTGTCCTCCATGTGGGGTATTGACTGAAGAGGGTCTGTCAACAGATTATCAATGTCCATTACTTTAGCGGACCAGAGGACTTTGTGGTGATCATGGTTGGGGATGGGTGGCATGGTTATTGTTTGTGGATCAGAGGCGTTAGCTATCGATGTTTGACTGACTTCATTATGGATAGGTGTAGTAAAAAGTTTGGTGGATGCCGCAGAGGTTGTCTTTGCTATCGTGGGGGGATCTGATTCAGGTATATCTAGGTTTGACAAAATGTCAAAGATATTGCTTGAGGATGGGACATCGGAGGATGGAGTAATATTTTTTGGTGTTGTGGGAGGTTTTTTAGTATGCTTCTTTCTACTGGCAACTTTGGTAAACCCTTCCGGATCAGACTTTCCCCCATTTTCTACATATTTAGGAGGAGTGTTTAAAGGACAGCCACGGAATAGATGTCCATGGGCATGGCACCTCCTACATATGAAAGGTATATGTTCATAGTCTATGGGTTGAATCTGTTCAAAGTCATCGTGAAGGAGACTTATCGAGTCTATGAGCGCCTTGCCCAGTTTCATGTAAACGCAGATACAAACATAGGAGGTGTACCAGTGAAGCTTTGTTTCCTCTGCTGTCTTTATGATTTCTCTTAACCAATTACCAATGGCTTTAAGTGATTCTTCATCCCAGTATTCCAGCAGTAAGAGTACATGTGGATCCAAACTAGCGCCCAGCTGAAGTCTTCCTTGTCTGGATTAAATCTTTCTACCCAGTCTCGTAGATAGAGACCTATTGCATTAAAGAAATAGGGTCCTCCATCTAGGACGCAATTTCTATCTTCAATGCAGTTAAAGATGGCTGTGAAGAAGCCTTTGGGGCCTAGCTATAGGGTAACATGTCCTTTGGGCTTCCACTTTGAGGTTATCCATCATTGCAGAGCTTTTTCAATGGGCCAATAACCTATAAATTTACCTATCAGTGCATGGTCTTTCATGTATTCTATTTGTGCATTGATTCTATGACTGGGTAACTCAATCTTAGGTTGTTCTGTTGCAATGGGTTTGCAGGTGGACGATGATGCCTTCTTTAGTTGCTCAGATGCTGCAGAGTTATTTCTTATTTCTTTTTCCAGATCCACTTGGTCATCCTTCTCCTGCTACTGTGCAGGTCGTACCACTAGCTGCTCTGCATTCTCATTTGAATTCTTCTCATTTCCGCCTTCAAGTGGCCAGTCTCCATTGTTACAGTCTATGGGGAGAGGCCCTGATGCCTCCCCCATCAAGATGTTCATCGGTTTTGGCTACTAGATGCGCCAAACCTGCACTGGGAGCAGTACTGCATGGTCCTAAGAGACTGCTTGCTCTATCTCTGCATCGTGTAAGGGTTTATCAAAAACCCTAGCCCACCATTTTCCTTCGCCTTCCGCTCTCATCCCAACTTCCTTCAAAATTAAATCCCCTATTAATAATATGTTTAAATGTAACACTATTTTTATATTAAAATTTGAATGAATTACACATCTCTCTCTTATTAATCTTGTTAGAAAGAAAAAATATCTTTTATATTATTTTTTGACATTTAATTTTTTTTCTCTTTTTTTCACATTTAATTTTTTTTCTTTCAATAAATAACTAAATATATATAAGTTAACCTAGGTATTAAAAAAATTTATTTAAATTTATTTTTAAAAGTGATATAAAATTATATTATATTATGTGAATAATTAAAATATTTTATTTATGACTAAGAGTGAGTGAAATATTTTTACTAAATTGAACTATAATATCAACAACAAATGGAATGGTCATAACCAAATTTCCATTATTGATGTTTTATAATGCTTTTAATTAATACTAGCTAAACACATATTCATTTTTGTTTTATTATAACCAACATTACTTTTCTATTTAGATAATATTTTATTTTTTATTTTAAGAGGGACACGGTCAACTCCAAGTTCAGCACAAAGAGAATCACCATCTCCTTTATGTTGGGCTCTAGAATGCACCTTTGGGTGCAATAAATTTTAAAATCGGTGTTTTTTATTTCAATAATATAACACTTTTATTATCTACCGTTCTTGGATATATGGTGATGGAGTGCGTTATTAAAGAACTCATTGATTTTAAGTCAATAATCTGCCCCATTTGGGTATTATTCTTCGACATGACCATGTTGTAGCCACACCAAGTACAAACCAAAAACAGAGATCACATAAAGTACAATAGATATATAAAATTGTTTTTCAATCCAAAAATATTGTTGATTCTATAAAGCCTTCCTTTCCTAAAATTGAATGATACGTAATTCAGAAAAATATTGTTGATTTTATAAATTTTGTCTTTTTTCGAATTGAATGAAATTAAAAATCTAAAATTGTACGCTCATAAACATAGATAGTGATCAATCCATGATAAGAATAATCATAATGAGGTTATTTATCCAAGGTTTAGGGAAACCTTACTCCACTACCAAGTAAAAGAGTTTGAGTATGTGAGGGGTGAGGATAGGCACTTCCATTTAAAAATTTCAACTTGATATCTTTCAATATCCTTAGGTTTCCCATTAGTGAGTAACTTAAACCCAAACTCAATTTCTTAGAAAAAAATAGACCATCCTTTATAGCAGCAAAAGAGTGTCCATGGCGTTAAGGGATTTATAAAGGTTTTTGATGTAGGAATTCCAAATCTCCAAGGTAATAAAATTATGTTATTTAGCTTTAAGAATTAGAATTTACCTCCAAAAATTTCTAGCATTAGATTATGAAAGTTGGAGTAGCTTCTCTTGCTTTTTATTTATATAGTACATTTTCTTCCTTTTAATAAGAGTCTTGTACATGTTCATCTGATCAAGTTTTAAAGTTTCATTAGGTGCATCTTTAATAAGTTTTACAATCATCATCATACCAAGGATTAATACTACTATTATTCTTTTTATATAACATTTCAAGAGAGAGCCAATGGAGCTTCGGATTGATGGTGAAAGGTGCATTGTTAAGACACTCATGTAACAGGTCATTGATTCAAATCCCTTGTGATTCAAATCCCTTGTAGGTGTTAACTTAAAAAAACACTTCAACCCAGAGCTTGCATTAAAATAAAAATTAAACAACTCAAACTTATAACTAGATTTTATAAAATAAAAATTAAACAACTTGAATTTGTCATTTCAACAATTTATAACTAGATTTTAGGTAAAAATCAGAGATAATATACTTAAATTTTTTTATTAAAATATAACTTTGTAAAACTATATTAAAAATTAAAAAATAGACATTTTTTATTTTAAATAATAAAATTCTAAATTTTTATAACAAAACATATACTCTTAACCATTAAACCCACCACAAATATATTATAATAATAAAAAATAAAAATATGTGAATCCTAAAAACATACTGAACAACCTACCATATCCATGAATACCATCTTTCTTCGTCACTGGGATGCGGGCAAGGTCTCTCGTGCAAGTTCTTTTAACATAATCTAGAAGACACGTTATCATGGTGGTGTGCTTATGTAGGCTGAATTTGGTTGCTTCCCATGGTGGTGTGTTTATGTAGTCTCAATTTGCTTGCTTTCCAAAGGTGAAAATGTATGTATTCTGGTTGATTTTACGACTTTGCTATTTAAAGGTATTTGATTTTTCTATAAAATATTTTTCAAATATATTAACATGTTTATATTATAGTCTAAATTTGTGTGAGCTAAATATGGAAAGTAATGTTTCCACGTGGTATAATTGTTATTGTGAGTTCTTAGTTGTCATTTTAGAAAGTGTTAATTCTTATGTATGAATTGGAGTTATTATCTAGAGATACAGAAATCAATGTATTACTTCTTATATTATTTTAATTATTTTGATAAATAAAATATTGAAAAATAATTTGTTGTGTGCAATTAATTACTTTTTGATATATATCTCTATTTTGTAATATGGTATCAAAACAAGTAGTTGCTTAACTCTTTCACAGGGCCACAAAAATGAGAAAGCATTAAAATTATTTCTATATAGATAGATAGTGTAAGAGAGTGTTTGATATATTATCTTCTGTGAGTAAATTTTAGTTTTTGCTCGTAAATCTGTTATTTTGAGTTCGAGCTAGATTGGATCTCACGCTAGACAAAGAATACATGATTTTGTGCCCCTCGTAGGTTATAAAACTTGTCAATAGCAGCGTCCGTATGCATATTCGTAGGAGTTGGTTCTCGTCCCTACACTAGCATTCAGTCTGACGAAAATTTCAACTGGGATCTCCTAAATCCAGACGAGAAGGCTGTTGGGAGGGGGATCTATTTTCTTTCAGGGACGAGATTTTTGCGTCAGCTTGTTGCAGGTTCACTAAAATCAACGTGGCAGATCTTAGAAAATATGGAACAGAGGGCCTGTGTAAAGGAAAGCGGCACTGCCTGAAAGATACATATGTAGCGATCTATGCTAGAGAAAATCCAGATCTTTGCTTAAGCAGATGTCAATGAAAATCCAGATCTATGCGTCGTGTTCCATTTGGGCATTCACGGAGCCTCTGGGTGCGTGCTGGGATGACAAGGCCCGGAAGTTAGTAGGAAATGAGCAGGGTACGATTCTCAATTCTTGATTTCACCCTTGTGGGCATCTCCGAATTCAAGGAGAAAGCTAAAGCATGACATTTATATGTCTAATTGTCATCTGATTGTTAGGATCATGGTTTTGTGTGATAGTTTTCTATTTTAGTTATAAAACAAAGAAAGGAGTGGGTGGTTTTGGAACCCTGGTGTCTAAAATGTTAATTTTTTTTTGTGTTAGTGATTTTGGTTATAAAAAGGGTTGGTGGTTTTTAAACTAAAAGTCTGGAAAGATCAATTTTTGTAATTGGTAAACTCTTGAGCCTCCATCCTATCAACTAACGGATATTTGAAAGTGAAATATCCCACAGATGGTGGTTGGTCGATAAGATAATTCATCACTTAATGGCTCTTATCGTGGAAGCCCCAACGAACCCAATTATTGTCAATATTATTGATCTGAAAAGTTCATCAACAATGGTCGTTTTAAGTTGAAAACCTAAAGCAGGTGACCCCCAACGCCGGATGGATCAAGGTCATACTAGGGTGGTATCATACTAGATTAGGTTATATTGGGCCTTATGTGGTGGGGTGTGGGGTAAAAGCAATGATATAGTTTATTTAATATTTTATAATCGTAGAAATGTTTAATGTAATTAATTATTTGATTGATTTTTTACTATGATAATATTTTTTTTCGAAAACCATTTACTTAAAAGATATGATAATATTTTTTTTCGAAAACCATTTACTTAAAAGATACCTCTATAATCACACACCAAATCTCAAATCTCTTCAATCACAATGTGTTTAAACGAAGACTTGAAGCAACAACAATTGATTGGTTGGTTAAAACATTCAAAGGATTGGAAACCAACCAGGACCGCCTCTATTTTTTCTAATGTTGCTTACATATTTTGAAAAGACTTGTGGAATTTGTTTTAAGTTTTCTCCGAGGACTTTCAGCTGTGGGACTCTTGTTTTTTCAGAATGAACAGTATAAGTGGACGGCAAGAGACAAATGGGACTGAATATTTTTGCATCAGACAGACATTACTCTCTGTTTTTTTGGATTCATTGCTGGATCAGTGTGCACTTTTATTTTATATAAGATTTCAACAGTGAATAGATATATTTCTATATTCGGAAGGTCATCACTGATTTTGATTTTAAATATGGTTCCTTTCTAATTCAAAGTTTGGATGGACTGGTTGTCTTGAACAGATTTTGTTCGTTTTATTAATATATTTTTGTATAACCGAGAGAAGAAAACTTGTTTTTCCCATATGTGGGCTTTTATTCCTCTTAAATCTCGGTTCCCGATGATCTATGTTAATGAATAACAATAACCTTATCAATTAAAAAAATGTTTAAACATATCAATTTAGTGGAAACTCAGAAGTTGAGTGTGTCTTCAATGGTGTAAAATATTGAAGTGGTGGATGTCCGAAGGACATATTCACAGTTGTATGAACTGGAAAACATTTGAGATGGGGGTGCAAAGCAGCATTAGGTGGTGGGGTTTTTAGGAATTACGTACTGTGAATATATAACCATATACGTTATTCAAATGTTGAAATACTTGAAAATTAAAAGTGATTGGAAAAAAATATTAATTATTTTTTAATAAGAATAATAATAGAAAGAAGATAGCTCACACTGTGTAGAATAGATAGTGACAAGGTGTTTTTTTAAGGCACTCCCTAGTGAAAAGGTCACCGGTTGAACTTGTGAGTTGGTGTGGCCTTGGTCATATGTGGTCACCAAGTAATTTTGATGACTTAAATGCCCCTAAGTTACGCCCACTCAAACCAAAAGTTAGGCAAGATAATCATATGTGGACTCACATTACCTAACAAAAAGACAAATAAAAATAAGATATATAATAGATTAGATATCATTTTGGGATTCAACTGCGTTAAGTAAGTCATTCATGTATGACCATTTCCATGAGAGGTAGTCGTAACTGACTAATTTCTCATGATTTTTTGAATAGTTCACTTAGCACTCATTGCATCGGGTTGCTCACAGGGGTGAAGAAGTGGGATTGAAACTAGTGAAATGAATCACATAGCATCAATCATCACTTCCAGGGCTTGCACCCGGTAACCAGGACTTCCCAGGAGGTCACCCATCCCAGAACTCGTCTGGCTCAAGCGCGCTTAACTGTGGAGTTTTCCCCACAATCAAGCCCACTTAGTTTGCTACCCCATTTGCAAAACCTTAACAAGTATTGTGCCTCATGAACCATTCAAGTAGAGATCCCTTGACTCTTTTTGAATTTAAGTATGGGGGTTTACGCAGTGCATTATATTAGATATCATTTTGGGATTCAACTGCGTTAAGTAAGTCATTCATGTATGACCATTTCCATGAGAGGTAGTCATAACTGACTAATTTCTCATGATTTTTTGAATAGTTCACTTAGCACTCATTGCATCGGGTGATGCTCACAGGGGTGAAGAAGTGGGATTGAAACTAGTGAAATGAATCACATAGCATCAATCATCACTTCCAGGGCTTGCACCCGGTAACCAGGACTTCCCAGGAGGTCACCCATCCCAGAACTCCTCTGGCTCAAGCGCGCTTAACTGTGGAGTTTTCCCCACAATCAAGCCCACTTAGCTTGCTACCCCATTTGCAAAACCTTAGCAAGTATTGTGCCTCATGAACCATTCAAGTAGAGATCCCTTGACTCTTTTTGAATTTAAGTATGGGGGTTTACGCAGTGCATTATATTAGATATCATTTTGGGATTAATAGGTGCCATTTAAAAAATTCTCATTATCAAATTAATAGGTGCCATTTAAAAAATTATAATAATAAATTTCAATGTACCTTCTAAATAAAAGACTTAAATGTCCATATTAAATAAACATTTAATACCAACTAGGTATATATTAAATATAGTTACACATATATATATATATAAAACATAAAACAATTGAAAGAAATGTGTTCTTAAGGTTAAAACGTTTTGAGAAGCCCCAATATTGTACATTGTGACCCTTTTTGAATTTTAGTTTTTGGTAAACATGGTCTAAAATCCAATAATTGTTTTTTCAAAGTAGAAGTGTAAGTTTTGTAGTGTATATAGGTAAGTGTCTAGGGAAATTTCAAGTTGTTGAATAGATGCATTAAATAATGAAATTTAAACAATGGAAAATTACACATAGTAGAGAGAGAGCACCAAGAATGATCAAACATAAAACAATTGAAAGAAATGTGTTCTTAAGGTTAAAACGTTTTGAGAAGCCCCAATATTGTACATTGTGACCCTTTTTGAATTTTAGTTTTTGGTAAACATTGTCTAAAATCCAATAATTGTTTTTTCAAAGTAGGAGTGTAAGTTTTGTAGTGTATATAGGCAAGTGTCTAGGGAAATTTCAAATTGTTGAATAGATGCATTAAATAATGCAATTTAAACAATGGAAAATTACACATAGTAGAGAGGGAGCACCAAGAATGATCAAATTAACGAGGAAAATATTTTTTTGAAATTTTGCACTTTATAAAAAATTTAAGGGTTTTAATCCTCCTTAACATTTTGAAAATCCATGATTAGCATGCATCTATATTAATAATAATTCTTAATCCATAAATTATAATATAAAACAAATATATAAAATGAAATTAGTATGTTAAATTTAATAGGATCCTTAGGACAAATAACCAAACGCTAAAATCTAATAAGAGTTTATATATATACGAAATGTCTTTAAAAGAAATAAGGGAAAGTTGCTCTATCTCACCAAATTTTAGCTCTCATGCTCTTATTTCTAATAATAATTTTGGTCAACACCTCTCTATCGATATTGTGGAGAAATTCTCACTCTACAAACAACAATAGTAATAAAAATATCAAAATTGTAATCTTAAATTTTATCAAATATAATCAGATATCCATAAATATATGAATATTAAAAAAAAAACTAAATCAATAATACAATTAAGCAATTGAAGAGTTTTGTATATTTTAATTCTCATGAGGGGTACAACTAATTTAATAATTGAGATAGGAGACATTAATATTATTAAATTAAACATATAGATTTAAAATATCTTTTATTCTATTCAAATACAATCATTCCAATATAAGAATTCAAGAAAGTTATAAAACTCTAGCAGACATATTTGAATTAGGGAAAACAAATTTTATTAATATTATTAAATCTTGCAAAATTTGGAGCGTTGGGAGGAGCGGAAGGGTTTTAATTTGGCCCCGATGAATAGGTAGAATTGTAGTATGCATGGAGCCTCATGCAAGAGACAAATAATTAAGCAGAATACCTAGTAGCATGGAAAGGAATTGAATTGGTGATTGATCGACAAATCACAAGACTTATGCTCTTTGGTGATTCATCAATTGTTACAAGACAAGTCGCATCAATTGAGTCTCATATATCATATCTTCCTTTAGCCCTGCTTAGGATTGATGGTTTCATAAATTAGTTTGAACATTTAAGAGTTCCACCATAAGATACGACATCTGAATTTTTCGGAAAACAACTTAGCAAATGTGGCGTCCAGATTAGAAGATAGCGTGTTAAAATTATATTATAATTCATCCATTATATTCCGAGTACCATGAAATTTCATAGTTGGCATTGATTAATATAATTCTAAAGATGTTGCACAACATGAGCCTTCTCTTTCCCTTGGCATCCTCACAATCCCCAAAGGAAATTATGACTTTTGTGGGGCAGTTATTGTTTTGGTTATGGAATCAATACCTCAACCAGGGACATCTTTTCTTTTAGAACAAATGGACTATATAATTGGTGGCTCCCCTGCGTTCGAGGATGGCATATGTTTTCAGTTGTTTTGGGATCGCTCATGGTGGTGTTTTGCATTTGATTTCTGTAGTGAGGTTGATGGACGAAGAACATGTGTTGTTAGTGACTAAAGCATCTTTCATTTCTATAAATTATGACATCCTCCTTCAAAAAATGTTGTTTGAAGTCAATCCCAGGTTATAGATTGTTGCGTTGACACTGTTGAGTAACTCTTGCAGGTTAGATTATTATTGTTCCTCTTTGAGTGATCTAAAAGTAAAAAATTGAAGGTTTCATAAAAAATTTAAGAGTAACTTTGTGTCTTGTAGGAACTGGATAAATGGACATAAACTTAGCTTTTTTAGTTAAGTTTGTAGAAATACAATAGAGAAAAATAGACCATGAGCAACATTACACACAACAATTTGATGACAGAGTTAACCCCTCCTTGGCTACATCTCCAGTTCTAGCTTTCAATGTTGGGCCTTTAGATTACATGCTAAAATATGAAATTACATCAGTATACATAGCTAAAATTGCAAAAATGACACTACCATTTTGTCAAAAAACACCCAAAATCCCCTATCTAGGCTCTTCTTGGGCTCAAAAAGGCTAAAGAATGACAAAGTTATTCTTGTTTCTCTAATTCCCTACTATTTGTCCTACAAAATGACAAAAATAGCTAAATTTTCTATGAAATCCACATTTTCGCTAACCGTCGAGCAAGAATTTCTCCTGATACCAGTGGGATTCCAGCCACAATTGGTGCACTTTATTGCTTGTTTAAGCATTCATATTAAGCCTGAAGGGTTGATTTCTACCCCTACAAGGTGGTCACATCACTACATATGGTTAGGGGTCATATAAACACCTACCCGCGCCATTTTAGCCCTCGCTCCACTCGATTATTGTTGTCTAGCTTTAATATGGCTGGGGGTTGGGCTAACTACCAACCCCTGTTTTGTCGTGGTCATATGGCAGAAAATAATACTAGGGTTGGGGCCTAATCCTCACCCCCTTCATCGGTAGCTCCTATTCTATATTCCATATGTTTCATGGTTTATAATAGGACCAGGGCCAGGGCGAGTTGGGTGGGCGGGCCCACCGGCCTAACCCCTCCCCCAACTGCCGACAACAAAAATCTAAAATACAGTTGGCACTACATATATGTTAAGAAATAAATGGTGGCATAATGATGAGCCTTGTAGAGTGTTGCGACAACGTCCAGATGCCAAACCCCACTGGGGATAGTTGGCCAGCCAATAAAAAAATTTGCCAATGAGTGAGGTCCACGTGGGGCCCTCACATTGGGCCATGTTGCACCTTTTTATTAGGCCACTTCAACAACCTACAACCAATGTAAACCTCCTAACCTAGCTATACCATCCTATCACGTGTCATCGTGGGATTAGCCCATCTGACACCATACCCTACATAGGTAGCCAATGATTGCAGATGTATGAAATTCCTAGTCAGCAACATAGTCCACCTTGCAAGTTGACTTTTTAGTTGTTGGGAAAAACATCAAGAACATCATAACTTTCTCAAACGACGTCAGATTGATGCAATTCTAGTGGAGTTGGAATCGGGATGAAGAACAATATGATTTGACACTGGTTTCGAGTAATTTTGATAATTTTGAGTTTTGAGCATATTTTGATCCTTAGGATCATTCCTCCCCACTAGAAGCTTTTGGACCACCAAAAGTCTATTTTTATTCAGTAATTAATTGAGGATACAACTCCCTCACCTTCTCAATCTCAATCCACCTTGCTTTACTTGGATTAGTACCTTTAAGCCCCACTCCAAGATACTCCACATTACCTCTATTTAGAGTCCTTATCCTCTTGTCAAGGATAGTATCTTGTTGTAATTCTTCTAAATATTTAGTAGAAAAATCTTGTATAAATGGAATATGAACATTCTCTCATTGATCATCAATCATAGGAGGCTCATACAATCTCAGTTTTCCCACATTCACAATAAAATAAATTTGCATATAAAGTGGAAAATCTAATTGAAAAGCATTGTTACCAATCTTCTTCAAAATTTTGAAAGGACCATATATATGCTACAAATACTTCAGCACAATTGTGAATTACGGTGGTTTTTCAAATTCTTAATATTTGCAGTTAAACTAGATATTTTTCAGGTGCTTAGTTTTCCTAGTTTGGGAGTATTTTTGTAAATTGGAATCCAACGCTATAACCAAACTACAATATTCAATTGTGTTATGCATTTCTTACTCTAAGGATATGAGTTAATGTGATGAATTGTAGGCTTCGGAGATATTGTTTTACTTAGTAGAATAGTGTCCAAATGTCAAGAATAATTTCTTTAATGCATCTCTTCCCTTTTTAAAGGTTTAATCCTCATTTCTCAAAGAATTATACAATTAGTAAATGGATAGGAGGTGAATAATTTTTCCTTAATGTTTTTTTAATATAATTAGAAAGGTGAATTGTCATGTCATTGACTTATATGGCTTGGTAAAGAATTCAATGGAACACGTGGTTTATAAAACTTGTAATTTGACTAGAGAACAATGAATAAAGTTGATATTTTCATAAGGCAAAAGTTATTTGCGCGTATCTCTGAGTTATTTGTACGCTAAAACTATTGACCTTCGAACAGAATTTCAATTGGAATGAAAATTAATACGTTATTAACTAGATATACTTTTTTTCAACAATTTTGTATGCTTCATATCTGACACCCTTGCTATTTAGTTAACATAGTCATATATGTTTATAAGACGTGAATAGAGTTTTCTAATTTTCCATGATCATGGTGTGAATCATCTCAGATATATTACTTTCTATGATCAACATTCTATTTAATCATTAATAACAAAACATGCTCTATTTTAATATTTTTTTGCAACATTGATATGTTAAAAATCATCTCCAAAAAGATTAGTCAATGTTTGGCTTCCACTTTAATTCGTGGCAAAGCGTTCCCCATAAGAAAATAATTTTATAAACAAATCTAAGAGGAAGAGGTGGTTCCATCGAGTAAGTTATAAAAGTCGATGTTTCCAAGCTCACCCAATTTCAACCTATGCTTGCGTAAGAACCATGGGAATTATACATGTATGGAACATAACTACCTACTTCATTCTTGATAGGTTACAAAGGATTAGTCTTGGGTTCTCTTCGTTGGGTAAATATTCTTGATAGTAGGTTACAAAGGATTAGTCTTGGTTTCTCTTCCTCGGGTCAATATTTTTGATAGTTTCGAAATGTTGCAGGTTATTTGAAGCTGAAAGATCACATTGACTAGTTTGAAAGGAATACACAATATGATATTTCTTGGGAGAATGAGTCAAACCCATGATTAGTTAGTGGCTCCGAGAAACCATGTGATATTCTAAAGGGGAGATTGTTTTGTCTAATGTAAAATCTATTATTTTCCACTCAACTTTGAAGGCTAGTTATGATGCTTAATAATGAGCATCGTAGTGTCAATCCTAGTTTTTAGTATTTATGGTCTCAACTAGCTAAGAATATGTCAACACTTTATGAGATCATATTAAAGAAAATATTTTCCATGGTTAGCATAAAGAACATGAAATTCCATGTATGCAATTTAGGAAATAGTTTAAACCAAGCCACAACTTTAAACAAGGTTGTTTTAAGTGCATTGAAAGTAAGATGATCATAGATTTCACCTCTTTAATGCCACCAAACCATCTTATGTATAAGTGAGGCATGGAATAACAACAAAATCCACATGTAACAATCCCACAACACACCCTCTCTCGGATACGGTAAGTATCTTTCATGATGATGTAGAATGGGTCCAGCTAATTGATTATGAACATGTGTCGTTCCGATGCAGGAGATGCCATACTCTGGGTCATCTGTTTCGAGACTGTCCTTTAACTCAAAAACCCCTGAATAATTCTGACTTGAATGAGTCGGATCAGAGAGGCTTCACAAAAGTAGTTAATCGTAGGAGAAACAACAAAAGATCCACCTCAAACCCTAAGAAACCACAAGCTAATACTTCACGGCCTTCCACGAGCAATACTTTTGAAGTGTTAGCCTAGCAAGATGCCCACAACTCTGAGATCCTTACCTCATTTAAGGAGGTCCCGGTAACGAACATGCAATCTCCAGAGTCTGATCCCAAGAGAGGCCTTAAAGAATCATTAACCACAGATCCGTCCTCTTCAGATAAAAGCACAAAGCCCACTTGGTCCTATCAAGTAATGGAGGAAGATAATATGCATACCGACCATACAAAGGTATCAGAAACAACAGAAGGAATAGGCGAAATACAACATATGGAAGAAGAACAGGACAACATAGATATTGGGGATTTGGACATCCAGGGACTGGAACAGGCATGCGACGCACAGATGTATGATAAAATTCCCGAGAGGCAGTTGGAGAATCTGGAAGCAATCCTATCCATAGCTCAAAGACAAAAATCACTGGGTATTCAAACAGGAAGTCCCTGGGACGGGAAAAACATCAGCAAAGAGTTCAAAAAACGAGGAAGGAAAATGGACCTCCAGCGCACCATACGCATTGGGGAAATGCTAGTGGAGTCAGGGAGGTATTCCAAGCTCACGAAGTACTACGAATCTCTCCCTAACCTTCAATCATGAAGCTCATCTCTTGGAACATCAGAG
The DNA here is from genome assembly GCA_031772625.1 of Pinus tabuliformis. Taxonomy (NCBI): domain Eukaryota; kingdom Viridiplantae; phylum Streptophyta; class Pinopsida; order Pinales; family Pinaceae; genus Pinus; species Pinus tabuliformis. Next base: position 813,129,690 of record CM062816.1, on the reverse strand, counting down.
GGCTCAATAGCCCTGGGAAATGCAGATTAATCAAAAATATGATAAAGCAAGAAAAACCACAAATACTCTTTCTGCAGGAAACCAAATGCAATTCCATCTCTCTTGATAGAATAGCAGCAAAAGCTTGGCCTGGTAGTCAAGTTGCAGTAGTAGATGCATCCGGCGCCTCCGGAGGCTTAGCAATTATATGGGATGCTCGTACCATTGAGCTCAATAATATACATGCTAACAAGAATTTCCTTCAAGCGACATTCCATATCACAGGAATCAATATTCACGGGCTATTAACTAATGTATATTTTCCCCAGGAGACTGGGAATAAAATCGAACTCCTGAACACACTCTCCGTGATCAATGCAGCTAGGGCTCATCCATTATGGATAAATGGGGGGGACTTCAATATGATCACCAAGATGGAAGAAAAGCGAGGAGGAAGGAACAATCTGGATACGAAGAGCAACAATTTCAAAGAATACATTCAAGGAAATTGGCTTATCGACATGCCATTCAATAATGGACTTCACACCTGGAATAACAAAAGAACTGGAACCCAACAAATTGTGTCTCGCCTGGACAGATTCCTAATCTCAGACAACGCAATCCATTTGGGAGGCGACCTCTCAGCTTCAATACTACCGTTCTCCAGTTCAGACCACTGGCCAATCTCCCTTCAATGGTCTCGACCAGGCAATACAAGTCGTAAGCCTTTCTGCTTCGAGGCTTTTTGGATGACTCATCCGGATTTTAAAAATTTGGTCACTTCGGAATGGACCAACTATAATCCGCCAAAGGGTACAAAAATGCTGCAATTCCAACAGAAGCTTAAACACCTCAAAAGTAGAATAAAGCAATGGAATCACTCCATGTTCGGCAACATATTCCAGGCTCAGGCAGCACTAGATCAAGACATGAAGCAGTTACAGCAATGGATTATCACAGAGGGTAGAACAGAGGAATATGTGAAATAGGAAAGGGCTCTTGAAGCACAAATCTCAGAAAGGGCCAAACAGGAGGAATTGCTCTGGAGGCAAAAATCTCGTATCAGGTGGCTAAAAGAAGGGGAAAAAACACAAAATTCTTTCATCGAACGACTATCCAGCGCAGAATGAACAATAACATTACCCACATACAAACTGAGCAGGGGACAAGAGTGGAAAACCATGAAGACATTGAACTAGAACTACTCAACTACTTTAAGCAAGCCCATCAAGAACCACAGGGTAACAGAATGCAAGCAATAGATAAAATTACAAGGAATATACCAAAAGTCATTACAGAGGAGCACAATCAACTTCTACTCAAGCCAATCGACTTACAGGAGGTGGAAAATGCAGTGCATCAGCTGAAAGAGGGAAAGGCACCAGGTCCTGATGGGTTCACTTCCAACTTCTTTCATAATTTTTGGGACCTAATTAAAATGGATGTCTGGCAGGTTGTGGAGGAATCAAGATCTATGTGATGGATGCTGCCAGCTATGAATGCCACATTCATAGCGTTGATACCAAAAGAGGCTCAGTCTAATACCCCAGACAAATTTCGGCCCATTGCCCTATGCAACGTCATCTACAAGATCGTTTCAAAAATTGTAGCAACAAGACTCAAGCCGCTATTACCATTTCTCGTATCACCGGAGCAGTCGGGATATGTAGAAGGCCGGCAGATCACAGATGGAATAATCCTTACTCATGAAATCATTCATTCTCTGAAAAGCTCCAGGAAATCAGGTATGCTCCTCAAAATCGACCTCTCAAAAGCCTTTGACAGCTTAAGCTGGGTCTACATTCAGAAAATCCTTATCGCTTTTGGCTTCTCCTTAACTTGGACATGCTAGGTTATGAGTCTCATTTCTTCCTCTTTCTTCTCAATCTTGATCAATGGAATTCCATCCTCTCCTTTTCAGCCTTCTCGGGGAATCAGACAGGGAGACCCGCTTTCCCCTTTCCTCTTTGTGATAATGGCGGAAGGTCTAGGATGCTGTATTAAAGATGCTCTATCTTCCCGGAAACTCAAAGGTCTGACTTTTCCAAACTCTCCTACCTTCACCCACCAGCAATTTGTGGATGACAATATGCTTTTCGGTCACCCTTCAGTTCAGGAAGCTCGTCAATTCAAATCATTATTGTCTGATTTTTCAGAAGCTTCGGGAGCAAAAATAAATAAAGTCAAGTCCCAGATATTCTTTTTTCATACGCCCGCTGTCACCCAAGCAACTATAGCTCGAATCCTTGGGTTCTCAATAGCCTCTCTTCCCTCCAAGTACCTAGGAGCTCCTTTGACTGATGCAGCTTTGAAACATTCCTCATGGAGGATGCTCTTAGAAAAATTGGAGGCACGCCTATCTTCCTGGACTCATAGATCCCTCAACTTAGCTAGTCGTCTCATCCTGATCAAGGCAGTTCTCCAATCCATGCCGTTGTACCTTTTCTCTATCCTTGTTGCACCCAAATGGGTTCTCAAAGAAATCAAATGTCTACAGAGATCCTTCCTGTGGGGTAATACTGCTCAAAAACACAAATGGGCTTTGGTCAAATGGGAAACTGTCTGCCTTCCAAAATCTGCAGGAGGAACGGGTCTGTGCGATCCCTACCAAAGCAACGTGGTAATGGGAGCTCGCATTTGGTGGAAGTGGCTCACTGTACCATCCACCCCTTGGGCCAGGCTTTGGAATTCCAAGTATGCCAACAGTCGACCAACAGAAGAATTAATCCGAATTTCAGAAGTCAGGACAGGATCACTAATATGGAATGCAGCCAAGCAACATAGACTCTTAATACAGCAACATAGCTTCTGGGAAGTTAAAAATGGAAATACAGCAAGGTTTTGGGAGGACTCATGGCAGCAACAACCCAAATTAAAGGACTTACTACTACCCCATCAAATCCCAGAACAGATCCTGCAATTGTCAAGCACAGTCAAGCATTTCTGGCTCCCATCCACCATGCAGGGAAACAGGCAATGGAACAGTGTGGATAGCATATTAAGCCAAGGAATGGAATTAGCAAAGAATACTCTAGGAACATAACTAATAAAGAGAAGAATACAATATTCAGAGGAGATGGATGTGCTTAGGTGGGGATATGAAGAGAAAGGCACCTACTCTACAAAGGAGGCTTATCACATCATCATGCAGGAGCACATTGTTAAGGACCCTCTTTGGAAGAGAATATGGGACCCCAAATTTTGGCCGAAAATCTCCACCTTTCTATGGCTTTTATGTCACAATAGAATCCTAACATGGGACAACCTCAGGAAGAGGAGCTTCCATGGTCCCTCCTACTGCCCCAACTGTAAGAAAGAGGAGGAGACCACTCAGCACATTATGCACTCCTACCCACTAGCGCACAAACTTTGGGAAAAGATCAGCTCCACGTGTCAAAAGGATGGGAGAACTTCAGGAGATATTATCGATACCATTCGAAACTAGGATCGGACTCTGTTCAAAAGCAAGCTTCTAAACTCCCTATGGAAGCTAATATCGGGATTTCTTATGTGGACAATATGGAAGGAGAGAAATCAACACATCTTCAAAAATCAATCTATGCCTGAGGAATCCCTATGGATCACAATATGTCAAAACATAAGGGAGACCTTACTTCTACAAACTTGGTATGAGGAGGACTTCCCCTCAACCCCACAGGAGCAAACCATATGGACAAACTGGAATATACAGTGGAATCAAGCACTGATAATCAAGGAAAAAACTCAAGTTAAAAAAATCATACCGGATAAATGGATACCTCCTCCCCGTCATATGTTCCAACTAAATTTTGACGGTGCCTCTAAAGGGAATCCAGGTAAGGCTGGATTTGGGGGAATAATCAGAAATCATGTAGGTATACCATGCCTAATCTTCCTAGGCTCAATTGGGTGGGATACCAACAACTCTACAGAATTAGAAGGATTATGGCAGGGCCTTATCCTAGCTCATAATCATGGACTCTTTCCACTTGTTATAGAAGGAGACTTGCAGATACTTATCAGCATGGTCACCAAAATCCTGCAAGGAACCTCCTCAAGTAAGGTAAGCAACAGCTGGAGGCTAGCAAGTCGATTACATCTAATTGAAACTTGGCTCTCCACCCACAAGGCAATCAATCTCAAGCATATTCGACGGGAAGGGAACAAAGTAGCAGACTTACTGGCGAACATAGGAGTTGAAAGTGGAAAGGCTCTACATACAGATTCTCTCTCTTTGCTAGCCAGTGAACAACAGATCCGGGAGTATAAGGATCTGGTCAAAAGAGAAATGATCTAGGAGAAAGAAACGCACCCGGATGTGGGTGTTTTCCAAGAGCATTAATGGGCTCATTTAGTAATGCCGGCGCAAGGACCAGCCAAGTGATGAATTAGGCCCGGATCAAGGCTCACAGTAGTTGAAATCTGTCTAGGATGCAAATGGCAATAAATGGCTGATCAGGCTGAAAGATGGATACAATCGATATGAGAATGGCGCCTCCTATTCCCATTGTTCGTCTCCCAATCTGTAGCTCTTGTCTGCTCCAGGCAAAGTTGGAAGGTAGCAGAACAGCTACTGGAAAACGATGTTGGCACCTTAGTTGCATCGATTTGGGAAATGGCCTCCATTTCTCCCACTCCATGCTCTGCCCTATAAATCCTGCTCAGAAGCCCTGTTTCTACAATCAATCCCCCTCCCCTACTGATTATCCCGCTGATTTGCTCTCGGTCCTCACCAGGATGGTAAGGGAATGCATGAGGAGTCGATATGGAGGCTCTCGGGGAGGCAGAGCGAGACCTCATACTGCGCAGAGCTCGGCTCCCCCTTCCCCTCCTCAGAACCAGGAAGATGAGCCTCAGCCCAGACCTCAGCTCAGACACTATTCCTACGCGCGCAGCAGGCGGGGGCGTGGGATGGCATCAAGGGATCCGCACAGAGATGTTGGGCTCCATTCTATTATTTCCCAGCAGAGTCCTGGCTCTGCCTCTCACGCTACCCATTTCAGGTTCCATAGCCATCTAAACAAACCTACTATCACTGCCAAGGTGACCATCGTCTTCACTGAAGAAGAAATGCTAGATAGTGATCAAGTGACAAGCTCTGAGGAGCATTCTCAGGAAATGAGAGCCCAGGATATGAGAGGAAGTCAGGAGAAAAATTCAAAGGATGTTAGCTAGGGAATCAGGCATAGCAGAATGTATGGTGACGATGAGCATGCAGACGAATTTCAATGGGCGGGTGGTAGCTCTACAGGTGTGGCTTTAATGGTGGAGTGTGCTGGTAGCTCAAGAGGCACCCAACAGATAGAGGGGCCTACAGGTGATGCTAGAAGAGTGACGTGGAGTAAAAGGAAGATGATTGGGAACAATATGTGTGTCCCATGGTCGAGGAAGCTCCGGAGGAGGAGCAAAAAAACTGATGCCTTTTGGCAAATGCAGCCACCCATGAACCAAATTGGCTTCAGGAAGATCACGGGTTGGTCTAGTCGCTTGATATTTTTGCGTATGTTTAGCAGTACAGTAGTTTTGTTGGTTTGCTGTCATGTCCACTGTAGCTGAGTTGCACCTTCTTGCTGTGTCACAAGGTTGAATTTTGGTGTCTGTTGATGTCATTACAGAGTCATCTGGTAACTGTTTTGTAATCTCATGCTAGTTTCCCCAATATGGGGCAGTATCAACTATTTCGATGAAACCTAGAAACAGAGTTTGAGGCCGGGCCTCGATGTAATTATATTTTTGATTTTTAATAGAATTAGTCTTACTTAGAAAAAAAACAATCCCACAACACACATAAATCTATTAAAACAAAGTCACACAATAAAAAACATTAAAAACATTAATTCAAGGATTGTTTTGGAATCTAATCACCTTTACATTTTATAAGACCCGAATGAATGAATAATTCATTCAAGTCTTATGAAATTTATTTAGAATTTAGGTTAACAAGTACTTGGCTAATACATGCAATGTTGGATAACAATTTTCTTCTTTGACAGGCTTTCAGTAGACTGAAAGACAAGGCCATTCTACAAACAACTCAACAACTTCTTTTTAGACCTATCCAAAGCCTTTAATGAGAGGCATGTGTAATACATGCAATGATGTCTCATGCATAGGACGATGCATGTCATATATTAATGGCAATTACAATTTCATTAATCAACTATTATATGAGTGTTAATTTAATTAAAGATTAATCACTACTCATTTGAACATATGGTCCCACATCTTTACCACTTGTCTATCCTATTATAAGCCCAACATGTATGTGAAATTTTAGCTAGTTCTCATTTGATGGACAAAGGAGCTGGTAATGGTGGATGAATAATCTATGAATGCAACTCCAATTGATGGAAAATTGTGGTAATATGCTCCATATGGTGGGTAGTCTCTACCCATTGTTATCCATTAAAATACCTCCTCATCATCTTAGAGGATATTACTGTGCTTTTGGTTGAAATACTCCCCTTTACACCCCTTTTTTCTAGCCTATTTAAGGCTATAACACAATTTATGTACCATGAGGGCAACATTATCCTAGTCTATAACACCTTGTTTATTCATTCAACTTATGTTACCAAATTATCACTAATTCTAAAAAAAAAATCCCAAGTTAACTCACTTGGACACTCTTATTCACTTAAGGAAACTCATATGGTGGAATGTGATCACTTTATCCTCATCTACAATGTTTTCCTAAATAAATAAAGCTATTAAAAGTGGATGAAAGCATTAAAGATCTTAAAAGTGGATAAAAGAATACAAAGGTGGGAAAAAACCACAGAGCCATTTGTATGAGGAAATAACATCCACAACAAAGATTTTCCCAAAATTGAACTAAGGAAGAATTTGGTAATATTCATAGCCTCCACTTGCCTATATATTGGAGGCTTAGCCATTGAGAAAGGGATTGGAATTAATGTATTGTTATGATATTGAGATCTGACTTGAGAGAGATATTTTGTAGATAGGAGCTCGAGGAGGTTATGCTAGAACTGTATTTGGTTGTAATCTTCCCTATTTTCTTTAATAATATATATCAATTGTTCTTCCTTTCATATGTTGTTGTTCATGATATTTTCTATTATGTCTAATGAATGATTAATTGGAAGTTTGGATTATTATACTTTATTTATCAATACATAGTTGTTCATTTCTTTTCGTTTTGATTACCAAGATTATTATGTTCTGGCGGTTTTCTCTATCTTTATTCGTGTGGAAGAATAGACTTTGGAGCTAGATAGGAACGCTTCCAAACTACACTGACAACTCCAAAATATTTACATGTGAAGACTCATGGGTTTACCTTCCTTGTATCTTTTCAATCATTGCTTGACTTCTTGTATTATTGAAATCTGAAGTCTTGGAACAACGTTTCCCTTGATATTTATTCCCTAGGTTTCTGGGAGAACGTGAGAGGGTTTTCTATTTGACTATCCGAGCATAAACTATTATAGCATAATTGGTGACTCCATTAGGGGGGAATTCTTCCTCCCATTTTGTTTTTCCTTCTCATAAATTCTGAGTCCTTTCATCTTTCCTTTTCTTGAATTTCTTTAATTTGTTTGCATGCATGGTAGTCTAACTTATTTAAGCACTTTTCTCTAACCCATACCCTCTTTTCTAAGTGAAACTTGTATAACGTTGGTCTTCTGTGAACACATAAAATCACTAACTTGAGTTCTTCCTTATATACATGTGTTACCTCTGCCTATAACGCACAATGTTCACCTGCTAACTTGCGTTAGTGCTTAAAACATCTTATTTGCCACTTTTCTTGTCATTTCCACTGCTTGTGTTTTTCTTGTTTGTCTCCAAAGGTCTCTGATGCCTTGGACTATGATTACTATTACTAAATTCATATTTCATTTAGAAGGATAGTTTAACTTTCATCCTAAAATAAAAAAATAAAAAAATAAAAATCATTATCTACTTAATTTGCTTGATGTGCAGGTCATTAGTGTGCATGTAACTAGAGTATCATTGTCTGCATTTAATAAATCTTTATCTACTTAATTTTCTTGATGTTCAGTTCTTAGTGTGGACGTAATTGGAGCATCATTGTCTCCATTTCTTAGGTGTATTGGAACATAAATTTTACTTGTTTATTATGGAAAATGATGTATGCTACTCTCTCCTTGTATAATTACTCTTCATTGAAAGAAAAACTAAGAGCATGATATGCATGATTTGAGTCAAAAGTCTCATAAAAATTCATATGTCAATACTCCTTCTGAAGACATTAAGAAATTACCTTTAATAAAAGAGAGCGTGTAATAAATCTAATAAACAACTCTTTCTCACAAGAAAAACGCATCTTAGTTTAGGCTAGGACCTTGGGTTAGGTAGTGTAAGTGAACTCCACAAGGCTGCAAAATTAAACTAGTGTCATTAAAGTGTGAAAATCATGTTGCACTCACATCTACTAGGACCACTCCTCTAAAAAGTGAGTTAGGCATGAGGAAACATCAGAGTGTAAGAGAAGGTAGCCCACTTTCAATTGTATTTAGTGTACCAAGGATTTCAAAGCTGAGAGAGGGACTTAGTTATCCTACCCACATAGCATATTTCCCACGACTATGATGCCACTCCCACACCCCCCCCCCCCCCACCCACGATAGTGTCTACAATTTAAGGTAAAGAGCACCGACCATAATCCTAGGGACATACATAAGGTGACAAGGGTGGGCTACCTTGGTACTTAGACGGGTGAACCTAATCAATATTCAGTTTTTTAGGAGGGAACTTGTCTACACGAGAGTGCTTGCCTCCTTCTTACCAAGGTTTGGGCGAAGTTTAGGAGTAATCATAACTATCTCATTTTGACTAAATTTTTATTATAGTCCTTCAATATTGGTTTTCATCTCCAGTTAATCATGACTATTAGACAAAGTTTTATTGCTTGTTGATCTTTTAGAGTTTTTGCTTTTTTATCTGTGTGTTGTTTTGTTACTGAGACTTATATAAATATATAAATAAATAAATAAGTATATATATATATATATATATATATATATATATATATATATGTACATCACTTAATAAAATTTTGTAAAAATACATTAGAGGAAATTTAGCCTAAAAGTGGCCTCCTAAAGAAAAATCAAGAAATTAATAAAGAAATGACAAGCACACAATATGTTAATATTACTTTACGTTTATCTATGTTCCAAAATATTTATTAGCATGATATTTAATAAAATAATTTAATATATTATTTCTAACTTTTTTTTTATCTAAATCCCCCAATATATGAGAATTTTATTAAAATAACTCTTTAGAGATGTTTTATATTGTCGTAGTCTAACTTATAGAAGAAATGACCTTTTTCACGACCATTTTCTAGTTAGTTTTAATCAAAATCTAACACATATTTTTAATAACTTGAGTTTAAATTGTTTAATATGCATAATTCGAGTGAAGTAGGGGTTTTCAGGGTGTTGCGTACATTTATGCATTCAAAACTACATTTTAAAGAACAAAAAAACTTGAAATTGTATTATAGGATTTTCGTAAATTCCGGTGAAAAAAGCTATTTGGTCTATAAGTGAGACTACACCTTTTATATTTTAATTTATCTCTCTATATTTAATTGTCTATACATATTTTTTTTTGTAAGCTAAGGTAGGGCCTCGTTTTCTATTTATATAAAAGAAAACTGAAACCACATATAGTTAATAGGTGGCCTCAACTTGCCCATTGGGAAACCAAGTCTGTTGGCCACCTATGCATATTGTAAGCCATCCAAAAATGGTAAGTTATCAGTCTTTCTACCCAAGAAATATATACATAACTATTTAAAAACTAGCCTATAGTCTTAGATCCCATAAGCATGCATGTAAAATAAAGCTGCCCGCTAAAAAGCAGAATCCTGAGGTCATTGAACTCATCTATTCTTTGAGGTCTTCTAGTTCTAACTCCACAATCGCTGGATCTTCAACTGAATATCTAGGTGCTGGTGCCATTTCAATAATACATGGAATGTGTCACTGTATACGGTCCTGTCTTATGTCTTGCTTGTAGAGTTGGAACTAGATTGTTTGCGGGTCCTTTTTCTAGTTTGGCATGTCTCTGACGATCAATGCCATTCCCATGGACACTTGCTCCATTGCTTTCCCTACCAATCTTTTCATGAGCCAGTATAGGTGCAAAGTCTATTTAAATTGAGACAGTCTCCCTCTGGTGTTCCCAAGATCTGGGATGTGGTCTTTCCACTCATCCATTTCATCCTCAAAGTCCTCTTCCAGAATTCTATCCTCCATTTCTTCTATAATTTTTCGGATCCCAGCATCCGTTCCTGCCTTGTAAGCTTTTGCTGCCTCCCGGATAGTCTCGTCCATGGGTCTTCTGCCTTTCTTCGGCTTTGAGGTTCCCAGGTCCTTTGGATGAGGACCTAATTTACCTCGTCCTCCTCGACCCCTTCCTCTGGCTAGCCACGCCATGTCACTGGTGTCTGTTACCTATTCACAGTGGTTACAATTCAAAGTCAACATAGAACAACCATTACCCATCCAAATACCAATTGTCTCATGGGGTTTCTGTTCCCTGATACTGCCACCTTTTTGCCTACACTCCGTTGCTCTCAAGCATTCAAGTGGACCATGAGTGGTCTTCACCTTCTCCATGCTCACCCTGACCTGCCTCGCAGTTAGACCCATAGTCTCTATCTCTCCCCCCCATCCCTTCCTCCCATGTTAAGGTTCCTTAGGCTCACCCATTCCCTATGCGACCCCGTGATAGCAAACGAAGGGAGCTTTATGTTGGGACTCTCCTCCCTCCCCCTGCCTTGCTTGCGATCGCCACTCCCCTCACTCACAATTCCACCTCCTCTCATTGTCCCCTAATCCTTGCTTGGCTTCCTGCCCAACTTCCCTTCCCATGCTAGCTCTTCTCTGTTACCATAACCCCCCCTATCTACACAGAATTCCGGCCTGAGGAACTTCTCCAGACCCGCAGTCCTCCATTCCACCCAGATAATCTCCTTGCTAGTCTCGCAAGCCTTAGCCCTGAGCAGAATGCGCCACTCCCTATTAACTTCTATACCCTCGACCCTGGCCAGAATCAACTCAAAGCTACAAGGCCACTCTTCCTCTCTGCTTTTGCTCTCTCTGTGCAGCATAACCTCTCCCCAAGGAATGATCTTCCCAACCCGGCTCAAGTTCCTTCCCCCACCCAGCATACTGAACTTTCCTTCACGAATTACAGAAATAAAATGATTAACGTACCCGCGGTTACTATGCCTGCTTGCTGAGTGTGAGTATGGTCGGTCCTTCGCTTTCGATCTCCCATTACCCTGCAATCTAGCCACCCTCTCTTCCCTACGCTCCCTCTCATACTCTACCCTACCTACCTTTTGTCCCATCCACCTTACGTCATCGTCCTTACCACCTCTCCTCTTGCCTACGTACCACCTGCCACTTCTCCCTTCTAATGTCACTGCATACATGCAGGACTCCACCACGCCCTACGATATAATCGTGTGGGCTGTGGTAGGTAGTCCTTTCACCCCCTAGCCTCCGACAACCATAATTAGCTTAATTACCCACTCTGTCACCCCGATCGGGGGATTTGTCTATACATATTTTATATTTAACTATTTTTTGTGTTTTTTTAACAAATTGTCTACTAAAGCCACAATTTTGCTGCGAATATATTTTTCTAGCAATTTGTCTCTTTCCATATCTTTTGGTCTTGTACGGTTACCGTGTCTAATGTAGCCATTTCTTGGTCAAACATACTCGTTCCTCATCAAATATAGCCGTTAGATAACCTCCTCTCTCTATTTATAATGCAGCCATGATGTGGTTCTTCAACTTGTGTTGACGATGAACCACACTGGTTGGTTCGAAACACATCGACAAATGAATTATGATGTGATTTCTGCCAGAAACGCTTCTCAAAAATATATTTAATTATTTAACTACTTTATATTTAACTATATATTCTTTATTTTTGGCCAGAAACGCTTCTCAGAAATGTATTCCCTGTTTGGAATACATTTCCTAACTATTTTATATTTAACTATTTTTTAACTATTTAACCATATTTTTATATTTAACTATATATTTTATAATTTTGGGTGGAATCTCGTAATTTGTCACTTTCTCTAATAAATTTTTTAACTATTTAATTATTTTATATTTAACTATAACTATATTTTATTTTAAACTATTTAATTATTTAACTATATTATATTTTATATTTAACTACTTTTTAACTATTTCATATTTAACTCTAATTATATTTTATTTTTAAATATTTAGCTATTTCATATTTAATTATAGTTGTTTATATTTAATTGTATATCTATTTTATATTTAGCTATTTCTTTTGGTGTTTTTTTTGGGGAATGGTTATTAATGTGAAATAAGGCATTTTAAATTTATATTTTTTCACTAATATCATGATTTACATTGCATTAGTAATGTGTTTCAATATTCTAATTCATATAGGTAAGGTGGGTAAATAACATTAATAAAATATTTCACAAATACCCAAATTAATAATAAAACATTTCACGGATATCCAAACTAAAAAAATTATAATTAATTAAGACATGTACCTCTTTTTAAATTTAAAGCATTTTGATTGGTTTAGATATTATGACATGGAAATTACGTGAAACTTTCCTCTAATTTATATTGTGCACTGTGGCTACCCTAGGTTCTCATCATCTGTCTCGACAACTACACGACCTTCCACTTCTTATATATGAATTTATGAGTGAATTATATTTCCCTTATGCTGAGGGGAGTCAGTCTCTAGTTCTGAACACTAAATCACACAACACTAACCCAGAGTCTATCTTACGAGATGACCCTTTTATTGAAGGTCTAGTATCTCCCTATAATCCTCAACTTAGTAATCCTCTTGGGCCTATGTTGATTTAGGTAGTGCCCTTTCCTACAGTGTCTCTGTCAGTTTCCCCTTGGAACATCCCAATGACTCCTAGTGAGTCATGGTATTTTGTGCACGCCATTCAATTCACCTATCTCAAGTTCCACACTTGTTATGGGTTATCCTACTATACAACCTCTGGTTCAACTAGGAACCTCAACTACACCCACTTGGGGTGGTGCTCAACATTCTTTTGCCTCCACTGCCCGTACTCCTTTGGTGTCGGCTCTGGGTGTTCCTAGTCCAAAAACTTTCAACATCCCATTTGGTTACAATACATTGCTTAGTTCATCTTCCACACCACTACAAAGTGGGGGAAATATTTCTGGTACTTATCCACCTACTAGGGGCATTCCTGCACCCATGAAATCTGTGTTAAAATAGGGCCCATCTTTTAAATATTATTTTCCTGTCAGTGGTTATCCCACTAGTGGTGGTCTCGTACCTAATCCAATTTTTGTGTCCAATGGTGTTCCATTCCTTGGAACGTTTCATGTCCTTATGATCTCCCAAGTCAACCGTTTACACCTATTGGGGAACAACTATCCTAGGGGGAACCATCTTGATGGTATCCTTCCCTAGAATGGGGGCATGACTTATGGCCTGTCACTTTACCCAATCCCATTGCCACCTCAAGGAAATTATTATCCTTCGTAACCTATGTATCTTGATGAAAACTTGTTGATGGGAAGACCTCCTAGTCCCTCAAGTCGTCCCACTCTTCCCTGGTCAGGTTTGAGGGCACCTACTTCATTGTCATTTTGGGTTACTCTTGACATCCTCGACTTGTACAAGAACTAATGACATTCCTAATTTGGACGGCAAGCAGGCAGACAACCTGACTACACATGTCAGTAAATACCACCTTTTATGTGTTTTGAATGCTATGATTGATGACAATATCTATCTTAGACTCTTCCCACACACCTTGAATGGAAATGTTTTTAAGTGGTATATTGAATTACCATGCATCTTCCTTGCAAGATACATTGTGAGATTGTTTAACCTACAAATTTCCTCATCTACAATAGTGAATTAATCTCCTTACACAAAAGGATTTTAGGACTCCTGTTATCTTTAATAACCGTTTCCCTACCTGGTAGTAGCAGCACCAACAAGATCTTGTTGCAAACCCACCTCCACCCCCGCAAGGGGGAAATGGTGGTTCTCATCCATTTTATCTCGGAGAAGGATCATTGACCCTATATGATTTTAAGGTAGTTGATTTACAAGCTCGAGACAAGGATTATGGGAATCCAACCACAAACACTTTGGATACCTTGTCATTTGCTACTACGCCTCCACCTAATGATATGCATATTGAGAGGTCCACTATTGAACCCATGATTAATCCCTCCAAAGGGACACTTCGTATTACTACACACAATATGTTAGCCCATGCCGCCTAGAGCTACAATATTGTAGAAGATCTCACATAGGATCCTTGTGCTATGTTTGCTCTTGAATTATTACAAATTTTTCCCATGCAACAAAAATCTCTTCTTTCCACTATAGGTGGAGTCAACCCTCAAGATTCCAACCTTGTTATCTTTAACATGGAAAAAAGTACACTGCACCTTCCCCACCAACTTGCATTCCAGGTGTAAGTTCATGTGGAAGGTGTAGGTGTTCATCGTAGTGTCATTGATGAAGGTGCATCTACCTGTGTGATTCTTACCTCCTATTAGCTCACCTTAGGTTCACCCACTCTCACTCAACAACCTAAATCCCTTAAAGATTTCGATGGCCATAATTCCATCCCTAAGAGATATCTTGTCGCTTTTCCCATCACTCTTGGAAGGAAAACAATTGTAGTTCATATCGAAGTTATTGATTTCCCACTCGATTAGAAACTTCTTTTGGGGCATAGTTGGACCTATGCCATAAAATCCACTGTCTTGTTGGTATTTCGGATTATTTTCTTTCCTCACCAACAAAAACTTGTGACAGTAAACTAGTTGTCTTTCTCCACCTAAAACTTTCATCCATTGACTTCTAGCGACATTCCTTTAGTGGGTTGTACTCCTAAACCTTTCCTTGGTATTGGTACCAGTCTTTTAAAGGAATCATCTCTCCCTAGGTGTTTCCCTCTACCTATGCCTAAGGTTCTAATGGCTATTTCTATGTTATATGATATACCTAATGGATCTACGTATCTAGGTATTGTCTCGATCCCTTCCACCTTTGATTCCCATCGAGATCAAATTTCGGTGTCACTAACGGAACTGGTTGATCTAGCTATTCAGTCTAAATCTGAATCTCCTCTTTCCTTGGTTGGAGCCCATTGAAACTCCTTTTATTGATATTCTCACAATTCTCCTCTCTTCTAATGAGGCTATTAATGAGATCATATATATAGATATGTGGCCTTGGGATGAGTTCCACCGTTGTGTCTCAATCTCTTTTCCATTTGCATTGAACACAAATCCTTTGAAAATGTTGTCCCTTAATCAATATGAGCTTGTTCCTTCCTCTTTGGCACATGTTCAAGAGTTATACTCGGAAAGAAATGTATGTAAACTCTTGGGGACAATAACCTTTTCACCCATCTACCTTAGTCCTTACACTGTTACATGTGTCCTTTCTAAAGGGGCCTATGAACTTACACACAATGATGGAGACCCAATCAAAATGGTACTATACCTAGCACGTGCTTTGTAACTTTATGTACATTTTTTTGTTCCTTTTGGTGTGTTTCTTTCCCTTTTTCTTGTTTTTCTCATAAAAAATCAAAACAACTTCGATGTTTGGTTAGTTCCGTCTCACCAAAAATTTATGTGATTTTCAAAAGCCAATTTTTTTTTACATGGGAATTATTTTTATGCTATTTTTCTTTATCGTTAACTCTAAAAGCCTTGAATTTACTTCTTCATGCTGATTAAACTCCTATGAAGAATTTTTAGCCTTATTTTATCGTATTTTTCTCACTTATTAATCCAAAAAACCTCAAGTTTACTTCTTCAAACTCATTACACTCCCATGAAGAAGGATGAGCCTTATTTTTAGGGACTTTTTCTTTCTCATAAAATAAAAACCCCAAGTTACCTTCTTTGGGCTCATAAAATACCTATGAATAAGATTTTAGCCATTCTTTTTCTATCTTTTTCTTACTCCCTAAACTGCAAAAAATACCATGATTTTTCTTTGTTTGACTCGTTTCAAATTTTATGAAGACTATTGAGTTCATTTTTTTGACCTCATACTCATAAAAAAATGAGGCAAATGTTTTTTAAGCATAGGTTTATCACTTTACCTAGACTCATTGGATTAACTATGAAAAAATAATTGTGTCAGGTATAGTATTAACCCTTTGTCTTAGCTAGTCATCAACCATGACAAAGGAACCCCCTTAGAGTCTTCTTTAAGCTCTTTTCACACTTTCTAAATGTAAAAGTACCACCAAGTTTACCCTTTTTGGACTTGTTAAACCTAAGCAGATTGGGAAAAAATTAGAAGAAAGAATTATTATTACTATCTATATTAGTCAGAAGTTTTATGGTAGAAGTGTATTGTCAATCCCTTGAACATGGATTTTTTTCTAGTATATTCCTCTTTTATTAGCTTGTCTTTGAACCCTACCATCTTATGAGATTTTCTTTGATACCCAGATGTCCCTGCATCCTTGTATCCTAATATTTTTGGTGTTCTTGAGTCTAAGCTTCATGGTATTCTTGGTTTCATGCCTTCTATTATTCAAGGGATTCTCTACTATCTATTGACCTTATCAACCATTTTATCACATGTCCATTTAACCTGAGTAGGTTTACCTTGTTGTTATAAATAACTTCAAAATCAATAATTTTTGTCTCATTTCGTGTCAACTGATGTAGGAATCCATATTGCCTACCTTCACCACATCCCTTCCTATCGAATTCAATACATTATCTAGGAAGTGGATTGAGAAACATCGTAGAAGCTTGAAACTTTCAATCCTCAATTGTAGGTTTCTTTGCATTTGATTAATGGTTTTAATTATTGGGTCCCTATTGAAAAATTCTATGAGTGTCGCCAACAAATCCTTTATTCACACTAGCTAGATTTTACTACGTAACTTGGAGACCATCATCCTTATCAATGGTCATCCTCGTGTCTATTAACAAGTTTCCTGACAGACTAGTAATTACATGATTTATGACATGTTCTACTTTATCTCATTTATTCACGTGTAGATTTATGTTATTTTGAGACAACGATCAAGACCTTAGGTAGAGGCTTACATCACTTATCCTTGTTTCCTCTCCTAAGATGTGTATTTTGTTTATGGAGAAAGCTTATCTCAGTCTGACTATAGTACGACATAGTTTACATTGTACTTACTGGTGTACAAGATCTCTCATCTTCTACATGGATCCATAGTGTGTTGTTCTTGCTACTGAGCATGGGAATGCATGACTTAAGACATGTTTTATATCTGGCATATATTTGTTTTTTGCAGGCCTCTTTCTATTCGAACACTCTGAAACTCTCTCTCATTGGTTGTTTTATAAGTTATTTCATCCATCACCTTCTTCTCTGACCTAACACTTTAGGAGGAATATGTTATCCATGAAAATACCTCCTCATCATCTTAGAGAAGATTACTATGACTTTTGTTCAAATACACCCCTTTACACCTCCTTTTTCTAGCCTATTTAAGACTATAACACAAGTTATGTACCATGATGACAACATTAACCTAGTTTATAAAATTTTGTCTCTTCATTCAAATTGTGTTACCAAATTATCACTCAGTGGAAAAGAAAAAATCCTGAGTTAAAGCACTTTTACACTCTTGTTCACTTAAGGAAACTCATATGGTGGAATGTGATCTATTTTTCCTCATTTACAAATTTTTCCTAAACAAATAAAGCTCTTGAAAATGTATGGAAGCATTAAATCTCTTAAAAGTGGACTAAAGCTCTTAAAAGCAGATAAACGCATACAAAAACAGGAAAAACTCCCAAAGCCATTTGTATGAGGAAATAACATCCACCCAAATTATTTTTACCAAATTGAAATAATGAATAATTAGACAATCTTAATAGCCTCCACTTGACTATATATTGGAGGCTTGGCCTTTGAGAAAGGGATCACAATTCATGTATTGTTATGTTGTTTAGATCTAACTTGAGAGAGAGAGAGAGTTTTCGGAGCTAGGAGCTAGAGGAAGTTATGTTCCAACTACATTTTGTTGTAATCTTCCCTCTTTTAATTAATAATATAGATTTATTGTTCTTACTTCCATATATTGTTTTTCATGATATTTTATATTATGTCTAACTAATCATTACTTGGAAGTTTAGCTTATGATAGTTTATTTAGTAATGCATATTAATTCACTTCTTATAATTTTGATTACGAATATTATTATGTTGTTATGGTTTTCTTTGTTCTTATTTATGTGTATTACCAGCCTTTGGAGCTAGCTAGGAACGCTTCATAGCTACACTGATGACTCCAAATATTTACATTTGAGGACTCATGGGTTTTCCTTCCTCCAATTTTGTCAATCATTGTGTCACTTCTTATATTGTCAAAATACGAAGCCTTGGAAAAACCTTTCCCTTGATTTTTCTTCCCTGGGTTTATGGGAGAACCTAAGAGGGTTGTTTGTTTGACTATCTGAGCATAAAATCCTATAGCACAACTCAACACCCATTCCTTATTTTCTCCAATGTTACTAATTGAAGGTTAGTGCAATCACCCTCATTATTGTGATCTTTCTCGATCCAAGCACATGGGGTTTGACTATTACTTAGTCATTATACAAAATATTTCTTCCCCTTCCCAAAACACTCAAATTTGATGTGGAAGTCTATCAATGTTGGAGAATCTAACTAAATTAGGTCTTCATATTGACTTTTACATTGTATATTTTAAATAAAAAGAAAAAAAAAATTATTCTAAGGATTTTTGAGTCAAAGAAAACATTTTTCATGTATTATAGTCCCATTTGGACTCTTTGTGACAAAATGAAATTATTATTTTTTAGTTAAGAAGATTCATTTTGTCCTCCAAGACCAAGTCAACCCTACCACGAAAATTTGTCCCTATTGGAGGACCTCTTCACCCTCTTTGATGACTATAAATGGAGAAACTCCATCCTCACCTAGGTGCAAAATTGACAAGTTCAATATTTGTATTAGACAAGAAGAGGAAGGAGAAGAAACCTAAGGAAGAACAAGAAGATCCAAAATTTTGACTGGTTTTCTCACACGTGCAAAGGATCTAGGGTTTATGTGCGAGATGCAGAGCCAAGGATTGCAGGTTTGAATTGCAAACCTAAGGTAGACAATTTGATCTGGAGTAGAATTTGTGGAGTTTGACGATCTTTGACTTGGTAAGATTTGACTTGTTTGAGGAACGATTTTGGAGGGTTGGCTTGATTCTTAGACGAGGTTTGGTATTTAGTTCTTCCAGGTATCACTTTGATTTAATTATATAAGAAGAGAATATATATTTTTGGCTTTCCTCTTGGATGAGTTTTTCCCAAGCTTATCGCCTATATCTTTTGTTCTTTGTGTTCTAGTGATCTTCAGGGATTTTATGTCTGGTAATTGCTAATGAAGAATAAATAATAAATAATAAAATACCAATAAATACCACAACTATTTATCAAGTAAGGAGAATCAACCCCAATCCTCAAATGCCTTGATTTTCCAACACTTAATTCCCATTATAGTTGTACTTTTCATGCACTAAGTATGGTCCTTGCATCTTAATAAGTCATTTTCCTCAATTTTCAAGAGAACCAATAAGGATGGAATGTCAGAAAGTAAGAATGAAGACCTAGAACCAACTCATATGTAGGGTTTCCATATCATTCTTCCCACAAAGATCACTTGGAAATTATACCTTATCGTCTTCAAAACATATGGTTTTAAAATATATATCCAAGCATGATATTTCGTAGTAGGAATAATTTGTATAGAGAGAGAAAGAATTGTAAATTAGAGGTTTCCAAAGTAATTTTGTTTAAGGCCATCACAATAGAGAAAGAGCTTGAGGAGAAGGATGAGTAGTTACAAATATACAATAGAAGCTTCAAGTACATGCCAATAATTTTTGTTTCACATATTATGAATCATCCTTTTCTACTACTTGGTATTTTAGGTGAATGGATTTATTAGAAACAATAAATTTGAAAGATTCAAAACTTAGAATTATTAATTACAAATTTACCGAAGGTATTTGCATTATACAATGAAAAAGGGTTCATCATTCATCAAAAATATTTTTTAATTAATAAAACAACTACTGAGATGATTCCCAAAATATTGATAAACCTATAACAAATGATCCCTAATATTTAAGATAGGAAATTTTTGAATTGATAACATACGTTATCAAGTTATTTTAATTCCAAGATTATCTTCAAAAATATTATGCCCAAATTTCCTACTCTCCTCATTGTTCAATTTCCCAATTACTTGATGACCTAATCCCATGATGGCCTAATGTCCTACTTGAAATTATCACCCAATATCCTAATTACACTTAGTGTTTCTATCACCTAATGGCCTAATGTTGTAATTGGCATGATCACAAGGTATCCATATCACTCTAATTTCCCAGTGACTCAATGGATCGATATCCTAATATCTATATTATCAACCAAAATTAAAGGCTTGATTTAAAATAAATATTGACACTTGATCTCTCTCCCTCTCAATGTTCTAGTGTCCCAATTTCTTCATTAAACATATTTGTTTCATTCATTTTTGAATGATTATCAACTTAAACTACATATGGAGAGATATTCAAATCACAACTAGATATATTTATTGATACCCAATTTTCGAAAAGGCCAATTAACAGGAAAAGTAGTATTTCCCTTCGTTCATTTGAAATTATATTTTCCCACACTAAAATTTGGACACTCAACCATTAATACGTTTTTTTTCAAAGGGGTGCGACCCTCTTGGAAGATGCTCATATATATATATATATATATATATATATATATATATATATATATATATATATATATATATATATATATATATATATCATTATCATGAATCATGGTTACATCATCATTACATCATGGTTGCGTCAACAGACAACAACATATCGTGTATCATCAGCGATTTGAACCTGGGTGGGGAGGTCATAAATGAACCATCCCAACCACCTATGATAATGTCTGCGTATTCTCAACCATTAATTCACTAACATTGAATTCATATAATTTCATATCACGCAATAATATCCAACTTAAGTGTTTATTTATTAAAACTTGTAAAGCAATTTTCTTAATCTATTCCTTACATGTTGCTTTGAAAATGATAAGTTTCTATTCTAAAAGCTAATAGAGAAACCTAGTGAATAAAGGTACTATATAATATTCCATTTATATTTCAATCAATTTTTTTCATTGTAAGTTTTGTTAATTGATTTATGTTCCACTCTATTTTCCTATTCATTATGCAAGATGGCAAGAAAAGTTAGGAGAAAAATGATAATAATTGAAGAGGAAGATGAGGATGGTGTGAATAGATTTTGGAACCTCCTAGACCTACACTAATTTATCAACTATCAAACATATTTTCCTTGTGGCTATTATAGCTAAAGGAATGATCCAAAAAAAATGCACCATATGTAAAAAAATATGTTTATTCGTAATAGTATACAATCATAATCTTTATATTGATAGATGATAGTTGAGGAAAAGTGAGATAAAAACAAAATTTTAAATGTATTTAATACGTAATAAACTTTTCAATTAGTTTGAACAGTTTAAAAATTGTGAACTCGACATTAAATACTATTATAAGCTTTAAATATAATTGAGAATACCAAGCTCTCTTTTGGTGAATCTATAATTGTGTGAGTAAATGGTCATGTAACAACATTTGTATGAGTTGTGTGCACATTTTGTCTACTCATGTATATGAGAAACTCTTCTTTGTAATTCTATTTTGATTCACCAATAGTTCATGATTAAGATATAATCTTGCATTTGTTTTGATTCCCTATTGAAGGAGGATTTTTCTACCTATGTACACAAATCCAATGATTAATCAAACATACTCCAATAATAAATCCAATAAATTATGTTCAAGGTGAGACATCTACCTTAGAATCTCAATTTGATCCTACTTTCTAACATAGTATATCTAATCCTACATTCCCTAAAATCTAAAAATACTAGAAGCTTTGGAGAACTCTATGAAGATCTAGATATGAATTCAAGTTATGCAATATTGAAGAGGCAATTAAAGAAGAAAACTGGATCAAATCAATGCATGAATAGATGGACCCATTAGAAAAAAATGAGATGTGGGATCTAGTAGAATTACCATAACATAAATATTGCAATGGTGTAAAACTAGTTTAGAAAACAAAGATTTTTTGAGTTTAGGATTATATGATTCACAACGTTTTGATTTAGTTCTTCCAAATTATTCATAACATTTTTTTTGTTTAACATTTTGAACCAACCAATATGGTTTATCATCAAGACATTGAAAAAGACAAGTAGATAAGTTTGTGGCCAAATTGGTATTTTAGATGAATGACTTTACTAGAAACAATAAATTTCAAAGATTCAAAACACCAAATTCTTAATTCCAAATTTATCCAAAGTGTTTTCATTATAAAATTAAAAAGTGTTCATCATTCATCAAATTTATTATGCTTCATTTGTATTAGGCACCACAAAGGGTTTGTAATTAATAAAACATCCAATGAGTTGGTTCCAAAAATCTTGATAGAGATATAACAAGTGATCCCTAATATTCGAGATAGAAAATATCTCAATCAATAAGTTATATTAGTGCCAAGATGATCTTCAAAATATTATTCCCAAATTTCTTAATCTTCCGATAGCTCGATGGCCCAATTTCTCGACCACCTAATCCCATAATGGCCTAATGCCCTAATTGCGATGATCACCCAATATCTTGATTCCTCCGAATGTCCCTATTACCTAATGGCCTACAGTTATAACTAGCATGATCATAAGGTTTCCCTATATCTCTAATCTCCCCATGAATCAATGTCTTGATCTCCTAACATTTCTATTATCAACCAAAATTAAAGGCTTGATTTAAAAGAGATATCGACACCTGATATCTCTCCCTTCGAATGTTCTAATGCCCCAATTTCATCATTAAACATATTTGTTTCATTACTTTTTGAATGATTAGAAATTTCCACTATATATTAGGAAATATTAAAATCACAACTACATATAATACCTCTTGATACCCAACTCTCCAAAAGGCCAATTAATTGGAAAAGTGGTATTTCCCTTGGTTCATTTGAAATCCTTGTTCATTTGAAATTGTCTTATCCCACTTTAAACTTTGGACACTCAACCATCAATTGAATAGCATTGAAATGATATAATTTAAATCACGCAATACTATCCAACTTAAATGTTTATTAATTAAAACTTGTTATACAATTTTCTTAGTCAATTCTCGCACATTGCTTTGAAAATACTAAGTTTTGTTTTGAAAGCTAATAGAGCAACCTATTGACTAAAGGAACTAGATAATCTTTCGCTTATCTTTCAATTAGTTTTTTTTCATTGTAAGTTTTATTAATTGATTTACCTTCTAGCTTATTTACCCATCCTTAAAACAATATGATTAAAAGGTTTAGGGGAAAATAGATAAGAATTGAAGAGGAATATGAGGATGGTGTGAATAGATTCTGGAACCTTCCATACCTCCACTAATTTGTTAGTTATTAAACATGTTTTCCTTGTGGCTATTATAGCTAAAGCAATGAGCCAACAAAGAATCCATTATATGTAAAAGAAGATGTTTATTCCTAACTAGTATACAATCATAGTTTTCTATGGTTAGATGATAGTTGAGGAAAAGATAGATAAAAACCCAATTTTTAGATGTAATTTCTATGTAATAAACTTTTCAATTAGTTTGAACGGTTCAAAAAAATTGTACTTAACATTCGATATTATTATTAGCTTTAAATATAATAGAGAATACTAATCTCTTTTGGTGAATCTATACTTATATAAGTAAATGGTTATGTAAAAACATTTATATGATTTGTATGAACATTTTGCCTATTCAGTTATCTGAAAACTTTTTTTTTTTTTTAATTTGTTTTAATTCATCAATAGTTCATAAGTGAGTATAAGCTGAATTTCTATTATTTAAGTAATTATTTATTAGTTAACAAATAATGTTTACGTACTTAATGATTATTGAAGTTAATGAAACTTTTTTACAACTTTAGTGATCTATATTTTCTCTTTATCTAATTATTTGAGTAATCTTCTGCTCCTAGCTAAGATAGATAATTAAAATAAGAAGTTAGAACAATCTATATTTAATTAATTATAATATTTATATGAAGACATTATAGAAAATTTTCTCATCTTTTGAGGATTTCGAATCAAGTTCAAGTTATTTTTCTTGCTAACCAAACCCACATATCACTTGGAAGCTACTACACCAAACAAGAGTCATTCAAAGTGGGACTAACCATTGGGTATTTTTCCCTAGTGAAGGAGGATTTTTTCTACCGATCAACACAATCCCAAACACTAATCAAGCATTCTCCAACAAGAACTCCAAGAAATTATGTTCAAGGTGAGGCATCTACTCTAGCAGCCTAGTTTACTCCTACTTTTTCACATTCTAAAAATAATCCTACTATCCCTAAAATATAAGAATTCTATGAACTTTGGATAAATATATGAAGATCTAGATATGCATTCATGTTTTTCAATATTTAATTCTCATCATAGATGTTTTGAAAAAGAAATTAAAGAATAAAATATGATCAAATCAATGCATAAAGAGATGGACCCCATAGAAAATAGTGATACATGGCATCTAGTAAAATTACCATAAGGTAAGTATTATAGTGGTGTAAAATGGGTTGGGAAAATAAATCTTTCCTGAGTTCAGGCTTCTATGATTCATAATGTTTTAATGTACTTCTTTCGAATCAATCACAAGGAGCAATTTTTGAGAAAATGTTTTGAACCAACCAATGTGGTTCATCATTAGGACACTGAAAAGAAGAAATAGAGAAGTACACTGCTAGTTTGGTAGTAAAAGGATTTCCACAATATTCTATAATTCATTGTGGAGAGGACTTTGCACTAGTTGGAGTGCTAGACATAGTCCAATATTTGTTAGCCATAATAGCTTTAAAAATGTGAAAATTTTATCAAATGGATGTAAGGTAATCATTCTCAAATGGTATTATAGAAGAATATGTTTATGTGGAGTAGCCATTGGGATATGTGATAAAAGGACATGAGGATAATATGCACATGTTGAAGAAAGAACTTGATGGAATTAAGCAAATGCGCATAACTTAGTGTAGTAGGATTAATTCATATATAATTGGTACTTGATTTAGTATAAGTAGTAGTGACCCTAGAGCATACACAAAGGTAATCGAGAAAGGCGAAATTCTATTTTTTGTTTATACATTGATGGTATGGTCTTCACAGGAAATCTATAAGTGGAAAAAATAATTACATTTGCAATGAAGCCTAAATTTGAAATGATTGATTTAGGGTTACTGAGATACTAAAATTCCTTGATATTGAGGACCTCTTATTAGATTTAATATCTTTTATATTTCAGGAAAAATATGCAATGGATTTGTTGAAGAGATTCAGGATCATGAATTACAAATTATCATCACCTCTAACTGCATTTGGAAAAATGGTTAGAAGATAGGATGTGGTATTGAAGGCAAACCCTATTATATTAAAGAATGTGGTTAGTATCCACATTTACCACACTAACACTTGATCAAGAATTATCTATGTTATCACTTTGATTTCGAGCTTATTATAGTCACCAAAACACTTTCAGTAGAAAGTTGGAAAATTTTATTGGAGATATATTGTTGGAACAACAAGACATGGTATATTATATTCGAGCAATAACAATGAATTATTTATTTGAGATACTTTAAAAGTGATTTGTAGGTAGCATGGAAGGAAGGAAGAGTATTTTAGGATATGATTTTGATCTTGGTTCATGTTTAATTTCATGAGCATCCAAGAATTATTCCATTGTGATAATTTCATCAATCAAAGCTAATAATGTAGTAGCAATAACATTAACTTGTCAAGTAGATTGGTTACATAAAATATTGTGTGATCTTCAACAATTGTTGGGTGTGGAGCCTAATTATTTTCTTTATTCAGAGATATTTTATTTTAACTATGTTTGGATCGAAATCCCTAATGGGGGGGCTTCAATGTACGCATTAAAAAATGCAATTTAAACAAGGGAAAATTACACATCGTATATGTGTGTGTGTGGAGAGAGAGAGAGAGAGAGCACCACGAATGATCAAATTAATGGTGCAAATATTTTTTTTGAAGTTTTGCACTTTAAAAGACATTTACACTTCAAGAGTTTTGATCCTTCTTGACATTTTCAGGATCAGTGGTTAACATGGATCTAAATTGGTGTTTAATATTAATCCATAAATTATAACATACAATCTATCTATATATATATATATATATATATATATATATACATACATACATACATACATACATACATATATACATACATATATAGATATATATATATGTATGTATGTATGTATGTATGTATATATATATATATATATATATGTATGTATGTATGTATGTATGTATATATATATATCTATATATATATATATATATATATATATATATATATATATATATATATATATATTAGTATCTTAAATTTAATAGGATCTATCATTAGGACATGGAACCAAAAGGCCAAAATCTAATGAGAGTTTGTATATATATGAACTGTATTTAAAAACAATGAGGGAAAGTTGTTCTATATCACCAAATTTTAGCTCTCATGCTCTTTTTTCTAATAATGATTTCGGTCAACATCT
Organism: Pinus tabuliformis; assembly: GCA_031772625.1. Taxonomy (NCBI): domain Eukaryota; kingdom Viridiplantae; phylum Streptophyta; class Pinopsida; order Pinales; family Pinaceae; genus Pinus; species Pinus tabuliformis. The sequence continues at coordinate 813,103,002 of CM062816.1, read as the reverse complement.
CTTTATCGATATTATGGAGAAACTCTCACTCTAAAAACAACAACAATAACATAAATATAAAAAATGAAATCTTAAACTTTATGAAATATAATCAGTTATCCATAAGCATACTACTACTTAAAAAAACTTTAAAAACTAAATCAATAATACAGTTAAGCAATTGAACAGTTTTGTATATTTTAATTCTCATGATGCCTTCAACTAATTTAATAATTGATATAAGAGACATTAATATTATTAAATTAAACATATAGATTCAAAGTATCTTATATTCTATTCAAATACAATCCTTCCAATATAAGAACCAAGAAAACTATAAGAAATCTATAAAGCATAGTTGAATTATGGAATAAATGGTTAAATTAGCCAATTTTATTAGTATTATTAAATCTTACAAAATTTGTAGGGGTGGGAGGAGCCAGAGGGTTTCTATTTGGCCCTGATGAACAAGTACAATTGTGGTATGCGTGTGGCATAGGGAAAGGAACAAACAATCAAGAAGAATACCTAGCAGTATGGAAAGGATTTGAATTGGCTATTGATCGGAAAATCACAAGACTTATGGTCTTTGGGGATTCATCAATTGTTATAATAAAAGTCACACTGATTGAGTCTCATATATCATATCTTCCTCCAACCATGCTTAGGATATATGGTTTCATAAATCAATTTGAACATCTAAGATTTCCACCATAAGCTATGACATCTAAATTTATCGAAAAATACCTAAGAAAATGTGGGCTCCATATTAGAAGAAAGTGTGTTAAAATTGTATTATAAATCAACCAGTATATTCCCGATACCATGAACTTTCATGGTTGGTATATGATTAATATAATTATGAATATGTTACACAACATAAGCCATCGATTTCCCTTGTCATCCTCATGATCCCCAAAGGAAATTATGGTTTTCATGGGGCAGTTATTTTTTTGGTTATGGAATTAATACCTCAACCAGGGATATCATATCTCTTACAATACATGTCCTATATAATTGGTGGGCCACATGTGTTTGAGGATGACATATGTTTTTAGTTGTTTTGGTATTGTATATGGTGTTGTTTTGCATTTGATTTATGTAGTGAGGTTGATGGAAAAAGAAAATTTGTTGTTGGTCATTGAAGCTCTCTTCGCTTCTACAAATTCTCACCTCCCCCTCCAAAAAATGTTGTTATAAATCAATACCAGGTTGCAGATTGTTGTGTTGTTAGTGTTGTGTAATTCTGGTGGGTTAAATTAACATTTTTCCTCTCTGAGTGATCTGAAATTAAAAACTAGAAGGTTTCATAAAAAGTTTGCAAGTAAGTTTATGTATTGTGGGCAGTGGATCAATTTTCAAAAGCACATAAACTTAGTTTTCTTAGTTAAGTTTTCATACATAAAACAGAGAAAAGTAGACCATGAACAACATCACACAAACAACAATTTGCTGACAAAGTTCACCCCTCTTGGGCTACATCTCCGAGTCAAGCTTCTAATGTTGGGCCTTTAAATTACATGCTCAAATATGAAATTACATTAGTTTAAATAGCTAAAATTGCAAAAATAACGTTGTTGTTTTGTCCAAAGCACCCAAAAACCCTATCAAGGATCTTCTTGGGATTAAGAAGGATGAAGAATGACCAAGTTAAGCCTCGTTCTCCAATTCCCTTCTATTTGTCCTGCAAAATGACAAAACTGGCTAACTTTTCTACAAAATACACCTTTTCACTAACTATCTTTTCATTGGGATCAGTGGGATTCCCACCAAAATCGGTACATTTTTTCGCCTATTTCAGCACCACATATTAAGACTTAAACTCTGATTTCTAGCCCCAAAGGGCGATCACATCACCACATATGGCTGAAGGTCGAGCTAATTGCATACCACCATCGGATTAGCCCTCACTCCACTTAGTTGTGGTCATGTGGCTTTAATATGGTCTGGGATTGATCTAACTTCCATCCCCCACTCACTTAGTTCCCTTTGTTCTACCATGGTCATATGGTAGAATAAAATACCAAGGTTGGGGCCTAGTCCTCACCCCCTTCACCTGTAGCTCCTGTGTTACATTCCATAGGTCTCATGGCTTATAATAGGACTGGCTTAAGGGTCGATTGGGTGGGACCACTGGCCCAACCCTTCCCCCTAGATGTCAAAAACCAAAATCTTAAATAAAATTGGCACTACATAGATGTTAAGAAATAAATGTTGGAACAATGGTGAGCTTTACAGACTGTTGTGACGAAGTCTAGGGATCTAACTCTACTGAGGTCAGTTGGCCAGCCAATAAAATTTTTTGCCAATGAGTTAGGGCCACATGGTGCCCTCCTGTTGGGCCATATGGTGCCTCTTCATTGGGCCACTTCAACAACCTGCGACAAGTGAAAATCTTCCAACCCAGTTGTACGATCCTATCACATGTCATCACGAGATTGGCCCATCTAACACCATACCCTACCTAGTCAACTTATGACTTCAGTTGTATGACATGCCCAATCAGCATCATGGTCAACCCTATAAGTTGCATTTCAATTGTTGGCAAAAAACTTCAAAATATCATAAATTTATCATACAATGTCATATTGAGGAGATTCAAGTGGCATTCGAATTATGACAATGAACACTATGATTTGGCGCTGGTTTCAACCAATTTTGAAAACTTTGAGTTTTGAGAATTTTTTTTATCCACTAGATCATTCCTCCCCATTGGAAGCTTTTGGACCACAAAAATAATGTTTTTATTCAACAAGTGAGGTACATCTCCCTCACTTTCTTGATATAAATCCATTTTGCTTTACTTGGATTAGTACCTTTAAGCCCCACTCGAAGATACTCCACATTGGCTCTGCATGAAGTCCTTATCTTCTTATCAAGGATAGTATCTTGTTTTAATTCTTCTAAATATTCAAGAGAAAAATATTCTATGGATGGAATCTGAACATTCTCTTATCCATCATCAATCATATAAGGCTCATAAAATCTCAATTTTTCCACATTCAAAACAAAATAAATTTGCATATAAGGTGAAAAATCTAATCTAAAAGCATTGTTACCAATCTTCTCGAAAATTTCGAAAGGAATATATTTGATTAGCTTTACCTTTTCACCTTCACCTTGAAGTCTTTCCTTGTTGATATATAACCAAACATGATCACTCGCTTGGAAACCATGATCAACATGATGCTCTTCATGTCTTAGTTTGTACTTGGAAATGCTTTTATCAAGCTGCTCTTGTACACTTTTATGCGCTAGCTGAATTTTTTCAATAAAATTCTTGGCCTTGTCCACATCACTATGTCCATCTACTACACTATATTTACCAAAGATGAAATCTAAAGGAGACTGGAAATTAACCCAAAAAATATTTGAATAGAGACACTTCCATAGATGAATTCTTAGCACGATTGTAGGCATGTTGGATGTCATGCAAATGTTCATCCCAAAGTTTAGGATGATTACCACACTATCCATGAAGGAGATGCACTATTTTTATGTTTACCACTTTTGTTTAGGCATCATTTTGTGGATGAAATGTTGTGCTCTTCTTTAACTTAGTGTCCATGAGTTTCCATAAACTTGACTAAAACTTCCTGAAAAATCGAGAATATTTATCAAAAAGAATAAAAGTGGGCAAGCCAAAGTGAACCCAAACATTCTCGAACATCTTTGTTGTTTGTTTACTTGTAACCTATTTCTTACATGGCATAAACAAACACATTTTTTTGAAGCGATCCACAACAACATAAAGATAAATATGATCTCCTTTTGGCATTGGTAGTCCTCCTACAAAATCTGTAGAAATATTTTCGCATGGATGAGAAGGAATAGGAAGTGGAGTACACAGACCTAATTTCCTATTGCCATGCTTACTAGTAACACACATGGAATATCCTCTTCCATATCTTGAGACGCTTTCATTCATGCAAGGCTAATAACAATACCTCTAAATTTTTTCAATTGTTTTGCTTACACCAAAGTAACCAACAATAAGGGAAGTGTGGGATTCCCTTATGACATCGACTCTTTCACCCTATGGAACACATAACATTCCTAGATGATACAACAACTTGTTATGAACATGATAATTCAACTCTTCAACATGATTTCTTTGAATCAAAAGTTGCATAAACATATTTAGAATCGTCATCTTAAGCATATTGTTCAATATAAATTTCATGCTTGATTGAGTTATGCCTACGAATGACAGATACATTAAAAATAACCCTTAACAACATATCATCAACTTTGTTTTATATACCTTTCTTGTACTTGATTACCAAATGGATCTGCTATAGAAATTCCATCCACCTGAAATGTCTAGCTTGTTGTACCTTGGTTTACGATTGTAAATATTGCAAAGGTTGATGGTCACTATGAATAATTGTTTCTCTACTCATCAAAATGTGCTTCCATTTCTTTACGATTTGTACCAAAGCATACAACTCTTTACCATAAGTTGGATAGTTAATTACTTCATTAGTAAAGGTTTGAGAATGATAACAAATCGGCTTATCATGTTGCATCAAAACCACTCCCATGGCATAATAATTTGCATCTATTTGAATCTCAAAGGGATACTTAAGATCTAGAAGTGCAAGAATTGATGTTGTTTTGATTTTCTCTTTCAATCTATTGAAGGCTCTATGTTTCTTTCCTCCCCACTAGTAAAAGACCCGTTTCACACTTTTCAAAGCATTTAATGGAGCTACAATAGATGAGATGTTAGCAATAAACTTTCTCAAATATTGGGTTGCTCCCAAAAAGCTCCTAACTTCTATTACATTGTTCGGTTTAGGCCAATTCATAATGACTTCAATTTTTTATGGATGAATATTCAATTCACCATGTCCTACAATATGACCCAAATATAACAAAGAGGTTTTCCCAGGCTAACACTTAGACATATTCAAATAAAATTTCTCTTTCTTTAAAACATCTAAAACTTGTTTCACGTACTTGACATGCTCTTCATGAGTTTTACTAAAAATAAAAATATCATCTAAGTATACTATGACAAAATAATCAAGGAATGGTATCAACACATCATTCATCACTCTCATGAATGTTGCAGGTGCATTGCAAAGCCAAAATGGCATAACTAACCATTCAAACAAGCCTTATTTTGTCTTGAAAGCAGTCTTACAAATATCACCTTCAACAATATTTATCTGATAATAACCTCTTCTCAAATATAACTTAGTGAAATAGACAACATACTTTAATTGGTCCAAAAAATCATCAATATGAGGAAGAGGATAATGATTCTTTATCATGATTTTGTTCAAATCTATAAAATCCACACACATGCACCATGTATTATCCCTCTTTGGATCAAATAAAATAAGTGACCCACAAGGAGTTGCACCAGGCTTGATGACCCCTTTGTTATGTAGATCCTAAATTTTCTTCTTGATCTCCACGTTCTCTAAAATTGACATTCTGTACATGCCAATGTTTGGAAGAGGTGCATCCTACTACAATTGAATGTCATATGGATTCCTCTTTTAGGAGGAAACCCTTTAGGTTTGTAAAACATATTATCATATGCGTTAACAACTTCAACCAAATCATGCTTAAGTTTTGAATCACATCCTTGTAAAGCTTCATATTCAACAATATATTTGGGTTTTATCATCAACAATACAAAGTTCTTACCAACATTTACAAGACTTTTCATTTAAGCAATACTTACATGACACAAGTTCATCTTCTTGCGATGTTCTCTAACAATATACTCAACTCCATCTTTAAAAAGATGCTATTTTTTCTCATGATGATAGAATATGGCTTTTCAATCATACAACTATGGACTCCCTAAATTAATTTCATATGTCAAGTGGTACAACATCAAGCGCTACCTCATTAATAAAGTTTGTAGTGATGGAAAATTTAAGTTTAGATTTTCTTCTCAATTGCAATTTGGAATTTTCACATACCCAACCCAAAGGGTAAGTTTAGGATGAGGTGTAGTTTCTATGTTTGGTTTCATGTCAATAGCTTCATAAATAAGATTAACTTGGTATCCACTATCAAATAACGTATCAACATTGGTATGTTTTTTAATGACCCTAATATGGAAAAGATCAATTCTTTCTTTATCATTTTGAGACTTAATAGGCTTACTCAAAGAACTAGTACTTGGAATAGAAGCTTTACCTTTCATTCCCATGGTTATGATTTTGGTTTCATCACCTGAATCATATCCTAGATCTTGTTGAGTTATTGCAGCAGTCTTTTATTTTCTGTTGTTGTTAAACTTCTTTGGTCTCAAATCTGGATGTAGTTTCCAACAATGATCTCCATCATGGACTTGTTTTGAAAAATGTTTACAAGTAAGTTTCTCTCCCTCTTTCTTGACTTTAGCATTATTTTTTTCCTTTCCTTTAAATTTCCTATTTCCTTTGTCTCCAAATTTGGATGGCTTCGTGCTAGTATCTTGAGGAACATTCTTGACTCTTGCTTCTAAATGTGAAGACATACCTCATCTAGATTGGTGGGATTAAACATAATAATTTTATGTCTCAAATAACTATGTAATCCACCTACGTATTTAAGGAGTGTCTTGTGAAGACAAATCTACACCCAAGATTAGAGCTCTTCTTCTAAATTCTTGTGTGTAACTTTGAACACTATGACCTTTAGCTTGTATAAAATTTTTCCAATCCATAATTGATTCTTGCATTTAAGCTAATGGATAAAATTATCTTCTTAATGTAGCTACAAAATCATTCCAAGAATAGATAATTAACCACTTCTCTTCAAGTCTTCTTGAGTTATAGCTTCCGACCATATGAGAGATGCACTCTCCAAATGAAGAGAATCAGGATGTATATTGGTCACATCATCCTTAGTACTTTGAATCCTAAAATAGACTTTAATTTGACGAACCCAATTATGCAAATTTTTAGTATTTACTTCCCCATTATACATAGGAAATTCAAACTTGAAATCAATCTTTAACAAAGGAGACTTAGCATGTCCTTTTGGAGATATTAGAGGAGTATGTGAAGGAGATGAAGAAGGAGAGGAGGATGGACGAGATGGTGGAGGTGAAGGAGTAAGTGGAGGTGGAGGCTTTCTCCCATCACCACCATTACCTTTTAGTTGATTTGAACTCTCTCGATGCAACCTTTTTGTCCTCTATTCATATAAAAATTCACCACCTCAGACATGTCATAATAATCATTTCTGAAAGCTCTCTCATCCTCAGAAATCATCTCATGTCCTTCTTCATGTGCTATGACTAGTGGATTTTGAGGAGTTTTTGACCTACTTGAACCAATTTGAGGATTTGTCTCTTCAAGAACTCCTTCTCCTCTTTTCAATTTTAACCTTGTAAGGATCAAAAAAACACTTGAAAACACAGTCAAACCTTCAAAACAACCATGCTTTGAAACCAAACTGATCTGAAGTTAAAAACTTGAAGGTTTCATAAAAAAAAGTTGCAAGTTTATGTCTTGTGGGCATTGGATCAATTTGCAAAAGCAGATAAATTTATCGTTTTTAGTTACATTTTCATAAATAAAATACATAAAAATAGACCATGAACAACATCACACAAACAACAATTTGATCATAGAGTTAACTCTTCCTCGACTACGTCTCTGAGTCTAGACTCTAATGTTGAACCTTTAAATTGTATGCTCAAATATGACATTACATCCGTTTACATAGCTCAAATTTAAAAAAAGACGCTGCCATTGTGTCCAGAACACCCAAAAAAATGTATCTAGGTTCTTCTTGGGTTCAACAAGGCTGAAAAATGACCAAGTTAGGCCTATTTTTCCAATTCCCTACTATATGTCCTGCAAAATGACAAAATTGGCTAACTGTTCTATGAAACCCACCTTTTCGCTGACCACCGAGTGACAATTTCGCCTGGGACCGACAATATTCCTGCTACAATTGGTGTAATTGGTCGCTTGTTCAAGGGCTCCTATTAGGCCTTAAGCATTGATTTCTATCCCTAGAGGGTGGTCACATCACCACATATGGTTAGGGGCCTTGCTAACAAACCGCCCCCACCGGATTAGTCGTCAATATGCTTAGTCATGATCACATGGATTTAATATGGTCACGGGCCAGGCTAACTACCCACCGCTACCGGCTTGGCTCCTGATGTTTCGTCATGGTCATATGGTGGTAAATACGACTAGGGCTAGGGCCTAGTCCTTGCTCCCTCTGCTAGTAACTCCTTCACTATATTCCATATGTCTCATGGTTTATAATAGGACAGGGGCTAGGGTTGGTTAGGTGGGCGCATTAGCATAACTACTCCCACCAATTATCGATAGTGAAAAATTTAAATATAATTGGCACCATATATATGTTAAGAAATAAACGATGGCATATTTGTGAATCTTGCAGACTGTTGTGACAAAGTCTAAGGGTTGAACCCCACTAAGTCAAGTCAGCTGAACAATAAAAATTTTCTCCAATGAGTTGGGGCCATGTGACACACTCCCATTGGGTCACTTGAACAACCTACAACCAATGGAAACATTGCAACCCAACTATACAATCCTACAATGTGTCATCAGGGGATTGTTCTATCTTACACCGTACCATACACAGTCAACTCATGAAGTTAGCTATATGTCTTGCCAGTTAGTAACCCAATCAACCTTGCAAGTTGACTTTTTAGCTATTAGGAAAAGTTTCAGAACATCATAACTTTCTCATACCACGTTGGATTGAGGCGATTCAAGAAACGTTGGAATCAAGACAATGACTCTACAATTTGGAAATGGTTTCGAGTAATTTTCATCATTTTAAGTTTTGAGCATATTTTTGATTGCCTGGATCACTAATACACAAAAATTTCTAGTTCATAGGCTCCATTAATAATTAAGGTTCCACCTTTCTGGCTTCTAAGTAGGAGTGTACTCATGAATTACTAGAGATATTCATGAATCTATAGGTTGGACCCTTGGCCTCCCTAAACCATCAAAGATACACCCAAAGTCTTGGAGTGCTCATCTTCAAATTATTTTGGACTTTTAGGTCTCACCCTCAATGATCAAATGGAAAATATGAATCATGAGAATAATGTTGAAATTGATGGGGTTATAGAGAAGCAAAACTTGAAATTCAGAGACAACACAGATAAATCATATAAAAAAGAAGACATTAACAAATGGAGAAAAAAAATCACCCTTCACATTACATTACATGCCTTTCCTTTCTTGGATTACTTCACAGTTTGAGGAAAATTACAAATTTATAGCTGATGGACAAAGCTCTAAATTTCTCTGTATATTTTTTCATGGCTACACAGTGAAATTTCCAAAAAGTCAATGAGAGGGGGTTGGTTGGAAAGAGGTGAACTTGGTTTACTTTTGTGTCCTTGTTTGAATTCACTCCTAACATTCTCCCACATGAATCCAAATCAAGTCACACTGAATCCTACCATGCCTCTACATAACTCATGTTTATTTATTGGTAGAATCTTAGTGCGCATATCAACATGATTCTTATTTGTATGGATCTTTTCCAAGGATAACTACCCTTCCTCCATCACATGCCACTTCCAATGGTACCTTAAGTCAATGTGCATAGTTTTTGAGTGAAATGACACATACTTGTCCTACTTTATTCCTATCTCTCCAAGATCGTTGCATCCACAATATCTCTTTACAATCTTACGTTTCAATTATCTACTCTACCTCCGTTGTAGAGAGAGATAATATTATTTGTAGCCTTGACACCCAAGATACTGTTGCACCTACAAATGTATACAAATAAAATATAGTGGACATTTTGGTTTCCATGTCTTGATCCATATTTTCATTTATAAATATTTCAAGCACAATATCATTATGACCAAAACATAAACAGTAATGACTAGTACCCTTGAGATACCTGAAAATCTATTATACTTATATCCAATGTTGTTTACCTAGATTGGAAAGGAACCCCCTCACTACTCCCACTAAATATGCAATTTTTAGTCATGTACATACCATTGCACACATCAAGTTTTCAACTACTGAAGCATAAGGAAACTCTCATTTCTTCCTTCACATTGTCATCCCTAGGAAATAACTCAATAATATGCTTGAAGTGGGATGCAAGGGGTTTACAAAATGGTTTGGCATCCTTCATATTAAACTTTCCATGCATAATCCTCATGAAAAATATCTATTGTGTTGGATCCAATTCCTTCATTACAAATATTCTACCAAAATATTTCTTCAACCTATTTATCATATTCTTATCATGCGCAACAATCAACATGCCATCCACATATAATATTAATATGATATATTTTACTTAATCATACCTCTTGATATAGACACAATGGTCAACTTCCAACTTGTGATAACCATGTTCCAACATGAATGCATCAAATTTATTAAACAATTTTTGAGGTGCTTGTTTCAACCCATAGAGGCTCTTCTTTAACCTGCAAACTAGGTTTTCTTTGGATTTTTCTATAAATCTTTCTGGATGATCCATATAAATTTCTTCCTCCAATTCACCATGAAGGAAAGAAGTTTTGACATCTAACTTTTCATATTCTAAGTCTATAAAATCAACAAGACCAAGAATGACTTTGATGGATGACATTTTTCACAAACAAGTAAGAAAACCTCAGTGAAGTCAATAACTTATTTTTGAGAAATTCCCTTCACCACGAGCCTTGCTTTATACCTCTCCTTTTCTTCTTCTTCATGATTAATCCTATACAATTTTTTTTGTAATGTGTTTCTACCTTTTGGGAGCTTTACCAATTCCAAGTTTTTTTTTTCCCTTCCCAGTGATTCACGGATACCCTTGGTCACTGGGTGGCCGCTACATCCACATGTTTAATATCTAGGGCGGACCCCACCCGAAGGGGATCAACACCCCTCGGTCATATTTACTTGACCTAACCCCAAGAACTTTCGAGAATTGACCCTGTGACCTCCCATATGGTGAGGCCCCGACTTGACCGATTGAGCTAACCCTTGGGGCTCCAATTCCAAGTTTTATTTTCCAAGAAAGTGTTCGTTTCTTGCTCCATTGCTTTCTTCCATTCTTTATTGTGCTCAACTTTACAAGACTCTTGAAAACAATCAGGCTCGGCTTAATCTGTTAATAAAATATAGTTTGAAGGATCATATCTTTATGAAGGCTTGTGAGGCCTAAAAGATCTAAAAACCCCCTGTTGTGGTGAAATATTAGGTTGAATCTCTTGTAAAGGTTCATGTAAGATCCACTCTTCTTGATGTTCATCATTTTCCATTGTTTGTCCTTCTCGCTCTTGAATTTTTGGTCCATTTTCTTACATTGGTGGGATGTTCTTATTTTTATTCAAACCTGTCAATAACTTTCTTCACCTCCATCTCACCTACAGATCTCTTCAACATTTCTAACTAATTAAATATAACATCCCTGCTTCTAATACCTACATGTTTGACTAGATCCCATAGACGATACCAAATTCTTCATCTACATATCCCAAAAAAATGCATTTCATATATTTTTCATCTAGCTTAGTTCTATTTTCTTTGGGAATATGTACAAATGCTTCACATCCAACTATTTTCAAATCAAAATAATTCAACTTCTTACCAGTCCAAACTTCTTCAAGAATGCCACCATCCAAGGCTGTAGTAGGAGACTGATTTATAAGATAACAAGTTCTTATTTCTTCTACCCAAAAATGCACCTCCAATCCAGAATTTGACAACATACTCCTCACTTTCTCCATAATGGTCATCCTTTCTTCAACACCATTCAATTGAGAAGTATAGGCACAATCTTCTCATGCTTTGTAACAAACATATTAAAATATTTCTTGAATGCATTTGTGCAATATTCTCCACCATTATCTATTCTTGGTCACTTGAGAAATTTGTTAAATCTTCTTTCAACAAAAACATGGAATTTTGAAATAATTAAAACACTTCAGTTTTTCTTTTCATAGGGTAGGCCCAAACCTTCCTAGATGTGTCAACTGTAAATGTTACAAAATATGGTGCTCCTAATGTCTTAATGTTAACAAGCCCAAACAAATCTAAGTGTATTAATTCTAATAATTTTTTCTTTCTGTCATGGCCACCTCGAAGGGATGAAACCCTTCTTTGTCTGCCATATATACACCACTAACAAAGATTAAGATTATAGGATTTAAAACTTGACAGTTAATATTTACCAACAAGAATTTTTAAGCCCTTCTCACTCATGTGACAGCAGCCAAATCTAATTTTCCTATCATTGCCTTCAATGTATATAATGTTCTTGTCTTAGGTCCTCTGCAATGAACAATGATCATTTATTAATTTTCCAACCTCCTTTTCTAAAGCTTATGTAATAGCCTTCATCATCCAACCATCCCACACAAGTCAAACTCATGCATAACTTGTTTCAACAATATATATTGTCCATCCTTCATCTTAATCTGGACATCTCCCGCTCGAACAATACTACAAAAATTATTGTTCCCCAAATGCACTCTACCATAATCACCGATATTATATGCAACAAAACTATCATTGCATGGGGTTACATGGTGAGATTACCCAGAGTCAAGTATCCAATCAAAGATACTGCTAGATATATATAAACATGCATCTTTATTCATGTTCCCTGGTTTACCACAATGAAAAAAATGAGATTGCCTCTCCATGATTTTAATCGACCTCTTCATCTTAAACTCCCTTGTTGGCCTTGATCAATTCTCCTACCACTATCAGCTACAGCTAGAGCTTCTCCTCCTTGGTTTTCTACAATTAACTTTTATCACATCTCCTCATTCATTAAATTGTTATTGACATCATCAAACATCTTAGTCCAAATTAAAAATTAAACCACTATCTCATATCCTATCTAACATTAATGATAAAACAAATGTTTCAAAAATGGATACAAATAAATCAAAACAAAATATATATATATATATATGGGTGTGTGTGTTATATATTTTAATGGGCACGTAAGTGAACTAATGATACATGAAAATTAAAAATAATTAAATATATAATTTATTTTAATTAAGTTTTAAATATTTTTTACTAACTATCGTGTGGATCAGCGGCACCATTGTTTCCATGGAGATAAACTATTATGAAGCTTATCTCTCATGCTATTTGAAACCAAAAACCTAATTTATAATAACAACAAAAAATTAAAAAATAAATTAAACCTAATTTATAAAAATTTTTTTTTTTTTTTTTGCCATAGAATGAAATTACAGATTTAAATTAAAAGATTACTATATAGAAAAATAATCTATCTAAAAATTGATAAGAATTTTAGTATACATATTCAGATACAAATGGTTCAAATTAAAAATCAAACCACTATCTCATATCCTGTCTAACTTATTTTAATTATAAAACTAATTTGAAAACAAATGTTACAAAAATGGATACAAATCGAGTATATATATAGATATGTATAGATATATATAAACATGGTGTGTTATATATTTTAATGCATGATACATGAAAATAAAAAATAACCAAATATATAATTTATTTTAATTACATGTGAAATATTTTGACTAACTATTGTGTGGATCAGCGGCACCACTGCTTCCTTCTCCCTTTGAAATAGAGGACAGTTTACCCCGCTTTTCAGTCAATAAATGCACGTATTTATCCATAATCTGTTTACCATCCCTGCATTCGCGTACCAAATGCTTAAGATTGGGGATATTGAGATTGTCACATGCATCCATCACTTTGGAGAGTGTGGCCAAATCCATTTGCTTCACAAAAATATCATCCCACTTCTGCACATATTCCGCCATCTTTTCATCACCCTCCTCGTTGCGAATGCGTGGATCATATTGAGGGTCGTAAAGCGCATGGAAAGTGCAATACTCGACGACTATTTTCAGAATATCGGAGGAAACAGTGGGGAGATGAATGGTAGCGCCAGTGCCCAACTCCTCTTCGTTTATGAACCAAAAAATGAATGCCACCGCCTCATCCACCTCAATTATATCACCGTCCGAGGTCTGCAATCTCACAATCTCGGGGTTACTGTTGGCATCGCTGCTGCTGCAAGCCTCCTTGGCATTATCCATACCTAACACCTAATACCTAATACCTACCTCTGAAACAAATGAGAAGTTTGATACTTCACTCGATTGCTAGCCGGCCGCTTCTATGTGGGTAAACGTGCTTTTTGATCATTCAACGGATTTATACGTTTTCGAAGTTTTACATATCTCCATGGAAGGTGAAAAGTCGTGACTAAAAATGGGCAGCCACGATTTATACTAATATAACCCGAACAGCGAAATGCAACATATCAAAAATGTATAACATAGCTAAAGGACATTTTGAGATTATGTCTAAATTCTTTTAACTGTTCCCTTCCCTACAAATAATAGCTAACTAAATGTCGATAATATTAAAAAATTATGTTAGATTAAATATTTTGAGATCAATTTCATTTATTTCTAGACAGAAATAGTTTGAAATTATTATATATATATAGATATATTATTTTTAAAGATGCTTTAGCCCTAGAGATGTGTAATTTTAAACTTGGTGTATTTTGGGATTCTATTTTTATTTTGAATGAGAAATGTGTGGCATCACTACACATCATCATATGTTGAGTGGTCATGTAGCATGGCACAACCATGGACTTATTTGTGAGAGTTGGTGATCACCCATGAACCTATATGTGAGAATTTGAGATCAGAATAATAGAAGCTTTTATATATATATATATATATATATATATTATATATATATATATAACACATTATAGATTATAGATTGAAAATATTTTATTTTATATAAATCAAGTAATTTTATTAATATAATTAATTTATTAGAATTATAATGAAAATATTATATTTTGTATATATTAAATAATTCTAACAATATTATTAAATTATAAAAATTATTTTTGGAATAAAAATTGTTAAGTTATATAAATACAAAAAATTATAATACAATTATGGCATGTGTTTAGATAAAATAATTACAATATAATATGTGATGCTTTTAATAGTTCTTTATGATATATGTTGAATTTGAATGGATCATAAATTTACTTTTAACAAAAAAAATTTACCACATTAAAATTCCAAATTAGGTAAAATTGTAAACATCTTTACTCTTCACTAAAGCCACTACCATTTCTTAAATCAGAGTAAAAAGGTTAATCCAACACAAAGAATCCAAAATCTTGATGTAAAATCTTCTAATATTTCTTTTAATTAATTATTTGCAAAATAAATCTTTAAAAGGAAAATCATATTCTATGAATATATTAAAATATCTAACACATAAATATTTGCATGTCAAAGTTGTAATATTCGAAAATATTCATTTGATGTAGTTTTATTCTGAATTTTGTTATCATGCCATATAAAAAGCATCATTGAATATATATATATATATAGAGAGAGAGAGAGAGAGAGAGAGAGAGAAACTCTAGATATATATGGGAGGGAAGAACATAGACATAGAGTGATAGAGGTGGAAAGATAGAGGGAGTGAGAGAAAGGCAACAGATTGAGTTGGAAGGAGAGAAAAGGAGGGAGGAAGTAAGACATAGAGAGAGAGAGACGAGGGGAGTGATAAGGAAGAAATGGAGAGAGAATGTTTATGCTTGGGGTGAGATATAAAGATAAAGAAGGGGAGATAGAGAGAGGGGGGGGGAGAAGGAGAGAGAAGGAGATATGGAGGGATATAGTGACAAGGATTAAGGGCAACGAGAGAGAGAGGGAGTTGAGGGGGAGAGATGGAGCAAGGTGGGAGAGAAAGGGAGAAAGAGAGTGAGGATGTGAGAGAGAGAAGGAGAGAGGGAGGTAAGAGGAAAGACACGGAGAGAGACAAGTGGAGAGAGTGAGAGGGAGTGATAACAGGGATGGAGAGAGAGGGAGAGAGGAGAGTTGGAGGGAAGATAGATAGAAGGGGGGGAGGCAGAGAAGGGGAAGAGAGAGACTGAGGGAGAGGAAGAGGGAGCGAGAGATATATAGATATGGAGAAAGAGTGTGTATGTTTTGGGGGTAATATAGAAATACAAGAGTGGTAGAGGTATTCAGAGATATAGATGGAAGGTGAAGAGAGGGAAGAAGAGAGAGATAAAGAGGGAGAGATATATAAATATGGAGAGAGAGAGCATGTGAGTTTGGGGGGTGAGATAGAGAGACAAAGAAGGAGACATGGAGGGAGATATAGATATAGACAGAGGGGCGAGAGAGGGAAGAATAATTCTTGCACTATATGCATTGATTTCATTATAGATGGTGATTTATAATCCTATTTGATTGCTTGCACTGAAGGAGATAAACTAAAATAGATGGGAGAGGAGGAATGAAGATAGAAAGGGAAGGAAAAGAGTGAGAAAGGGAAAGAGGGCTAAGAGAGAGAGAGGGAGATAAAAATATGGAGGGGGAGAGAGGAGAACAGGGAGAAGTAGAGAGGGAGGGAGAAAGTGATAATGTTAGAGAGAGAGAGAGAGAGAGGACAAGAGAGAGGAGGAGAGAGGGAGGGACAAAGAGATGGAGTTGTAAGGGGAGAGAGGAAGGGAAGACTAAATACACATAGAGAGAGAAGTGGAGATAGAGACAGGGTGACAAGGAAGAAATGTAGAGAGTGTGTGTATGTTTCGAGGTGAGATACAGAGACAAAGAAGGAGAGATGGGGGAAGATATATATATATATATATATATATATATATATATATATATATATATATATATATATCGATCAAACGGGAACGATTACCTCAAAACGGGTACTTGAGTCCAAAAATCCCAAAAAAACATGAAAAAACACCTTGAAATTGAAAAGTGTTGATGCCGAAATATTTTATTTATTTATTTATTATTATTATTATTATTATTATTATTATTATTTTCTTCAGACTAAATTTTCAATATTTTTTAAAAATAATAGTAGAAAACAATAAAAGCCATTTTGTTTGGTGCAAACAAAACCTTAAAATTGAAAAGTGTTTTTTTTTCTAAGTTAAGATAATTTATTGATATAAAACAAAAATATACAGAGAGGACTATGCCTCAATAGAGTTTAACATAGTCTTTCAGAATATATCTGGACTGCCCCAACATTGGGGAAACCAATCCACAGAAACAAAAACCAGCAAGGGTATCTATTCTTGAGACCGGAAACAACAAAGGAACCAGTGAGGTTTTACCATGACAAAGATCCAGACAAAAGACCAGATTCGAATAGAAACTAACAAAAACAAAAAGACCAGACAGACGACACCTAGACGCCACGTCAAACTATTTGAAATCCTATGGGATGGGTTCCTCAACAATTGGGTATGCCCAATCATCCACCTCATCCGTCGACATGCTGCCATGTGGCTCTCCTCCACCACCATGTGGCTCTCCTCCACCGCCAAGTGGCTCATCCGCAGGATGGGCGTTGCCATGCCTACTAGTCGCCACCTGTGAAGCTAACCCATCATACTTGATTCCACCTGGGGAGCGCATGGCTATGGATCTACCACCCTCGGCATGCTAACTGCCACCAATATTCTTGCCATGCAGAGCAAAATTACCTTCATCTAGCAGGTTCTTCCCTATGTCTCTGCCATTGCCGCATCTGGGGGCTTCCTCTTGCCACAAGTCAGAATTTTCTACCTGAGAAGCAGGCTGCTCATTGTATTCTGTGAAGAGGATGGAGATTGTAGTGGTAATCACTAGCCTGTTCAGGGTGCTACAGAATCTAAATTGGGTTGAGTGGGGGGCAGGATGAAGGGGAAAAGGAAAACTAATAGAGTGAACTGCAAAATCACCATGATTTGCATCTAAAGTCCGAGCATGACCCCGTCCACTTCGTGTACTATGATATCTGCCTGAACCATACCTCTGGGGATGATGCAGTTTAGGGGGGGAGAAGAGGCAGCGGGCTCAGGGTGCAGATCAATCTAAGGACGAGAATTGCCTCCCCGAGTTTCGCCTCTTTGACTTCGCATACGATGTCACACCATGCTGGAATTTTTGGCTGAGTTATCAGAGGGAGCTATGATAGAAGGAGCAATGATAGAGGGAGCGCTAACAGAGGGTTTGTGAGGGGAAGTAGGGTCTGTCTGGGCAATGGTTAGATAACAAAGACTGGAATGGAAATGGTGATGCCCATTTCCAAAATCAACGTAGCAAACTAACCAGCAATGACGCCGAGTTACTGTGCGGGAGCTGGGTTCAAAGGCTTGTAGCAGGAAGTTGTAGTGGAGCAGGGGAGAAGGAGAGACAATGAGCCGAGGTAAATCCATGTCTGAACAGTTAATGACTTTTCTTCGATTCGAGCCTACATTAAATGTCGTCTGCGGTGTGTCAAGAGGGCGTCTCAGGGTGGTATGGGGAGAGGCGCCATCAGCCAAGTGGCCTGTCCTCTCGCCGCCGGTATTCATTGTTTCCATTAAATCACTGTGTGTCACCCGCATCCGGGTTAAAATCGAAAAGTGTTGATGCTGGAATAACTTTTTTTTAGGGTACATTTTCAACACTTTTTAGTAATGACGTTAAAAACAAAATATCATGACTCCAAAAAACTTTAAATTTCCAATGATTTTCAAGCATGACATTAAGGATAAAATATCACGTATTTGAAAACCATTAAAATTCAAATGATTTTTAAGCATGACATTAAATTTAAAATATCACTTCTTTGAAAAACCTTAAAATTCCAACAATTTTCAAGCATAGTGCTAAGAAAAAGTATTTATAATTGTATAATTGTTTTCAATAATAACATTAAAGATAAAATATCACAACTTAGAAAAACATTAAAAATCTTGACAATTTTTCAACCATGGAATTAAAACCAAAGATTATGACTACAAAGCAATCTTAATTTTTAAAATATTTTTACATGACATTATGGAAAAAATTTATGATTAAAAAAACTTTAAAAATGAACCCCTGAATGAAATAGTTATTATACCAAGAGTAATTTTTTTTAAATGCTAAATGTATACCGATTTTGAAATCTTAGCCTAACACAACTTGATACATTGCGAAATGAAAAAAAAAAAAAAAGTAAATAAATAAATCAACTATAAAATTGACACACAGTGTAGGTGAGCTCAACCTATTGTAATGAAAACTTAAAGACCAACCATGAAATTAACACATTGTGGGGCAGACTCGATTCATTATAGCAAAAAATTTAAAATCAACTATCAAATTGCACATAATGGGATCGGGTTGCTAGATATGTGTGTGTGTGTGTAAGATATATAAGAAAACAAAAATTCAAATATTGAAAAAAAAACAATAAAAAAACACAAAAAATCAAAAGAAAACAAAAATTCAAATATTGGAAAAAAATAAAAATAAAAAATAATAAGAAGTAATAAAACATGAAAAAGAAAATCAAATATAAAAAATATATAGTAATGACATAAAAAAAATTATAACATGTAATAAAAATTAACCATATCATGTAAAATAAAAAAAATAAAAAATAGATAAAAGGAGTAAGATAAAATAAAAACCAAATAATAATAATAATAATAATAATAATATAAAATAAAATACAAAATTATAAATTACAAAAAAAAACAAAATATACAAAAAAATACAACATTAAAAAAAATTAAAAACTTAAAAAAAATAAAAAATAAAAAATAAAAAATTCCCTGACCTCGTGGCCCAACTGGCCAGGGGTGGCAAGGGGACGATTCATAACAAAAAATCAAATAAATTTAATAAAATATAAAAAAAAAAACCATAAAAATGTAAAAACACAAATCAAAATTAACTTGTAAAAATAAAATAAAATAATTAAAGTAAATTAAAGTAAAAAAAAAAACAAAACAAAAAAATTCAAAACAATTAAAAAAATAAATGTAAAATTAAAATTAATTTTTTTTATATTATATTTTAAAATTTAAATTGTAAAAAGAAAAATATTAAAAAAAAAATTAATAAAATTTAAATTTAAAAATTGAAAAAAAAAAAAAACCATTAAAAATAAACAGTTGAAAAATAAATAAATAAGTAAATAACAATTTAAAAAAAAAAAATAAAAAAAAAATAAAAAAAAATAAAATAAAATAAAAACAATTAAAAATAAATAAAAAAATTAGAAAATAATATAACCTTCCTTCCCTTCCTCTCTCCCACCCGGTTCCCAAAGCACCCCCCTCCCCACTCTCGGTCATCCCTCTTCCCCCTCTCCCCTCCACTCCCCGACCACCACCCTACCTCGCTCCCTCACTACACCACCCTCCCCACTCTCGGCCTTCCCTCTCCTCCCCTTACCACCTTCCCCTCCCCGCCCGGGCCTCGAGCCAGCGGCCTCTTAGCCACTGCTTGGGGCCTAGGCGAGGAGGGGAGGGGGGTAAGGGGGGAGGGGTAGGGCTGAGAGTGGGGAGGGGGGTGCGGTGAGGGAGGGGGGTGCGACCGAGAGTGTGGAGCGGGGTGCGGTGAGGGAGGAGGGTCGGGTGGGGAAGGGGAGCACGAACGGGAGGGGGGTAAGGGGCCGAAGTGGAGGGCTGAGAGTGAGGATGGGGGTGTGGTGAGGTAGGGAGATGGGGTGGATGCCAGGTGAGGTAGGGGAGAGGGGAGAGCTGAGGGTGGCGAGGCAAGGGGGGTGAGGGAAAGTGGGGGGAGATGGGGGTGATTTGATCTGAATGTGTTTTTCTAATTTTTTTTCATTTTTTAATTTTTATTTATAATTTTTGTATATTGGTTTTATTTTTTTAAAATTTAATTGTTTTTTTTTAAATTGTTTTTTATCTATTTATTTATTTTTTAAATTGTTTTATTTATTTATTTATTTTTAATTGTTTTTTTTTCATTTATTTATTGTTTTTTTAATTTGTTTTGATTTTTTTAAATTTTATTTATTTATTTATTTTTGTTATTTTTATTTTTTTATGTTATTTCTTTATTTTTATAATTTTAATTTAAAAAGAAAAATTCTTAATTCTTTATTTTTATTTTGTTTATTTAAATGGTTTAATTTAAATATTTTTTATTTTTTATTTTAATTATTTTTTTAATTTAATTTTTTTATATAATTATTTTGGTAATTATTTTAAGTCTTTTTTTGTAATGAGGTTTTTATTATTAATTTTTTTAATTTAAAAAAAAAAATGTTTTTAGATTTTTCTTTGGGTGGAGCAATTTTTTTTCTTTAAATTATATATTTTTTTGAAAAAAATAAAAAAAACATTTTTTTTTATATTTTTATATTTATCTTTTGTTTTTTTTTTCATTAACTTTTTATTCAATTTTTTGTTATGAGTTAATTTTGTTTTTTTTTTACATTTTTATAGGTTTTTTGTTTTGTTTTTTTTTTTCATTTTTTTATATATTTTTGTATTTGATTTTTTTTTGTCATGATTTTTATTTTTATTTTTATGTTTTATTACTAACATGTTTTTATTATTTTTATTTTTGTCCTCTATGTTTTATTTTTATGCTTTATTTTTATGTTTACATTTTTATAGGATTTTCGTTTTTGTTTTTTATTTTTTTATATATTTTTTGTATTTGATTTTTTTGTCATGTTTTTATTATTATTTTTTTGTCATGTTTTATTACTAACATGAAAATCACCAACCTTTAAAAAAAATTATCCACACTTAATTCATTAGAAAATTTAAAGTGTAAAAACTAGGCCCTCTTAACAAAAAGGGTCGATGCTCATCAGCACTTTTCAAAATCAAGATGAAAATCACTGATAAAAAAAATGTTCACACTTGATACATAAAAAAATTAATATGTCAAAAATGAGCATTCTGAAAAAAATGTGTTGATGCTGCATCAACATTTTTCAAAATCAGCATGAAAATCACTAACATCGAAAAAATTGTTCATACTTGATATATAAGAAAATTTAAAGTGCCAAAAATATGCTAAAAAAAAAGTGTATTCTAGCATCACCACTTTTCAAAATTGGGTGATTTTTTGCTACCTCAAAAAAAGGGTACCAATTCACTTTCTCGTTTGATATATATATATATATATATATATATATATATATATGGGGGTGGGGAGAGAAATGGAAGAATATTTCTTACACGAGATGCATTAATTTGACTGTAAATCTGATTTCTAATCTTATTTGATTGTTTGCACTAGATGCGTTGATTTTAGTGTAGATGTTTTCTAATTATATTTGTTTGCTTGCACTAGATGCATTGATTTCAGTGTAAATGTTGATTTCTAATTATATTTGATTGCTTGCACTAGATGTATTTATTTAGTGTAGATGTTGAAATTTTATTATATTTGATTACTTACACTAGATGCATTGATTTCGATGTAGATGTCAATTTCTAATTTGATATCACTAGATGTATGGTGGTACATTAATTTTAAAGTGATTAGATTAACAGTGTGATGGATTTTAGTGTAAGCACAAAAAATTATTGACAATGTGCATTGATTTTTGTGTTATACTAATTCAACCTACTAATATTGGAGAGAAAGTGAGAAAAGGTAAGATGTTTACTAAAATAGCTCGAGTTAAAGATTTGAATGGTTTACAATTTCAACTACACTTTTCATATAATTGATATCAAAATATGCAAAAACTAACAAGGGTGACGGTGAGAATAGTAGAAACAAAGAGTTGAGATTGATCACAATGAAGACTATTTGCAATTGACTACTTTCTTATTTCACATTTTTTGTCATTCAACACTATTACATTTTCACTTTGCATTCAAATTGTTTATTTAATCATTTTTCATAATTAAAGTTATTAACAATATCTATCATCTCAACAAATTGAGTAACTCGGCGAATTTAAGATTAAAACTAATCTTCAAGATATATTTCGTATACTTGGAGGCACACTATTAAGAATTAATTAGTTGTTAAAAGTATGGTACTAAAATTAAATGAAATAGATGTGCAATATCAATCCTCCTACAAGCTATTGACAAGATCATCTTCCTTCTTTATCACCGACTGATTACAAATAGACAATTACATACACATATATAAATATAGCACAAAAATTGTAACATTCACAAACATACCATCCAAATCCAAACTATTGAGAAATGGAAACAAGAGAGTTTAGTTTAATTTTTCCTTGAATTAAACTGTAAATTAAATTCGAATTCTATTCTCATAGCAACTTGTAAATAGTTAGTTAAGTTTATTAAACTTAATTAGCTTAGGAATTTCGAGTTGGAAGTCTTTTTGTCATCATGTGTGATGAGCCCCAAAAATGGATAATTATATGGGGTCATTCAGCATCCTAATTCGACTTAATCCACCATTCTCGTTAGTTTATTGCATGTTTTTGATTATATTTATGCTAATAGAGTGAATTGGGTTAGTCATTACGCTAACAAGTCTAATGGGTGCTTTGTGTAGATTTTTAGTCAATTTTGAGACAAAATCAAAGGTTTAAATGAGCACTTGGTAGCCAAATTCATGGAGAGGATTTTTAGGAAGGTGTCCTCTTCATTTATGGGCCTTTACCTCGAATTATCCACCATCAGCTTGGAGTTCAAGGGCCACCAAATCAATTATCACAAGGGCAGCCGAGCAAGGGCTAGTAAAAGTGTTGTTAACTACAAGTTTTGGTAGCCGAGTTCCTAAAGTTTAGGAGGGCTGTTGGGGTCCCCAATCTGTATAAATAAGAAGGCTTAGGGTCTCATTTCAGTTAGTCACTTTGTAGGCAGAAGTTAGCTAGTTTGTAGTTCGATTTTTAGTCATTCTTTTAGTCATTTTTTAGGCAGTAGGTTAGCTCTGCATTTCAACACATTTTCAAGTTTTCCTTGTGGATAGTTTTTGGAATGTAACTATTCTTTTGATCAATAAAGATGAATCTAGCTTTGCACCAGCTCTAAATCTCTCTTAGGAGGCTGTAGCTCTTGGGTTTGGGTCCATCTCAAGTGCCCAGTACCTCCTTTGTTTATCTTTATGTGTTTTTGTTGCATTCTTAGAATAAAATCTGCTATTTATATTTAAATCTTGCTTTGTTATTTACATTTCTTTTGATGATTAAAAATGATTTTTGTGTTCAGATTGAGTTGATAGGTTATTAATAGGGAAGATCTTCAGAAAAAGGCCATCAAGCACCTCTGATTTCACCTCTCCCTTAGTGGGATCAGGAGATGGGATCAAGGTGACCTTGCTGCCAACAAAAACACGGTCTTTGCTTCGCCATGCAAGTATTAGTGTTCGATTTTTATTTGCAGAAGTTGGTTACATGTTCAGAGTCTTGATTGCTTCACTGCATAGTTGGTATACATGGTTTCAGTGCAAATAAACTTCTGTTCCATTTCATTGCTGTTATCTAGGTCAGATTAGGTCAAAGTAATTAGCTTCTTGATTTTCCAAGTCTTCATTTGTCTAATTCGAAAGATAACGTGCAGAGCGCCTGTAATACCTCTCCATCCACCTGTACTCCATCAATCCCATCTGCTCCATCCCCTAACTTAGATTCTTGCCTTTCATTTGGTATGTTTTCACACTCTGTCCTAGTTCCTATACTCTCACACAACATTGCTTCTCGTATCTTTGAACCAACCCAATCGCTTTAGCCACTCTTCAGCCTCATTTACCAAGTCCTGGACATCCTCACACCCCTATCTCACCTCCATACCCACTCTTTCATCTTTCTTCCTCCAACCATCCTCCAAAATCCCATTTCTGAACATCTTGTAGAAAAATTACAAACATTCTGTAGAAATTCCAGAACATCCTGTAGAACCCCTGTAGACTTCCTGTAGAGGCTCACGAATGAGGTTTCTTGATAGCCAAACTCTGTGAAACTCTCTGGAAGGGTGCTAGGGACCCTTTAGGACCTCTACGAACCTTCCTGACCTCCTCCAAGCATTTCCTCTCACCAATCCACCTCTGCATAGTCAAAAGCATTTAAATCGCATGCATGATAATTCTGACAACTTATTCAAAAATACAAAATTTTGTTTTTTCAGATTTTACCATAGAAGTAGCTTAGACACATTCATTTTACCTTCTTAGAAGACAATGGTATCTCTCCCAGTAGCTTGCATCCTCTTTCTTGCATCAGTAGGGCTAGCTGGTAAAATTAGGGTTTGCTAGGGTTTGCATTTTCTTTTAGCTTTTCAGTTTCTTTCCGCAAGTAGATTAGCTTCCTTTGAGTTAGCTTCCATTCATCGGTTAAAAATATTCTTCTCAGAGCTCATAGAAGTTGGCTTGAGCCCCTAGTGGACTTGTGCCAGTTGACCAAGTGATAACTGCGACAAGAGCTAGTACTTGTGCATACAGCACCGTCGCTTCCAAGTTTGTTACGAACTACTGGGTTTATAAAAGTAAAGAAGGGAGTCCCAGGAGTTGCAACATTCTTGCTGCAATACTGGAGCTCACAACTCTTTTTGGCTCCGTTGCCGAGGAAGCGTCAGAGTATTGGTGATTTTTGCTTTTCTTCTATTTTCTACTGCAACCTTCTGCTAAGTAGTTTATTTCATTTCCATTCTGCAATTTCATTTCTGCAAAAGTAGAGTAGATATTTCCTGCTTTCATAGATTAACATTTCAATTCTGCAATTTCATTTCTGCAAGTGTAGCCTAGCATTTCATTCCTGCAATTTCATTTCAGCAGAATAGATTAGTCATTTCCTGCTTTCATTTCAATTCCACATTTTCATTTCAGCAAGATAGATTCTAGTTAGTTGCAGTTCAATCTATTTTAGTTTTGCAGGTACAAGCAGAAAAAAGAAACAAAAATCAACCAAAAATATTTCCTTTCATGCCTTGTAGGAGTAGAGATAATTCAGAAAAATGATTGCACAATGCCCCCACTGCTTCACACAACCAACCTTCTCTCTTCTTCGATGGCTGTGATTAAAGAACCCCTAGGTGGCCAGCAAGACATATTTGAAGAACCTCTAGGGGAGAAGAAGAAGAAAACATTCCTCTGGAGCAAATGGCTACAAGCAGAAATGTTGGGAGCAGTACCTTATCCAAAAATGAATTTTCAAATCAGATGGAACATTTCAAGAGCGAGATGAGACAGTTTCTTGCCATGCAACTGGATACCTTACAGATCCAAAGGAAGTAAGAGGAAGCCAAGAGGGCATTGGACATATTTTGTCCCAAGTGCACTTGAAAGCATCCTAGGAATGAATGTCCATTGCCCTCCATAGAAGTGTGTTTTGTCTGTGAAGAAGACCATCCTACGAATCAATGCCCTTCCTTGCCTGGACTTAATGTTGCATATCAGAGGGCCAAAGGATTCACTGAACCACTCTATTTCATGAACCAAAGGAAGTCACATGGACCTAGAACTTACCAGGAGGGAATGCAAGAGACATCCGAGACCTATTATGACCCCTATCAAGCCACTTACATGCCTTCTTGGGGTCCCCCTGCTCATCTTTCCTGGTCCACACCACCTCCTTGGTCGTATCCTCCTCAATACCATGCTTCTCCAGTTTCTCATTCGTTTCGCTCTTATGCTCAGCCACAACCTTAGTGGAATGCACCTCATCAGGGGTGGAGGCCCCAGTACAACACTCCTCCCACTCATTTTCCTCCACCACCTTCCCAACCACAACCCCATCCACATCCATCTTGAATATACACCCCCACTCAACTACCCATACCACCATTTCCAAACTCGCACATTGGAATAGCTCAACCCAATTGCAAAGCTGAGGTACAACATGTCCAAATGACTCCTCTTGAGCTCGATGATCTTCACCATAGATCAGGAAGAGTATTGCAAAACGGAGATTATATTGACAACATTGAAGGACCAAAGGAAAAAGAAGATTCAAAAGAAAAGATCAAGAACCATGGGCTGCACTTGATGAAGAGAAGAGATCAGAATCAGAGATCGAGAAAGCTCCCTCATGGTTACCATCAAATCTTCCATGTATTCAAGAGAAAGATCAGCAAAAAGAGGAAGATGAGAAAGTCATGGGAGAAGGTGACATGAAACATGATCCAGATTAGCAAAAGGACCAAGGATATCAGAGCTATATTGAGATATGGTTTCAGACGATCACTAAGTTGCAGTGGTACTCTCTTCCTCAGCTATATTTGATCCCTTCAAAGTTAGATCATTTGGTCTCTGAAATCCGGATTGTTGTCAAAGCGGGCATTTCAAGCTTCCACATCATTTTGTCTCTAATCTCGATGTGCACATGGCTCCATTGGAAGTATTCTTACACTTGAAAATGATTTTGTTTTTCAAGTAGGGTAGGGTAGAGAAAAAAAAAACGAAAAAAAAAAGAAGAGAAAAAGTGAAAATAAGAAGAAAATAAAAATCTAAGGTGAAAACCTCCTCGGAGGCGCCTTAGATTGGCTCATTGATTGAAAACCTCCATGAGGTGGTCAATGGGTTGGAAAGAAGAGAAAATAAAAAGGAAATAAGATCCCTGGGTGAAAACCTCCCTTGGAGGCGCCAAGGGCAGGCAACTAGGGTGAAAACCTCCATGAGGCGCCCTAGTTGTTTTTCAAAAAAAAAAGAGAAAAAGAAAAGAAAAATAACCTAATTTCCATTTAATAATTTTAGATTGTAGCAAGGACATTGCAAGTCAGGAGGATCGCTCAAAACAAAGACAGAGGAAGTTCTGTGCCCTCTATAGGATGTTCTGTGTTTTCTACAAGAAGTTCTGTGTCTTCTACAGGAAGCCTACAAACAAGCCAAAATTGATCTCTGAAGAGGACCTGAAAGCTGGGAATCTATCCATGAGGCCTGTAATCATCCATGTTTCCATCCCTCAGCCTTCTCCATCATTTTTTCCATCTCATTGTGCTTCTTTTCTCAAAACTGTGTGTTCTACAGGAAGTTCCTGTAGAAATTACAGGATTTCTACAGGAAGCTAGAAATGGATTTCAAAAAGGTAGTTTGGCGAACATGATAGCTTCCTCAAGGGTTCAAAAGTCCTCCTGCAATCCTCAAACTCCTCCTCCATCATCTCCATGCCTGCATCACAGCCCAAGCTCATTTTTTTTTACCATGCAAAAACTTGCAAAATGCTTTGAAGAAAAAATACATAGAACAAAATTTGTTTTTTTCCCTAGCTTGAAAACCGTGCATCCATTTGCAAAAATATTACAGGGGGAGTTGTATAGGGACGATGGCAACATGCCCGAGCAATTTCAGCTAATTCCGATGCACGGTTTCTCGGAAATCAGCCTCCATCACCTTCAGCCATTTTTGCATTTTCTCCATATCCGTGCATCCATTTCAAAACCTGTTTCATGGAGATATGCATATGGGTGATAGTAACCTACCCAAGCAATTTCAGCCAATTCCGATGCACGGTTTTTGAGAAATTGATCTCTGTAATCTTCAGCTATTTTCCGTTTTTCTTGAAATCTGTGCATCCATTGATCGCAATTTTTCTATGGG
This sequence comes from Pinus tabuliformis, assembly GCA_031772625.1. Classification (NCBI taxonomy): domain Eukaryota; kingdom Viridiplantae; phylum Streptophyta; class Pinopsida; order Pinales; family Pinaceae; genus Pinus; species Pinus tabuliformis. The sequence goes on along the minus strand of CM062816.1, from coordinate 813,074,774 downwards.
AGGTGCATAATGATGAGAAGAACATGCTCAGCAAGTTTCAGATCAATCCGATCTATCATTAGGGAGCAATGGCGAAAACAAGTTTCAGTGTTGTGCAAATTCGACATCAGCAGCTTGAGGGTGCAGATCTGAACGTGGAAACAAATTCCTACAGCGTGGATCTAGCCAGAGGACACCTGCATAAGGAAAAAAGCCATGAATCAGCAACCAAGCCATCATTCCACCACATAAACCAATGCATGCAGCAAATGAAAGGCCACAGCACCTCACAACAACTATGCTCGACTTCCAGTATGTGACTAACCTCGTTCCTCTGTTGCATGAATCTAATTTAAGAACTGCATGAATGAATGAGATGGTGGGATTCAGCAGAAAGCTAGCCAATTCGATTGCACTCATCCAGGGATCACCAGCGCACGTGTAAAGTCATTCACGGGAAAATTAAAAAATAAATAGACAATGGTAGAGATTTTAAACTCCAGCGCTACTAATGGTAAGGGATTACAAGCAGATGGCACTGCAGTCTGCATGTGGCCACGTATGCTTGGCCACTCTCACCACCCGCTGATTCATTTGCACCTCCAACGTTCTTAGCCGAAATACGCATCCTCTGCTCCCACAGTCTGTTAACCCGTCGTCCTCCACGAGCTTTTCGGCCTGGTTCGAAATTCTCCCGCGTACCGGGCTCATTCGGAGGTGTAGCGGCACTCTACAGGAAACGGGGGGGTCTTCTACATGAAGTACGACATATCCATCCAAAGCAAGGAGCCTGAACTTTTCTTCATCAAGATTGGAGTTCTGAGAAAGGTAGGCTCGAAACACACTCTCCCATGCATAATACATTTAAAAGGTGGTAAATTAAACTGTTTTGAATAGAGAAAATTCTGCTTGTGAGTCGAAAACTGCAGTTGACTGTGTATAGCATGCAATTTCTCAGTCTGTTTTGTGTCATCCTCCACGGTTCCTGGTAAAAAATTTCTCCTTTAGAAAAGTTAAAGCACTGTGAGGGCTAACCTGTGCATGAAGAATTCAAATTTACATGGCTATATGTGTGCTGGGGATGAAAATTGAGCTATGTGCCTTGTCTATGGAAACCTAAGTCTTCCTTTTATACATGGATAGCTGAGTATTTGGGCAGCAAAGTCTTGAAACCAGGGAATTGTTGTTCATTGATTTATCCATGGTTATCATTTCTAGTTGCTGAGTGAACTCAGACATAGGATGGATTTACCTCTAGAACAGAATTTAAGCATCCCCTATTTTCTTTTGTAATCATTAATGGAGTGTGGCACAAAATTGAAGAAAGGAAACACACTGAGGCAAGAGAGAAAGACAGTGGTAAAGAAACACAGGACAGACCACCACAGAAATAACAAGAAAGGAAGCAAGGAAAAGCCCAAGTTGTAAAGCCTAAAATTATGGGAGCAACAATGGCGTAAACACCCAGGGAGAAGAGATTGCAGAGCAGGGCAGAGAGGACTGAAAAAGTCCAAACAAGTGAGGGCACAACCAAGGCAACCACACCACAATTAAAAGGCAAGACACTCCCAGCCAAGCAGACTGCAACAATGAAGACAGGTTCTACAGGAAGCCAGAAAGTAGTTTCTACAGGAAGACAGAAAGCAGTCGACACAGGACTTTCTACAGGAAGTATGGAAACGGAGGAACAAAGAGGAGAAATTGCATGAGATTTTAGCCAGGGAGGTAGTAGCTATGCTGGCTACCCTTAGCACATCTCCAAAGCAAAAAGGGTAGCGAAAGAGGGAGCCTTCCATGTATTTTAAGGCAAGAAGGAGCATGTGGATAAAAGCTGGCAGACCCCAGCCACAGTCAAAAGAGCCAATTACAATTGTAGACACCCCAGCTACACAAAAGGAGAGGTCTCCCTCAAAGGCATCTATCACCTATGAACGGGGACGCCCAAAGACATCCACCTGGAGAAAAAGAATGAAAATGTTGGACACAAAGGCCTCTCTACAGGATGCTGAGACAGTTCTACAGGAAGCTGAGAATTCTCTAGGAAAAGGAGCACAGGCAGTGGGAAGAAGCAGAGAGAAAAGCATGGTTTCATGACCGAGAAGAGGACATCACTTCAGAAGCTTGGCATGACAGGGAGGCCACCAGGGCCATCAAAGATGAAGAGATACATTAGTTGCTCAGAGGAGAGCAGCACTTTTAGTAGGGGGTGATGATGAGCCCCAGAAATGGATAATTATATGGGCTCACTCAGCCTCCTAATTCGACTTAATCCACCATTCTCATTAGCTTATTGCATTTTTTTTATTATTTTTATGCTAATAGAGTGAATTGGGTTAGTCATTATGCCAACAAGTCTAATGGGTGCTTTGTGCAGATTTTTAGTCAATTTTGAGACAAAATCAAAGGTTTAAATGAGCACTTGGCAACCAAATTCGTGGAGATGATTTTTAGGAAGGTGTCCCCTTCATTTATGGGCCCTTACCTCGAATTCTCCACCATCAGCTCGGAGTTCAAGGGCCACCAAATCAATTATCACAAGGGCAGCCAAGCAAGGGCTAGTAAAAGTGTTGTTAACTACAAGTTTTGGTAGCCAAGTTCCTAAAGTTTAGGAGGGATGTTGGGGTTCCAAATTTGTATAAATAAGAAGGCTTAGGGCCTCATTTTAGTTAGTCACTTTTTAGGAAGAAGTTAGCTAGTTTGTAGTTCGATTTTTAGTCATTTTTTAGGCAGTAGGTTAGCTTTGCATTTCAGCACATTTTCAAGTTTTCCTTGTGGACAGTTTTTGGAATGTAACTATTATTTTGATCAATAAAGATAAATCCAACTTTGCACCAGCTCTAAATCTCTCTTAGGAGGCTGTAGCTCTTGGGGTTAGGCCCATCTCAAGTGCCCAGTACCTCCTTTGTTTATCTTTATGTGTTTTTGCTTCATTCTTAGAATAAAATCTGCTATTTAGATTTAAATCTTGCTTTGTTATTTAGATTGCTTTTGATTATTAAAAATGATTTTTATGTTGAGATTGAGTTGATAGGTTGTTAACAGGGAAGAGCTTCAGAAAAAGGCCATCAAGCACCTCTGGTTTCACCTCTCCCTCAGTGGGATTAGGGTGACCTTGCTGCCAACAAAAACATAGTCTTTGCTTTGCCATGCAAGTATTAGTGTTCGATTTTTATTTGTAGAAGTTGGTTACATGTTCAAAGTCTTGATTACTTCGCTGCATAGTTGGTATACATGGTTTCAGTGCAAATAAACTTCTGATCCATTTCTTTGTTGTTATCTAGGTCAGATTAGGTCAAAGTAATTAGTTTCTTGATTTTCCAAGTCTTCATTTGTCTAATTCGAAAGATAATGTGCAGAGCGCCTGTAATACCTATCCATCCACCTGTACTCCATCAATCCCATCTGCTCCATCCCCTAACTTAGATTCTTTCCTCTCATTTGGTACGTTTTCACACTCTGCCCTAGTTCCTATACTCTCACACAACATTGCTTCTCTTATCTTTGAACCAACCCAATCGCCTTAGCCACTATTCATCCTCATTTACCAAGTCCTAGACATCCTCACACCCATATCTCACTTCCATACCCACTCCTTCATCTTTCTTCCTCCATCCATCCTCCAAAATCCCATTTCTGAACATCCTGTAGAAAAATTACAGACATTCTGTAGAAATTCCAGAACATCTTGTAGAACCCCTGCAGATTTCCTATAGAAGCTCATGAATGAGGTTTCTTGATAGCCAAACTCTGTGAAACTCTCTAGAAGGGTGGTAGGGACCCCTTAGGACCTCTTCGAACCTTCCCGACATCCTCCAAGCATTTCCTCTCGTAAATACACCTCTGCACAGTCAAAAGCAGTTAAATCGCATGCATGATAATTCTGACAACTTATTCAAAAATACAGAAAGATGTTTGTTTGTTTGTTTGTTTGTTTTTTTTTTTTTTTTTTTTTTTTTTTTTCAGATTTTACCATAGAAGTAGCTTAGACACATGCATTTTACCTTCTTATAAGATAATGGCATCTCTCCCAGTAGCTTGCATCCTCTTTCTTGCATCAGTAGGGCTAGCTGGTAAAATTAGGGTTTGCTAGGGTTTGCGTTTTCTTTCAACTTTTCAGTTTCTTTCCGCAAGAAGTTTAGCTTCCTTCGAGTTAGATTCCATCCATCGGTTAAAAATATTCTTTTCAGAGCTCATAGAAGTTGGCTTGAGCCCCTAGCGGACTTGTGCCAGCTGACCAAGTGATAGCTGTGGCAAGAGCTAGTATTTGTGCATACAACACGTCGCTTCCAAGTTTGTTACGAACTACCGAGTTGATAAAAGTAAAGAAGTGAGTCCCAGGAGTTGCAACATTATTACTGCAATACTGGAGCTCACCACTCTTTTTGGCACTGTTGCCGGGGAAGCGTCAATGTATTGGTGATTGCTGCTTTTCTTCTATTTTCTACTACAACCTTCTGCTAAGTATTTTATTTCATTTCCATTCTGCAATTTCATTTCCACAAAAGTAGAGTAGATATTTCCTACTTTCATAGATTAGCATTTCAATTCCGCAATTTCATTTCTGCAAGCGTAGCCTAGCATTTCATTCCCGCAATTTCATTTCAGCAGAATATATTAGTAATTTCCTGCTTTTATTTCAATTCCGCATTTTCATTTCAGCAAGATAGATTCTAGTTAGTTGCAGTTCAATCTATTTTAGTTTTGGTGGTACAAGCAGAAAAAAAGAAACAAAAATCAACCAAAAGGATTTTCTTTCATGCCTTGTAGGAGTAGAGATAATTCAGAAAAATGATTGCACAACACCCCCACTGCTTCACACAACCAACCTTCTCTCTTCTTCGATGGATGTGATTAAAGAACCCTAGGTGGCCAGCAAGACATATTTGAAGAACCTCTAGGGGAGAAGAAGAAGAAAACATTCCTCTGGAGCAAATGGCTACAAGCAGAAATGTTGGGAGCAGTACTCTATCCAAAAACGAATTTTCAAATCAAATGGAAGATTTCAAGAGCGAGATGAGGTAGTTTCTTGCCATGCAACTGGATACCTTACAAATCCAAAGGAAGCAAGAGGAAGCCAAGAGGGCTTTGGACATCTTTTGTCCCAGGTGCACTAGAAAGCATCCTAGGAATGAATGTCCATTGCACTCCATAGAAGTGTGTTTTGTCTATGAAGAAGACCATCCTACGAATCAGTGCCCTTCCTTGCCTGCACTTAAAGCTGCATATCAGCGAGCCAAAGGAGTCACTGAACTACTCTATTTCATGAACCAAAGGAGGTCACATGGACCTAGAACTTACCAGGAGGGAATGCAAGAGACATCCCAAACCTATTACGACCCCTATCAAGCCACTTCCCTACCTTCTTGGGGTCCCCCTGCTCATCCTTCCTGGTCCACACCACCTCCTTGGTCGTATCCTCCTTAATACCATGCTTCTCTAGTTTCTCATTCGTTTCACTCTTATGCTCAGCCACAACCTTAGTGGAATGCACCTCATCAGGGGAGGAGGCCCTAGTACAACTCTCTTCCCGCTCATTTGCCTCCACCACCTGCCCAACCACAACCCCATCCACATCCATCTCGAATATACATCCCCACTCAATGACCCGTACAACCATTTCCAAACCTACACATTGGAATAGCTCAACCCAATCGCAAAGTTGAGGCACAACATGTTTAAATGACTCCTCTTGAGCTCGATGATCTTCACCATAGCTCAGGAAGAGTATTGCAAAACAGAGATTATATTGACAACATTGAAGGACCAAAGGAAAAAGAAGATTCAAAAGAAAATATCAAAGAACCATGGGCTGCACTTGATGAAGAGAAGAGATCAGAATCAGAGATCGAGAAAGCTCCCTCATGGTTACCATCAAATCTTCCATGTATTCAAGAGAAAGATCAGCAAAAAGAGGAAGATGAGAAAGTCATGGAAGAAGGTGACATGAAACATGATCCAGATCAGCAAAAGGACCAAGGATATCAGAGCTATATTCAGATATGGTTTCATACGGTCACTAAGTTGCAGCGGTACTCTCTTCCTCAGCTATGTTTGATCCCTTCAAAGTTAGATCATTTGGTCTCTGAAATCCGGATAGCTGTCAAAGCAGGCATTTCAAGCTTCCACATCATTTTGTCTCTAATCTCGATGTGCACATGGCTCCATTGGAAGTATTCTTACACTTGAAAATGATTTTTTTTTTCAAGTAGGGCAGGGTACAAAAAAAAAAAAAAAAAAAGATGAAGAAGAAGAAGAAAAGAAAAGAAAAGAAAAAGAAGAAGAAGAAGAAGAAGAAGTGAAAATAAGAAGAAAATAAAAATCTAAGGTGAAAGCCTCCTCGGAGGCGCCTTAGATTGGCTTATTGATTGAAAACCTCCAGGAGGTGGTCAATTGGTTGGAAAGAAGAGAAAATAAAAATGGAATAAAATCCCTGGGTGAAAACCTCCCTTGGAGGCACCCAGGGCAGGCAATCTGGGTGAAAACCTCCATGAGGCGCCCTAGTTGTTTTTCAAAAAAAAAAAGGAGAAAAATGAAAAGAAAAATAAAACTAATTTCCATTTAATAATTTTAGGTTGTAGCAAGGACATTGCAGGTCAGGAGGATCACTCAAAACAAAGACAGAGGAAGTTATGTGCCTTCTACAGGAAGTTCTATGTTTTCTACAGGAAGTTCTATGTCTTTTACAGGAAGCCTAAAACCAAGCCAAAATTGATCTCTGAAGAGGACCTGAAAGCTGGGAATCTGTCCATGAGGCTTGCAAGCATCCATGTTTCCATCCCTCGCCCTTCTTCATCATTTTTTCCATCTCATTGTGCTTCTTTCCTCAAAACTGTGTGTTCTACAGGAAGTTCCTGTAGAAATTACAGGATTTCTACAGGAAGCTAGAAATGGATTTCAAAAAGGTAGTTTGGCAAACATGATAGCTTCCTCAAGGGTTTAGAAGTCCTCCTACAATATTCAAACTCCTCCTCCATCATCTCCATGCCTGCATCACAACCCAAGCTCAGTTTTTTTTACCATGCAAAAACTTGCAGAATGCTTTGAAGAAAAAATACATAGAACAGAATTTGTTTTTTTCCCTAGCTTGAAAACCATGCATCCATTTGCAAGAATGTTACAGGGGGAGTTGTATATGGACGATGACAACATGCCCGAGCAAATTCAGCTAATTCTGATGCACGGTTTCCAGGAAATCATCCTCCATCACCTTCAGCCATTTTTGCATTTCTCCATATCCGTGCATCCATTTCAAAACTTGTTTCATGGGGAGATGCATATGGTGATAGTAACGTACCCAAGCAGTTTCAGCCAATTTCGATGCATGGTTTCTGAGAAATTGATCTCTGTAATCTTCAACCATTTTCCGCTTTTCTCGAAAATTGTGCATCCATTGATCACAATTTTTCTATGGGAGGTGCATAATGATGATAGGAACATGCTTAGCAAGTTTCAGATCGATATGATCTATCGTTCGGGAGCAATGGCGAAAACAAGTTTCAGTCCTGTGCAAATTCGACATCAGCAGCTTGAGGGTGTAGATCTGAACGTGGAAACAAATTCTTGTAGCGTGGATCCACTAGAGGACACCTGCACAAGGAAAACAGCCATGAATCAGCAACCAAGCCATCATGTAACCATAGAAACCAATGCATGCAGCAAATGAAAGGCACAGCACCTCACAACAATCACGCTCGACTTCGAGGTATGTGACTAACCTCGTTCCTCTGTTGCATGAATCTAATTTAAGAACTGCATGAACGAATGAGATGGTGGGATTCAGCTAGAAAGCTAGCCAGTTCGATTGCACTCATCCAAGGATCACCAGCGCACGTGTATAGTCATTCACGGGAAATTTAAAAAATAAACAGATAGTGGTAGAGATTTTGAACTCCAGCGCAACTAATGGTAAGGGATTACAGGCAGATGGCACTACATTCTGCATGTGGCCACGTACGCCTGGCCACTTCACTCCCTCACCTCGAATCACACCGCAATTAAAAAAAAAATGCTCGGCTGACTCTCACCACCCGCTGATTCCTTTGCACCTGCAACGTTCTTAGCCGAAGTATGCGTCCTCTGCTCCCACAATCTGTTAACCTGTCATCCTCCACGAGCTTTTCGGCCTGGTTCAAAATTCTCCTGCATACCAGGCTCGTTCGGAGGCGCAGTGGTGCTCTACAGGAAATAGGGGGGTCTTCTATAGGAAGTACGACATATCCATCTGAAGCAGGGAGCCTGAACTTTTCTTCATCAAGATTGGAGTTCTGAGAAAGGTAGGCTGGAAACACACTCTCCCATGCATAAAATGTTTGAAAGGTGGTAAATTAAACTATTTTGAATAGAGACAAGTTTGTCTGTGAGTCGAAAACCATAGTTGCCTGTGTATAGCATGAAATTGCTCAGTCGGTTTTGTGTCATCCTCCACAGTTCCCGGTAAAAAATTTCTCCCGTAGAAAAGTTAAAGCACTATGAGGGCTAACCTGTGCATGAAGAATTCAAATTTACATGGATGTATGTGTGCTGGGGATGAAAATTGAGCTCTGTGCCTTGTCTATGGAAACCTAAGTATTCCTTTTATACACGGATAGCTGAGTATTTGGGTAGCAAAAGTATAAAAACCAGGGAATTGTTGTTCATTGATTTATCCATTGTTATCATTTCCAGTTGCTGAGTGAACTCAGACATAGGATGGATTTACCTCTAGAATAGAAGTTAAGCATCCCCTATTTTCTTTTGCAATCATTAATGGAGTTTGGCACAAAATTGAAGAAAGGAAACACACTAAGGCAAGAGAGAAAGACAGTGGTAAAGAAACACATGACAGACCACCACAGAAAGAACAAGAAAAGAAACAAGGAAAAGCCCAAGTTGCAAAGCCTAAAACTGTGCGAGAAACAATGGCGCAAACACCCAGGGAGAAGAGATTGCAGAGCATGGTAGAGAGGACTGAAAAAGTCCAAACAAGTGAGGGCAAAACCAAGGCAACCACACCACAATTGAAAGGCAAGACACCCCCGGCCAAGCAGACCAAAATAGTGAAGACAGGTTCTACATGAAGCCAGAAAACAGTTTCTATAGGAAGACAGAAAATAGTCGACATAGGACTTTCTACAGGAAGTATGGAAATGGAGGAACAAAAAGGAGAAATTGCCTGAGATTTTAGCCAGGGAGGCAGCAACTGTGTTCGCTACCCGTAGCACATATCCAAAGAAAAAAGGGCAGTGAAAGAGGGAGCCTTCCATGTATTTTAAGGCAAGAAGGAGCATGCGGATAAAAGCTGGCAGACCCCAGCCATAGTCAAAAGAGCCAATTACAATTGTAGACACCCCAGCTACACAAAAGGAGAGGTCTCCCTCAAATGAATCCATCACCTATGAACGGGGACGCCCGAAGACATCCACCTGGAGAAAAAGAATGAAAATGTTGGACACAAAGGCCTCTCTACAGAATGTTGAGACAGTTCTACAGGAAGCTGAGAATTCTCTAGGAAAAGGAGCACAGGCAGTGGGAAGAAGCAGAGAGAAAAGCATGGTTTCATGACTGAGAAGAGGACATCACTTCAGAAGCTTGGCATGACAGGGAGGCCACCAGGGCCATCAAAGATGAAGAGATAGATTAGTTGCTCAGAGGATGAGCAACACTTTCAGTAGGGGGTGATGATGAGCCCCAAAAATGGATAATTATATGGGCACATTCAGCCACCTAATTCGAATTAATCCACCATTCTCATTATTTTATTGCATGTTTTTTATTATATTTATGCTAATAGAGTGAATTGGGCTAGCCATTATGCCAACAAGTCTAATGGGTGCTTTGTGCAGATTTTTAGTCAATTTTGAGAAAAAATCAAAGGTTTAAATGAACACTTGGCAGCCAAATTCGTAGAGAGGATTTTTAGGAAGCTGTCCCCTTCATTTATGGGCCCTTACCTCGAATTCTCCACCATCCGCTCGGAGTTCAAGGGCCACCAAATCAATTATCACAAGGGCAACCGAGCAATGGCTAGTAAAAGTGCTGTTAACTACAAGTTTTGGCAGTCGAGTTCCTAAAGTTTAGGAGGGCTGTTGGGGTCCCCAATTTGTATAAATAAGAAGGCTTAGGGCCTCATTTTAGTTAGTCACTTTGTAGGAAAATGTTAGCTAGCTTGTAGTTCGATTTTTAGTCATTCTTTTAGTCATTTTTTAGGCAGTAGGTTAGATCTGCATTTCAGTACATTTTCAAGTTTTCCTTGTGGACAGTTTTTGGAATGTAACTATTCTTTTGATCAATAAAGATAAATCCAACTTTGCACCAGCTCTAAATCTCTCTTAGGAGGCTGTAGCTCTTGGGGTTAGGCCCATCTCAAGTGCCCAGTACCTCCTTTGTTTATCTTTATGTGTTTTTACTGCATTCTTAGAATAAAATCTGCTATTTAGATTTAAATCTTGCTTTGTTATTTAGATTGATTTTGATGATTAAAAAGGATTTTTATGTTAAGATGGAGTTGATAGGTTATTAAAAGGGAAGAGATTCAGAAAAAGGCCATCAAGCACCTTTGATTCCACCTCTCCGTCAGTGGGATCAGCAGCTGGGATCAAGGTGACCTTGCTGCCAACAAAATCACAGTCTTTGCTTCACCATGAAAGTATTAGTGTTCAATTTTTATTTGCAGAAGTTGGTTACATGTTCAGAGTCTTTATTGCTTCGCTGCATAGTTGGTATACATGGTTTTAGTGCAAATAAACTTCTGTTCCATTTCTTTACTATTATCTCGGTCAGATTAGGTCAAAGTAATTAGCTTCTTCATTTTCCAAGTCTTCAGTTCTCTAATTCGAAAGATAACGTGCAGAGCACCTGTAATACCTCTCCATCCACCTGTACTCCATCAATCCCATCTGCTTCATCCCCTAACTTAGATTCTTGCCTTTCATTTGGTATGTTTTCACACTCTGCCCTAGTTCCTATACTCTCACACAACATTGCTTCTCTTATCTTTGAGGCAACCCAATCACCTTAGCCACTCTTCAGCCTCATTTACCAAGTCCTGGACATCCTCACACCCCTATCTCACCTCCATACCCACTGCTTCATCTTTCTTCCTCCATCCATCCTCCAAAATCCCATTTCTGAATATCCTGTAGAAAAATTACAGACATCCTGTAGAAATTCCAGAACATCCTGTAGAACCCCTGCAGACTTCTTGTAGAAGCTCACGAATGAGGTTTCTTGATAGCCAAACTCTGTGAAACTCTCTGGAAGGGTGGTAGGGACCCCTTAGGACCTCTTTGAACCTTCCCGACCTCCTCCAAGCATTTCCTCTCGCCAATCCACCTCTGCATAGTCAAAAGCAGTTAAATCCCATGCATGATAATTCTGACAACTTATTCAAAAATACAAAAAGATGTTTTTTTTTTTTTTCAGATTTTACCATAGAAGTAGCATAGACACATGCATTTTACTTTCTTAGAAGACAATGGCATCTCTCCCAATAGCTTGCATCCTCTTTCTTACATAAGTAGCGCTAGCTGGTAAAATTAGGGTTTGCTAGGGTTTGTGTTTTCTTTCAGCTTTTCAGTTTCTTTCTGCAAGTAGATTAACTTCCTTCGAGTTAGCTTCCATCCATCGGTTAAAAATATTATTCTCAGAGCTCATAGAAGTTGGCTTGAGCCCCTAGCGGACTTATGCCAACTTACCAAGTGAAAGCTACGACAAGATCTAGTACTTGTGCATACAGCACCGTCGCTTCCAAGTTTGTTACGAACTACCGGGTTGATAAAAGTAAAGAAGGGAGTCCCAGGAGTTGCAGCATTCTTGCTGAAATACTAGAGCTCACCAATGTGTATGTTCTCCCTATTTTGTAGGAGTCCAATATGAGTTAATTGTGAGTTGTAAATAGAAAACTCAGTTTACTGAGTTCAATTCAGTTAAATTCGTTCTCAAATTGATTTAGGAACTAATAGTGAGTTAACAGTTAGTTGCGTCATTAATGAAATCCACCACTGCTACACCAGTTAACTGAAGATTCACTCATCATAAACTCATTCATGTTGAATCATAGAAAGACCCAATTGAGACTAGAGTGCAGGGATAATGTATTATTTTCTTTAGATTTTTTTGGGTTGCATCGACAGCGCATGCATTCAGGAAATGACCCTCGAAGGGATTGTGTAGTTTTGGAAGCATTGATTTCTCTTTAAATTAGCCTAGTCATCCTTAGGAATTGTGCAAGGAAATAGGAACTTGGAGAGCTGGTGAATTGGCTAAGTGTAGGCATGTTTCTTGCTTATGAGTTGGAGATTGAATTTGTTAAGTGATGGGATTGTTCTTGAGAGAACACGCATTGCAATTTCATCTTCATTTTCTGGATTAATACAATACAGATAGTAGGGTTTTGAGTTGTGGCTTTCTCCAAATATTTATTGTGTTACGTGCCTTTGATTCTCTTCCTCTATTGATTATCATTTTGCTCGATCCTTATCAGCTTCTGTGGTAAAGAGTAGAAGTAGATTCCTGTATCTTTCTTTAGTAAATTGCATTAGCTTATGAATCTAAAGGATTTTCTACATGGTACCAGAGCTGAGAACAATATATTAGAGGATATTTAGAAGTTTTATTTTTTGGGTTACAGGTGAAAGTAGAATTTGCAATACATACTTCAGGATAGGCAGATGGAGTTATATGGGTTGATTCTTGAGTATGCCTTGGAAGGAACCTCGAATTTCATAGCTTGGAGGGGCAAGATGGAGTTCATGCTGGAGGACAATGGCTTGAAGGAATTTGTTGAGTAGGAAGTTCCTAAGCGAATAGCTACTGATGCACAAAACTTGGCTAGGTGGAAGAAGTGTGTGGCGAAGGTAAGGAGGATAATCTTTGAGGGAGTTCGAGGTCATATTGCCTCAAGTCTCCATGGGAAGGAAACCCCACATGCTATGTGGAAAACATTGACGGACTTGTATCAGAATAAAAATGATCAAAGGAAGTTGGCACTGAAGGATAAACTTCGTAAAATCAAGATGGATAAAGGCGAGATGATTCCAAAATACTTGACCAATTTCACTCAATGTCAAGATGAACTTGGAAGTGTTGGAAATATGGTTACTGAGGAAGATATGTTGAGCCTTTCTATTCTTCGACTCCCAAAGAGTTAGCATAGTTATGAAGACTCTGTCAATGGTTGGGAGAAAGCTGCCAAATTGGGAATGACTATGGTCGGATTTGATGTAGGATGAGATCAGGAGGAACACCAGGGATGGCTCTTCATCAAAGGCTAATGATGAAGAGAACTGTGCCTTAGTGATTAAGGCGAGGAAGGGGAAAGGTAAAATTTCCCATTCCAAATCAAATTCTTATCATGGAGGTAAGAAGGACAAGACAAAAGTTAAATGCTTTCATTGTCACAAAATGGGATAGTTTGCTACAAATTTTCCATTGAAAAAGTCCAAGGAGAAGTCCACATGAGGAGTTGTGGGTGAGGCTTTAGCCTATCAATTCGAATTGGAATTTTCTCTCAATGCAGGCATGGTGTCTTTAATGATGGGAAGTGTCTAGTACTTATATATTTGAGCTTCATTCCACATGATTGGCGACAAAGAGTTATTTAATGAACTAGAGGAGAAAGATATCAAGATGTATATCGATACGGGTGACGACGGTAAGTATAATGTTACTGGATTGGCAACTATTACTTTTTAGAGGGAGCATGGGGCCCCACTCACCTTGAAGAATGCTATGCATGTACCCGAACTAACAAAGAACTTGGTATCCGTTGCCATGCTTGAGGATAGAGGATATGATGTGATTTTCTCAAAAGGAAAGGTGTTCCTTCGACACGTAGCCATGAGTCAAGTAAAGAAGACAAGGATTTGAGTTCAGAATCTCTATATGTTGGAGGTATATGATTGTGTTACTTTGAGTTCAAAATCGGAAAAGATGTTGAGCTGAGACATCAACGAGTTGTGGTGCAGGAGATTGGACCACTTGCATCATGGGGCTTTCAAGATATTGTAGCAGATCTCTATCAGTCTTCCTAAAGGTACGCTTGAGCAAGTTGATACATGCAAGGGTTCTAATTTGGGAAAATACACCAAGTCTTCCTTTGGAGACAAAGGCATTCGAGTAGATTCTATTATGGACAAATTCCATTCAGATTTGTATGGACCATTCTCGATAGCATCCATGACCAAACACAAGTATTATGTTATTTTTTTAATGGCTATTCTCATAAATGCTAGGTATTTTTTATGCAGAAAATGGTTCAAACTTTCACAAAGTTTTGCGAGTTCAAAGAATTAGTAGAGAAATATTTTGGAAATAAGGTTAAAGTTCTATGAAGTGATAACGGTGGTGAGTATGTCTCCAATGAGTTTAAGAAATTCTGTGCAGTGGAAGGGATTAAACTATATTTGACAACACCCCATAACCCTCAGCAAAATGGGGTTGACTAGTGGAAGAACAAGAGCATAGTCTGCAACAAGAGAGATGTTGCATGATTAGGGCCTACCACTACACTTGTGGGTTGAGGCATGCAACACAACGGTTTAGGTTTAGAACTGTAGCCGACATCGAATACTTGAGATGAAGACACCAAAGGAGGCTTATTCTGATAAGAGGCCAAATTTTGGTCACATTAGGATTTTTGGGTCATTGGTTTATTTCCATGTGACCAAAGATGCACGGAAGAATCTTTAGTCAACGGAAGAGTTGGGGATATTTGTGGGGTACACTAAAACACCCCACAACTATCGGGTGTACATGCCAACCAGTCAAATGACAGTGGTTCGCAGGGATATCAGGTTCGATGAGGAGAAGTCCATGCTAGTTTCCCTTGAGAGGGAGATTGAGCTACATGTAGATGAGGATCTTTTATCTCCTAATGTTGAGGGGCCTCATATTGATGTGGAGAAGCCACATGCAGAGGTTCAGAGAGTGGAGACATCCACTGAGGCAGAGTCTTCTAGAGAGGGACGAAAGCACACTATAGAGGCTGACAAATTTTTGGATGATGTACGAGAGAATGTGTGAGCACCCACTTCTCATCGTAGATAGAGGAGGTCACCTGAGAAGTACATAGATACATGGAACTCATGGGTGCATGTGTTATGACAGATCCACCTTCCTTTTAGGAATAAGCACAACAACTGGTTTGGGTTAATGCGACGGTGGAGGAGTATGATTCCATAGTTAGAAATAGTGTTTGGGATGTGGTCCCTAGATCGGAGAACAAGTTATTTGTGAGATCCTGTTGGCTTTACAAGGTAAAGTAAGCTACAGATGGTAGTATGGATAATCATAGGGCTAGATTTTTGGCCCGTGGATGTCCATAGGTAGAGGGGATTTACTATGATGAGACCTTTACTCCCATTGAAAGGTACTCGTCAATTAGATCTATATTGGCGCTATCAGAACAGATGGGTTGGAAGATCCATCTGATGGATGTGAATATTGCCTTCCTCAATGGCATGATTGAGGAAGAGGTGTACATAGAGCAAGTTGAAGGTTTTGAAACCTTGGACGGTGAATCGCATGTGTGTTGACTCAAAGAGTGTTGTATGGGCTGAAGCAAACACCCCGTACTTGGTACACCAGGATAGATAGCTACTTCATTGGGTTGGGCTTCACGAATAGTGAAGCGGATGCAAACTTGTACGACATAGTGGTGGAAGGTAAGTTGTCGATCATTGTACTTTATGTAGATGATCTCATACTAACAGGTGATGAGAAGCTCATCAAATCTTGCAAGGAGGACCTTGCAAGAGAGTTTGAGATGAAGGACATGGGGCTCATGCATTACTTTCTTGGCATGGAGGTATGGGAGGGAGATGGGGAGTTGTTTGTATCTCAGGGAAATTATGCCAATGAGGTACTTAGAAGATTCCACATAGAGAGCAGTAAAGCCATGGAGATTCCTCTATGTTATGAAACCAGCTCACAGAAAGATAGAAAAGATAGATCAACACCTTATAATTCAGCCTCTTCGAGGGGGCAACCTCCTTTACATTACACAAATGAGCAATTCTTGGATGATAAAAATGACAAGACCTCCTTTCTATATATAAGAGTCTAAGGGGTCATAATATAATAAGAGCCGACATAACAATAATAATGTAAGGGCACAATAATAACAATATGGGGACTACATGGGTACAACAATATAATAAGGGGGTTGTACTAATAACAATAAGGGGTTACACTAGTAGTATAGGGGCCTAACATGCCCCACTCCTTCAAAAAGTGTTGTCCTGAACGCTTGAGTAGTTCTTGATGCTTCTATATAAAATTATTGTCCTTCCATGTGAAATCTTCAACAGGTAAGTTCTTCCACTTGATGAGATGCTTTGAAATTGATCGATTTCATAGCTATCAACTAATGTTATGAAACCAACTCACAAAATGATAGAAGAGATAGATCAACGCCTTATAATTTAGCCTCTTCGAGGGGGCAACCTCATTTGCATTACACAAATGAACAATTCTTGGATGATACAAATTACAAGACCTCCTTTCTATATATAGGAGTCTAAGGGGTTATAATATAATCACATCCGACATAATAATAATAATGTAAGGGCATAATAATAAAAATATGGGGGCTACATGGGTACAACAATATAATAAGGGGGTTGTACTAATAACAATAAGGGGTTACACTAGTGGTATAGGGGCCTAACACTCTAACTGGTAACTAGAGGAGGGAGGATTCTACTTCAAGGGAAGTAGTGGAAGCTACTATTTATAGGCAGCTTCTGGGTTCACTCATGTACTTGGTGAACACATGACCGAATATGTGCTATGCAGTTAACCATCTTAGTCAAGCAATGGTTAGGCCTACCAAGCTGTATTGGAAGGTGACAAAGCATGTATTGAGATACCTCAGAGGCACTACTCAGTTTGGGTTATGGTACTGATAGATAGAGGGAGTGAAGCTTCAAGGCTTCACCGATGAAAATTTGGCAGGGAGTCCATCCGACAGGAAGAGCACATCAGGAGGGATCTTCGGTATTAGGTCAGCGATAGTTTCTTGGTACAATAGGAAATAGAGATTGGTTGCACTCATTTCAGCGGAGACAAAGTTCATGGCTGAAAATCAAATAGCATGTGAAGCTATCTAGATAAGGAAGATCCTGGTTGGTGTGTTTGGTAAGCAGATGGGTCTGACAATGATTTATTGTGATAATTAGAGTTGTATCAAACTCTCTAAAAATCTAGCCTTTCATGATCAGTCCAAACATATTGATATCCAGTATCATCATCTCAGAGATTGTGTATTAAGGCAAATCATGTTATTAGATTACATTCCCACGGAGGAGCAAGATGTTGACATCTTGACAAAGGAATTGTCAATATGTAAATTTGAGTTTCACAGAGACATGATTGGTGTAGCTAATAATCCATTTCTTGTTGAGAGGGAGTGTTGAGAAATGGCAACAAGAGAGTCGAGTTTAATTTTTCCTTGAATTAGACTATGAATTAAATTCGAATTCTATTCTCATAGAAATTTTTAAATAGTTAATTAAGTTTATTAAAATTAATTAGATTAGTTTCGAGTTGGAAGTCTTTCTATCATCATGTGTATGTTCTCCCTATTTTGTAGGAGTCCAGTATGAGTTAATTGTGAGTTGTAAATAAACAACTCAGTTTACTAAGTTCAATTCAGTTAAATTAGTTCTCAAACTGATTGAGGAACTAATAGTGATTTAACAGTCAGTGGTGTCACTAATGAACTCCACTAGTGCTACTCCAGTTAATCGAAGATTCATTCATCATAAACTCATTAATGTTGAATCATAGAAAGAGCCAGTTGAGACTAGAGTGTGGAGATAGTGTATTATTTGTTTTATATTTTCCCGAGTTGCACTAACAGTGCATGCATTTAGGAACTGACCCTTGAAGGGATTGTGCAGTTTCAGAAACATTGATTTCCCTTTAAATTAGGCTAGTCATCCTTAGGAATTGTGCAAGGAAATAGGGACTTGGAGAGCTGTTAAATTGGCTAAGTTGGCTTGTTGCTTGCCTATGAGTTAGAGATGGAACTTGCTGAGTGTTGGGATTGTTCTTGAGAGAACAAGCATTGTAATTTCATCTTGATTTTCTGTATTAATACAATACAAATAGTGGGGTTTTGAGCTGTGGCCCTCCCCAGATATTTATTGTGTTATTTTCCTTTGATTCTCTTCCTCTATTGATTCTTGTTTTGCTCCAACTTTATGAGATTTCATTGTAAAGATTAGAAGTAGATTCTTGTCTCTTGCTTTAGTAAATAGCATTATCTTTTGAATCTACAGGAATTTATACACAAACACAAACAAACCACTCAAAACATCCAAACAGAGATGTGAAAACCATTCAAGTAATGCAACATAGACTATATTAAAGAACAAAATTATATGGTTATTTCATGCAAAGAAAAAATAATGTAAATTTAAAAGTATAAAGTTTATTTCAAACATCTACATATTAATGAGAATCTAAAAATATGACAATGTCACCCTCAGCTTGAACTAGCCTAAATCCATCTAACTCTGGATCTATCATGCGTCGAGAGGGATCAAATCCCTTGAGGTGCAAACCTTTCCTCAAATTATACACTCCAAAAAGAAGGTTTTCACCTCAAGGGATTTGATCCCTCTCGGCACATGATAAATCCGGAGTTAGATGGATCTAGGTTGGTATAGAAATAACTCAAAACAATTTTTGGAATGAAAGCGGATTCAATGAAGAAGAGAGTAAATATGGCAGAAATAAAATATCCTCACAAGTGATCAATGCCACCATTGCTTTCTCCTCCCATGTTAATGGGAAAGAATAGATTCCTCTAGTTTTCAATAAATAATTCCATGATTCTCTTCTTGATCTTCTCACCACACCATTAACTTGCCAAATTCTGAAGTTTGAGGATATCAAGATAGTCACTTGCATCCATTACTTTGCACAATGTGGCCATATCCATTATCATCACAACCTCACCATCCCACTTCAGCGCATCCAACCTCCTTTTATCCATTATATCTCATGTGACATTTATTTTCGAGAGCTTATGGGTTTCTAGGCGCATTAGTTGCTTATGTTACTATGCTAACCGGTGATAGAAAAAAAAAATTCATAAAGGTGATAATTGGTCTTTGAAATGATGGGTGGCTGAGGGATATAACTATGTGAATACAACATATTGGTCTTTGTTATAATTGTGATCCAAGAATATATAGATCTCCTAAATTCCATAAATCTGGCATCCCTTTGAGCCAAAAATAAATACCATAGGTTCTCTCACTTATCTTCTTTCTCAATACCTTGCAGAAAAATTTGGACCTTTATCTAGAAACACCTCTTCGTACATAAAAGGTTCCACATCATTTGTACAATAGATACAAAACTTAAAAATGAATAAATAAGATCCCATGGTTAGTTTTGAAACTGTATCTCTTTACATAATGGTCCCATTATATGAATCTATCAATATCATGAAGACAATCACTGATGAGGAAACTGTAGATCTTTTAAAACTGTCTAAAATCCTCATATTTTATTTTTAAAGGAAAATTTTATGAACAAACTCATGGAATAGGTACAAGATCTCCTTTATCTCCCGTAATAGCCAATATATATATGGAACACTGTGAACAAAAAGCCCTAAGTTCTTTTCATTACACTCCAGAAGAATGGAAAATAATTTTTGATGATGTATTCACAAAATGGATTCATGGGAAATATAAGTTAGATAAAGTCCTAGATCACATTAGCAACCTCCCAGAACACATCAAATTGACTATTGAAATTGAGAAAGACAATCAACTCCCTTTTCTTGACATCCTTCTAACCAAGAAAAATGGTAAACTAGGTTTTCAAGTCTTCAGAACAAAAATACACACCCAAAGATATTTGTATCCTAAACCACATCACCATCCTAAATAAAAAACTGGTATCAATAAAACCCTAACTACAAGCGCTACCAGAATATCGAACTCTTAACACCTAAATTATGAACTCAACCATCTTCCTAAATCATGAACTCGACCATCTTCATCATGCCTTTGAAAAAAATGGATACCATAGAATCACTATAACAAAACTATCCTACAAACCTTAAAAAGGAAAAACGTGAAGACCCATAATCATACCAAAAATATCCCTTCCATTCATAAAAGGTACCACTGATAAAATAGTAAAAGTTTAAACAATCACAATATCAGTGTGGCTTTCACCGCCCCTAACACCAATAGAAAAATAATTGATTCTATTAAAGATCCAATAAACCCTAACCAAAAAAAAATGGTTTGCATAATTCCTAGTTCTTGCGGAAAAGAATACATAAGAGAGACAAGTATATCCCTCAACATAAGGCATTGCTGACATTTTATGAGATAGAGCTACAAAGTCCCCCTTAGATTAACACACGTGTTCATCCTCACACTACATTTGCATGGAAGAAGCTAAACTTGTCAAAAAAGAAGACCATTATTTAAAAAGAAAAATTAAAGAAGCTATAGAAATCCAAAAAAAAAGAAAAAACAACTTGAACCTTGATGATGGATTAAAACTAAGCAAGACATGGAAACCATTAATAAAATATATTCCTAATGTCCGCTAAAAATATATATTTAAAAAAAAACTATAATTAATAAAATTATATAAAAAAAAATCATGATATAATATTACATATATTCATTATTATGATAAAGTAATGAAGAATTCAATAATCAATCTAGCAAAATCAAATTATATACATATACTAAAATCTTAGCTCTATGCAAAACACATTAAGCTTCTCAAGATAAATGGGTTTCCCATGAAGATGGATTCACTTAGAAGTCTCAAACGTTGGGCTTAAAAAACTTTTACTCTATAGCAGGGTATTCCACATTATTGAAAAATTGAACTCCACCTATATGGACTCATTATTTAAATATGAAACATGACTAGCATAGGGTATCTATTCTAAACAATGTGATTTCCATATTTCTTGTAGTTGTGTATCTTATTGGATGTAGTGTTTTCTTAAATAACTTAAGAAGGGATGATTATGAATCTCACGAGGAAGTTAGGATGAGAAAGTGTATATGGTGCTTTCAGAAATAACTAAAGAAGGAACAATAATGAGTCTCATTGAGAAGCCTTAGTCTAAAGAAAGATGACAAAGTCTTAGTCTAGTAGTTTACATGTTTGAGAAAAAATACATTTTTGTTTAGATCAACCTCTCTTTTTGTTTTTGAGAGTAAAATAGTTTTTTTGTTTTTTTAATTCGCATATTTCTTTTTAGGTATTCGATACAGTTGTCCTCTTGTAAATTTACCTTAATAAATGATTATTTTATTTGTTTTTTCCGATGGCATGTTCTACTTTTTGATGGTTTAGGTGTACTATTAACAAATCTTTTTTATGGTTTAGATATACTATTGACAAACTTTTTAAGTATGCAAATATTGATTGTTAGGGTTGTTTATGTTTTAGATGTTACATTGAGTCGTGAACCTTGAAATAGCATTTATTGTGTGCTTGAGAGGATAACACTTTTATGGATTGATGATATGGGAAGGGAATTTTGTATGCTTGCACAACTTCATCATCCAAATATTCTTCTTGTTGGACAAAACAAACTAAAAAACGTTCGCAACAGTAACAAAATACATAATCAATTTGATAGTTATAGCATTTCTCAATATAGAACTTTGTTAACTTTATGATTCCACATATCACGTAATCCATAAGAAAATGATTTGTAATCAATATTTCCCCATATCATAGTCAAGAAACACTCAAATCATATAAAACTGAAACTAACACAACAATTTATGAGATTATTAACATTACTAAGAAAAGCTCCACAAAACTAAAAGCAAAGCATAAACAAAAACATACAAAATCATAAATCAAGCAAATACTGAAATTAATATAAATTTTAATTGGTGTTTTTTCTTTTTCATTAAAAAGTATTTCCATTTTAATTAATGATAAAAATGAAAAAAAAAAATATGTATCTATATATATATATATAAAATTAATATGAGTTTTAAAATGAGTATTCGTTTTTTATAAGAAAACACTTACATTTTTATTAATGAAAAAATGACCAAAAAAATAAAATCTAAACCAAATACAAAGTTCACATAATTACAAAAGGTTTGATGCTTATAATTTATATGCTTGGTTTCCAAATAGTTTTTATTTCCATTTAAAAATATTGTTGATTTTATAAAGCTTGTCTTTTTCGAAAACCTCTACCTAAAAATTGATAAAGTTTATATGCAGTTTGTCTTTTTTGAAATTGAATAAGGCTTAATTAGAAAAACCTCCAGCTAAAAATTGATAAAGTTTATGGTACGCATATTTATATACATGTTCAAATTAAACGTTAGCCAACTGCTCATATCTTATTTAACTTCCATTAATACATTTGAAAACAAATGTTATCACAATTGATTTGAAAAAAAAACCCTCACGCACACATTTATAAACAATTAATGTATCTATATATTTTAACTGGTTTATATGTGGATAAAAATAAATTTATTTTAAAAATGGAGACAATTTATGATACATTTATATAGTGATAGTATTCACTAGTGGCTTATTTATATTTAAATATAGTTTAATTAAACAAAAAACAAAAATAAAAATTTTATCACAAAAATAAAAACAACTAATAAAATATTGTATTGTTAAATGCTATCGCCAAAAATTAAGACCAATATTGTTTACATTAATATACATATATATATATTTATGTGTATTTATTTTTATTAATATATATAATTGTTTATAATTAAATTTATTAAAATATGTTTTTAATATAATAATAATTCATTCTAAATTGAAAATGTTGTGAATAGAAAATACAAATAATAGAAAAAAAAAGAAAAATCAAAAATCAAAAAGTTGAATAAAAAAAACTAAAAAGAAAAAAATCAGTGACTAATAGAAATGGAAGTTACTAAACCACCCATAATAAGACATTAACTAATCACGTTACAAATAAATAAATTTAAGTAATAATAACCAAATAACCAAATTTAAATTCCTAATGTTAAACTATAAATAAACATCATAAATTTTTTATCAAAGACAAACTAATACCTAGGAAAACTGAATGTGTTTCATACATATAACAAGTATAATAACTAAAATATCTATATATTTAAGT
The DNA here is from genome assembly GCA_031772625.1 of Pinus tabuliformis. Lineage (NCBI taxonomy): Eukaryota > Viridiplantae > Streptophyta > Pinopsida > Pinales > Pinaceae > Pinus > Pinus tabuliformis. The sequence goes on along the minus strand of CM062816.1, from coordinate 813,051,682 downwards.
GTGATATACCATACCTATAGCAAATATAATAACTAGAATATCTATATATTTGAGTGTGTTATACCATACCTATAGCAAGTATAATAACTAATATATCTATATATTTTAATTGACTCCATCTATAATAAAATCAAAATATATATCTTCATTGAGTAATAAATATAATGATGATGATGATGATGGTTGTTAACGTCCACTGAGACCAAATAATGATCTATCGGACCTAAAAAGACAAATTATTTATTTTGATTTAAGATTTTATTCCGATGCTCAAAGAGCTTGGAGAGAAGCCTCCCGAGTTCACTATAATTTTGGCATTGTAAAAGGCTAGAAAGGTCAGTATTGTAACAAAGGTTGTGAAATTGAGATCTAATGTGGTTGTATGCAGGGCACTCTAAGAGGAAGTGGTTTTCATCCTCGATGCTCTTATTCTCACAAATATGGCAGATCCTTTCCATCCATGGCGTTTTAGGAACTACCCAGCGGCCAGTCTCACTATGGAGCTCATGAGAATTCGTTCTAATCTTTGCTATATTAATTTTCTTTTTTGAGCTAGTTAGAATAGAGAGATACTTTTGATCTTCAAGGGTGGGGTTGATGACCTTCTTATAATAACTTTATTTTCTTTTAGACGCTAAATCTTTCTCACACCACAATTTTTCTTTGAACTTAGAAGTAACAATATCTTTAATGTTATTTATGTTTTGCAAAGCATCATTCTCATTGATCTCCCAATAGTTTAACCAGGCCCTTGTGTCCTTATGCCATCCTCGGTTAAGCCTTAGGTGGTTTTGGCTGGAATTTAAAGCTAGCTTAGGAAGTCTATGATTGTCTATGTTATTGAGCTTGTGCTTGTATATCAGAAACCTGAGCATAGCTAGGCTCTCAATAGAAGAAAGACCCGCTTCTATAAGGAGAATAGGATAGGGTGTATTACTTTTAATTTTCAGGTTATAAGTTATAAAACGCTTCTGGATTTGCTCAATCTTTCTCCATGATTCTCTGGAGATGCTGCAGCCCCAAACTTCACAGCCATATAAGATAACAGGAGTGACTAATGTTTCAAAGAGGAACTTCTTTTTATCCCACTCCATACGAAAAATCAAAATCTCACTTAATAAAACCTAAAAAAATAAATAATTTAAATTTAAATTTATAAAAAAATAATTAACCTATAACCCTAAGAATACCTTAATTATCAACTCATAACTATAATTAAAATGCTATTCGGATAAAAATGTTTTTCTGATCCAATGTTTTTATATAACATTTTCGAATCTTACATTGATAGCCGACTGAACCCATAGGAGGTGAAAAGCCTGTGACTAAATCTTTTAACCCTACGAGCAAAATGCGACATACAAAAAAATATTGCATTTCTTATGATGAAAGGTATTTTGGGAAGGACTCTATTTTTATTTTCACTGATCAAATAAAATTAAAAATAAAAATAATAAAATTAAATTAAAAATGAATTATGATATGGAGAATTTATGGTATTATTTAATTGGGATATAATTTTATTTAAGGGGAGAAATTAAATCAGTTTAAGTTCATCTTAATTTTAAAGCTATTAAACTCTAAGAATTATTAAATGCAAAATTTTTTTAAAGAGATTTGTTTCCTCTCAACCCCTAGTAGATACGGAATCAATATGAATCTAAGTTGAGTTAACATTAGATGGGCAATTTGTTTTAAATATTATTTTAGGAAAATATTTAAAATAAACATTAATAATTATAAAAATTATAAATTATAATAACTAAAATATCTATATATTTGAATGTGTTATACCATACTTTTAGCAAGTATAATAACTAATATATCTATATATTTTAATTGGCTCAATCTATAATAAAAATCAAAACATAGATATATATTTTCTCATTGACTAGTAAATATAAATAATCATCAATCCATTAGAAAAATCAAAATCTCATTCTAAAAAAAAAAATTAAAAAAATTATAATTTAATTTTATAAAAAAATAATTAAACTATAACTCTAAAAATACTTTAAATATTAATAATTAAAAAAAAATTATAAATTAAGATATCATAATATTAATATTAATTGTGCTAAGAGGTGCTTTCTAATCCAATATGGTAGAAATATTGTAATGTCATGTTTAATATTTTGACTACGTCAAAGTAAAATAAAATAACTAATAATTATAGTTTTGAATAAAAAAATTTGATTGTCAAATTACATAAAACTAAAAATAAAATAATACTAATAATTATATTTTTAAGTATAACTATAATTAATAATTAAATGAGTCTAAATTCATCTTAACCCTGGATCTAGCAAATGCCTAGACGGATTAAATCTTTTGGGGTGCAAACTTATTTTAAAATGAAAAAAAAAATAATCCATTTAAACTTGTTAGATTAGAAGTTAAAATTGAGCTATACTAATTTAAATAATTATAAAATTAAAATATGTTAATATCTATTTTATTTATTTTCTTAAAAAATATATTATAATTTTAAAGAAATATTATCTAAAAAAAATACCTATTTCTCTTAAGGATGCTCATAACCTAATACAATGGAAAAAAAAATTACCTATTTCTCATAAAGATGCTCATAACCTAATACAATGTATATGTGTAATTTTATAAATATTTAACATAGGGTTTCGTGCATTTTATTTAGTATTGCCTTCTTTTTGGTTTTTTCTTTCTCTTTCATTCTATAAAGAATTTCTTTGTTGTGGTTGTCCACTTAGTCTACACCTTTCAAGCTATTTTTATTCTATTTCTATTGACAATATATTGTGGGAAGTAGATCTATTGTTGGTTTTGTGCCTCTTCCTAGAAAGATTTTCACCTGGGGATGTAAATTCTTATGGTTTACTTCAACCTTGTGAGATAATAAGTTTCTCTAAATAGTGATTTACTTTGTTTTTCTTTATGGTTTGTGGTTGGCAATGAAGTCTTGTTGGTTTCTTAGGGGTTTTTATGTTCTTGTGTATGTCTCCAATTTGTAAAGGTTGAGGGTGGTTAATAGAGGTGGTCTTGTGGGTATCCTTTCTTAGCCACAATTCACAATATCGTTGGTGTGGTTTCATATGCTTAAAGAGTTCATTGAAATTTAGAGATTGGTTGTTGATGTTTGAAAATTTGGGGTTTCCTAGTCTAATTTAGTGGTTCAACCTCTATCTTTGTGCACATTATGCTTTCTTCCTTTTAGCTAGCCTATTACCATGTCAAGGCAAGAGGATGATCCCAAAGGGGTGTTGGTGGTTTTTGTTCCCATTTGAGCTTGTGGGTATGTGCTCAACCTCAACCCTTGACTCATGTTTTCTGAATGTAGACCTTGCTAGAGATTCAACAAGAAATTCAGGACTATGGGGAATATATCATTAATGAGAATGATTTCCACTCTAATTGAAGGGCATAGAAATAATTGTTGATTGGGTTATAAACACTAGTCATGTTCGTGGACATCATAATCAATACATGTATACCATGGGCCTCTAGTAATAACTAAGAATTCTCTTAGATAGGGTGCTTCTTGATCCAAATGGAATTAAAGTTAACTTCGTCATGATGATGGAAAATATTTAGTTGGAATTCAAAGAAATAGACAAACATTTGGATAATATTTAAGTAATTTTATTGCATGAAAACAACTTTGTTCCTCCTTGCAACCCAAGTGAATAAAATCCTATTAATGTGGATGTTCCCACCTACTCCTAGTCTTTGCATGATGATTTTTGTTTACTATAAGAGTTTGTCTTAGTCTATTATGGGTTCTTATCTTTGTTTCATAGTTTTGGTAGCTTTGGTAACTACTAAGCCAAGAAACTTTAAACCTTTTGAGAACTTAGGATATTTCTAGAAACAATATATATTTTAGTAAAAAATAGTATTGTGTTTGTAATGGTCTTGTTTCTCTCGTGACAGCCAAAAGGCACATAGAGATTTAGAATAATGTAATCATTTTGTATTAGTAGAAATACTTTAACTAACCCCACACATATATATGAAATTTAATTTATTAAAAAAAAAACATTAGATCAAAATTTTGATTTTATATTGTTATTTTTTCTACATTTCCATCATATGCTTCAAAATGCATAATGTGACCAAGATAAAATAAAGCTATGATACAACCATTAAAATACTTATATGACACAAGTAAATAGATATATTTCAACCCATCCACCCTAAGGATAAAAAACTTAAGTTAACTCTATGTTAACTAGCCTAGATCTATCTTAACTCTGGATGAACCAAGCCCCAAGGGGGATCAAATATCTTTTCACTCTAAAAGAGATTTTCATCTCAAGGGATTTGATCCCTCTTAGTGCTTGGTAGATCTGGAGTTAAAATATTAAACATTATGTTGACATACCCATATTTATTTAATGATTTTTTGGTTTCATTTAATGATTGGGAATAATTATTATTAATTTCTTTTTTGGATTTGATTCTATAGTTAGAAGGGGAAAAAACAAGATGCAAAGAAACCATAACAAATAAGGGATAACATGGAAATCGTATTTGTGGAGATGAAAGTTGTATAATAATCCACCAAATACTAAACACAAATATTTAATTTGAAATTAACAAAAAAATACTATGAAAAATAAGGTTTCTCAAACAAAACGTAATAGTTTCATAAATATTATCACTAATCCTGGTCGTCCTATTGGGATCTCCACCCAAAGTCTTAGTGCATATATAAATTTATAGTGGAAACTTTTCATGAGTATTCAATGCCAAATTTGTTTATTACCAATAGTAATGCTTTTATACAAAATACATGCCAAGAAGGCCAAAAAAAACCTGCAAAAAAAAAAAAAAAAAAAACAAGACCAATGAAAGGGATGGTACTTTCTAAATATTAAGGAGAAGAAACAAAAGAGAATAATCAAACACAACATAAAATGAAGATTAAGGCTCATGATCTTGGATAACAACTAGAAGAGTACAGGCCAACATAATTAATATTATTCTTTTAGATTTAGCATGATTCGATCTCTATAGCATTAAAAAGCTCAAATGTGCTTGGGGATAATAATAGAGCCCGTGTTTTAGATAGTTCAAATTATGAAAAAGAAGCCCCATTGTGGAGAATGTAAATATTTGACAATGTTTCATTTTAAACCTTCTTTATATGTTTGGCACAAGGTGCAAAAAATAAGGGTAAATAGATCAGTTAATTGAAAATATCAGTCGAATTTTCTCCCTCCTCTTATTGTATGTGTTTTTGTCACTATGTTCCTTTTTTATTAGCTCTACACCAATAGGTGCCTTTTCTCAAGAATTTTTTTTAGCATATGAAAAAATGTAATTTAATTTTTCCTTGATGAATAAAATTCACATTTTTTTTCTAGAGAAAGAAATGCATCTATAAAATTAATATTTGGATGCAAAATTGACAAGTTCAATATGTGTATTGGACAAGAAGAAAAGAAGAGCAAAGGACAAGGAGTGTAGGTTTTAACCATGTACAGAAATTACCTGCATACGAATTCCAAAAACAAAAAATAAACAATCGTGAGAGAATAAAACATAAAACATATATACATAGAGATTTCCCCTGGATCCTAAAATTGGGACTACTAGATTGATTTTTTATTATATTCCTTTCAATGCTACAATACATATATATACATGTTGAAGCATCCATAAACCTCAATCCATTAACCTTGGATTAGAACATAACCATAGTTCCCTTGACCAGATCTACAAAATACCATGGATGATTAACTATCATGCCCAAAACCATGTGCGAAATCCATGCACAAAACCATAGGTAGGTCTGCCCACCTAATATAGGGTCCAAAAAAAGTTTCCCGGGAAAGTCGTGGAAAGAATATAACACAACCCAACATTCTCCCGCTTGTTTTTTTCTTCCATAGGGGGGCATAGGAGAGCTTACTCATTGATCCGTCCCTACAACCCCCATTGTTTCTATACACCAAGAGAACTTCTTAGTGCTCACAGACTTTGTCAATGCATTTGTAGTATTCTTCAAAGTGTCCACCTTTACCAACAACACCTTTTTATCCTCAACCATATCCCTCACAAAGTGACACTGAACATAAATTTGTTTTTTCTTTGAATGATAAGCAGGGTTCTTTTCCAATAAAATTTAACTTTGGTTGTCACCATCTATCCTTATAGCTCAATGTACTAACCCCATACTTGAACACAATCTTTGCAACCAAACATCTTCCTTGCTTGCATGAGTGGCTTCCATGTATTATGCCTTTGTAGTTGAAAGTTCCACTACAAACTATCTCTTACTCATCCAACTGAATGCACCTCCAAATAGGTTAAACACATACCCACTTGTAGATCTTCTATGATCCAGAGGATGTCCAAAACTTTGTCATATCCTGGTCTTCCTTAGTAGCACAAACCATAATCACTAGTGCCACGCAAATACCTGAAAACTCGCTTCACTGTTGTCCAATGATCATTCTCTGGTTTTGACATAAACTTGCTCAATACTCCCACTGCATGTGCAATGTCTGGTCTAGTACAGACCATTGCATACATTAGGCTTCTGACTACACTTGCATATAGAACATGAGACATGTCCTCTTCCTCTTCTTGTGTCTTAGGACTCTGTTCAGCAGATAACATTACACCTACAGGAATAGGAACCTTCACCAATTTACTATCCTGCATATTAAACCTTTGTAGTATTGTCTCAACATACTTCCTCTAGTTTAACTACAGATTATTCTTTTCCTGATCTCATTTAATTTCCATGCCCAAAATATAGTTCGCAACACCAAGATCTTTCATGTCAAATTTGGAGGACAATTGGGTCTTCAAATGCTAGATAATTTCTTTGTCATTTCCAACCCGCAACATATCATCCACATACAATACTAGATAAATAACACAATCACCAATTAATTTAAAATACATACAGTGATCTTCTTTGCTTCTAGTGAAGCCAAGTCGCCATATAAATGTATCAAATTTCTGATACCACATCCTTGGTGATTGTTTTAACCCATATAGAGACCTTTTTAAATTGCATACCAATTCTTTCTTACCCTTCACGACAAAGCCTTTAGGTTGCTTCATGTAGATATCTTCTTCTAGATCCCAGTGAAGAAATGATGTCTTCACATCCATCTTCTTTACCTCAAAATCAAAAGTAAGAGAAACAGATAAAACTAATATAATATAAACTACCATGGAAGAAGGAGAGAAAATAGCACCAAAATCAATTCCTAGTACCTGGAAATAACCTTTTGCTACCAACCAAGCTTTGTATTTCTCCACCCTTCCTTCTACATTCATCTTCTTCTTGAACACCCATTTCCTTCCAATGGTTTCCTTCCAGCCGACAACTCCCCCAGATCCCAAGCCTCATATTTGTGCAAAGATGCCATTTCATCAACCATGGTCTCTTTCTAGAGTTTGTTATCCTCTGAATCTACTACTTCCCTCATAGTTCTAGGGTCATCATCAGTGATATTTAAAGGAAAATTTGAATAGAAAGAATATGGACTATCCCTGTCTGGTTACCTTCTTTCTCGAACTAATCTTCTCACAGTCGGATTTTTTCGCTCTTCATCTTCTGATTCCTCTTCTGTTGTAGAGTCTGATTTTTCCTCCTTTAGCTCAGACTTTATCCTCTCAAGTTTCTTTTGTAGGAATTCATGTTTAATAACATATTTCACCTCTCTAAACACCACATCTCGATTGTACACAGCCTTCCTTGTTTATGGGTTCCAAAGCTTATAACCTTTTAAACCATCCTTATACCTAGTAACGACGCACTTTTTAGATTTGCTATCCAAATTTGTTCTTTTCTCCTTTGGAACATATACATATGCATCACATACAAACACCCTCAAATGTGAAATAGAAGGTTTCTTACGAGTCCATACCTCTTGTGGAGTCTTATCCTCCAATTTTGATGAAGGTGATATGTTGACTAGGTAACATTCAGTGTCCACCGCCTCTGCCCAAAATTCATGTCCTAACCCGACACCACTAAGCGTGCTTCTTTCCCTTTCCATCAATGTCTTGTTCATTCTTTATGCCACTCCATTTTTCTTAGGTGTGTATGGAGTAGTCTTATGTCGTCCTATACCACACTTCTTACAGAACTCTTCAAATTCCTTCTTGCAAAACTCTCCATAGTTATCTATCCTCAACACCTTTACCTTCTTCTCTGTCTGGTTTTCCACCAAGCCTTAAATTCTTTAAACCTGTCAAAGACTTCAGATTTCTTCCTAAGGAAATATATCCATGTATTCCTTGAGAAGTCACTACAAAATAAAAGGACAATGGTGAGGGGCGAAAAATATCACCATAAGCTCATTGGTGATGGTTAAAAGAGTCTTTGTCACTAAAAACTGAATGTCACCAAAGGTGGCATCCCAAAAGTATAAGTGTTTTGATTCAAAGTCTATGACCAATAATGATTTATAATTATAGATATCACCCGTTACCATTTCATATGAGCAATGGTGATGGACCATAACCTCGATCACCAAAAACTGAACGTCACCAAAGATGGTGTCACCAAAATTATAGGTGTTATGGTGACATTCAAGGTTCATCACGAATATTGATTATAATGATGGATAGTGAATGTCACCATTTCATATGAACAACAACGATTTATTGTGATGGATCTTTCATGGTCGTCACTATTTGTGCATATATATGGTGACATTCGTTGACCGTCACCAAAAGTTGCATTACCAAAAGTATAAGTGTTGTGGTGACATTCAAGGTCCGTCATGAATAATAACTATAATGATAGACATCAACCATCACCATTTCATATCAACAAAAATGATTTATGGTTACAAACCTTTCATGGTTGTCACTATTGATGTGTATATATGGTGGCATTCGTTGACCATCACCATTTCATATTCTGGTGAGGATCGAAAAATGTCACTATAAGCTCATTGGTAATGGGCAAAAGAGCCTTTGTCACCAAAAACTGATCATTTCCATTCCATATGGATATCAGGACACGATGGAATCAAACCAACAACCTCCTGCTTGTAAAGTAGATGCTTTTCCATTAAGCTAGCACCCTTTCAAGGATTAGACTTTTAAAAATTAGACCTTGAAACTTCATAAATTGTAAATTCTACAACTTTCAATAAATTAAAGTCTCGACAATCTTTTAATAAACAAGAAAATAAAAATAGAAGTTGTAGGTCCCTACCTAATGGTTATGGAAGTTATGAAATGTGAGTGGAGGGAAAGATAGTTACGTATAAGAGAATCAATATGTTTAGTTGAATACTCAATCAGAAGAGTAACTTTGAAGACATTTATAATCTATAAATGACCTATAACTAGAAAATACACCAAATATTGCAAAGGAAATGTCGTAAGTGGATAGCATATGGAAGAAGAGCATTGATGAAGATAGATGCAATATGTTATAGGTTTAGTGAAAGAAAAATCTCAATGTTGTTGTTGGGTGTTGAGATATTTGAATGATATATAAATCTCTATGCGAATGTAACACGGATCTCTGGAAACCATAAATGATAGAAGATATATATATATATATATATATATATATATATATATATATATATATATATATATATATATATATATATCCCTTTCACATAAACCAACATGCAATTTGGAATTTCACAAGTCCACACTCAAAACACAACAACAACCAACAAATTAAAAAAAATGACTTGGATAGAAAGCAATAGCTTCACCTTCATTCTTGAGCTAGTTCTGTTTATTTGAATTTGACTTGTGACATTCTTTATCTGACAAGGAATAAAAAATCATCGGTAGTATTAAATTCATCAAACATAGACTTTGAAGATCCCACTAACATCTGCATTTTTGTTGCCATTCCTGAAAACCATGGAGATCCATGTCGATAGTATAATAAGATGCATGCCAATTTCTCAAGAACACATTCCTTATTAACCATTGTTACCTGACAGAAACCAAAGAGACAACACAATATCAGTTTAGAAAAAATCCCATATTGATATATAATTATAACTTAGCTAAGAATTCTAAAAGGCATTCTTAATTAATAAATTGTGTATTTGGAAATTTTGTTTGTTTAGATTTAAAAAATACTATGTTTCACAACACGTCTATCTATTTATCCAGGAAACTGTATCATAGCATATGTCACACAGTAGAAATCTACATTACCTAAAGTAAAAGGATAAATTTTCTCAAGAAAATAGATTTAGAAAAGCGATTTGAAAACTATATGTTTATCATCAAAGCTTTAATTAGTTTAACAAAAAACTAGTTGGAGTTTGAAAATCAAAATCATTCACACAAAACGAACAGGATGATGGCTAAACTTGCTTTCATACAAATAAAGCTAGAGTCACTATTTCCAATGCAGATAACTGAAATTTGGGTAGTGTTCCAAAAGTTAGAGCTTATTTGTTGGGAAGACTCGTTAATACCATCATTTTTTTTCCACAATTTGTTGTGTCTCTAGATCCATATAAGATAGCTTGTTATTCTCAAGTTATACCTTTCAAGTGCTAATTTCTGGCTCACCCTTTAAAAGACAATTCTACGACTCCATTTGATTTTGGTTTGTCAAGAGAATTGGAAGGGCCTTCCAATCCTCTATTTTACATCAATCAATAATCATCCATCAATGATATAAAGAATAATAGATACACAACAAAGGCCAAAGATGCTCTTGTTGTATACCTATCTTCTAGGACTCATTTGACCTTATTGGTGCAAAGTGCTCACCCTAAAAAAATAACATCCACATGGAATTTACAAAACCTTTTAAAATCAAGCTCCAAGTAAACCAATCAAAATATGAACATCCTTTTAATCAATACAATCTCTTACTTAAAATAAAAGTGGCATAGAATTGAATGTTATATCAACCATGTCAAGTAACTAACATCGGGTGAGAAATACAAGCCATGCATATTGGATTAGCGAAATAATTTATGTGATAAAGCTCAAATTCAAACATATGACTTACAACTAAGAGACACAAATAAATCACTTACAACTAAGACATGAGGTTTCCCTTTCAACCATGCCATTAAATAGCTCTTCTTTATGTCATAGACCATTAAAATTTTTCTAATACCTGGTGGAAGTTGTATTGTAACATTAACCTCTCATAGAGTTTGTGTCCATGAATACTTCTCAAAATCCACTCCATTACCAAGATTTGGGGCTAGATAAGATACATCTAAAAACCATCAACATGAAAATGAAATCTACATCCTTGTAAAAAAATGGGAGGAAAAAAAAATCCACAAACTGAAATAGACTGTAGGATAACTCATTCCTACAACATGATTATCTTGTCATGAACAATAAAAAAAGAAATCAGGAGAAATGACAATTTTTCCACATTTTGACAATCATTTTCTTTTGCATTTTCTATGAGAAATTGATGAAAAAAGTCAGATAAATCTTGTCAACATCAAGATTATAGTAAAAAAAAAGGAACTACTCCAACACATATATAATCCTAAACATAAGTATATATACATATAATCATTTATTGAGGACATTGTATTTCATGAAAACATGGAAGTCAAATCTTTGAAAGAACACAATTTATGGTAACATTATCTTACGAAGTCCATTCATTCGAGTGTTCAGGAAGTACATTCAGGAATTTCTTCAAAGTTGAAAGTTCAAACAATTAACATGTAGCCTAAAACACTCAGATTTGAAAAGGAGATAACCCAACTATGTAGAGTATATTTCTCACATTTATAATCCTAATTTCTAGACATTGAAATGACACTTTTTAGCATACTATTGTGAATTCAGCCCCAAAATGCTAGAAAAAAATATTGATGATTACTTTTGTTAAAAATGGAAACTAAGTACAAATTACACTTTGAACATATCCTTTGGGGAATATAATTGTGGCATTTAATTCCTCTTTTTGAGAGGACCAAAATCGATCTAAAGATCATAAAATTTGGATAAGTAGAAGTGGAATTTTGAATTTATGTTTCTCTCATGTAAATAATTTAGGTCAACCTCAACTATATGTCGGCTTAAGAAGATCAAAATTCATGTCCCCTAAAATCCACTTAATTGTGTATATACAAGAGCATTCTCTCTCATTTGGGACACATCAACCAAAATAAAAAGATATATTTGTGGCAGCAAATATTAAGGAGGATAAATTTTGGTTATCGTTGGGACTATTTTGGTTAGGGATTCGTCATAAGAGATCTGAGTTTGGAAGCAGTGGTTCACTATGGTTAAGGACAATGTTATATATGGGTTGTAACTTATTTCATATGGGACTTATTCCTGTAGTTTGGCTGCATCTAGAAGATGTTCTCACATCTTGACCGCAAACCTTGAATCACTTGCCGAGGAAGTTGCAATGCAATAGAAAGCCACTGACCTTATATGATAGTATTCAGGTGCTCGTTTAGGATGATTTGGAAAACTGAAAATAGGCTCCGACTACTACAAATAATAGAGCCCTTGTAAGAAGAAAAATTTTGCACTATTTGCAGATATTCAAGGGTTGGACCAGCATGCTTCAGAAGCCCTAATGCAGAGCCATAGAGATAATATCAACGGTGACCTTAATTTGGTCATAAACCAACTCCTTAAGCCAGCGAAAGGGAGCATCATGTGAAGTAAGGAAGGCCATAGTAGAAAAGAGAATTTTTTGGATCAGTCAATTTATAAAGCAATGGGCCGTTGTTTCCCTAACCAGACTAATCCTCTACAACAATATGATTTATCCTCTATGAATAGACTACTCGGATTACATGATTGAATGGATTTAAGAGAAGTGATGTTTGATCTTCATATTGGCAAGATATTTTATATCATTGTACTCTCTCTCTTTCTATGTTGAATATTTGATGATAATAATAAGAATATTTGACCAAGGGTTTTCCCCATCTTGGGGTTTTTCCTTGGCTTGAGCCATATTCTCGTGCCTTTTTTTCGTAGCTTGTCTTCTACATATATAATCTATGTTCTTCTTTTAGTTATTATTATATAATGTCTAATGTGATTGGTAAATTGATTAATGGGCATATAGTTTAATGAAGTATCTAACCTAAGAAAAGAAAATGTTAATTGAAAATGAACATGGTATCGAAGCTCAGGTGAGGACAATCCCAAGCTTAAAGAGATTGCAATCACTAAAGAAATTCATTGACACTTCCAAATCTCTGTGGTAAATTAAGTCAAATTTTAAATCTAGTTTATTTCTTACGGCCTTCATCAAGCCCTAATCAGTAAACATGGGCACCAATCCTAAAGATATTCAACTATCACAGGCAAAAGTTACAAGACATAAAGGTATGTTCTTGTACTTTATAACAGTTCTACTCAACAAGCTTAAGACTGTATCATCATCATAAGATTATGGAAAGATATTTTCTATGATCCCCGGAGGTAAGTTCAATCCTCTACAAATCTCTGTTTGAAGTACTATTCTCATCTCTAGAGGACTGATCAAGTGTAGGAGATATCTATCTAAGATATATGGAGTACTTCCAATAACAAGCATAGGTTTGCATTTATTGTTAGGTCCTTATACTATTAGTGTAGCCCCTCATTGTTGTTAGTGTTGGAAACAATACTAAGAGGGGGGTGACTCGATATTAGTCAAATCAATAACTTTTTCTTTGCATGCTCAAATTTATATACACTCCTTCAATGAAGGTAACTCACGTGTATACGCAACTGTCTTTAAAGCAACCAATGTATATCCAGCAAACTTATGATTCAGTTAATTCATCATATGTTGATCTTTAATCAGTGTATCAGTGCTTCATTAACCATATAAATAGTAACCATGTGTAGTAATCACAGAATAAACCATCACACATAAGAAATACACATGAACACCAAGATTTAAAGTGGAAACCCAATACGGGACAAAAACCACCTCTTGTCGTCTTCTTTTAATATAAGAAAAACTTGTTTACACTCGTGTACTCATGTAGACTCATACCAGTACGTAGGGACCCACCTACAGAAGGGTACAACCTTCTCTCGCTCTCCAACTTCTATTGGATGGGAGCTACAACCCCCTAACTCTTGTACTAGTCAATCGTTTACTAGTACATAGGCATCAACCTACAGAAGGATCCAACCTTCACTCATTTTCCAGATGCTACTGGAAGGGGGTTCCAACCCCCTGGCTCTTGTACTAGATGATAAATTTACTAGTGCATAGGCACCGACCTACAAAAGGATCCAACCTTCACTCGTTTTCCAACTACTACTGGAAGGGAGCTCCAACCCCCTGGCTCTTGTACTGGCCGATATGTTTACCAGTACGTAGGCACTGACCTACAGAAGGCTATGACCTTCTCTCCTCCTCCAGGGACCACATTTCATACATTTTCAAACTGGATACTCTTGGAACACCACACGACAATCTAAAGGCCTCATTTCATCCAATTTTCATAATGGAAACGTTGAAGCTCAAAATTAATCACCACTACAATACAACCAATCACTGAAAAATCCATCATCACTGAAGCAAATCATATTCAACCAATCTAAATATTTAGAACACTGTCACCAAAACAAAGTCACCAGAACACCAAGCAGAACCCAGAATTCTATATCAACAACCATAACCAACTGCAACTTCAAATATCATATTTCATAATGTATACGCTACTTTTATGTGTCCAACTAGCATTTATACGTGCTTTTACCAAAGCAAACCAGTGTATAGATCTGAAAATGCTAACTTAAAACATCTCAACTATTCCAGACTTCAATCATACCCAGATCAGGACATTTACAGTGTAAATCATGCGTTAGCATTCAGATCTAGACTATCCATGATCAAACCATATAATAATAATTCATTTTAGGTCCCATGATCCTAATCCATCATTAGATCTCATCCCCCATCAACTTCTAAGGTTCATCCTTAGTTTAGATCAAGAAAAGCACCATAAACCCATAACATGCATATTTGTTTTTTGATCTTACTCTTCATTAGATATTCATTACTTGCACAGTTTGGCCTAATGATCTTTTCCTCCTTATATAGTTATATCCTTTGTCAATACCTTGGACCAAAACCACTTAAGACCAAATACATCAGACCAATGACCTTGGACCAAAATACCCTGGACCAAATACCTCGGGCCAAAACCTTGGTTTTCCAACATGTACGTGATTTTCCTCCTGTGGGAGTGTGTGTATACATAAACGCTCCTTTTGTTTTGTTAACTCGCATGTATACGCCACTTGGACAAAGTGAACCAGTGTATACATCTTAAACCACTCTCTTTCTTCAATCTCTGGAATCTGATCTGTAAGTTAACCTGTTGCACTGTGAAGTGTCATCTAAGTGAGTTTTCATCAAGGAAAACACCTGTATCATAATGCCAACAATCTCCCCCTTTGGGCTTGATGGCAAGAAAAACACCAAGACACTTTCCCCCTTTGACATCAAGGGCAAAGGGCAGACCTAGATATTCTCCCCCCTTGATATACATTATGTTGTCCATGCTCCCCGTGAGTACATGCTGAATTCTTTTATTAAGCTCCCCATTTGGACATGTTGAGATGCACAAAACCATCCATGCTCCCCCTGAGCACATGCAGAGTCTACACAAATATTTTTCACAAGAATAACATGAATCTATAACTCAAATAAGTGAGTATAACTGTCCTATCACCAATTACTCATACATACATCAATCTCCCAACCAAGTGGGGATATACCAATTTTGACTCATCCACCCAACCAAGTGGGGATATACCAAATATTTATACATGGATGAAATATAAATTATTACAACATCTTTCCCATCCATAGTGGGGTTACAAATTAGATCTTTTCATGACCTTTACATTAAATGATATACATGACATTTATAACAAGGACCAACAATCTAAACAAGACCATGATAGTCATCAGCAACTATCATACACCATATATGATCTACACCATCAGCATCTATCAGCAGCATCAAGATCAACAACTCGTATATGTACATCATCAAAAGAGTCATCTGAATCAAAACACGTATGTGGATCAAGAAATATAAGCATCTTCATGTACCAAGATAATGCCAACAATGAATTATTAGAAGCATATGATCCCCTTGAACCTGTGCCAACTGTTCATTGTCAGATCTGATCATTGCAAATATCAGTAAGAATCATGAAGGCATCATCATCAATCAGATATACATCAAATTTTTAACATCTTATGAGGACCAACACATTTCCACATATCATCAGTAGATTGTAACCATCATCAAATAGAGCAGATAATTGACTGAACCATATCAGACCCCTTTTCCTGAGTCTGTCCCACTGTGTTTTCCTCAAACCAACATATACGCGATTGTGCAACTTCGAACTTGTGTATATACGTGACTTGTCTTCATGAAAATTGCATATGAGATTTAGAACACTAAAGTTTCACACTTTCAGCTTCCCTTGAGTCTGTTCTGTCTGTACACTATGCTATGCCACATATTTCTGACTGTACTTCCTTCTTCTTCCATATCTTCGAGTGTGATGATGTTTTCTCCTTTTGGTATGGCGCCTGAAATTTTCTCCTACATTCCTTTTCTATATGTCCAAACTTTTTACATGCATAACATTTTACATGTTTCATATTCCTTCTATAGCAATCAATGGCTTTGTGACCAAACATATTGCAAGAAAAACAATATCCCTTAAAGTACCTGGAAGCTGATGATCTTTCTATGTGACGGTCTTGAACCATTCTACTTCTGCATCTTGTTGCAACATGTCCAAAATTATGACATATGAAACATTCAACATTATTCATCGTAGGAAATAAATGACTATCACTTCCATAGTTAGGAGCAAAATATTTTCTTTGAAGACTTTCTTTCCTTGGTTGTTGATGGGGTTTACCTCTCATCTCCTTGTTGAGCATTTCATATTTTGTATTAGAGTTCCTTGCCTCATCTTGTGATCTAGATTCACCTTTAACAGATCCATGAAAACCAAGGCCAATTTTGATGGTAGGAGACCTTTTACTACTAAGAATATTATCCAAAATTTTAGTATTGTCTTGAAATCATAATAGTTTATCCTTTTCTTCTAATTTACCTTTTAAGATATTTACATCAACCTGATATTGCTCTTCCTTTTCTAGATATTGCTTCCTCAAGGTTTCTTCAGTCTTTCTTCCTTCTTACACTTGTTGCCTTAATTTGAGAAGCTCATTTACTTGTTTTCATCTGCTTGAGGTAGTTCTTCACTCTGCTTATTTTCAATATCTGCTTTTAGAGAGAGGATCTTAGCTTCAAGACTTTCATAGTAACTGGATCTATCTTTAAGTCTCTTGATTGTTGTACACGTTTCATTTACTTCATTTCTTAATGATGTCACTTCATCCTGCATCTTTTGACATTGTTCCTCCTTTTCCTTGTACTTCTTCCTTACATTGTTTCCTTCCTCCAGCTGAGCTTTTAATCTGGTAACTTCTTCTTTGAAGGCACACTCCCTTTTGTTAAATAGATCTTGTTGATCTCTGATTTTATCTGCAAGTCTTTTAACTTCTGCCTCTATGTTTCTTTCACGATCACTCCCAATATCTTCAATACTGCATGAACAAATAAAAGTATCACTAGAAGACTAAAAAATTGTATCTGATACTTCATTTGCTTGTTTGACATCTTCAAACTGAGGTGATTCTGAATCTAAATACTTGCTTCCATCTAACAGCCAATTGTCTCTCTTGTTGTCATTGTTCCTTTGAGATGTCTTCTTTTTCTGAGGCGCTTTCTTCTTTAGCATCTTTCTAATTGTTTCTACGGATATCCTTCAAGTGATCAAGCTTATGCCAAAGGACCTCCTCTAATACCAATTGTTGGAAATAATACTGATTGGGGGTGAATTAGTATTAGTCAAATCAATAACTTTTTCTTTTCATGCTTAGATTGATATACGCTACTTCAATGAAGGTAACTTGCGTGTATACAAAATTGTCTTTAAAGCAACTAATGTATATCCAACAAACTTATGATTCAGTTAATTCATCATATGTTGATCTTTAATTAGTGTATCAGTACTTCATTAACCATATAAATAGTAACCATGTGCAGTAATAATAGAATAAACCATCACACGTAAGCAACACACATGAACACCAAGATTTAAGGTAGAAACCCAATGTGAGACAAAAACAACCTACAATTGTCTTGTTTTAATATAAGAAAAACCTGTTTACAATTTGTACTAGTGCAAATTCATACCAGTATGTAGGCACCCACCTACAGAAGGATACAACTTTCTTTCATTCTCCAACTTCTGCTGGAAGGGAGCTACAACCCCCTAGCTCTTGTGCTATCCGATCCGTTCACTAGTACATAGGCATTGACCTATAGAAGGCTCCAACCTTCACTCATTTTCCAGCTGCTACTGGAAGGGAGCTCCAACCCTCTGGCTCTTGTACTATCCAATCCATTTACTAGTACGTAGGCACCAGCCTACAGAAGGCTACAACCTTCACTCATTTTCTAGCTGCTACTGGAAGGGAGCTCCAAACCCCTGGCTCTTGTATTGGCCAATATGTTTACCAGTACGTAGACGCCGACCTACAGAATGCTACGAACTTCTCTCTTCCTCCAAGGACCATATTTCATAAATTTTCAGATTGGATACTCCCGAAACACCACACCACAATCTCAAGGACTCGTTTCATCCAATTTTCATATCGAACCCATCAACAACACTGAAGCTCAAAATCAATCACCATTTTAATACAACCAATCACTGAAAAACCCATAATCACTAAGAAAATCACAATCAACCAATCTGAAGATTCAGAACACTGTCACGAAAACACAGAGCAGAACCCAGAATTCTGCATCAACAACCATAACCAATTGCAACTTCAAATATCATATTTCATAATGTATATGCTACTTTGATGTGTTGAACCAGTGTGTATATGTGCTTTTACTAAAGTGAACCAGCATACATATCTATAAATGCTAACTTAAAACATCAAAACTATTCTAGAATTTAGTCATACCTAGATCAGAACATTTACAGTTTAAATCATGCGTTAGAATTCAGATATAGAATATCCATGATCAAACCATATAATAATAATTCATTTTAGGTCTCATGATCCTGATCCATCATTAGATCTCATCCCCCATCAACCACTAAGGTTAATCCTTAGTTCAAATCAAGCAAGGCACCATAAACCCATAACATGCATATTTTCTTTTTGATCTTACTCTTCATAAGGTATTCATTACTTGCACACTTTAGCCTAATGATTTTTTCCCCCTTATATATTTAGATCCTTTTTCAATACCTTGGACCAAAACCACTTAGGACCAAATACCTCAGACCAAAACCTTGGTTTTCCATCATGTACACGCTTTTCCTCCTGTGAGAGTGCATGTATACGTATACACTCCTTTTGTTCTATTAACCCACGTGTATATGCTACTTGGAAAAAGTGAACCAGCGTATACTTCTTAAACCACTCTCTTTCTTCAATCTCTCGGCTCTGATCTATAAGTTAACCTGTTGCATTGTGAAGTGTCATCTCAGTGAATTGCCATCAAGGACAACACATGTATCATAATCCCAACAATTAGTGCAACCTCCTTATTGTACCGTTGTGCCCATGTAGTCCCCATATTGTTATTTTTGTGCCCTTAGAATATTATTGTTATGTCATCTTTGAATATATTGTGACCCCTTAGACTCCTGTATATAGAAAGGAGGTCTTGTAATTTGTATCATCCAAGAATTGTTCATTTGTATAATGTAAAGGAGGTTTCCCCCTTGAAGGGGTTGATTTTGAAGTCCTTGATCTAACTTTCATTCTATTTTGTGAGTTGGCTACATAATATCTGGTATCAGAGATTCGGATTCTAGGGTTTCACTACTCCAAATAGGTCATTGTGGAATTTTCACTAGAACATTTTGTCTACAAATTTTCATAAGCTAAAACTAAAACCCATTTGATCTTAAATCTTGATGAACCTTGGGTCTGAATTTTAGATCTTGTCTCGCTATATTTTCAGAGATATGATTCAAGTAAGTTAGGGTTTTTGCAGGCTCTCGAATTACACCCCAAACAGGTCCGAAGGTAGAAATAGTGACACGTGGCAGGTCATACAAGTCCACTCTACGGAACCAGTCTATAATCAGGTTATCATGGGAGATTTGGAATAATCCAATACTGATAAGATTGTTGGGGTTAGAAAGAGGAATTAGAGGGGTACTACAGGACGCAATTTAAGACCTTGGAGATCCGAAATTAAAAATATACAACATATTCAATATCAATCTCCTACAAAGAAGAAAAAGGTGTGTAGTTTTTTTTTTTAATTTTCATAAGTTTGGTTTGATAAATTAGTTTGAAGTGATTCAAAGGGCATAGTGAAGAATAATTATCATTAATTTATGCCTCGAAGAAATAAAATGGAAACACCTAGTAAGAAACCTGAAATATCTACCGTGACTCATGAAGAAGAGGAAGAAATGCAACATGATATATCAAAATTACGAGACCAACTGCAACAAATTTCACTCTCACAAAAAGTAATAGAACCTAAGATGGATGGTTTAAATAAAGGCATGGAAGCTAATATGGATGGCATGGAAGCTTATATGGAAGCTAAGATGGAAGCTACGATAATATGGATGGCATGGAAGCTTATATGGAAGCTAAGATGGAAGCTACGATGGATGGTTTAGAAGAAAAACTAAAAGAAAACATTGAATATTTGAAGAAATACATGGAAGGTTTGAAAGGAGGTTTTGGCAAAGTTTCTAGATGAAATGCTTCCTAATGGTGAAAAGGTATTAGAGGGAATTCATGATGAGGAAAAAAGTAATGTTAATCATGATTTCATAGAATCTAACATTGGATTGAAGACTAACTATGTCCCAAAGATCGATATGATGAAGTTTGATGGAAAGGGTCCCGTAACATGGATAATACAAATGGAGCAATATTTCTATCTCAATAATGTGAAAAACACACAGAAGTTATGCACTGCAACTTTATATTTGGAACCCAATTAGTGTGTGTGGTATTGATCCCTTTTCTCTCGTAAAAAAATTGTCACTTGGTAAATTTTTATGGAGGAAGTGATAGCACATTATGAGGATACAAAAGGCAACACCTTCTTTACCCAATTGATAAATCTCAAACAAAAGGGTTCAATGGTGGAGCACATTGAGGAATTCCAAAAATTGAATATAAGGGTAGAACATATTCCAGAGGAGCATAGGATTGATGTATTCAAAGGGACTTTAAAGGATAACATCCAACATGAGGTTTGCCTTTGGAAACCTCATTCATTGGAGAAGGCATTCAGGTTGGCAAGAAAAATTGAAAGAAAAATTATGGCAACAAGGAAGCCTACCACTCACAACTATGACAATGTAAGTGTTGCTGCCCCTAGCCTTCCACAACCTACAAGGTTGACACCACAAAAATATGAAGAAAAAATATAAAAATGGTTTTTTTTAAAGTTGTGATAGAAAATACACTAAAGGTCATAAGTGTGTTGAGAAGAAATTGTTTTACATAGATTGTGAAGAGGAGGAAGAAAATGAATAAGACATGTCAAAAGAATAGGATATACACCAGGAATAAAACCTAGAGAAAGAAGAAATGTATATGACCATATCTTGTAATGCATTGGCATGAATTATCACTCCTGAAACCCTTAAGATAGAAGGACATATCAAGAATAAAAAGGTAATAGTGTTGATTGATTCGAGTAGTACCCATAATTTTATTCATTGTAAGATAGCCAAGGAATTGAATTGCTTCCTATATTCAACACCAGAGTGTCAAGTGATGGTTGCAAATGGAGGAACCATAAATTTCTCTAGAAAGTGCCATAATATAAAGCTATCCATGGGAGAAATATGTATTGAATAGTTCAATGATTTCCATTCCAATGGGTGGTGCTGATTTCGTACTAGGATTCCAATGGATACAAACCTTGGTACGATAACTTTTAATTTTTAGGAACTTTTCTTGAATCTTTTTTGGGAAGGAAAGGAAGTTGAATTAAGGGGTATCGTAGCGAAACTGAGAAAGATAATAAGCTCTAACATCATGGAAACGCTTCTAAATAAAGAACAACGAGGAGTAATTGCACAATTATGTTCACTAGAGGTTCCCACATCAAACTCATCTATTTCTCTAGATCTCCAAAACATTTTGGACAATCATTCCAAGATATTTGAGACTCTCAAAGGCCTCCCACCTATTCATTATCATGATGATGCTATTCATTTGATTCCAGGAAGTGTTCCTCCAAACATAAGACCTTACAAATATCCATATGCCCAAAGGATTGAAATTGAACATATGGTTACAGAAATGATAGAGGATTGTATAATTCAACCTAGTCAAAGTTCTTTCTCTGCTCCAATAGTATTGGTGCACAAGAAGGATGGATCATGCCACACATGTCTGGATTATAGGGAGCTCAATAAGCTCACTATTAAAGATAAATTTCCTATTCTTGTCATTGATGAATTATTGGATGAATTACATGGAGAAATTTACTTCACCAAGTTGGATCTTTGACTAGGATATCATCAAATCAAAATGAAGACTAAAGCCATTCAGAAAACAACATTTAGAACTCATGAGGGTCATTATGAATTTTTGGTGATGCCTTTTTTCCTTACCAATGCACCTTATACATTTCAAGGTTTGATGAATTTCATTTTCAAACCCTTCCTTAGAAAATTTGTGTTAGTATTTTTTGATGATATACTAATCTACAATAAGTATTGGAAGGATCATGTTCAACATGTTGAAAAGGTGCTCAAAATATTGGAGGAGAAATGACTATATGAAAAATCCTCCAATTTTTTCTTTGGACTACAAGAGGTGGAATATCTGGGTCATATTGTATCTCATGAAGGTGTTAAATTAGACCCTATCAAAATTAAATCCATTAAGGAATGGAAAATCCCCACATCCATAAAGCATCCGCGAGGAATTCTCGGGTTGATAGGGTATTATCACAAGTTTTCTAGGAATTATGGGAGAAAAGTAGCACCTCTAACAACATTACTAAAGAGAGATGCATTTTCTTGGACTCCATAAGAAAAAAAGGCCTTTGAACATCTTAAAGAGGAAATGTGGCAAGCACCGGTCTTAGCTACGCCATATTTCACAAAAACCTTTATTGTGGAATGTGATGCCTCAGAAAATGGAATTGGTGTTGTTTTAATGAAAGAAGGCAAACCCATTGCTTTTGAAAGTCATCCAATCAAAGGAAAGTATCTACACAAAACTATATATGAGAAGGAAATGTTGGGAATACTACATGCACTTAGGAAATGGCAACCTTACCTAATGGGAAGATACTTCAAGGTAAAAATGGATCATGATAGTCTTAAATACAGAGCAGAAAAAATGGGTCACAAAGATGTTGAGTTATGACTTTGAAATTGTATACAAAAAAGGGAAGAAAAATGTTGTTGCAGATGCACTATCAAGAAAGGATGAGGATGTGGAAGCATTGTTTTGTGCCATTTCTATTTTCCAAATATATTGGATAAATGAAGCAAGGGATGAATGGAAGAATGATGAAGAAGTGTGGGAACGCATTCAAAATTTGCAGCAAGATCCCAACACATCTAATACATTTAGCTAGAAAAATGATTCGTTATGGTAGACATATCACTTATACCTTTGTAAGAATTCCCAACTCAAATAAATTATTCTTCTAGAAATGCACACCTCTCCCTTAGGAGGGCACTCAAGATTTTAAAAAACATACCACAGGGTTAAGAAGGAATTTTTTTGGGATGGCCTTAAATCTGATATTCAAAATTTTGTGATAGAATGTTTGGTTTTCCAACAAAATAAAGTTGATAAAATTAAGACCCCAGGTCTGTTACAACCTTTATCCATTCCAAGTCAATATTGGGACGAGGTTTCAATGGATTTTATCACAACTTTACCCAAGTCTGAAGGAAAGAGTGTCATCATGGTGGTAGTTGATAGAATTACCAAGTATGTTGAATTCTCTCATCCATTTAACTCCAGTACAGTTGCTACTATATTTATGGAAACAATTCAAAAGATACATGGAAACCCAAAGATTATTGTAAGCAACAAAGATCCCATTTTCACTCGAAATTTTTGGACAGAATTATTTTCTTGTTTGCGTACTCAATTAGCTCATAGCTCGTCTTATCATCCCAATCTGATGGGAATACTGAGATGGTGAATAAATGTTTGGAAGGATATCTTCATTTCTTTTTATCTGATAAGTAGACATAATGAGTGAAGTGGTTGCCTCTGGCTGAATGATGGTATAAAACTTCCTTTCATACTGCAGCAAAAATGACTCCATTTATGGCACTTTATGGGTATCATCCGTTGTCCTTCACATCATATTTAAGATAAAATTATAAGGTTCAACCAATGGAAGATCACAAAGAGCATCAAAAACAAGTTCTCCAACCCATAAAGGATAACCTCCCTTTGGTGCAAAATAGAATGAAACAACAGGTAGATCAACATCGCAATGAAAGAAGTTTTGATGTAAGTGACTGGGTATTTCTATGACTACAATCATACAAAAAAATGTCCCTCAAGCAAGCTAAGTAGTATAATAAATCATCACCAAATTATTATGGTTTGTATAAGGTGTTACAAAAGATTGGTACTATGGCATACAAATTTGAGCTTCCTGCATCTTCACGACTGCACCTAGTTTTCCATGTGTCATGCTTAAAGAAGGTTATAGGTGACAAGCTTCCAGTTCAAACAATATTTCCAGAACTTGACTAGGAAGGAAAACTCATATTGGAACCCGAATCAGTCATAGAAACAAGAAATCAACAACTACGAAATCAATCAAATTCAAAGTATTTCATCAAGTAGAATAACATAACCGTTGAAGATTCCACATGGGAGGATGAGAATTTTATACAAAACCATCTAGAACTACTCAAGCATTGAGGAAAACACTTTTTTGAAGGAGAGGGGAATGTTAGGTCCCTATACTACTAGTGTAGCCCCTTGATGTAGGAGCATCCAGACTTAGCCAACAATGTGATTGTATGTTCACATGTTGTGGCTAACAAGAGATGAATTTCATTGACATGAGTGGTCAAAAGTCAGTTTTAGTAGAGAGGGTTTGATCTCTCAAAAATGATCTTTACTTCATTATTGTAATAATTAGAATATTGTATTATTTTTAGACTAAGGAATAAGTTGTTAGCATAGGTGTGTAACAAAGCCTGAGAATAGATATTTAATTGTTAGATTGATTAAAATAGAGATCAAGTTGTTAATGCAGTTAGGATAGGATTTGATTCATAAAAGGAAAATGAATGTAATGACAGAGGGGTTAGAGATTGAGAAAAGAGGGAGTAAGTGAGAGTTTGAGTGATAGATCGGGTTTGAGATTGAGGTCATACAAATTGTTGTAATCGAGTCGAGAGGGCCAAGACTCTGTAATTTCCATTTTTTTTGAGTAATTGATTGAAGTGTGGTATTGTATGTTAATCCTGGTGCAGAATTTCATTTATATTTGTGTTATCAGTGTTTTGGACCCGAATTGAATATTTTCCTCTGTTTTAATGCTTCATTGATAAGTCACAATGTTTATGTGTTTTATCGTTAATCGTTTTTGATTCATGTTTAAGGTTTATATTGTGGTTAAAGCACTAAACCTTCCTTAAAGCATATTTCTTAAAGTTAAGCAGTAAGCACGTGGGTTGTATTTGATGAGTGGGAAACGGTATCTCGTGCGCCCAAAAGGTGGTAAGTAGTATTATTCCAAGTTCACGCAATTAGCCTTAGCACTTGACCCCTAGCAAATGGAGGAAAGAGAAAACAACTTTTCTCATGTGCTCTTAATTTGATAATGACCATGCTAGAGTCTTCGCGAGATTACACGATGACAATTGGATCAAGTGGGGTCAATCGACAGTGATGATCGTTCGGCTAGTTGCCGCGTGATACAATGCAATAGCCATTGGATTTGGGAAGGTGAAATTGATGGTACAGATCGAAGCGCTCGCTTCTAAGGAAAAGTTAAGTGGGACCAGCGGTGTTTAGTTGGAAAAGAGAGACCCTCAGGGAAAAGAAAGCCATGTATAGAATCTATTTAAGTGATGCTGATTGGTTATAAAGTTAACCATTAGTCTATTTTCTAGCTACAACCTCATTTCGTCAACCTTTTGCATCATTTTGGTATCAGATCAAAGGGATCAAGTTTTGCTTTAGTAAACATGCCACCGAGGAGAGGAGATGGCATAGGTCGATTAAGACCTAAATCAAATGTAGTTCTTCTGGACGAGACTGGAGTCTGCATACAAGGATGGATATAATGGAGACTGCTTAGAGGAGAGCACCTGATGAAGGAGTTTCCAGTGTTGCAGAAGAATCTTCTGAGGAAGAAGAAGAGGAGGAAAATGAAAATACCAAAGTTATCAAGATGTTGGCTAAAGTCAGTGTAAAATGAAAGATGGAAATTCCTTTGTATGAAGGGAGTCTCAATGCAGAAGAGTTGATGGACTAGATCAGTTTAGTGGACAAGTATTTCAACTATGAGGAGGTTGATGGTAAAAAGAAGGTGAAATTTGTTGTTACCAGATTGAAAGGCCATGCAACTATTTGGTGGGATGAACTACAAACATCCAGAACAAGAAAATGAAACTCCAAGATAAAGCAATGGGATAAAATGGTAAGCAAATTGAAAGCTAAATTTATGCCAAAAGATTATCAGTTAAATATTTTCAGACAATTGTAGAATTTGAGACAAAAAGGAATGACTGTCAAAGAATATATATAAGAGTTTTATAATCTAAGTATTAGAGTAGGACATATAGAGGATGACATGGATAAAATAGCCAGATAAATAAATGGCTTGAGATATGACATACAGGATGAGATCAGCTTGCTGAGTCTGAAGACAATTGAAGATTCCTATCAAGCAGCTTTGAAGATAGAAGAGAAGATGTTGAGAAAACAAAATCAGAGGAACAGAGGGAAAAGTTCAGCAAGAGGTAGAGGAATTACCAGACCAAGATTTCAGCACCATCAGAGTGAAGGAGGAAGTTCAAGTAGTAGACCACCACAGAGAGGAGACTTTAATAGAGGTAGATTTTCACCTAGAGGAAGAGGCCAAGGAAGATATATTTGGTGTTATACATGTGGAGAATGGGGACATGGATCATGGGACCATCCTCATAATAAAGAAACAAGTCAAAGGAATCTGAATGTGGCTGAGGCAAAGGAAGAAAAACCTCAAATTGCAAACAAGGAAGAATCACCCGAAGAAGGAGAATATTTGTTGTTGAAAAGGGTATTTCTTAAGGCAAAGAAAGAGATAGGAGAACCATCTCAGAGAAAGAGTTTATTCAGAACTACATGTAAGTCCAAAGGAAAATGTTGTAAATTGATAATTGATAGTGGAAGCACTGATAACCTTGTTTCTACAGAAATGGTGGACAAGCTAGGACTAGTGAAAATAGTACACCCTACTCCTTACAAAGTGTCATGGCTGCAGAAAGGACGTCAAATTATTGTGACATAACAATGCAAGGTAGAGATACAGATTGGTACATATAAGGATGTGATATTTTGTGATGTAATGCCAATGGATGTATGCCATGTGTTGTTGGGAAGACCTTGTCAATTTTATTGGAAAGCTATTCACGATGGAAGAAGGAATACTTACACTCTAGAGAAAGATGGAAATAAATACACACTGCTACGATTGAAGGATGAAGTAGGCAAAGGGACACCTGGAAACAATGTTATGATGATGAGTGGAAAGGATCTGTTACAAGAAGTTGGAAAAGGAGCTGTTACAAGAAGAAACTTTGTTGAATGATTTTGCTAATATTATTGTGGATGAGTTTCCAAATGCATTGCCACCAATCAGGAGTATTATCATCATATTGATCTAATACCTGGAGCAAGTTTTCTAAACAAAGAAGCATACAGATTAACTCCTCAAGGGAATGCATAAATTGGAAGACAAGTGCAAGAATTGATGGATAAGGGATTAATTAGAGAGAGTCTTAGTCCATGTGTTGTACCAACAATACTTAGTCCAAAGAAATGAGGTGAATGGTGTATGTGTACAGATTCCAAAGCCATAAACAAGATTACTATCATGTATAGATTTCCTTTACCATGCATGCATGATTTGATGGATTTTTTGAGTGGCTCAAAGTACTTTACTAAGATAGATCTGAAGAGTGGATACCATCAAATCAGAAATAGAGAAGGATATGAATGGAATATTGCATTTAAAAGAAATAGTGGGTTGTATGAGTGGTTAGTGATACCTTTTGGACTCACTAATGCACCTATCACATTCATGAGATTGATGAATGAATTCTTGAAGGAATGTGAAGGCAAGTTTGTCATTGCTTATCTTGATGATATTCTAGTTTTCAGTAGGAGCAAAGAAGAACATCTGGAGCATCTTAAGTTAGTTTTAAGAACTATGTAGAAAGAGAAACTACTGATAAATTTGAAGAAATGTAGTTTCATGAAAGAAGAATTAATCTATTTGGGATTTGTAGTTTCTAAAGAAGGCTTGAAAATGGATCCAGAGAAAGTCCAAGCAATTTGGAACTGGCCTATTCCAAGAAACATATTTGAGGTAAGAAGATTTCATGGCCTTGCAAGTTTTTATAGAAAATTTATCAGAGGTTTTAGTCAGATTTGTGCACCAATTCTTAAAACAATCAAAGAGACTAATCATCCATTCAAGTGGACAAAAGCAGCAGACAGAAATTTTAAGTTGCTAAAGCAGAAAATTACAGAGGAAACAATTTTAGCTTTACCTAATTTTGGGAAAGTTTTTCAAGTTGAAACTGATGCTAGTGGAGTTGCAATTGGAGTAGTTTTGAGTCAGGAACAAAGACCAATAGCATACTTTAGTGAGAAATTAAATGAATCTAAGAAGAAGTATTCTTCTTATGATAAATAATTTTATGCTATTGTGCAAGCTTTAAAAAAATGGAGACATTATTTTCTACCAAAATAATTTATATTGTATCATGATAATCATGCATTACAGTTCATAAACAACCAACCAAAATTGAACTAGAAACATGCCAAGTGGGTAGAGTTTTTACAGATATTTACTTTTGTGATAAAACACACAAGTGGTAAGTTGAACAAAGTTGTTGATGCTTTGAGTAGGGTAAATTTCATTGTGCAAGAATTAAGAGTTGGTGCTGTAGGATTTGAAGAAATGGTTGATATGTATAAAGATGATGCAGATTTTAAAGATACTTATGCAGTTGTACAAAATCCAATAGTTAATAACAGAAGCTAGTGGTTGGATTATCTTATCCAAGAAGGTTTACTATTTAAAGGTAACAAATTGTGTATTCCCAAATGTTCCATAAGGGAAAACATAATTAAGGAGAAACATAGTGGAGGATTATCTGGTCACTTTGGACAAGACAAAACCTTTGCTCAGGTAAATGCCCTTTATTACTGGCCAAAGATGTAAACTGATCTTAAGAGATTTGTTGAGAACTGCAGGATATGTCAGAATGTTAATGGGAGAAGCCA
Source organism: Pinus tabuliformis (assembly GCA_031772625.1). Lineage (NCBI taxonomy): Eukaryota > Viridiplantae > Streptophyta > Pinopsida > Pinales > Pinaceae > Pinus > Pinus tabuliformis. The sequence continues at coordinate 813,022,188 of CM062816.1, read as the reverse complement.
AAATACATGATTGTTCTAGCCATTACCAATACCAGACTGACCATGGGATGTAACTAGTATGGACTTTGTTTTGGGGCTACCTAGAAATCAAAGAGGGAATGATTCCATTTATGTTGTGGTAGATAGATTTTCCAAAATGGCACATTTCATTCATGTAAAAAGACTAGTGATGCAACACATATTGCTAATCTATTTTTTTTAGAAGTTGTAAGGTTACATGGATTTCCTATAAGTATTTTGTCTGATAGGGATACAAGTTTTGTTGGGCATTTCTAGAGAAATCTTTGGCAGTAACTAGGTGCTAACCTTAGTTTCAGTTTAGCATACCATCCTCAAACAGATGGACAGACCGAAGTAGTAAATAGAAGCTTGGGAAACATATTGAGAAGTTTAGTGTATAACAATCCTAAGCAATGGGATTTAGCACTTGCTCAAGCTAAGTTTTCTTATAATGAAAATCCAAACCAAAGTAATGGAATGAGTCCATTTCATATTGTTTTTTGAATGAATCCAAGAGGTGTGTATGAGCTCATAAATTTGGGTAAACAGGAGACAAGAAGTGAAAAAGCTGAAGAGTTTGAAGAGCAAATGCAGAGACTACAAGAAGATGTCAAAGGTGGATTACAAGAAAGTAGTGGAAAATACAAACAGATAGCTGATATGAAAAGTAGAGAGAAAGAATTACAAGTGGGGGATCTAGTGATGGTATACTTGAGAAAAGAAACATTTCTTGTTAAGACTTACAATAAACTAAAGATGAAAAAGATAGGGCCATGTAGAATTGTGAGGAAATTTTCAACAAATGCTTATGAGATTGAGTTTCCAGAAGAATTGGAATATCACCTATCTTCAATGTTGCAGATTTGTATCCGCACAAAGAGATGGAGATAGAGCTATAGAAGGAACCTATAGAAGATGAATTTCAAATTATAAACTACGAATAACAAATGCCAAAGACAATTGAGAAAGAAGTGGAAGCTATTTTGGAGAAAAGAGTATCCAAAAGAACTAGAGGACAGGTTCATTTTTAGTATCTAGTCAAACGGAAGGAACAACCAGTGGAGAATGCTAGTTGGTTGACAACAGCAGAGTTGTAGAAGTATGGAGTAAACCCTAAAAGTCTGAGGAATGATTCTTTTCTTCCCTGAGAATCTGATGCAGGAGCATCTGGACATAGCCAGTAATGTGATTGTATGTTCACATGCTGTGGCTAACAAGAGATTAATTTCATTGACCTAAGTGGTCAAAATTCAATTTTAGTAGAGATGTTTGGATCTCTCGAAAATGACCTTTACTTCATTATTGTAATAATTAGAATATTGTATTATTTTTAGACTAAGGGATAATTTGTTAGCATAGGTGTGTAATAGAGCTTAAGAATAGAGATTTAATTGTTAGATTGATTAAAATAGAGATCAAGTTGTTAATGCAGTTAGAATAGGATTTGATTCATAAAAGGAAAATGAATGTAATGACAAAGGGTTTAGAGATTAAGAACAGAGGGAGTAAGCAAGAGTTTGAGTGATAGATAGGATTTAAGATTGAAACATATGTCATACAAATTGTTGTAATCGATCCAATAGGGCTAAGGCTCTGTAATTTCCATTTTGTTAAGTAATTAATTGAAGTGTGGTATTGCGTGTTAATCCTGATGCAAAATTTCATTTATAATTGTGTTATCAGCGTCCTAGACTCAAATCGAGTATTTTCCTCTATTTTAACGCTTCATTGATAAATCACAACGTTTATGTGTTTTATCATTAATCGTTGTTGATTCATGTTTAAGGTTAATATTGTGGTTAAAGCAATAAACCTTCCTTAAAGAATCTTTCTTAAAGTTAAGTAATAAGCACGTGGGTTGTATTTGATGAGTGAGAAGCAGTATCTTGCACGCCCAAAAGGTGGTAATTAGTATTGTTCCAAGTCCATGCGATTAGCCTTAGCGCTCGATGCATAGCAAATGGAGGAAATAGAAAATAGATTTTCTTGCGTGCTCTCTGTTAGCACTTGAAATTTCACCTCAGGCTGAAAAGGCAAATCTCAAAGCTACATCAAACCATTCAGCCACGTAGCTAGCCCTACGGGGCAGGAGAAGGCTCTCTCCGGTCAAATCTCGGCAAATCTTCAATGGGATGAGATGACCAACAAAGGTAACACTGATATTAGGCTAGTAAACTGATTATAAAGGTTGATTTGGGGTTTTTGGGGTTTTTGGTGGCAAATTGAGGAGCTGCAATTTAGGGTGCGGGGATTTGACACAGTTTCTGCAGAGGGTTCTTTGGGGCGAGGTAGGAGACCGTATTGATGCCTTAACTTGAGATGGATGATCAGGAATGAAAGATGAGGAGCTAAAGAGAGAAAAAAATGACTTTGAATTCCCTTTAGACAGGAGAAAACATTGAAATTAAACAAATTTAAAAGCAGAGCATGGCTAGCATGAATTCATACTTTAACACTTCATTTGTTTAATATGCAGAAGTATAGAAAGGAAATGAATCACATAAAAAAGCTTACAATAACATGGAGAAACACACCATCAACACATGAGTCCACAAGAATCCCAAAGATGACTGCAAAACCCTGGTCTTCCTTAGCCAAAAATTGCAGAGATACAATGAAAATATACAATGATAGCTTCTCCCTCAAGAGTCCAACCATGAAAATGAGAAAGAAAGTACATAATATAGATGATCTAACCTCTTTCCGTGCCTCCATGGGTCAAGCTCACTATCCTAGGAGCTGTTTGAACAACTTCTAAACTAAGCACTACAAAATAGACAGTCAAAACAACTTGCCTCTATAAACTTGGAAACCAGTTTCATACAGTCAATTTTTACCCTTTACATGAGAGAAACTTCTAGAAGAGTTAAACAAGAGTAAAAGTATCCAAAAAGTGTCATAATTACAGTCAAGAGGACCATCATCGACCTCAGATTGTCAAAATGGAGCTAAACTGCAATTTCTGAGCTGAACTGGTCAAATCTGGCAAAGTTCCCTCAACGGGTCGCGCACATCTTCCTCAACGGGTCACACACTTTGGAGCCCTGTTTGGAGGCCTTCCCGGTGTCAGAATGAGGTGTAGGATAGCTCGTTGGAAAGGTCTCTGAGTCTACTTTCCAACCCAACTAGAATTTGTGGATTTGGAGGTTATTTGCCCAGTCAAAAGTCAATTCTCCCAAGACTACTTCTGCAGCTCAAAAAAGGGGCAGAAAGTCAAAATTTGGCTGTATTTTGACCTTTTGGAGGCCCAAAACTCCATAAAAACTCAATTCCATCCATAGGCATGTGTAAATTTGCATGAAAAATCTAGAAATGCTGAGTTTTCGTAAAACGGAGCTACGATGACGAAGGGTCTCACCGGGGGTGAGACCCATTGAGAGGCCAAAACCTGTAAATTTCCCAAAAATACCAAAATTACCCAAAATTCTCAAAAAAATTTGGGATTTGTGCTGTAGCTGATGCTAATGAGTGCCATGATCCTTGAGGGATGCCTCAGCCAAGATACGGAGGGGGTTGGTCTTCTTCTTCCGCCTAAGAGCCTTGGACAACCTCCTTTGGAACATTTTCATTTTTGCCTTGCAAACATGCATCCTCGCCCAATAGTGATTCTTCATGTTCCTTAGCAGCTTTTTCTCTTGGTTGGCCTTAGCCAACAGCCTCTCCAAGTGGGCATTCTCCTAAATGAGCAATGACTCTCGGTCAGCAGGCAATGGATCACCGGGCCTCCTACGGTTTAGGACTCGGTCACTACGAATCCTCCAAAGCTCATCAAGTGCCTTCTCCTCCTCTAGCTGTTTGTTCCGCTGCTCCAGGTAGGTGATGGTCCATTGGGCACCCTCAAGTCTCCTCTGTAAAGCATCATTCTCGGCCCTGAGATGCTGAATGATCTCCTTTGCCTCTCGGCTAGGAGAACTGGCCTCAAGATCAATCACGTCGGTGTCCGGAACTCCTGATGGACCCTCATGAATCATGGGTTGCTTGCCCCTCTCTGGTACCTGTGCTGGTGAAGAAAGCGAGGCCCCTTCCACCTGATGTGGAGATAACACTCGCTGATCTGAAGATGAAGGCGAGACCCCTTCCACCTGCTATGGAGATAGTACTTGCCTAGTTGCTGCAAATAAGGCCCTTGGGCCTTTCTGATAGGTGACCAAAGGAGTCGATCTGACATGTCGAGTAATGGGAGCATCAAGCTACTGAGATGGTCCTCCCTCCTCATGAATGGCCTCCTGATGTGGCTGAGGTGGCACTGTGAAAAACTCACGGGAGACGAACTCATCCCATGAGATGCCCTGCTGAGTCAACTGATGTGAGACTATGAGCTGAATCAAACCATAGTGGCAAAGGCTCCTGTACTGCTGGGCCGGGGTCTTCCTCTGCAACATGGGCACCATCCTCTGAATGTTATGAAACAAGAAGACCGAGAGGTTCATCATCCTCACCCGGGTGAAATGCATCAACAGGCGAATGTGATATGAATACACCTGTGAAAATCTGCCCTCATAGGTAAAATAACGCATAATAAGCCTCATGAGGGGAGCATACTCGCTCCGGAGAAATCTGAATGGGAAAACACCCGTCAACAGTCTCACAAATGATGGCTGGACATATGGCTCAAAGTGAACAAAATCAAGTAACCTGCGCTTAGGCCACACCTCACCCACATTCGGTATCCCTGTAGCCTCTGAAATCACCTCAGGTGTCAATATGAAGTTCACCCCTGCAAGAGTGACATGTCCATCATGGAGGTGTAAGACAAATAAGCGGGCCAACTCTCTATGATGCTGAATCTGAGAGATACTCTCACAAAACTGATAGCAAGACATGTACTGGAAGCAATTCATTGCCAAAGGACAAGCCTGTAATTCTGCCAAAGAAGTAGGCTCTTCCCGCTTATGATGTCCTCCCTTACCTCCTCTATGAGGCCTCCTCTGTTCGTCAACCTCTGTAGATGATGAATGGTCATCACTTTGCTCATAAGTTTCAGTTTCTGACATGGTTTTGGAGCAAAGTGGAAAACTAAACTGTTGTCTCTGCCTGCAAAAGTGCTGAAATCTATGCTGTTTCAAGGGAACCAAACATGAGGGAAATGTTAGGGGAGGGAATTTTTTAACAAGGAATGGGAATATATAACAACAACAGGGAGTTTTTAAGGGAAACTTTGCAAATCTCATTCATATAGGAACACATTTTTATAAGGGAAATCATTTGCAAAGAGTTTTACATATGGGAAAAACATACATATAAGTGAACATGAGCACATATGCATATATGCATCAATAGGGAAATAGGGAAACCATATACAAAATTTGCTGATATATTCACCAATATTGGCTACTGTTTTCACATGAATCTTTTCTTTGCTTTTTACATGTATATGGTAGAGGGGATTTAGGGTTTCACTTTGTTTTGTTTTTGATACTTTGGGAGAGGGGTAGGGTTTTTAGTTTTAGTGATTTAGGGATGGGAAGGGGATTTGTATGTCACTGATAAAATAATCATGGGAAAAAAAAAGGTGCATATGAGTGTGGGTAAAAGGAAAGGGAAAGGAAATCAACCAAGGGAAAAAAGAACTTGAAACATCATAAACCCTAACACCAATTGGGCATGAACATTGCAGCCATATCAATCCATTCATTTGCAAATTTTGAGGATGAAATCATAGCATGAAGACTTGCATCCATCACCAATATCAAAAACCATGCATTAAGAGCCTACCTCGACCGATTGAGAAAAGTTGAAGGGAGATTGAGGAATTTGTGTGAAGTTTGATTGCAAACAGCTGAACGGGTCGCGCAGGCTCCCCAACGGGTCGCGCACCACCCAACGGGTCACGCCCGTAGTAAATTTACACTGCGGGAAGGGTCTGGACGGGTCGCGCACCGCCCAACAGGTCGCGCACCTCCTTGAACGGGTCGCGCACCTTCTAACTGCCCGAAATCACTGTAATTTCGCCTCTTTCGCCTATCACTCTCTCACAACCTCTCTTGCAAGCTTTGAAATGCACAATGAGAGTGAAAGGAGGGAATATGACCTTTTATAATCTTCATTTGAAAAAAAAAAATTCATCCATAAACCCACTTTATAAAGTCTATTTTGACACTTTTTTTTTAAAACACTGATTTTTGGTTTCCTTTATCCTGAAGTTGACTTTTTGAGTGTTTTGACTTGATTCTTTTTGCAGGTAGATCATCTGAGGGACTGTGGCAAGGGGACCAGGGTTATTGCTGCCTTTTTGAAGACTTTTTGAAAAAAATTTCTTTTTACAAAAAAAAAATATCATGACCTTGGATTTAAAAACAGAGTTTTTAAATCCAAGGTTAGAAATGAACTGTACATGATGAAAATATCAAAGGAACATGTTTACCATCCTCCCTCTGGCTTGCTAGTCACTCGAGGACTTTCAAAGACATGACCTTGCTGAGACAAATGACCAAAACCCTAGACCTAGAATTTTGACATCAAGACCAAACAAGAGAAGCTTGACAAACTCAATGACTGATATGACCTGATCCAGCAAAGCCAAGAGGGGTATGAATAGACCAGCTCCTCCATCAGGGTTATGGCATGCCTAACGGGATGCAAACTTTGGCACTAATGAGACACCTACTAATGCAAATGCAAAGAGCTTTGATCACTGATGGAGGGCTTTCAAGACCGACACTAACATTGGCTCCAATGGGGATGGTAGCTCCTTGGAGGTACCAAGAACCTCAGACCTCTGGGAGAGCAGACTAGTGCTTTTGTCATTGGGCAATGGAGTCAAGTTATTCACATGTGACCAACTTGAAAACAACTTTATTTGACTTGGACAATTGACTGAAATTCAAGACTATCTTGGACACTAACTCACTAACTCTCTACAGAAAATGAACTGACATGAAACAACTTGTAAAACTCACTCCAACTAATCACCATTTTCAGAATTATAGCCTTCACCGCGGGCCCCAAACTGAAAATGGAAATCAGCTTCACACTTGCTGCAGAAAGAAAAGGAAATGGTATTTACAATGAGAGTGATTAGAGCAGAAAATGCTCAAGAATGATACCTTTTGAGCAGCCGGCCATTCACCGACCCTCCAAGACATTCATCACCATTCATTTATTTGAGAAGGAAAGCATTTGGACCACGGTATGCTGCAATTTTGTAAGGACCCTTCCATAAGTTGTCGAATTTTCCATGCTTCCCTTTATCTTCATTGCGGGCATCCCATCGTAACACAACATCATCAATCTGAAACTCATCTGCTTTGGCCTTTTTGTCATAGATTTTCTTTATGCACTCCTGCAACTTAAGGGAATTCTGGTGAACCTCTTCTCGTGTCTGCTGTAAATGAATCATTTGACTGATCCATCGCTGCATAGGATCCTCCTCACCACTAGCTTCTTGAAACAACTTGGCTACCGAGACACTAAGTGAAGTAGGAAACACTGCATCTACCCCGTAAACAATTTCAAAAGGTGACATACCAATTGACTTCTTTTGACTTACCCGATCAGCCCATAGTGCATTTATTAACTTCTTATGCCAGCTCTTCTTATTTATTTCCAGCAATTTATTTATAATATTCATTAGAGATTTGTTTGAAGATTCGGCCAGCCCATTACCTTGCGGATGATAAGCGGTTGAATGCCCCAAACTAATGTTATATTTAATGCAAAAATCAACCAACTTCTTCGATTTGAATGCAGCTGCATTGTCTGTAATCAATTTTTGTGGACAGCCGAAACGTGATAAGATATTATTTTCAAGAAAAGAAATAATTACTGAATCCGTAGCCTGCCGGGTGGGAATGGCTTCAATCCATTTTGTGAAGTAATCTGTAGCCGTCAAGATCCATCGATGCTACCCGGAAGATGCTGGGTGGATTTCGCCAATAAAATCCAAGCCCCACTGCTTAAATGGTGCGCTGATTTCCACCGGCTTGAGAGGCAATGGCTGTAATTTCTGTTTTCCTTGAAAAATTTGACACTCATGACAGCTCTTTACCGCTTTATATGCATCAGAAAATAAAGAAGGCCAATAGAAACCAGCTCTCAAAATCTTATTAGCCGTGGTTTTCCAAAATAAGTGACCCCCACAGTCACCTTTATGGAAATCATTTACTGTTGTTTTAGCTTCCTCTTCGACCAAATAGTTCAGCAAGATGCCACCAGGATCCTTCCAATAAAGTGCAGATTTGATAATGCAAAATTTGGCAGCCTTTAGCTTCAATGTTCTAGCTTTGTTTCTAGGCATTCCAGGAGGTGCAGATAAGTTTTGAAGCACATAAACTATATCAGCATACCAAGGAGAAGACACAAAGATATCGGACACCTGTAGAACTGAATTTTCTTCATCTTCATCGGACAAGGCGGCAATCAGATTTATATCAAGGACATGAAGGTTTGCTTCAGCCATCAACTTAGCTAGACCTTGACCCTTAATCAACTTGGTAGTCTTAATTTCAACATCATATTCTAAGAGTGCAGCAATCCACTTACCCCTTCTTCCTTTTGGTTCCATTTGCACTAAAACATCCTTCACAGCTGCATTGGGAACATATGCTAAAACATGAGAATTCAATATGTAAACTCGAAAATCTTTCAATGCTTTGATCAGGGCCAATGCTTGTTTCTCAATGATATTATATTTCAGCGCTCCGTCTCTTATGATGCGGCTGAAAAAAAGCTATGGGCTTCTCAACTCCATCTCTCTTTTGCGTTAACACAACTGCCAACGTATGCTCAGAGGCGAATGAAAACAAAATAAAATCCTGTGTATAATCCGGGCTAATCAACGTTGGAGCTGAAGATAAGATTACCTTTATCAAATTAAACGATTTCACCGCCCCTTCGGTCCATTTGAGCTCGCTGTCCTTCTTCAGCATATTTGTTATCTCTCTAAGATGTTCAGCAAGATTGGGAATGAAACGACGCAGAAAATTCAATTTACCATTGAATGACTGAATCTCTTTCTTGCTACGGGGCTGATCAACTTGCTGAATTGCTTTCACTCGTGCAGGATCTATACGAATGCCGTCTTTAGAAATGATATGGCCCAACAGCTTGCCCTCACTCATAGCAAAAAGACTCTTCTTCGGATTCAACGAGATGCCATATTTTCTACACTTTTCAAACACCTTAGTCAAATGAAACAAATGCTCTTCATCTGATTTAGAAAACACGGTCAAATCATCAAGATAAACAACTAAAAAGACATCCTTCTCGTTTTCAAAGGCCATGTCCATTGCCCGCTGAAATGTAGCACCCGCATTCTTCAATCCAAACGGCATCTTGGCATAATGAAATGTACCCCATGGAGTGGTAAATGCTGTCTTGTCACGGTCATCTTCGTGCACCAAAATCTGATTATATCCGAAGTAACCATCAAGAAATGACATCCTAGATGCCCCCACAACCCGCTGCAATATGTGATCCATCTTGGGCAGTGGATAATTGTCCTTTAATGACACTTTGTTCAGATTTCTAAAGTCTATACACAAGCGAATCTCACCGTTTTTCTTCCTCATGGGCACCAAGTTTGAGATCCAATCGGAAAACCGGATTGGCACTATGATTCCGGACTTATACAATCTGTTGACTTCCTTCTCAATCAATGGCAGCAATTTAGGATTAATTCTTCTCAACTTTTGCCGGAAAGGCTTTTGATTTGGCTTTATGGGAATGGTATGCTGAATAATGCTTGTGTCATAAGTTTTCAAATCCGAATAATCCCATGCAAAAACATTAGAATACAGAGACAATAATCTGATATACTCTTGCTTTACCTTAGGCGGCAATGCTTTTGAAAGCTTCACCATCTTTGGATTTGCAGCTATCCCAAGGTTCACATCTTCAACTCCTTCGTCCGTTGGCCTCAAAGTTGGCTTGCGGGCCACATCATCTTGATCAAAAAATTCATCCAAAGGAATCAATCCTTTTGGAATTTGATTGTCCTTAAGCTGCAACACATCCATTTGATTCACTCCTTCAGCTTCCGTATCTATTGAAATGTCTTCGAACTTACCCTTAACTTGCAGAAAATCTTTGATTTCTTCGTCATCTTGGAACACTTGCCAACACCTTTGGTTATCTGGAACTGTAGGACGATGCTTCACATATATCTCGAACTTATTGCTGGAATTCATGGGTATCTTCAGATTACTTGCCGCCTTAGCCAATGCATCCGCAACACCATTTTGAATCCGGGGCACACATGTCAAAGTATGTTCAGAAAATCTTTTCAAGATATCTAAAACAGCATTTCTATAAGCTCTCATGCGAGGATGTTTGGCCTGAAATTCACCTTTCACTTGCTTGATAACTAATTCGGAGTCGCCATATACTACTATTTTCTTTGCCTTTAACTTCAGAAGGATTTTCAAACCAGCAATAAGAGCTTCATATTCCGCCTCATTATTCGAGCAATCAAATGCCAATTTATAAGAACATACCCGTACCTTGCTTGGAACTTGATCTTGGGCTGAGAATGGGCTTCGAATCCACACACCTATACCAGCACCATCGCTGCCCACTGCACCATCAAAATCCATGGTCCAAAGACCCTCTTCATCATCTTCTAAGTGCTGAAAATCTGATTTTGTTTCATGTTCTGCTTGCTGGCCATTTATTTCTGCATTTGGCTTTATGACAGCAGACCTTTCTTCACTTTCCTTTCTCAAAACTTCTCTGAAATTTTCTGAAATGTCTGGTATATCTTCTACTTGAATTAACTGACTATCTACCTCATTGAAATTTTCCGCAAATAAAACAAAAGATTCTAAATCTGTCTGCACATAATTTACAGGATGATTGACGGGCTTTTCCTTACTAGTGATCATGTATTTCATCTTTTGTTCTCGATATAACTTCCTCATTTGACCGAAAACTGGAATTGAAGCATATGAAAAATCAAGCTGAATTGTACCTTTGAGTTTGGCTCCCCATGACCTCGACAACAACATGCCAAATCGTGGAGGGATATCCGCCACCACCACATCCATCAAAACATTCTTCGCTGGAATTTGATCTAGACTCACCACTAAGTCTTTGATCAAGCCAATACATCTTACCCAACTGGAATCAAACGAATACAAATCATGATACTTCCTTGTGATGTCAAGCCCCAGCTTCTCCATGATTGTTTTCGGCATCAAATTATGTGAAGCTCCCGAATCAAACATAGCATTGTGGAGCACAAACTCATGCAATCGCAAACTGATATAAAATGGAGGAATATCACTCTCGGGAGACTCACCATTCAAAGCTGGCCCAAAGATTAACTCTGGCTGATCATCTTGTACATTCACCATGTCTAGCATTGGATCAAAATTCAGCAACTTGGAAATTTGGCCTCGGTAAGTGGTGTTTTTCATGACTTCCGTTAAAGGAATAGATATCTTCAACTTTGCAATTTCATTCTCCAAACTGAAAACTAGAAATTTCTCACCTTCTTTTGCCGGATTATCTCTCTTCTCAGCTTTATCCTTTGGTGCATTTGATGGCTGGTCAACCTTAGCTGCTGGTGATGATGGAATTGTTGAAGGACCAACTATGTCTTTACCTTTTGAAGAAACTGAATCATTCTTTGCTGCAATGTCTTTCCTTTTCTGCACGGGATTTATAGGAATGGTTCAACCTCTCAATTGTCTTTGCTGTCCTTGCTGCGCTGATAATGCATTCAAGTACCCTCTTTGATATTCTTTAGATTCCTCTTCAAGTATTGTATCGCTTGACAAAATATAATGCTCATCTTGGGGAAAGACAGAATTACTCACCAACTCATCTTCTTCCGTGATATATGTGGGCATATCATCAGGAGTGAAGAAATGATTTTCCTCGCCAACATTATCACCCTCATCTTCAGAGTCTTGACTAACAAAATTCTGTTGAAAAGGTGGTTTCATTTGTTGCTGAACTGCTGTGTCTTGTGCCTTTGTTTCACGCTGCTTGATCCTATATTGTTGCTGCGGTTGACCTCTGAAATTGGGATTACGAATCTGAGGCTCCGGCTTATCAATAGTCATCTTTTCAAGTGCCCTCTTTATCTGCTCAACCTGATAAAGAACCTGATTTGATGTGGATGCTTCCTCCTTGATTGTAACTCGCTTTTTCGCCTTCATCCTTGCTCTTTTTTCATTCAAATTTGCCTCAACGCTGACGGCAATTTTCTGCATCTCCTCCAAGGTAGGCGGATCTCTATCTCTCAATGAATAAGCCATCTCCAGATCAAAACCATCCGGGAACTTAAGAAGTGCTGATTTTCTAGATGGCCTCAAATCATCGGGAATAGCATTATAAACTGTATTGAATCTGATTATGTAATCTTGAACTGACTCACCTGGATTACGCTTGAGGTTGTTGTATTCGGCATTTATTTGAAGCGAATCCTTTCTGATTTCCCACCGATCTAAGAACTGATTCTGAAGTGCCTCTAAAGTAGTGATGCTGTTTGCTGTCAACCCTCTGAACCATTTTCTTACTTCTCCCGCAAATGTTTGCACGAATAACCGCATGGTAACATCCTCTTCATCTAACTCATATAGATCAAAAAATGTGGTCATCTTGTCGATATGTTGCTGAGCTGTAATACTTTGTGGAGTGCCATCAAACATGGGAATTTTACTTTGATAATTAGCTGGCATGTCATGAAGATTTGCAGGTAAAACCAATGGGGCAAACCGGGCAGCCATTGCTCTAGGTGGGGGAGTAGGATGTGTATGAGGAAGAGGAGCTGTGATAGTAGGGATTATAACAAGAGGAGGTGTAGTTTGTGGAGTTGGAGGAGTCGGAGGAGTAGGAGAAGAAGGCGGAGAGCCAACTGCTGTTTCAGGATAGGTAATTATAGGTGAAACTGAAACATAAGGAGGATAAGCTTCTTCGTGTGCCGTGATAGTTGATCCGATGTGATCAGAAATATTCTCAACAAAGTCAGCAAGAGTAGTAGCTTGAATACGTGACTGAAGATGTCTTAAGATGAAATGTTCAACCAATTTATTATGTCTCTCAAACTCAACAACAGCTGCAAAATCAGGGTCAAGGACTAAAGAATCGAGTGCACTTTCAGACTTAGCTTTAAACAGCGATAACTCAAAGCTTTCGTCAAAATCTAAATCTTCAAGATAATCAAAAATAGCTAGACATGAATGAGATCTGAAAATGGTTTTGGGATCTGTAGCCAGCTTGTTTTCTCAAAATGACTAGGAAAGAAAAAGCATTCAGCCTGTGAAAACTCTCAACCTATCATCCACAGCTCAGAGTTAACAAATACATGGGGATAAGATGTCAAAGAAGCGAGATGTTCACAAGCTCACGGAGATTGACTGAAGCAGCGTTTATCTACTTGCGCTGATGTAAAACAAGAGCGTTTTCGAAGGCTACCTGGCGTAACTTCAGGCTCCGTCTAAGACCTATGAAATAACACGTCAATGAGCAAAAGATCAGTTTGTTCTCCCCAGTATGGTCGCCAGTATGTTAGCACTTGAAATTTCACCTCAGGCTGAAAAGGCAAATCTCAAAGCTACATCAAACCATTCAGCCTCGTAGCTAGCCCTATGGGGCAGGAGAAGGCTCTCTCCGGTCAAATCTCGGCAAATCTTCAATGGGATGAGATGACCAACAAAGGTAACACTGATATTAGGCTAGTAAACTGATTATAAAGGTTGATTTGGGGTTTTTGGGGTTTTTGGTGGCAAATTGAGGAGCTGCAATTTAGGGTGTGGGGATTTGACACAGTTTCTGCAGAGGGTTCTTTGGGGCGAGGTAGGAGACCGTATTGATGCCTTAACTTGAGATGGATGATCAGGAATGAAAGATGAGGAGCTAAAGAGAGCAAACAATGACTTTGAATTCCCTTTAGACAGGAGAAAACATTGAAATTAAACAAATTTAAAAGCAGAGCATGGCTAGCATGAATTCATACTTTAACACTTCATTTGTTTAATATGCATAAGTATAGAAAGGAAATGAATCACATAACAAAGCTTACAATAACATGGAGAAACAAACCATCAACACATGAGTCCACAAGAATCCCAAAGATGACTGCAAAACCCTGGTCTTCCTTGGCCAAAAATTGCAGAGATACAATGAAAATATACAATGATAGCTTCTCCCTCAAGAGTCCAACCATGAAAATGAGCAAGAAAGTACATAATATAGATGATCTAACCTCTTTCCCTGCCTCCATGGGTCGAGCTCACTATCCTAGGAGCTGTTTGAACAACTTCTAAACTAAGCACTACAAAATAGGCAGTCAAAACAACTTGCCTCTATAAACTTGGAAACCAGTTTCATACAGTCAATTTTTACCCTTTACATGAGAGAAACTTCTAGAAGAGTTAAAAAAGAGTAAAAGTATCCAAAAAGTGTCATAATTACAGTCAAGAGGACCATCATCGACCTCAGAAAGTCAAACTGGAGCTAAACTGCAATTTCTGAGCTGAACTGGTCAAATCTGGCAAAGTTCCCTCAACAGGTCGCGCACATCTTCCTCAACGGGTCACACATTTTGGAGCCCTGTTTGGAGGCCTTCCCGGTGTCAGAATGAGGTACAGGATAGCTCGTTGGAAAGGTCTCTGAGTCTACTTTCCAACCCAATTAGAATTTGTGGATTTGGAGGTCATTTTCCCAGTCAAAAGTTAATTCTCCCAAGACTACTTCTGCAGCTCAAAAAAGGGGCAGAAAGTCAAAATTTGGCTGTATTTTGACCTTTTGGAGACCCAAAACTCCATAAAAACTCAAGTCCATCCATAGGCATGTGTAACTTTGCATGAAAAATCTAGAAATGCTGAGTTTTCGCAAAACGGAGCTACGATGACAAAGGGTCTCACCGGGGGTGAGACCCGTTGAGAGGCCAAAACCTGTAAATTTCCCAAAAATACCAAAATTACCCAAAATTCTCAAAAAAATTTGGGATTTGTGCTGTAGCTGATGCTAATGAGTGCCATGATCCTTGAGGGATGCCTCGACCAAGATACGGAGGGGGTTGGTCTTCTTCTTCCGCCTAAGAGCCTCGGACAACCTCCTTTGGAACATTTTCATTTTTGCCTTGCAAACATGCATCCTCGCCCAATAGTGATTCTTCATGTTCCTTAGCAGCTTTTTCTCTTGGTTGGCCTTAGCCAACAACCTCTCCAAGTGGGCATTCTCCTGAATGAGCAATGACTCCCGGTCAGCAGGCAATGGATCACCGGGCCTCCTACGGTTTAGGACTCGGTCACTACGAATCCTCCAAAGCTCATCAAGTGCCTTCTCCTCCTCTAGCTGTTTGTTCCGCTGCTCCAAGTAGGTGATGGTCCATTGGGCACCCTCAAGTCTCCTCTGTAAAGCATCATTCTCGGCCCTGAGATGCTGAATGATCTCCTTTGCCTCTCGGCTAGGAGAACTGGCCTCAAGATCAATCACGTCGGTGTCCGGAACTCCTGATGGACCCTCATGAATCATTGGCTGCTTGCCCCTCTTTGGTACCTGTGCTGGTGAAGAAAGTGAGTCCCCTTCCACCTGATGTGGAGATAACACTCGCTGATTTGAAGATGAAGGCGAGACCCCTTCCACCTGCTGTGGAGATAGTACTCGCCTAGCTGCTGCAAATAAGGCCCTTGGGCCTTTCTGATAGGTGACCAAAGGAGTCGAGCTGACATGTCGGGTAATGGGAGCATCAGGCTGCTGAGATGGTCCTCCCTCCTCATGAATGGCCTCCTGATGTGGCTGAGGTGGCACTGTGAAAAACTCACGGGAGATGAACTCATCCCATGAGATGCCCTGCTGAGTCAACTGATGTGAGACTATGAGCTGAATCAAACCATATTGGCAAAGGCTCCTGTACTGCTGGGTCGGGGTCTTCCTCTGCAACATGGGCACCATCCTCCGAATGTTATGAAACAAGAAGACTAGGAGGTTAATCATCCTCACCCGGGTGAAATGCATCAACAGGCGAATGTGATATGAATACACCTGTGAAAATCTACCCTCACAGGTAAAATAATGCATGATAAGCCTCATGAGGGGAGCATACTCACTCCGGAGAAATCTGAATGGGAAAACACCCGTCAACAGTCTCACAAATGATGGCCGGACATAGGGCTCAAAGTGAACAAAATCAAGTAACCTGCGCTTAGGCCACACCTCACCCACATTCGGTATCCCTGTAGCCTATGAAATCACCTCAGGTGTCAATATGAAGTTCACCCCTGCAAGAGTGACATGTCCATCATGGAGGTGTAAGACAAATAAGCGGGCCAACTCTCTATGATGCTGAATCTGAGAGATCCTCTCACAAAACTGATAGCAAGACATGTACTGGAAGCAATTCACTGCCAAAGGACAAGCCTGTAATTCTGCCAAAGAAGTAGGCTCTTCCCGCTTATGATGTCCTCCCTTACCTCCTCTGCGAGGCCTCCTCTGTTCCTCAACCTCTGTAGATGATGAATGGTCATCACTTTGCTCATAAGTTTCGGTTTCTGACATGGTTTTGGAGCAAAGTGGAAAACTAAACTGCTCTCTGCCTGCAAAAGTGCTGAAATCTATGTTGTTTCAAGGGAACCAAACATGAGGGAAATGTTAGGGGAGCGAATTTTTTAACAAGGAATGGGAATATATAACAACAGCAGGGAGTTTTTAAGGGAAACTTTGCAAATCTCATTCATATAGGAACACATTTTTATAAGGGAAATCATTTGCAAAGAGTTTTACATATGGGAAAAACATACATATAAGTGAACATGAGCACATCTGCATATATGTATCAATAGGGAAATAGGGAAACCATATACAAAATTTGCTGATATATTCACCAATATTGGCTACTGTTTTCACATGAATCTTTTCTTTGCTTTTTACATGTATATGGTAGAGGGGATTTAGGGTTTCACTTTGTTTTGTTTTTGATACTTTGGGAGAGGGGTAGGGTTTTTAGTTTTAGTGATTTAGGGATGGGAAGGGGATTTGTATGTCATTGATAAAATAATCATGGGAAAAAAAAAGGTGCATATGAGTGTGGGTAAAAGGAAAGGGAAAGGAAATCAACCAAGGGAAAAAAGAACTTGAAACATCATAAACCCTAACACCAATTGGGCATGAACATTGCGGCCATATCAATCCATTCATTTGCAAATTTTGAGGATGAAATCATAGCATGAAGACTTGCATCCATCACCAATATCAAAAACCATGCATTAAGAGCCTACCTCGACCGATTGAGAAAAGTTGAAGGGAGATTGAGGAATTTGTGTGAAGTTTGATTGCAAACAGCTGAACGGGTCGCGCCCATAGTAAATTTACACTGCGGGAAGGGTCTGGACGGGTCGCGCACCTCCTTGAACGGGTCGCGCACCTGCTAACTGCCCGAAATCACTGTAATTTCGCCTCTTTCGCCTATCACTCTCTCACAACCTCTCTTGCAAGCTTTGAAATGCAAAATGAGAGTGAAAGGAGGGAATATGACCTTTTATAATCTTCATTTGAAAAAAAAAAATTCATCCATAAACCCACTTTATAAAGTCTATTTTGACACTTTTTTTTTAAAACACTGATTTTTGGTTTCCTTTATCCTGAAGTTGACTTTTTGAGTGTTTTGACTTGATTCTTTTTGCAGGTAGATCATCTGAGGGACTGTGGCAAGGGGACCAGGGTTGTTTCTGCCTTTTTGAAGACTTTTTGAAAATTTATTCTTTTTACAAAAAAAAAATATCATGACCTTGGCTTTAAAAACAGAGTTTTTAAATCCAAGGTTAGAAATGAACTGTACATGATGAAAATATCAAAGGAACATGTTTACCATCCTCCCTCTGGCTTGTTGGTCACTCGAGGACTTTCAAAGACATGACCTTGCTGAGACAAATGACCAAAACCCTAGACCTAGAATTTTGACATCAAGACCAAACAAGAGAAGCTTGACAAACTCAATGACTGATATGACCTGATCCTGCAAAGCCAAGAGGGGTATGAATAGACCAGCTCCTCCATCAGGGTTATGGCATGCCTACGGGATGCAAACTTTGACACGGACGAGACACTTACTAATGCAAATGCAAAGAGCTTTGATCACTGATGGAGGGCTTTCAAGACCGACACTAACACTCTCAATTTGATAACAACAGTGCTATAGTCCACACAAGATTGCGCAATGACCGTTGGATCAAGCGGGGACAATCGACGAATGTGATTGTCTAGCTAGTTGGTGCGTGATACAACGTGATAGCCGTTGGATCTAGGAGGGTGAAATCGATGGTATAGATCGAAGCACTCGCTTCTGAGGAAAAGTTAAGTGGGACTGACGATGATTAGTTGGAAAAGAAGGACCCTCAGGGAAAAGAAAGACACGTACAAAATCTGTTTAAGTGAAGCTGATTGGTTATAAAGTTAACCATTAATCTATTTTCTGACTACAACCTCATTTTGGCAACCTTCTGCATCACCCATTATTATTATTAGTGCAACCCCCTTATTGTATTGTTGTGTCTGTTTAGTCCCCATATTGTTATTATTGTGCCCCATTGAAGCCCAATATTGTTATTTTTGTGCCCTTAGAATATTATTTTTATGTCAGATTTGATTATGGTATGACCCCTTAAACTCCTATATATAGAAAGGAGGTCTTGTCATTTGTATCATACATGAATTGTTCATTTGTGTAACATAAAGGAGGTTCTGCCTCGAAGAGGTTGATTTTGAAGTCGTTGATCTATGTTTTCTTCTATTTTGTGAGTTGGTTTCATAACATTAATTCTATCATTACTTTTGAAGTTGAGATTATTTCCTAAGAAGTTACAGTCCTGGACATCAATCAAGAGTACCAAATCCTAGACCAAAACATATTTCAGAATGGTCTCAGAATCTAAAACTCCTCCATTAAAATTTTAGCATGATCACCATGTTCATTGATTAGTATCAACTGTTCAGCACATATTCTCTCTATTAGTGCCTCTAGTTTTGGAAGAATATTTCACTTTGAATATATGAATTTTATGTGATAGGATCAAGTCACTATGATGCCTTTCTTGAAGGATCGAATCATCTAACTTGTTGCAGGAATAAGGATGAGGGATTGCATAAGGGAAAAGTTAAAGAAGGATCATATTGATCTCAAGGGACAGATTATGGTTATGTTGGAGGTATCCCTAAAACATGGTTATCGATAATATGAGCACATGAAGGTTCGATTAGTCAACACTGGACATGCGATGGTCATTTTACACAATCTCTCGGCCTTGTAGATCATTTTTACAGTGAAGTTATAGTATATTCATGTTGGTGAAAGCTGCAATAACTATGAAGACTTGGTTATTGTTATTTGGAAGGCTCATATCTAAACCCTGTGGCATATTGAACTTGCTCGGTGACTGAAGCATGATAATCTTGTCATTAACATAACTTTGTGGCCTCATTGAGAGAGAACTGTTTCATTATACCATCCTACAACATGCAAGTTGATTGGCTATTAACTTTAGATATACGTGATCATGAAAGTTTAAATAATTCAGCTTTTTCAAGATTGTGACAAAGGTAGATTGTAGCAGCAAGACCAAGATGAATCTATCTGATGGAAAATAATAACACAAATGAGACTAAATGAACAAAGTTCACATAAAAATGTTTTTAAACTTTTATTATTTAATATATTACAATTTTGATAATTATCATCAACACATGTATGTACTATCCTTTCATAACACTACAATTTTATAACTTAAAAGAAATACAACTGAAACACAAATAAAAAATTACTGCATGTAGAATTTCTTACCAAGACTCTCATCAAATTTGTAGTCATGTGTTTGTGCTTTATTCTTGTGACACTCACTATTTCCACACTAAGGAAAACATGGACAAAGATAAAAATAACTTGGTGAAGTTGAAGCCTCTATTTTCCTTATTAACATATTCCTTTGACAAGGATATTGGTCATATATAGGTCTTTGGGCACTCAAAACTGGGTGTTAATTGGATGAATGCACAAGGCTAGATTCAGAATACTTCTTTATCTCCCTTAGCTACTTAGATGAAATACCGATCTAGTTAGTTATGGATGATCAGAATCTCTCATGTGTCCAAAGAACTTAATAGGACAACATATACTCTCTCAAAGGAAGGACTTCAATTGTAGGAGAACTAAGTTCTTGAGAATGAATTTTGTGGCGGCCATTTATATTATTTAAGAGAAAAGCATAATAGGTTCCACCACATGGAGACCTTCCTTCAGAGAATTCATATCAAACTATAGTTGTTTAACATTTTTAATTTGTAATATGTAGAGAAAGATAATTTTGTTGATGTCCAACAAATGACAAAACAATATGCCAATGAGACTAGAATGTACAATTAGTAATTACCAATCTGTAGGGATGTCCTGGGCTACCTTAAAATGATAAAGATAAACTTGTTTAGTTTTGTTAGAGTGCGCTTGTGCCAAATTTGTAATTCAAAATTTGGTTGCTCTTTACAGACAACTTCCACACAGGTCTCCCTGAGATCCCACTTTTATCAATCAATGATACCCACATTTAGTGCAAAAACCACTAGTGGAGTTTTAAGGCCTCCTAGTCATTAGGGAAGTTGATTATTAGGATTACATGTGACATCCTATGTTTTTTCAAATTCCAATACACCATATATAATTCTTATGTATTTTAGAAATTCCAATACAAAATCAATATTTCTAGCAGTCATCAAGGCCAACAAATATATCTTCAACCATATACATAATGAATACATACTTATTTAATAATGAATAGATGCCATAACATAATATTATTTGGCACAAGTATTTGTCCCCAAACATAGGAAATGAAGACTTATGTCTCTCAAGCTGAAAATTACTACTAATCGATCCATATGGTAAAACACACTAAAATGGAACTAAAGAAATCATGAAAACAACAATAATTGTAGGTAAAGACAAACAAACAATGTTAATAAGCCATTTCTTGGTTCTTCGCGAGAACCTCTGTTACTAGCACAAATCTGTTTGGAGTGTATTGCAAGTAATCAAAACAGTTACCCTCCATTTCCTACGGAAAAATAGTTGTGACAAGAATTTTGATGATTTTCCCAAAGAAAGGGGAGTTAGAATTAATAAGTTCTTGCTTTTGGATTCTCAATCGATTGCCTTGAGAAAAGACCACAACAAGCTAGATAGGTGAGCTAAATTTCACGCAGGCCATACTTGCATAGGGGAAGGTAGGGATGGGGCTATTTTGATGTAATGATGGCTTAACATGTAATATTTGAAGGGATGACAATTATATACCTTTCAGTGATATATAAGTATTGGGTTTTTTCAAAAATAGATAAATAACTAAATTATTGTTTTATGACCCACTAACTTTGGAGAAAGCCTCATACTCATGAAAATTCAAAAATATGTTATTTTATCCAAAATAGTCAAATGCTATATACAGTTTGTCCACCACAACTACTCTGAGCAATGAATTCACCTCGAAGGCATACTTGTGGATCTAAGAATCTAAATTTGAGTGAGATTATCGATTTAAATCAAGGGGTTTAAGTACCAAGTTCTTGAAAAGGATGGATACTTTTCCATGATGAGACTATCTGTTGGATCTCTTTCGGGAGGGTAATTCAATAAATTCTGAGAATCATGATAACCATTTAGAGGAAAATCCTAGGCAGGTAAAACATGATGATCAACACTTCATAAGCGACCAATACAAGATTCTTAAGACAAACTAACCATTTGGGTGATTGATAAGCATGGAGTTACATTTAATCCCTGACCTTTGCCATCTGAGAGTAAAATATAGTAGTCAGGGTCTTCAAGGACCTGTTACGGACTCAAAATTCTACTACCGAAACATGGGGGATAACTACCCAATCCGGACCTTAAGACGACTCCTTTTCCATTTAAAGTGGTGGCTCTGACTGGGGATAATGGGACCAGTTTCCCAATGTGGGTTTTAAGATGAGATTGGGTGGTTTATGAGTGCTTTGCAATAGAATAATGATAATCTAAGTGACCTATTCTATAATTCAATTTCTCTAACTAACTTATTCTAATATAAACCTAGGTGTTCCTATGTGGTATGCGATCTACAATGATATTTGTTTAACATGAGATAATAAAGATTGAACACAAATAAAAAAAGATGATAACGTAAAAGATAATTCCTTTGACTAAATAGTTAGTCAAATGAATTCATAAAATATATCGCATATATGATGAGTTATATATGAAAATCACAACTTCAGCTAGGCATCATACAAAAGTGCAATTAATGCTTAACAAAAACAATAAAGCTCACATATAATTCATGAAAGTAAAGTTTTGCCACTAATTAAATGTAAACAGAATCAATCATACACAATAATAGTACCATATGTGTGAAGTCCTGCTCATTTGACAAATGACATAGACCAACTTCTTTCTTCAAATCAGATTGTCTCCCAAGAATACAAAAGTGCATCAACAAAGGGAAGTAGTCTGATATCTAAAAGAAATGATCGCGTTCCATAATTTCACCAAAGAATTCAAAAACTTAAAATAGTGCATTATTTGCAAATGTTTTTGATAAAATTATGGACCCTTCGCTAAATGTATGAGAAGGGTATAAATACTATTCTAACTAAATGTGAAAAAATAGATTATACAAAATTTGAGGAGATTTAAAACAACCTTTCTCCTAACTAGGTAACTAACTCCAAAAATAAACAGAGGCTAAATAAAAAAAACTAAGAGGATGACTCGCTGTCTGTCAGCTTGTACTGTAAATTGCAAATGTCGGCCATCAGTTGAATTTGGGGAGGTGTCCTGAAATAAGTCCTGAGTTGTCCTGTGAAGATCGCATTGGAGAGTAGTGGCAGCATCCTTTGAGTCATATGAAGGAAACAATTAAGAGTCATGATTTGTCTATGTGGCTTAACAAGATACTGCCAATATGACTCCGATTTGGTCATGGTCAGTTTTGTAATTACCTCTCTTTGACTCCCCACCTTTTCTTGCCAGTCTTTATACAAAGCAGTTAAATCGGGCATTTCTTTCGTATTTCCTTCTTTAATGAGATTGGTGGTGAACAAGATGTGATTCACTGCTTTGATGATATTCTTTGATACTCTAGCTCCCCTTGCAACTGCTAGATCAACCTGTTTGATTCTGGCATCCCAATTTGTGAAGAGAATGTCTTTATGAGTTTATTCAATCTCGAGTAGATTGGCTTTCCTTCCATATTATGTTTCCTGCCATTTGATGAACTCAAAGATTCTGGTGTTTAAATCATTAAACTTCGTTCTCTGGTCCATTTCCTTATCTGTCAATTGGTCGCTAGTAGTCAAATATGGAGTAATGTGTGACATCTTCTGGCATAAATACTCTTGTTATTTGACTAGAAGGGAATTTAATTCCAAGGCCTCTTTAATGAACTCCTCGGTAGTGGGAACATCCTTGTATCTTTCCATGGATTGTTGCATTTCATGGAGTTGCATATTTTTGGTTGATATATCGACCTCATGGATTATGTTTAGGACCTCCATGTCTTGTTGCAATTGTTCTAGTTGCTCAGCCACCTACCTGTTCGTGCTTGCTTTCTCTATCTCGAGCTCTTTTTTGATCTGTGCAATTCTCTCTTCTTTCTCCCTTAGTAAAGTAGAGACCTCAGTAGCCTTGTCCATAATGGCCAATGCGTATGCTCCTATGAACTATGATAGTCTAGTCAAGTTCTCGGCCGAATCGAAAGGAATTTCCTTCCAAACCATGTCCATCAACTTGTTTCTAGGTGGGAATTTTTATGTATCTACCCTTCTCCCTTTTCTCCACCTTCTAACTACAACCTTGTGGAGAGGGCCATAGAACACATAAAGTGGAGGTATATTAGTTACTTTTAGAACAATTTCCAATGTGGGTAGAGCAGGGATAATTCAGTATGCTGGGGCGTTGTTTCTTGTTCCTCCATAGGTGTGGTATGTTTGTCGATAGACTTGGGCTCTTTATCCTTATGAATATGCAGAGGAGTTTTACATTCCTCTATTTCTTGGGTATTTGAGTCTTTGGGAGTGCCTTGTAATTTCTGATTAAACTAATCCCAATCCTGCTCCAAATTACCACATTTGGCCTCTCAACTGATCTCTGTAGTCAGGATGATCATTACTTGTTTCTCAACTAACTTCCTATTGGACACAACTGTGTTGTTAGTGTCTTACAGTTTTCTTGTGTCTGGTGCATTCTCAGTGTTTACCTGAGAGTCTACTTGAGATCTGGGACCTCCACTATCAACAATGACACTTGGTGTAGACTTATCCTCGAGCTTTAATAGATGCATTTGGATCACGTGGAGTCTCTCATTTCTGAATTCCTGGAATATTTGAAAATATTCAGGTTTCAGATTCACCTTTTCCCATTCGAATGCTTGTTCGAAGGATACGGCCAACTATAACAAATCCTCAAAATAATTGTCTTCATGATTGTATGGCTTGAACTTTACTCCAATAGTGACATTATACGCCACTGTGTTTGGATCAAATTGCCTCTTAGGAAATGTATGAAGCCTGAGGGCTTCCATATGTGTTGATTCCTTAGTAGCATGAACAAAATTAGCTAAAGAAAAAGAACCACATTTGATAGGGAAAATGGGCAATCTCTCTTGCTAATAACTTATCAGAAACATATAAAGGAAGGACATGTAGATCATCTGTGCTACCAAAAACCCTAATGTAGGTGAACCACTCTTCAATGAAATACTTTCGGATAGTAAGCAGGTCTACTGCGGCTTCTTGGGAAAACCTAGGGGCTTTCTTATTGAAAAATATTTGATGTAGGGGCAACACAACATTATGGAATATCTCATAGAAGTGAGGTATGTAATGTGGATCCCATACTTTTTATGACTGAGATGGATTGGGTAAATATATTGTAAGTTCCATTTCCAACCCATGGTTGGAAATGTTGTGCAAAAACAGATAGCATCCATAATGTAGGCACTAAAATAGAAGGGAGGGAGGTTATCTTAAAAGGAGGCTTTCTTCTGTCGATATTCGTTAATGGTGCTAGGTTGTCATATAGGATGGAAGGCCAGTTCATCATATTGGAATTAACAAGACATCAATCAGAGGAATCCATTCTATTGAAAACTTAGTATTATTGGGTAGCCTATACAATTTGCATAACATGGTTGCTGCATAGTTTTAGGGGTTTTCCAAAGAGGCTATAACATACATACCCAATTTGTCATATTTGAATTTGTTGCCCAACACTTTCCAACCCTGAATTAGCTTGAATTGGTCTAGGTTCTTCTTTGCGAAATTAGCCACAAATGTGTTGTCGCAGATATCCTATGGGTCAGGTATGTGGTATATCTTCTTCATGTCCTCTACTCTAAATGACCCTATGAGCTCCATCCTTGAATTCTTGCACTATCTATCTTCAATGATAAGGTTTTCAATCACCCACCTAATCACATCTGTATAGGGGAGGATTTTAGCTCTTGCTCCTATCCTATGAAGGAAAGAATAGGAAGCATCTCTACATTGAAGTTTTGAAGGCCTTTTTGAGTCAGTTGTTGCTCTCGTAATAGTGATTTTAGGATGCTTGTCCTCCAACCTGTTGTAAATCACTTCCCAAGCTATTGCGCCTCTGGCAGTATCACAAATTGTATCAGCGAACATAGGAGCCATCTCTATAAACTCAGATTCAACAATGGTTTGTTTTCCCTATTTCTGCATCACCTTTCTTAGTGACATGCCTTTTGTCTCTTGCCTGAAATAGACAATATATATCAATGCAGATGATATCAGGTAATTAATACTGAAAGCTTCTCTGAAATGACTTTGGATCATGAGAAAGGTTTAATGAGATACTCGATTATAACTACCCATAACGTGGAAAATGATTATCCTTCCTCGGGCCACTAAATATTAATTAACCTGTCAACTTGTTTGTTTTGGTATTTAAAACATAATTATTCCACACATTTTGTTGCTCTTAATCGTGCATCGCAGCCTTTAAATGGATACAGTATAGCACTATCAGATGGATCAAGCGAAATGCGATTGCAAATATCACAATATCGTATTTCGAAAATCACTAATGGTCATTCTAATGGCATGGTTAAGTTTCTTGTGAACTATGTGAACTGCGGAATGCAATTGCCAAATGACAAGGTGATGTTATTGCAATGGGAGATTTAATCGCATATCACAATTTTTTGAAGGTGTTTTAACATAGTCATGTGGAAAAGTGTGATTTTCGATTTGTGATATGGATCTCATCCTTAGTTCATTTTGCAAGGTTTTGCTAAGTATTTTCTTAGAGTTAGGTATTATTATCCTAAGCCTAAAAATTTAAAAGGGTCTCCATTTATAACTCTAACCCTAGCTATTGTTCGTTATAAATGCAGGGGGTTGTTTTGTAGTACAAAAATTGGCAATTCACTTGTGAGGACCAGTTATCTCTGAGTATTGTTCTAAAATTTCTAAAAACTTTCAATGTAGTTGGAGTTATAAAAATAATGATTTCATGAGTTATAAGGTAAACAACATTTTTCTAGGGTCATTATTACTTGCTCAATTTATTTGCTTAATTACTTTACCCTTGTAATGATAGAAGTATAAACGTTCGCATCAGCCAATAAAGTTTAAAGTAATATAGCAAGTGTCTTCTGCAGATTAGTTTTTTGGTGTTTACTCATTTATCACAGATAGAGCCTCTGCTACCAGTAGGCATTCATAGCCTCGACAGGGTTATCTTTTAATCAACAATGATTCATTATCCCATCCATATGAATTTTCAAATTTCAAAATGATATTCACTTGGATTGAATCTCACATGGACATTGTCCCTTTTTTCCCTTTTGAATGTAATATTTTTTCTTTTTTGGTTTCTTAAAAGACATTGTCTAGGCATGGTAACCTACTAGTGACAATGCCATTCAATGGTTGTAACTAAACTGAACAAGCTGGCTCTTGATGAGACCCCTTATCTTTTGATCGAAGAGATCATTAGCTATTACCCTGTTTGATATGCGGTATTCGTAATATCAATTTTAATCACATCCCTATGAACATGGTAAACAAGCTCGTAATGAGACTCCTTATCTTTTAAGTTTATATATTTTAGAATTACACTCTTAAAAAGGAAAATTTGAACAGATGAGGTGGATCATTATCTCTTTTGAGAGTTTTGGGTGATAATGATAGAGTTTTTAAGATACTGATCTGTAGAAAATCCTTACTGGGTTAAAGATTCTTTTCTTGATTGATAACAAAACCTTCATATTCTATGAAGATAAGAGTTTATTCGTAAAATAAATGTTTTAAGAAAGATCATTTTTTTCCAAAGAAATCAAGTTTACTTTAGTACTCAAATGTCCTAATTATTCCTTTTAACTCTTATTTTCTTATAAAAGCGAAAAATAGATATGTTATCGAAGATTTTATTTTGAAAAGCCAAAAATGAATACTAGTTAACCATTATTTTCCTAAAATGCGATATGTTACAAAATTGGAAGAGGTTATCTCTTAGGAGAAGCATTTTTTCAAAATTTTCCCATTAACGGGCAAAGAATCTTTTTTTCCTAACAAGTCTTTTAAAAGAAACGTTGATTGTCCAATTTTTTCAATGATCTGAAAAGGGCCAAGCCATAGTCTTTGGAATTTGGTATGTCTACCCTTTTCCTCATGTGATTTATCCCATTTCAGAACCAAGTCACCTACTTCAAGAGTTTTTTGACTGGCAGAAGTTGTGTCAAAAAAAACTTTGACTATTTTTTGATGATGGAAGTGGGTATCTTTAGCCTTTTCTCTTTCTTCTTCAAGCTTGAGAATTTGAAATTGTCTATCCTGGAGAGAATATGAAGGGTTTTCATTGATAAATTGTAATAGGGAATGATATGGAATTGTTATGTTTGTGGGAAGAACAACTTCTTTTCCATAAACTAAATTGAAAGGAGAAGAACTAATAGAGGCTTTTTGAGTAATCTTGTCTGCCCATAGAGAAAATGTTAATGTTTTGTGCCAATTCATGTGATTTTAATCAATAGTCCTTTTGATAATTCTGATAAGGTTCTTGTTTGTTGACTCTGCTAATCCATTACCTTGAGGATAATAATTGGCTGAATATTTCAACTTGAAGCCTCACTTAAGAGAAAATTCTACCATTGTATTTCCAAAAAAGTAAGATTCATTGTCGAACATTAAAGTTGAGGGTAAGCCAAACCTGGTAATTATGTACTGACCAATGAAGTTTGTAATGTTTTTTGTATTAGCTATCTTTAATGGGATAGCTTCTACCCACTTAGTGAAGTAATCAGTAGTTGTAAAGATGTACCTATGTTGTTTGGAAGAGTTAGGAACAATCTCACCAATTATGTCTAACCCCCATTGTTCAAATGGTTGTTGGATGTTAACTAGTTGTAAAGGGAATGTTGGCTTTCTTTCTCTTCCCACTGTGGTTTGACAAGTTTTTCACTTCCTTGCATATTCATGTGCATCTTTAAATACCGTTGGCCAATAATATCCTGCATGTAGGATTTTGTGAGTAGTGGTATTTCCTCAAAAATGTCCTCTAGCTAGTCCATCATGTAATTCCTACATGAAATTTTCGGCTTCAGGTTTCTATAGGCATCTTAGCAATACTGAATCATAATTATTCATAAACAATACATCATTGACTAGTTCATATTGATTTGATTTCAATCTTAAAGCTCGTTTTTTTTTATAATTAATATGCATAGGAGCATATCCGTCTTTTAGATAAAATTTCAAATCAGCATATTGTGATTGTGTACCATTGAGGCTTACCTATTATAGTTTCACTTCATTACCTTGATTTCTTCTGTTGGTAACTAGGAAGCTCATGTTAACATCTTGCAAAAACCTTGGCCCCCGACAATTTTAGTTGGCCAGATTTCTACACATATTCTTGGAGTGTAGTTACACAATTAGCTCTTTTCTCCCCTACTTCTCTTTGGATCAATAGTTGTCTTATTGCGAGGTAGGGTACAACTATCTTTGTATGGGTTTTAAGAAGAAAAGGTCTGAAATGTTTCAAAGTTTTAAAAGAAACAAATGCTTGTTTCTCTACAGCTGAATAATTTAATTTGGCATCTTGCAAGTTAGAACTGAAAAAGGAGATGGGTGCCTCAATATTTTCATCGTTCAGTTGTGTCAAAACTGCTGCATATGATGTATTAGATGAAAAAGTATATAATACAAAAGGCTTGAGAAAGTCAGGGGTTGTCAATGAAAGAGAATTAATAATGGCTTTTTTAATCAACTCAAATGACTCTATTTCATCCTTGTTCCATTTGAAAACTGTACTTTTTCTTATCATTGCTTGAAGGGGTAGGACAATTTGTGAAAAATTTGGGACAAATCTTTTTACAAAATTTAGTTGGCCTAGGAATGATTGCATGGTTTTTTTGTTGTGTGGGAGGCAAATATTTTCAATCTCTTGGACTCTATCAGGATCAATGTAAATTCCTTTCTTAGATACTATAAACCCAAGGAGTTTGCCTTCTGGTAAAGAAAAATAAGATTTTTTGGGATTTAAGGAAATGCCATATTTCTTGCATCTTTCAAAAATGTGCTTTAGGTCACTTAAATGATTGTTCCTATCCTTAGAATAGACTGTGAGATAATCCAAGTAAATAACAACTGATTTATTGATTAGACCTCTGAAGGCAATGTCCATAGCACATTGAAATGTGGCACCAACATTAATAACTCCAAAAGGCATCTTCTGATAGGCATATGTTCCCCACTTTGTCTTGAATGTTTTCTTTAATCTGTCATTTGTATGCACAAGAATTTTATTATATCCTGATAATCCATCTAGAAAAGACATTAATTCGAAACATGCAACTGATTGTAATATCTGTCACATAGTAGGCAAGGGAAATTTATTTTTTTGACAAGTTGTATTCAGGTTTCTAAAATCAATACAAATCCTAATATAGCCATTCATTTTCCTTATGGGTACCATATTCGATACCCACTTAGAATGTCTAATAGGGAACATTATTTTGGCCTTCAGAAGCTTGTTCAATTGGGATTTTATTTGACTTTCCAGGTTTGGATGAATTTTTCGAAGCTTCTATTGCACTGGATTTTCATTCGAAGTCATGCGTATGGTATGTTGAATTATAGAGGCATCATAAGTCTTGAGATCTGCATAATCCCAAACAAAGACACCCTTATATGTTTTCAACAACCTAATGAATGATATTCTTTCTTCAAATGATAGGCCAAGACCTAGGTTGACATTTTGAGGTTTTTCATTTGACCCTAGGTTTACTACTTCAAATCTTAGAGTAGAGCTTTGAGTTTTGGAGTTAGTAATTTTCTTGAATCTATCCTTTAGATCATAAAGATATTCCATCTTAGCCACAGACTTTGGGATTGGGTTTTGAACATGATTATGCTTTATTTCTAGATCATGCTCATGTTAATTTATGATCTATCCTTCATATGATCCCTCTGATGTAAGGAAATTAACTATATCTGCATCGTTGTTGAAAACTCTCCAATTTATTACATTGTCGGGAATATATGGGCTAATATTAACTCTATTGAAAATTTGTCTGGACTAAAGTCTTCTGAGGGTATAAGCCTAGATGCCACATTAGCAAGTAAGTCAGCACTTGCGTTTTGTAATCTAGGGATTGAAGATATGTTCAAAGCAGAAAAATGAGAAGTCAATTTATGAGCTAAATATTGATAGTGTTTAAGGTGCCCAGAGACACAATGGATTGTATTTCTCACCTGTTTCACAATTATTTCCGAATCACCATAGATTTGCAAGTATTTTACATTAAGACCGATGGCTTTATACAGTCCTTGGATCAGTGCTTCATATTCAACGATATTATTAGTGCACTAGAGTTCAAGTCTACAGGCCAACATGGTTTTCTCTCCTTGCGGATTGATCAAAATGCATCCTACACCTGCGTCGACTTTTGATTTAGAACCGTCAAAATAGAGAGTCCAGAACAGAGAATTATTAGAAACTTTATCTACTAAATTTAGACATTTGGAAGGATCTGTTTGTGAAAAAAATTTGATTTGAGAAACTACAGCGTTATCTAAAAATGGAGACCTCTAAGAATTAAAGGATCCTAAAGAGGACTCGAATAAGCAATTTAAAATTATATTATTAATGAAGGCTGCAAGTTTGTTTCTTCCCTCAAGGTCGGTGACTGTATATTCCATGAATTTCTCTCGGTCTCTGATTTGGTTTGGTTTACTCTTATGTGGCAAACACATGTGAGACCAATCAGTTGCAAAATAACCTTGCAACTTTTCAGACCAATCCCTACTGGGAATTAAACCAAAAAATTTAGGGATATCAGCCACCAAAATATCAATTATTTGTTAAACTTTTGGATTAGAGGAAAGCCTAATTGAAACTAGTGCTATTTCTCCAAGCGCCTCGACTTTTGTCCTATCTAACCGAACTATGTGCACTGCAGATATTTGAGGCGTAATGTTCAATTTGGTACACACAACTCTTGGAATTATATTTGAGGAGGCTCCTGAAGCAACAAGGCAGTTGTGAATGTTCCTGTTGAAAATTCCATAAGTGAGCAGAAATGGAGGAACATGAGAAATAGACTTATCACCAATCAGAACTAGATCTGAAGGTTCTACTTTGTTTGAGGATGAGGGAGGTTTTCCCATATTGTAGGTAGCTTTAGTAACTACAGCAGATGGCAGAGGAGATATTGGAATTGCTTTCAACTCCCTTAATAGAATCTTCTGTTGCTATTTAAGTTTAGTGAGCTCATGCAACGAGATGTTAGCTCTAGTATTTTTCATGTCTTCCACTATATTGTATTCGACCATATCTGAGATTACCTATGTTTTTGAGGTATTTGGGGAATCCGAAGGGATAGAATCAATTTGGCTAGTCTTAGATTTCTTAGCTACTATTTTATCCTTTTTAGGAGTAGCAACTTTTTGCTTCTGATTTGTGATAGACATGTCAGGAGAATTTTTACTTCTTGTAGTCACTGGCATTGCTTGTGCCTCTTCTTCAGTTGGGAGGATAAAATCCCACATCCCGTTTAGTTCAATTTATTCTTCCATTTTAGGTTCCTCTTCGTTTGGAAAATCTTCTTCTACTTCTTGGTCAAATTCGGCATTTTAAATGGTGTTTGGGGGTTTTGATGCAAAAGAAGGGTTCTTTTTTAATGATTGAAAAGGTTTCTTGGGAGAAAAATATTCTGTGACCTATTTTTTAATTTTGACCATTTCATTCGACATTGTTTTTAACACTTTTTGAAGGCCTTCAAGATCGAAAGGGTCTTTTAAAGCTTTCTTCTTAGAGTCATCCTTAAATGTTACTTTCTTGGTTTTCCTTTCGTCTATTTGCGATCTCTTTTCCAAAGCTATGATTCTTCTTTCTACAAACAAGGATTCTTTCATGCTTTCTACAAGGGTAGCCTTATTGGCCCTATCTACAAAAATTGCAATATTAGAAGGAAGAGATGATATATACCATTATATTTGTACATATACGACAGGTTTAGAGGAAGCTAGGATTTTGGTTAGCAATTTTTTTAATCTGGAATTGAAATCTATGATCTTTTAATCTGGATTAGCTTTCAAATTAGAAATATCATTGATCAAGGATGCTATGGTCCTATCATCACCAAATTTTGTAAGAAATACTTCTTGAAAAGTATCCAGACTCTAATTGAACTTGCTGGAAGGGAAAAATACCAAGACCCAGCAGATCCTTTTAAAATATAAGGAAACAGTCGGATTACAACATCTACATCTGCAACCCCATTGAGATTCATGGCTAACATAAAATTATTTAGTTGTTCTTCAACTGAGATAGCATCGTTAGGACTATACTTAGGCAGCCATTTTTCTGGGTTTGCTAGGAGTGCATTTGGATTTGCAACTAGGACAACACCAGGATTTGTCCAAGATTGATTCACCATAACTTGAGTTGGGGACTGAGAAAATGGGAATGTCGGTCCATAAGTAGGTATAGATGATGAAGAACTTACTACTGGATTAGTACTATTAATTGGAGTACTAATTAGAGAAGTGGATATTTGAGAAGTCGTGGATTGAATAGAAGTGCATGGGGAAGTCATGGATGGAAAGGTGATGTGATCTCGCTGGTAGCTAATTCAAATGTTGATGAAGTGACTTTCCTACGTCATGGAGGAATGGGTAACACGAAAGGAGTAACCCCAAGTCTTTCACTTTGCAGTCTAGTCAATACACCAGTTTGTTGTAATAAGGAGGTAACACTTTCTTCAGACACTTCTGGTCTCTCTGGTTTCTCTATAGAAATGGATATTTGTTCCAATTTCTGTATCAAAGAATGAACTTTGGGAGACTTGGGAGTGTAATCCGGAGAGGGTGGTTGCCTTACTACTTTAGGAGACGAGGGAGATGTTTCTACAACTTTAGACTTGCAATCAAGAGATTCTGAACGAGTTTCAGGAGGTGTAGAAATGGTGGAGGGGTTTCGACTCTTATCAATGCTTTTCAAATGATCTTTAGGTTTATATGTCATTCATAGTTGAATTTAATTCCCTCCTTCTAGTGCCAAAATGTTGCAGCCTCAGAATTCTGCTTCCAAAACATGGGGGATAACCACCCGATTCGGACCTTAAGACAAATCCTTTTCCATTTAAAGTGGTGGCTCCAACTAGGGATAATGGGACCAGTTTTCTAGTGTGGGTTTTAAGATGAGATTGGGTGGTTCATGAGTGCTTTGCAATATAATAATGATAACCTAATGACCTATTCTATAATGCAATTTATCTAACTAACTTATTCTAATATAAAACTGGGTGTTCCTGTGTGGTATGCAATCTAAAAAGATATATGTTTAACATGTGATAATAAAGATTGAACATAACTAAACAGAGATGATAACGCAAAAGATAATTCCTTTGAATAAATAGTTAGTCAAAGGAATTTATAAAATATATTGCATATATGATGAGTTATATATGAAAATCACAACTTCATCTAGTCATCATACAAAAGTGCAAGTAACGCTTAACAGAACAACAAATCTCACATACAATTCATGAAAGTAAATTTTTGCAACTAATTAAATGTAAACAAAATCAATGATACATGATAATAGTACCATATGTGTGAAGTCCTGCTCATTTGAAAAATGACATAGACCAACTTCTTTCTTCAAATCAAATTGTCTCCCAAGAATACAAAAGTGCATCAACAAAGGAAAGTAGTCTGATATCCAAAAGAAATGATCATGTTCCATAATTTCACCAAAGCATTCACAAACTTACAATAGTGCATTCTTTGCAAATGTTTTTGATAAAATTTTGGACCCTTCTTTAAATGCATGAGAAGGGTATAAATACTATTCTAACTAAATGTGCAAAAATAGATTATACAAAATTTGAGGAGGTTTCAAACAACCGTTCTCCTAACTAGGTAACTAAATCCAAAAATAAACAAAGGCTAAATAAACAAAACTAAGAGGATGACCTGTTGTCTTCTAGCTTGTCCTTTAAATCACAATATCGGTCATCGGTTGAATTTGAGGAGGTGCTCTGAAATGAGTCCTGAGTTGTCCTGTGAAGATCGCATCAGTGAGTGGTGGTAGCATCCTTTGAGTCGTATGAAGGGAACAGTTGAGAGTCATGATCTGGCTATGTGGCCTAACTAGATAATGCCAATACAACTCCAAGTTGGTCATGGTCTATTTTGTAATTGTCTCTCTTTGACTCCCCGCCTTTTCTTGCCAGTATTTATACAAAGCAGTTAAATCAGGCATATCTTTCGTATTGTCTAATTTAATGATATTGGTGGCAAACAGGATGTGATTCAATGCTTTGATGATATTCTTTGATACTCCAGCTGCCCTTGCGACAACTTGCTCAGCCTGTTTGATTCTGGCATCCCAATCTGTGAAGAGAATGTCTTTATGAGTTTCTTCAATCTCAGGTAGATTGGCTTTCCTTCCATATTTTGTTTCCTGCCATTCGATGAACTCAGATATTCTAGTGTTTAAATCGTTAAACTCCATTCTCTAGTCGATTTCCTTATCTTTCAGATGGTCGCTATTAGTCAGATAGGGAGTAATGTGTGACATCTTCTAGCAGAAATACTCCTGTTGTTTCACTAGAAGTGAATTTAATTCCCGAGCCTCTTTTAATGAACTCCTTGGTAGTGGGAACATCCCTGTATCTTTCCATAGATTTCTGCATTTATTGGAGTTTCATATTTTTGGCTGATATATCGGCTTCATGGCTCATTTTCAAGACCTCCGTGTCTTGTTACAATTGTGCCAATTGCTCAGCCACCTACCTGTTTATGCTTTCTTTCTCTATCTCGAGCTCTTGTTCAAGTTACGCAATTCTCTCCTCTTTCTCCCTTAGTAAAGTAGAGACCTCAGTAGCATTTTCCATAATGGCCGATGCGTATGCTCCCATGAACTGTGATAGTCTAGTCAATTTCTCAGCTGGATTGAAAGGAATGCCCTTCCAAACAACGTCTATCGGCTCATTTCCAAGTGGTAATTCAGGTGTATCTACCCTTCTCCTTATTCTCTATCTTCTAACTATAGCCTTGTGGAGAGGGCTATAGAGCACATCAAGTGGAGGTATTTCAACTACTTTCAGAACAATTTCTAATGTGGGTAGAGCAAGGATAATTTCAGTATGTTGGGGCATTGTTTCTTGTTCCTCCATAGGTGTGGACTATTCACTGGTAGAGTTTGGCTCTGTATCCTTATGAATATGTAGAGGAGTTTTACATTCCTCTATTTCTTGGGTATTTGAGGCTTTGGGAGTGCCTTGTAATTTCTGATTAAATTGAACACACTCCTGCTCCTAGCTACCACCTTTGGCCTCTAAACTAATTTCTGTAGTTGGGGTGCTCATCACTTGTTTCTTAGCTGACTTCCTGCTAGACTCAGCTGTGTTGTCAGCATCTTGGGGTTTCCCTATGTTGGGTGCCTTCTTAGTGTTTACTTGACAGTCTACTTGAGAGCTAGGACCTCCACTATCAACAGTGATACTTGGTGTAGACTTATCCTCGAGCTTTAATAGATGCATTGGTATCACCCGGAGCCTCTCATCTTTGAATTCCTGAAATCTTTGAAAATCTTCAAGTTTCAGATTCGCCTTTGCCTATTCGAATGCTTGTTTGAATGATATGGCTGACTGTAAGAAATCCTCAAAATAATTATCTTCATGATTGTATGGCTTGAGATTTACTACAGTAGTGACATTATATGCCACTTTGTTTGGATTAAATTGCCTCTTAGGCAATGTATCAAGCCTAAGAGCTTCCATATGTGTTGATTCCTTAGTAGCATGAACAAAATTAGCTAAATCAAAAGAACCACATTTGACAGGGAAAATGGGACATAATGACTTCTTTCTGTCTTTGAGAACTTTAGTCAGGCCCCTTCCCACAGTCTGATAGGTAATCTCTCTTTCTAATAAATTATCAGAAACATATCAAGGAAGGAAGTGTGGTTCAGCTGTGCTACCAAAAACATTAATTTAGGTGAACCACTCTTCAATGAAATACTTGCCGACAATAAGTAGGTCTATTGCGGCTTCTTGCGAAAACATAGGGGCTTTCTTATTGAAAATTATTTGATGTAGGGGGAACACTATAGCATGGAATATCTTATAGAAGTGAGGTATGTAATGTGATTCCCATATTTTTTTATGACTGAGATGGATTGGGTAAGGATCTTGTAAGGTCCATTTCTAACCCATGGTTCGAAATGTCATGCAAAAATAGATAACATCCATAATGTAGCACTAAAATAGAAGGGAGGGAGGTTGTATGAAAAGAAGGCTTTCTTCTGTCAATATTCAGTAATGGTGGTGGCTAGGTTATCAGATAGGATGGGAGGCCAATTCGTGATATGGGAATTAACACAGGCATCAATCATAGGAATCCATTCTATTGAAAACATAGTATAATTGGGTAGCCCATACAATCTACATAACATGTATGCTGCATAGTTGTAGGGGTTTTCCAAAGAGGCTATAGCATACATACCCAAATTGTCGTATTTGAATTTGTTGTCCAACACTCTCTGACCCTGAATTAGCCTAAAGGGGTTTGCATTCTTCTTTGCAAAATTAGCCACAAATGTGTTGTCATAGATATCATGCAGGTCAGGTATGTGGTACATCTTCTTCAAGTCTTCTGCTCTGAATGACCCTATGAGATCCATCCTTTAATTCTTGAACTACCTATCTTCAATGATAAGGTTTTCGATTACCCACCTGATCATATCTGTATAGGGGAGGATTTTAGCTCTTTCTCCTATCTTATGAAGGAAAGAACATGAAGCATCTCTGAATTGAAGTTCTAAAGTCATTTTTGAGTCAGTTGTTGCTCTCGTAATAGTGATTTTAGGACGCTCGTCCTCCAGCCTATTGTAAATCACTTCCTAAACTATTGCGCCTTCTGCAGCATCACAAACTATATCAACGAAGATAGGAGCCATCTTTGTAAACTCAGATTCAACAATGGTCTGTTTGCTCTATTTCTACATCACCTTTCTTAGTGACTTGTATTTTGTCTCTTTCCTGAAATAGTCAAGATATATCAACGCAGATGATATTAGGTAATAAAGACTGAAAGCTTCTCTAAAATGACTTTGGATTGTGAGAAAGGTTTAGTGAGATACTTGATTATAACTACCCATAACTTGGAAAATGATTATCCTTCCTAGGGCCACTAAATATTAATTAAATTGTCAAATCGCTTGTTTTGGTATTTAAAACATAATTATTCCACACATTTTACCACTCTCAATCGCGCATCGCGGTCTTTGAAGGAATAAAGTATAGCGCTACCGATGGATCAAGTAAAATGCAATTGAAAATATTGCAATATAATTTGCATTTCACAAATCGCTAACGGTCATCCTAATGGCATGGTTAAGCTTTTTGCAAACTATGTGAAGTGCGAAATGCGATTGTGAAATGACAAGGTGATGTTATCGTAGCAGAAGACTTAATCGAATATCACAATTTTTTAGAGGTTTTTTAACATAGTCATGTGGAAAAGTGCGATTTGCAATATGGATTTCATCCTTAGTTCGTTTTGCAAGGTTTTGCTAAGTATTTTCTTAGAGTTAGGTATTATTATCCTAAGCCTAAAAATTTAGAAGGGTACCCATTTATAAAACTAACCCTAGCTATTGTTCTTTATAAATGTGGGGGGGGGGTTTGTTTCGTAGTACAACAGGACCTAATTCCTATAATACATGCATCCTTTTCCATAGTGAAAATGTTTATTGGATGCTTTTGGAGAGGGTGATTTGGAAAGTACCATAGGTTACTAAGGGAGATTGGATTATCAATGCATTTACTTGGACTTCAGAATAGTTAGTTGGTATAGAGTGGTGATAGCATGGATATGGTGAAGTTTCAAGTGCTATTGGTATGGGATAATATGGAACATAGAATAGAATGGGATTTTCTTTAACAAAAAAATATCATCCCTCTGAAAAAATGTTACTGTGACTATTATGGATAGGTTATGATGGTCAAAAAGCTTTAAGCAAACAATGTAACCCTCTTAAGCAATTGTGGGAATATATATGCATAATTAGAATGGAGTTATTTTTAATCCCGCAATTTGACATCTCAAAAACAAAATGTGGTGAATCCATGGAACTATTAATTATGTACCAAAACATAATGACTAAAGAATTCTTTTTTAGACTCAAAAGCAAAGTAAACAAACAAATGCCAAATTGGGACAATAAATCCTAGATCAGGAACCATCCATTGGGATATTTAACAAAATATATAGGTTTCATGCATTTCAATCTTAGTTAAGCTTTAATATTTAAAGCAGAATGAATGATTATTGGCACAGAGCCATCTGAAGCAAGGTCATATGTGCACAGAGCCATCTAAGCCAAGGTCATACATGCACCTTGGGGTTTCACCTATCTATAATATGTGAACATCGACCATTTGTTTGAATTCAAGATATGAAGGGTTTATATGGGTCAATTTCAGTGTCCATCTTCAATGCACCCAACAAACCATCTAGATTCAATGCATCCTTACAGGAGGATCAGCGCCACCAATTTTAAGGACACTAACCCAATGATCCAGTGACCTAAATTGGAACTAGATACAAAAACCCATTTCAAAATACTCAACCGAGATGATTTCTAAGGAAATATATGTGTCAGATGTTGAATTCATTAAAATGCATTTCAAAAAAAAGAAATAACCCAGTTTAATTCTAAGGAAAACATGTGCTGGAGCTACAAACCTGTATTTTTGTGGACCCCCGGCATAAACCTCTGCCTGGTACTTGGTCTTACATGTTTCTAAGGGATACAATATGGTAGTGTTGATGAGCTCTGCTATGGATCCTGAAGTTTCCTTTGTCAAATATTCAAAATCAAGCCCCATTGAATATAAATTCCACTGAATAAGGTCTCTAATCTAATATATATATATATATAGATATATATGTTTATTGTGCAGGTACAAAATCAGGTATTCAGAACCCAAAGTGCACATACATAAAATTGATGATTGATGCTAGAGGTCTAATAATAAGAAGTTTTGTTGCTCACAACTGAGATTCCAAACCAAAATTAAAAATCTCCCTAAGGGATTAGAACAGAGAAAAATCAACGTGTTTAACGAATAGAATATATGGGAGTTTGATGCAAGTGATGATGTCGCCTCTTGACTTACCCATCTATCAGTTGTGATGAAGCTCAGATTGCAACCGTTGTTGACGATTTTGACCATGTGGTACATGGTAGCATTAGATGTTTGGTGTCTCAATTAACCAAGCTGCTAAAAGTTCAATTGGATCGCTGTTCTGGTCTAGATAGAAGCTAGATTTTTTTTATGAAGCTAATTTTAAAATTTGGCAGGATTGTTTTATGTAATTATATGTAATGGTTCACAATGTTATGAGGTACTGTGCACTAGTCGAGTGGACTTGGAATTGGAATTCAATATTGTTATTAGATTTATTTAGATTTGGATTAATCAAGTATTCAAGAATTTAGATAGATTAAATTTATTTTTATTTTTAATAAGGAAAAAATTATTGATTTTCAGTAATAAAAAGTAGATATATACTTTGGTATTTCATTGTTAATGTTTTTTCATGCTATATATTAGATTTTAAAATAAAATGTCTAAGTTTCTAAGTATTTTATTGTTGGGTGTGGAGCCTAATTATCTTCTTTATTCAAAGGTATTGCCGCATTGGACCCCAGTTCGTAATGGGGTGGCAAAGTCACCCATAAAATATACATTGCATGGGGGGTCTAAGGGG
The DNA here is from genome assembly GCA_031772625.1 of Pinus tabuliformis. Classification (NCBI taxonomy): domain Eukaryota; kingdom Viridiplantae; phylum Streptophyta; class Pinopsida; order Pinales; family Pinaceae; genus Pinus; species Pinus tabuliformis. The sequence continues at coordinate 812,981,970 of CM062816.1, read as the reverse complement.
GGGTGGTTGCGACCTTTGGGATCCCCCCCTTGCCCCCCCTCCGGCGGGGGGATTAGGGGCAGTGCCCCCGAAGCTAAAATTAGATGTAAAATTTCCTTGTAAAATGTTCTAATTTCATAATCAATCTAGGCCATTCATTAGATGAAGATCTGAAGGTAGATGTTATGTTTAATTTAGGGTGTTTTGCCCTAGAAGGCACCCCCTCGCTATATATGATCGAATTGTATTGCGTCTATGTAGATCTATATTCTGAGTGAGGAAGTGAGAGGAGATTGAGAGTGAAGAGGGAATTACAGCGGATCTGTTGTAGGTTGTATCTCTTCAGTTTGCTAGATAATATAAAAGTAAGGACAGGTTGTTTCTCCGTGGACGTAGCCCAAACTAGGTGAACCACGTATATCTATTTCTCTCTTGTTTTATTTGTTTTTTGTGTTTATATTTTTGCAATATTTTATGTGTTCCATTGCTCTATAATATATAATTTCGTAACAACTGGTATCCGAGCCGAAGTTCTATTTGGCTGATAAAATCGTAGGAGAGAAGGGTTCTTGGTTCGAGTGGGAGAAATGGTAGAAGATATTAGGTTTAGGGTCTAAAAATTTAACGGCCAAAACTACCATCAGTGGAAGATGTAGATGGAAGACTATTTGTATCAGAGAGATTTGTACCAACCATTGAGCGGAAAGGAAATGAAACTGACAAGTATGACAGAAATGGAATGGGATATTCTTGACAGAAAAACATTTCAAACAATACGGGATCTAGGTGGATTTTGGTGGCCACCCACCTATCCCATTTGGACCCCCACAATTGTCTCTTTCAGTTTTCGTAATTGTAGCACAATTTACTATTTTTAGCAGTTTTTCGGGTCCTAAACTTCCAGAGTCATTTTGAGGCCCTAAACGACGTTTTTTGGGAAATCTGGGAGCAACATGGGTCCATGGACCGATGTTGCTCTTCCCAGAGTTGTAATGCTCTGATAGATCTTTCTAACAAGCTATTGTACACATCAAATGAAGATCGAGTGCCAAAGTTACGACCCCGGGAAGTTGATGTACCAACTTACCCAAAACGGGGCCCACAATTTGGCATTTCATCTTCTAGGGTTAGGTTTTGGGATTTCAAGGGCTTTCCATTGTTTCTCAATAATAGATAGGCCTTCGAGCCTCATTTTAACACAGTTCAAAGGCATGTAGCCGCCACATCTCTTCTCAGAGATAAGCTACCATTGCCCTAGATGGTTTATTTCCATTTCTGTTTGTAAGCATATTTCAATATTTTACAGTAATGAAATGAAGTATTATTTCAGCTGCATATCTGTCTTTATGGTTATCTCTATATTTTATTGTGTTCCTATTTAAATCCAGATCAGTGGTATCAGAGTGGTCTGCTTTTTCTCTGTTTTTCTTTCCATGTCCCCGACGAGGTCGGGATATAAGGAGTTAGGGCTTGAACTAGTCGAACCTTTGTAAGACCAGCCTCGCAAATCCCGATGGCCTCCCATGGCTGATGAAAAGAAAGATGAGGGGGCAGGATATCCTATCAAAATCTTACTTGAAGAAGCCCTCGAGTGACAAAGGAACGCGATGATGGACAACTTTGCCCAAATCCTTCAGCGGCTACCCAGAGGTGACGCATCGGCTTCTAACGGCTACTCTGGAAACACCACACCGTTTAAGGTACAAGTTAATTTTGAAATCCCTATATTCGAGGGTCAGATAGATGCAGATGCCATATATAAGTGGTTAAATTTGCTGGAGGGTTATTTTTTTGTTCATGAATTTTCAAGTCAGGAAAATATTGTTTTTGCTCTTCTCAAAGTAGCCCCCCATGTCAAGGACTGGTGGGAAACCTACTACGAGCAGAAGGATGAAAGTACGAGCTCACTATTTTTAACTACACCCACTTGGAATGCATTCCGGGATGCCATCAAGGAGCAGGAATACTCTTTCAAAAGCTATGAGGACAATTACATAAAGTGGACCACGCTACGACAAGACGAGACCAAGATGTGTCGGAGTTCACAAACATTTTTCATACCCTTCACACACAGTTGGGTATTGAAGATTCTGAGCTGCATTTGGTACTCAAATACCGCCACTGCCTACACAGATACATCCAAGAAGAGATGGAGTTCCTGAACATCTCCTCGCTCAGCACAGCGTACCGATACACTGTCAAAATCGAGCAAAAATTCAAACAAAAGAAGAGAGACTTTGGATTTGTGAATCTAAAGACCAAAGGACAAAGCCAAGGCGGGGTGACCCAAGACAACTTGTCGACACCACAAGAAAAGAACAACACCACGAAGTCGAAGAAGGACACAGGAAAGTGGTGTGAGTTCCACAAGAGACCCATTCACAACACAAGTGAGTGTCAGACCAAGCAGTCGCTGGTGGCCAAGTTGAAGGATTCAAAATTAGATGCATGTTCTGACCCTGAATCAGAACCTGGCAAGGGGAATGGCAAAGGGAAGAAGATCATTGATGCGGAGTCCAGTGTCACTGTTGCCACCGACAAGATCCAGAAGAATGAGCCCGAAGATCCAAAGGAGGGGGAACATATTTTCCAATCACAGATGTGGGTGAAGGGTTCGTTGCTGCAATTCATTGTTAACAGTAGAAGTCAAAAGAACCTCATTTCAGCAGAGGTCGTGAAGCAGTTAGGCCTACCGACTACACCACACCCATAGTCGTACAGTATCAGGTGGCTTCACCAAGGACAAGATCTTCGAGTTTGCTATCAGTGTCGCCTTCCCTACAGCATCAAGCCCTTCACAGACGAGGCATTGTGTGATGTTTTATTAGGCCAACCATACTTGTGGAGGTGACATGTTGTGTATGAGTCAAGGCCTTGTGCTGTTATTATTTATTTGGGTAATTCATTATACCGAATACTGGAGGTAGCCCCACCTACTACCACCTCTTTGATCGTTGCTAAGAAAGGCAACAAGATCATCTCATAGACTAGGAAATTTATTTTCTATTTGGTTCGCTCTTAGAGTAAGGGGAAGATCGTTGCTACATCCATGACCCCCGCGAAGGGTTCCTCCACACAGTAGCAGCAACAGAGGGATACAATCATGAAAGAACACAAGAACAACTTCTCCTCACCCACAAGGCCACCACACAAGTTTCAGGTGGGCAACAAAGTCTAGTTGTATCGACAGAAAGAATGCCTTACCAGAACCCATCAGAAGCACAAACCACTCCGACATGGTCCTTACACCATTACCAAAGTTGTGGGAAACAATGCTTTGGAGCACAACATTCCCTCATTCCTTCGAATGCACCAAGTGTTCAATGTGGAATGCCCTCGACCATGCTTCCCACCATTACTGGACACATCAGAGGTTGCAGATCAGCTCACTAGGGACCAAGTTCAGCAGATGGAGAACTCAACGCAATGGGGACCATTGCTTCCTAGGGAGGAGGAATGATCCAGGTGGATGTTGGTGGCCACCTGCCTATCCCATTTGGACCCCCACAATTGTCTCTTTTAGTATTTCAGTTTCTGTAATTGTAGCACAATTTACTATTTTTAGCAGTTTTTCGAATCCTCAACTTCTGGAGCCGTTTTGAGGCCATAAACGACGTTTTCTGGGAAATCCAGGAAAAATATGGGTCCATGGACTGATGTTTCTCTTCCCAAAGTTGTAGTGCTCAGATAGATCTTTCTAACAAGCTATTGTACGTGTAAAACGAAGATCGGGTGCCAAAGTTATGACCCCGGGCAGTTGATGTACCAACTTACCCAAAATGGGGCCTACAATTTGGCGTTTCATCTTCTAGGGTTAGGTTTTTGGATGTCAAGGGCTTTCCATTGTTTCTCAACAATAAATAGGCCTTCGAGCCTCATCGTAACATAGTTCAGAGGCATGTAGCCGCCACATCTCTTCTCAGAGATAAGCTACCATCGCCCTAGCTGGTTTATTTCCATTTCTGTTTCTAGGCATATTTCAGTATTTTACAGTAATGAAATGAATTATTATTTTTGTTGCATATCTGTCTTTATGGTTATCTTGTATTTTATTGCATTCCTGTTTAAATCCAAATCAATACGGTTGTGCCTAGTGGTGTCGGTAGCATTTAATATTTCAAAGGAAACGACAACAGAGGGTTTAATGTCGACATTGGCAAAAATATATGAAAAACCCTCAGCCTAAAATAAGGTATTTCTTATGAAGCGTTTATTTAATATGAAAATTTCAAAAGGTGGATCTATCACTGATAATTTAAATGAATTTAATACAGTTACTAGCCAGTTAATTTCTGTAGGGGTAACTTTTGATGATGAAGTTAGGGCTCTCTTATTTCTATGCTCATTGCCAGAAAGTTGGAATGGTTTAGTTATGGCCATTAGTAACTCTGTCTCTGGATCTAGTATTTTAATGTTTGATGATGTTGCCAGTGCAATCCTTAGTGAGGAAATATGATGGAAAATCTCCAGTGAGACATCAGGTAATGCGTTGACTGTAGAGACTAGGGGAAGAAAAATGGAAAGAGGAAAGAACCCTGGATATCGCAGTAAGTCAAGAAAAGGCATATCCAAGTCCATATCGGGGATAGTGTGCTAGAAATGCGGGAAGAAAGGACACCTAAAGAAAGACTGCAAGTCTTGAAAGGGAAAAGAAGGAGACGTGTAGCAAGAAAGTAATCATGAAGCGAATGTAATAGGTGATTTCTTGCAAGATGCTTTGATTCTTTCATTAGAAAATATTATTGATGCCTGGGTGGTAGATTCAGGGGGCCTTATTCCATGCTATACCTGATAGGAAACATTTTCATGATTATGTTCAAGGATATTTTGGACAGGTTTGATTGGGTGATGATAAACCCTGTAAAATCATTGGAATGGGTACAATTTTCATAAAACAACAGAATGGAAATCAATGGTTGTTGAAAGAGGTAAGGCATGTTCTAGATCTGAAGAAAAATCGTATTTCAACTGGGTAGTTGGGAGGTGAAGGTTGCGTAACTAATTTCATAGATAAAACCTAGAAGGTCACTAAAGGAGCCCTGGTAATAACGAAAGGAGAAAATATTGGTACATTGTATTTATGCAATAGTATTTCTAATTTTGTTAATGCTTTAACCTCTATTGGAGCAAATACGACATTGTAGCATCATAGACTTGGGCACATGAGTGAGAAGGGGATGCAGATCCTTCACTCAAGAAATTTGTTGCCAGGTTTTAAGCATGTTGATTTGAAATTTTGTGAAAATTGTATTTATTGAAAATAGAAGAGAGTCAGATTTCTCAAAGTTGGGAAAGAAAAGAAGAGCGAAAAACTAGAGCTTGTGCATATAGATGTATGGGGACCTACTCAGGTATCATCTCTCGGCGGCTCTTGTTATTATGTTACTTTTATTGATGATGCAACCAGAAAAACCTGGATTTATTGTATTTGAAATAAATCCGATGTATTTGATACTTTCAAGAAGAGGAAATCTTGGTTGAAAATGAGACAGGAAAAAGGTTGAAGTCTCTCAAGTCAGACAATAGAGGTGAATATTTCATAAAAGAGTTTGATAGGTACTGTTCAGAAAATGGAGTTCACAAAGAGAAGATAGTTCCATGAACACCATAACAAAATGTTGTGTCAGAAAGGATGAATGGGACAATCATGGAGCGTCCAAGGCGTATGAGATTGCATGCAGGATTTCCTTTGACAATTTTGGGCAGATGATGTAGATATTGTTGTTTATCTAACAAACAGAGGGCCTTCAAGTTCCTTGGATGGTTGTATTCTAGAGGATGCATGGATAGGTAAAAAGGTAAACTGCTCTTTTTTAAAGACTTTTGGTTGTGAAGACGTTGTCCACATTAATAAAGAAAATAGAACAAAGTTTGAGTCAAAATTAAAGAAATGTACCTTTATTGGATATAGTGTTAAGGATTTTGGTTATCACTTCTATGATTATGAAAAGCAAAAAATCATTAGGAGCAAATATGTCATATTCACTGAAAAGGTTTTGTATAAGGATCATCTGTAGGAAAAGAAGCAGGAAAAAGAAAACATAGAATACACAGTGTGCTTGAAGAGATCACAAAAAAAGTGATGGTGCCTCGAATTCATAATGATCAATAACAACAAGCACCTCAAACACCTGAAAGTGGTGTTAGAAGATCTACCAGGATAAGTAGACCCCCTAAACGATACTCTCCTTCATTATATTATGTATTGTTGACTAATTCTAGTGAACCAGAATGTTATGAAGAAGCAGTACAGGTAGAAACTAGGAAGAAGTGGGAGCAAGCCATGAAAGAAGAGATGGACTCCTTAGCACATAACCAGACTTGGGACTTAGTCAGTGGTGGGCTCCAGTATTGTAGCAATAATGCTACAACTCCTAGAGCTTCCTATCTCTAATTTTATCAACCCGGTAGTTCGTACAAACTTGGAAGCGACGGTGTTGTATGCACAAGTACTAGCTCTTGTCGCAGCTGTCACTTGGTCAGCTGGCACAAGTCCACTAGGGCTCAAGCCAACTTCTATATGCTCTCAAAAGAAGCTTTATGAGTGATGGATGAAAGCTATCTCGAAGGAAGCTAACCTACTTTGCAAAAAGGAAACTGAAAGCCAACAAAGCATGGAAACCTTAATAAACCCTAATTTGACTAGCTTGACCCTTACAATGCAAAAATGTGAATGAAACTTCTACCAATGATGCCATTACTTGCAGTGAGTTGAAATACATGAATCTAAGCTACTTGTATCTGAAAAGACATGTTTTTGTATTTTTTCATTAAGTGGTTGGGTTTATTGTGATGGTGCTTTTGATTAGGGTTTGACTGTGCAGGAGCGGTTCGAAGGGAAGGAAAGCATGGGAAAGGTCAAGGGGGGCTAGGAGAGGTCCCAAGGGATCCTTAGCATCAGTCCATAGAAGTCCACAACGTTCAGGTGCTCGGCAACCGAGTTTGCAGGCTTCTACAGGATGTCTGCAGGGGATCCTACAGGAAACTCAGGGATTTCTACAGGAAGTCGGTTAACTTCTACAGGATGTGATGTAGTTGGAGTTTTGGGTGATGGAGGAGTGGAGGAGTTGTATGGATGGATGGGTAAGATGAAAGAGGAGCTTGAGATGGCTCAGGGATAGAGAAATAGGACAGAGAAAGAGTGCACGAAGTGGTTGGTGGATAGAAGGATGGGATCAACGAAAGGTCAAAAAGATGAAGCTACGTGGGCAATGAAAGAGTTGGAAGGTGAACGAGCTGAACAGAGGTTGAGTAGATGGCTTTAGGAGAGGTTAAGAAGAAGAAAAAGGAAGTAGAAGGATATGGAGCAGTGTAAATAAAACAAATTACTTATGTCTTGCACCAAAAACGAGAATTCATTAACCTATGCTACCTGTGCTATTAAACCTATGAACAACAATGTAAACCGAGAAAAGAAGCCGTGCATGGAGTGAAAATGTAGAAGTATGGTTCAATATCAAAAGTGCATGGATGGATCTTCAATGAAAATGACTATGTTGCAGCTTGCATTGAAGTAAAAGATTGCGTTCTTTTTGGTGGTTGATATGGACTGCACCCCAATCCCTAAACAGAGATGGTAGTGAAGGCACTAACAACCTTTCCTTGGAGCTCCAGTGGATTACAAACCTCCTACTCTGATCTAGATAACTGAAAGTGATTTAACCATGAACTAACCCTACGCAATTCTCATTAACCAAATCAAATCAGCAAACTGTATTCTTTGAAATGCATATCAAAACAAGGAAACACAATGCTCGAAAGAAAGGTAAATAACACTACAAGAAGAGGAGATCTATTGCTCTCAGGTTGGGCCCTAACCTGAGAGCTATAGCTCCCTTAAAAACTCAAAATTGAATCCAAAGCTGCCTGCCTTTATTAAATAATCATGAGTCTAACATCATGCCAAAACTGGCTTACGAAGAGCAAAAACCAAATTGACTAACTACTAGCTACAAAAATGACTACCAACTAGCTAACCAAAATGAGGCCCTAAGCCTTCTTATTTATACAAATTGAGGACCCAACAGTCCTCCTAAAATTTAGGGACTTGGCTGCCCAAGACTTGTAGTTAACAGCAGTCCAACTTGACTTGCTTGGCTGCCCTTGTGCTCATTGATTTGGTGGCCTTTGAACTCCGAGTTGATGGTGGAGAATTCGAGGTAAGGGCCCATAAATGAGGGGGACACCTTCCTACAAATCCTCTAGCTTGTTCTCCCACGAATTTGGCTGCCAAGTGCTCATTAAGACCTTCAATTTTGTCTCCAAGTTGACCAAAAAGGCTACACAAAGCACCCATTAGACTTGTTGGCATAATGACTAACCAAATTCACTCTATTAACATAAAAATAATCAAAAACATGCAATAAACCAATGAGAATGGTGGATTAAGTCAAATTAGGAGGTTGAATGAGCCCAAATAATTGTACATTTTTGGGGCTCATCATCACCCCCTACTGAAAGTGTTGCTCATCCTCTGAGCAACCAATCTCTCTCCTTGTCTTTGATGGCCCTGGTGGCTTCCTTGGCTAGCATCTCAGCCAATTTCTCCTTTGGCTTCCCTCTTTTCAAACTTCCTGTAGAAACAGTGCGCTGGTTTCCTGTAGAAACAGTCCTCTGTCTTCCTGTAGAAACAGTCCTCTGTCTTCCTGTAGAAACAGACAGCACCACTGTATCCTGCTTGGCTGTGGGCGATTCTCCTTTCAGCTTGGCTGTGGCAGCCTTCATCTTCTCCCCCTTTCTGCTCTTCTTCCTCTGTTTTGCCCTCTGGCTATGTAACTCCCGTAGCCACTTTACTCCTGTTTTCTGATAATCAAAGAGATTGTCAAAGATTCGAGCAGGAATTTCCAATCCTCCTTCAAGAGTTACAATGTCTTCCTTAATGCTGCCAGCATCATCCATAGCTTCCTCACAACGTTCAATTTTGCAATCATAGTCTGCTAAATCTGAACCTTCCTGTTGTTCATTCCTATCATTCTGTTTTTGCAAGATGTCGTCTTCACAGCTTTCATGGTGATCAGAATCATTCCATGGCTCATCATCACTTAAGGTAGCTTTCCTCCAGTATTGATCAGGTACAGGTCATCTTCTTCGCTTTCTTAAAATGGTTTGTTTGATCCTTTGGAGGTTTCTCAACCTCGTTGGATTCTTGAATATTGACAGGCCTTCTAAGCCTTCGGAATTCATGTGTGGGAGGATTCAGTTTAGGTAAATCTCCTGCATCAAGCAACTTTGCTGAATGTCGAGCTATTGAGAGTGCAGACAATGATCTGGAAGTTTTTGAGACAGAATTTAAAGAAAATTTGTCCCCATCATCCTCTATTGGGCGAGACCTTTGAATACGGCGTTCAAAACCTTTGACTTGGCCAAAAGGTGTCAACACTCCTTTACGGATAAGCTTATCACGTTTAGTTTCAATGAGCCCTGAAGTTGCTGCATCCAATGCTGCATCAAGCTCATCATCTTCCTGCAACGAAACAATCTTCTTTTTCCCTCTTGTTGGCTTATCCAACAGACACCCAACTTGAGAGGCACTAACTGATGATGAAAAGAAACATACAACTCTGCCTCTATTGTTTGACCTGGACCAAGACAGCGAATCTCTTGCATAGGAATAACTTTTGGTGGTTCTGATAAGACCACGGGCTGATCATGTATTCTGTTGTTGGTGCTCCAGATTCAACAGGAGACTCGATTGACTCATCAGCTTTGACAACAATGTTAAAAATTGCATCTGCTGAACGATTATAAAAAAACGAACACAGACCATCATTGGCGAATAACATGACTGTTCATTAGAGAATGCATACATGACATTCATACCGTCCCCATTTGTAATGAGCCTTCACTTAACCTGTGATTGATCAATTTCTTGGTCAGATCCACTTTCAGGGCCCTGCAAACTTCCTTCAGCTGTGTGCTGGACAATGTGAGAAAGGGAACCCGGCAAGAAAACCCGAACATTGCTTCCTTGATGCAATGACGTAGCCAGCTTGGGTGAAAAGAACATGCTTTGCAAGTGCAAGTTGAACAACCGTCTTTGAATTTCAGCTGAGCGCTCAGATTTCTGCGTGATTTTTGGAGTGAGGTGGCACATACGTGTGCTAGCCCATGCAACTGTTGTGCCATCATGAACTGCAGTTGTTAACTGTGTGTTCTCTGCCTGTGATCTCATCCATCAGTTGCACTGGAGTTAGACTGCCCACATTTTTTAAATTTCACGTGCATGACTGACCCATGCATGCGGCGTGACTTCTCGTGAGTGCTAGAGAACTGGGTGTCTTGCTACATTCATGGCTTAATTTCACCATTCCATTCGTTCATGCAGTTCTTGAATTAGATTCATGTAACAGAGGAATAGGTTTTGTCACGTACCTGAAGCCAAACGGCTGCTTGTGAAGCTTCTTGCTGCTGCATGCTTGGATCCTTTGATTGCATGAGGCTTGGCTAATGATTTTTGATTGCTTTTCCTTGTGCAGGTGTCCTCTGGCCGGATCTGAGCTGCATGCAATTGTTTCCACGTTCAACTCTGCCCGTTCAAGCTGCTGCTGCTGCATTGTCACAGAACCAGAACTTCTTTTTGCCATTTCTCCCAGACAGTAAAGCGGATTGATCTGAAACTTGCTGAGCATGTTCCTATCATCAGTATGCATCTCCCATAGCAAATTCGTGATCAATGGATGCACGGATTTCGAGAAAAATGGAAAATGGCTGAAGATTTCAGAGCTCGATTTCTCGGAAACCGTGCACCGGAATTGGCTGAAACTGCTTGGGTAGGCTACTATCACCCATGTTCATCTCCCCATGAAACAAGTTTTAAAATGGATGCACGGATATGGAGAAAATGAAAAAATGGCTGATGGTGATGGATGCTGATTTCTTGGAAACCGTGCATTGGAATTGCATGAAACTGCTCAGGCATGTTGTCATCAACCTTGTACAATTCCCCATAAAACGGTTTGTCAAATGGATGCATGGTTTTCAAGTTATGGCATAAACAAATTATGCTCTATGTGTTTTTGCTTCAAGGCACTTTGCATTTTGGTTGCATGGGATGACAAAATGAATTTTGGCTGTGATGCAGGTATGGAGATGATGGAGGAGGAGTTGGAAGATTGCATGAGGGCTTCTGAACCCTTCAGGAAGCTACCATGTTTGCCAAACCACTTTTTGAAATGCATGTATAGTTTCCCACAATTTCTACAGGAAGTTCCTGTAGAAGCACAACGAGAAGCACAAGGAGGTGGAAAAAATGATGGATAAAGGCAAGGGATGGACACACAAGTGCTTGTAGGCCTAATCAATAGATTCCCACCATTAGATTCACTTTTGAAATTGGATTTGGCTCGTCCAAAGGTTCTACAGGATGTTTCCTGTAGAAATACAGAGCTTCCTGTAGAAGGCACAAGAAAAATTCCTTTGACCTTGATTTGAGTGCTCCTCCTGTCATGAAACGTCCTTCTTGCAACCTGCAATGTCATTGCTGCAACATGAGATTATTCAATGGAGATTAGCTTTATTTTTCTTTTCCTTTTTTCTCTTTTTGTTTTTTTGAAAAACAACTAGGGCGCCTCATGGAGGTTTTCACCCTAATTGCCTGCCTTGGGCGCCTCCAAGGGAGGTTTTCACCCAAAGATCTTATTCTCTTTTCTCTTTTTTTTGAACCCATTGACCGCCTCATGGAGGTTTTCAATCAATGAGCCAATCTAAGGCGCCTCCGAGGAGGTTTTCACCTTAGATTTCTATTTCCTCTTTTTTTCATTTTTTTCTTTTTCTTTTTTCATTTTTTTTCTTTTTTTCTTTTTTCTACCCTACCCTACTTGAAAAACAAACTCATTTTCAAGTATAAGAATACTTCCAATGGAGCCATGTGCACATCGAGATTAGAGAAAAAATGATGTGAAGGCTCGAAATGCATGCTTGGACAAGTATCCAGATCTCAGAGACCAAATGATCTAGCGTTGAAGGGATCAAACAAAGCTGAGGAAGAAAGTACTGCTGCAACTTAGTGACCTTCTGAAACCATATCTCAATATAGCTTTGATATCCTTGGTTCTTTTGCTGATATGGATCATTCTTCCTTTCACCTTCTATCATGACCTTCTGATCTTCCTCTTTTTGTTGATCTTTATCTTGAATACATGGAAGATTTGATGGTAACCATGAGGGAACTCTCTTGATCTCTGATTTAGATCTCTTCTCTTCATCAAGTGCAGCCCATGGTTCTTTGATCTCACCTCTTGAATCTTCTTTTGCTGGATGTGGTCCTTCAATGCTTGCAATATAGTCACCTTTTTGCAATACTCTTCCTGAGCTAGGGTGAAGATCATCTAGCTCAAGAGTTGTTGTTTGGACATGTTGTGCCTCAGATTTGCAATGGGGTTGAGCTGCTCCATTGTGTGGTTTTGGAAATGGTACGGATAGTTGAGTGGAGGTGTGAAATTGAGATGGAGATGGATGGCATTGTGTTTGGGTAGGCATTTGAGGTTGCCTTGGTGGAGGAGGAGGCGATGGTTGTGGATGAGCAGGTGGTGGAGGAAAATGAGCGGGATGAGAGTTGTAATGGGGTCTCCACTCCTGATAAGGTGCATTCCACTGAGGCTGTGGCTGAGCATAAGAGTGAAATGAATGAGCAACTGGTTGGGCATAATATGGATCTGTGAAGGAACAAGGAGAATATGACCAAGGAGGAGGTGTAGACCAGGAAGGATGAGTAGGGGGACCCCAAGAAGGCATGAAAGTGACTTGGTAGGGGTCATAATAGGTCTCAGGTGTCCCTTGCAGTTCCTGCTGGTAAGATCTAGGTCCATGTGGCCTCCTTTGGTTCAGATAACGGAGTGATTCAGTGGCTTCTTTGGTTCTCTGATATGCAACTTTAATTCTGGGCAAGGAAGGGCACTGATCTGTAGGATGGTATTCTTCACAGATGAAACACACTTCTAGGGAGTGCATTGGACATTCGTTCCTAGGATGCTTTCTAGTGCACCTAGGACAAAAGATGACCAAAGCCCTCTTGGCTTCCTCTTGCCTCTTTTGGATCCGCAAGGTATCCAGTTGCATGGCAAGAAACTGCCTCATATCACTCTTGAAATCTTTGATCTGATTTTCAAATTCATCTTTGGACAAGATGTTGCTCCCAACATCTCTACTTGTAGCCATTTGCTTCAGAGGAATGTTTCTTCTTCTTCTCCCCTAGAGGTTCTTCAGATATGTCTTGATGTCCACCCAGGGGTTCTTTCATCACAGCCATCGAAGAAGAACGTTGGCTGTGTGAAGCAGTGGGGGTGTTGTGCAATCATTTTTCTAACTTATCTCTACTCCTACAAAGCATGAAATGAAATCTTTTTGGTTGATTTTTTTGTTTTTTTTCTACTTCTACCTGCAAAACTAAAATAGAATTGAACTGCAACTAACTATCTTGCTGAAATGAAAATGCGGAATTGAAATGAAAGCAGGAAAGGACTAATCTATTTTGCTCAAATGAAATTGCAGGAATGAAATGCTAGGTTACGCTTGCGAAATTGAAATGCTAATCTATGCTTGCAGAAATGAAATTGCGGAATTGAAATGCTAATCTATGAAAGCAGGAAATTCTAATCTATGAAAGCAGGAAATGCTAATCTATGAAAGCAGGAAATGTCTATGCTACTTTTGTAGAATGGAAATGAAATAAACTACTTAGCAGAAAGTTGTAGTAGAAAATAGAAGAATAGCAACAATCACCAATACTCTGCCGCTTCCCCGGAAACGGCACCAAAAAGATGGTGGGCTCCAGTATTGTAGCAATAATTCTACAACTCCTGGAGCTTCCTATCTCTAATTTTATCAACCCGGTAGTTCGTACAAACTTGGAAGCGACGGTGTTGTATGCACAAGTACTAGCTCTTGTCGCAGCTATCACTTGGTCAGCTGGCACAAGTCCGCTAGGGCTCAAGCCAACTTCTATATGCTCTCAGAAGAAGCTTTATGAGTGATGGATGAAAGCTATCTCGAAGGAAGCTAACCTACTTTGCAAAAAGGAAACTGAAAGCCAACAAAGCATGGAAACCCTAATAAACCCTAATTTCACTAGCTTGACCCTTACAATGCAAAAATGTGAATGAAACTTCTACCAATGATGCCATTACTTGCAGTGAGTTGAAATACATGAATCTAAGCTACTTGTATCTGAAAAGACATGTTTTTGTATTTTTTCATTAAGTGGTTGGGTTTATTGTGATGGTGCTTTTGATTAGGGTTTGACTGTGCAGGAGCGGTGCGAAGGGAAGGAAAGCATGGGAAACTTCAGGGGGGGCTAGGAGAGGTCCTAAGGGATCCTTAGCATCAGTCCATAGAAGTCCACAACGTTCAGGTGCTCGGCAACCGATTTTGCAGGCTTCTACAGGATGTCTGCAAGGGATCCTACAGGAAACTCAGGGATTTCTACAGGAAGTCGGTTAACTTCTACAGGATGTGCTGTAGTTGGAGTTTTGGGTGATGGAGGAGTGGAGGAGTTGTATGGATGGATGGGTAAGATGAAAGAGGAGCTTTAGATGGCTCAGGGACAGAGAAATAGGACAAAGAAAGAGTGCACGAAGTGGTTGGTGGATAGAAGGATGGGATCAATTAAAGGTCAAAAAGATGAAGCTACGTGGGCAATGAAAGAGTTGGAAGGTGAACGAGCTGAACAGAGGTCGAGTAGATGGCTTTAGGAGAGGTTAAGAAGAAGAAAAAGGAAGTAGAAGGATATGGAGCAGTGTAAATAAAACAAATTACTTATGTCTTGCACCAAAAACGAGAATTCATTAACCTATGCTACCTGTGTTATTAAACCTATGAACAGCAATGTAAACCGAGAAAAGAAGCCGTGCATGGAGTGAAAATGTAGAAGTATGGTTCAATATCAAAAGTGCATGGATGGATCTTCAATGAAAATGACTATGTTGCAGCTTGCATTGAAGTAAAAGATTGCGTTCTTTTTGGTGGTTGATATGGACTGCACCCCAATCCCTAAACAGAGATGGCAGTGAAGGCACTAACAACCTTTTTCTTGGAGATCCAATGGATTACAAACCTCCTACTCTGATCTAGACAACTGAAAGTGATTTAACCATGAACTAACCCTACGCAATTCTCATTAACCAAATCAAACCAGCAAACTGTATTCTTTGAAATGCATATCAAAACAAGGAAACACAATGCTGGAAAGAAAGGTAAATAACACTACAAGAAGAGGAGATCTATTGCTCTCAGGTTGCGCCCTAACCTGAGAGCTATAGCTCCCTTAAAAACTCAGAATTGAATCCAAAGTTGCCTGCCTTTATTAAATAATCATGAGTCTAACATCATGCCAAAACTGGCTTACGAAGAGCAAAAACCAAATTGAATAACTACTAGCTACAAAAATGACTACCAACTAGCTAACCAAAATGAGGCCCTAAGCCTTCTTATTTATACAAATTGAGGACCCAACAGTCCTCCTAAAATTTAGGGACTTGGCTGCCCAAGACTTGTAGTTAACAGCAGTCCAACTTGACTTGCTTGGCTGCCCTTGTGCTCATTGATTTGGTGGCCTTTGAACTCCGAGCTGATGGTGGAGAATTCGAGGTAAGGTCCCATAAATGAGGGGGACACCTTCCTACAAATCCTCTAGCTTGTTCTCCCACGAATTTGGCTACCAAGTGCTCATTAAGACCTTCAATTTTGTCTCCAAGTTGACCAAAAAGGCTACACAAAGCACCCATTAGACTTGTTGGCATAATGACTAACCAAATTCACTCTATTAACATAAAAATAATCAAAAACATGCAATAAACCAATGAGAATGGTGGATTAAGTCAAATTAGGAGGTTGAATGAGCCCAAATAATTGTACATTTTTTGGGCTCATCAGTCAAGTTGCTTGCAGGTAAAAAAAACATTACAAAATAAATGGGTTTACAGGTTGAAGGAAGAAGATGGAGGTAGACAAAGGTATAAAGCTAGACTTGTGGTGAAGGAGTTTACACAGAAAAAAGGGTATAGACTTTGATGAGATATTTTCTCCTGTTGTTAAAATGACTTCAATCAGAACTATTTTAAGTCTAGTAGCAGCTGAAGATTTTCATATTCAGCAGTTAGATGTAAAGATAGCTTTTCTCCATGAGGATTTGGAGGAAGAGATATATATGAAGGAGCCACAAGGATATGAGGTAAAAGGGAAGGAGAAACTAGTGTGCAGGTTGAAGAAGAGATTGTATGGCTTAAAACAGGCTCCAAGGCAGTGGTATCTAAAATTTGACAGGTTTATGTCTAAACAAGGTTATAATAGATGTCACTCTGATCATTGTGTTTATCTCAAAAGGCAAAATGGTGGCATCTATATTATATTGTTATTGTATGTAGATGACATGTGTTGCAGGTTCTAACATATAGGAAATAAATGTGCTCAAAAGAAAATTGGCAAACTTGTTTGCAATGAAGGATTTGGGTGCTGCAAAACAAATCCTTGGTATGAGAATAACTAGAGACAGGAAGAATCACAAGTTAAAATTGTCTCAGAGTGAGTACATACAAAAGGTGTTGAAAAGGTTTAATATGTAGAATGAAAAACTAGTTAGTATACCTTTGGCTAGCCATTTCAAACTAAGTAAGGAAATGTGTCTCAAGACTTAGGAAGGAATGGTTGATATGTCTAAAGTTCCATATGCATCAGCAATTGGAAGCTTAATGTTTGCAATGGTATGCACAAGGCCTGATATTGCACATGTAGTGGGAGTTGTAAGCAGGTACATGAACAATCTAGGAAAAGAACATTGGATGGCAATAAAGTGGATTCTTAGGTATTTTAGAGGTACCACAAATCAAGCATTATGCTTTGGTGGTTCAAACATTTTTCTATAGGGATATGTTGATGCAGATATGGCGGGTGATAGAGATAACATGAGAAGCACCACAAGGTATGTATTTAATATAGGTGGAACAACTGTCAGTTGGGTCTCAAAACTACGAAGTGTTGTTGCACTCTCAACAATAGAAGCAGAGTATGTTGCTGCTACATAGGCTAGTAAAGAAATGATTTGGTTACAAAGGTTTCTGGATGAATTGGGTAAGAAGCAAGAGTTAGGCGGGTTATACAATGACACTAGAGTGGCATACATCTTGCAAAGAATTTTGCATTTCATTCCAAGACTAAACATATACAACTCAAGTACCATTTCCTACGGTCAACATTGGAAGATGGAAAATTGAATATGGAAAAGATACACACTAGTCAGAATCCTATAGATATGATAACCAAATTTGTAACCAAGGAGAAACTGAGAGTTTTCTCAATTTCAATCGGTCTTCAAGTATGATGAAGAAGATGAGAAACAACCAGGTCCAAAGTGGAGTCATTGTCCAACAAATGAAACAACCGTGGAGTTGATATAATCAAAATCCAAGTGGGAGATTGTTGGGTGTGG
This sequence comes from Pinus tabuliformis, assembly GCA_031772625.1. Taxonomy (NCBI): domain Eukaryota; kingdom Viridiplantae; phylum Streptophyta; class Pinopsida; order Pinales; family Pinaceae; genus Pinus; species Pinus tabuliformis. Next base: position 812,964,572 of record CM062816.1, on the reverse strand, counting down.
AGCCTAATTATCTTTTGTATTCAAAGGTATTGCCGCATTGGACCCCAGTTCGTAATGGGGTGGCAAAGCTGCCCGTAAAATATACGCTGCAGGGGGGGTCCAGGTGGGGTGGTTGCAACCTTTGGGAACCCCCCGCAGCACCCCTGAAGCTAAAAATAGATGTAAAATTGCCTTGTAAAATGTTGTAATTTCATAGTCAATCTGGGCCGTTCATTAGGCAGAGATATGATAGTAGATGTTATGTTTAATTTAGGGTTTTATTCCTAGAAGGCACCCCCTCACTATATATGAGGGAATTTTATTGCGTCTATGTAGATCTGTATTCTGAGTGAGGAAGTGAGAGGAGATTGAAAGCGAAGAGGGAATTACAGTAGATCTGTTGTAGGTTGTATCTCTTCAGTTTGTTTGATAATATAAAAGGAAGGACTGGCTATTTCTCCGTGGACGTAGCCCAAACTGGGTGAACCACGTATATCTGTGTCTCTCTTGGTTTATGTTTTTTCTGTGTTTATGTTTTTGCAATATTTTATGTGTTCCATTGCTTTGTAATATATAATCTCCTAACATTTATTACTCTAAATTATAGTTCCTCTATTTTTGAAAATTGTCTAATATATCAATTTTCACAAAAAAAAAAACTTAAAACTTTTTTATGATGAAAAATATAACATATATGATTCAAACTTGATAAAAACATATCATGATCTATGGAAATTGTCATGGAGAGATGAAAAATAAACTAGGTGAAGGAAATTTTGTCAATGGCATCCCTTTATATGTTAAAACGCACTAAGTTGCAAAATGATTCCTTTGTCGAAAACTGAGTAGAAAATCCTCCCTGGCACATAGTTCCATCCCTTATTTGATAGGAGATCTTCCACTATATTCTACTCTCTATAGACATTATTAAAGGCCAATCTTTGAAATTTCTTCATTAAAGATCTAATATGCATTGCATCCAAAAAGTAAGGGAAGGTGGTCCAAATTTTGTTCTCAATTGTACCCAATCTAGGATCGACTTGGAATCTCCAAACACAGGTAAATATTCAATTGAAATCCAGTTAGCACATAGAAGATCCCTCGAGAGTATGATTAGCTCAACTCTATTATTTGACCATGTGCCACTATACCAACTGAAATGGAAGGTATTGTATAGCTTCAAAACTAAATGTGTCCCACTTCCACAAACCATGTTGGTGGATGCTCCATAAAGAAAAAAAAAGGAAAGTATGACCATAGCTCCATGAGTTGAAAATGTCTTCCAGGTTGTTCCTCCTTCAGTAGCCATATATCCATAAAATATGCAGAGATCTTTAAATAGGTGTCTCTAGTATCTAGTTCTATTTGTTCAAAAATATTCTCATTCCTGATTCTCCATATGCCCCGCAAAATATAGAAAGGCAAGGAACGATATGTCTTGAAACCTTCAAACCATTGAGTGATACATCTCTAAATGAAAACAATGTTCCATATTACATGCATTTTAAGTGTTTGAAGAACCACACTCCATACTGAGATTGCAAAAGGACATGCTAGAAATAGATGTTCCATGTCTTCTAAATATTTTTTTCATAAAGAGAATCTTCCAAGATCCTCAAATCCCCTTTTATGGATATTATCCCAAGTTAAAATATTATTGTTGACCACCATCCACATTAAAAAAAAAAATGAGAGGTATATCCCATATCGACGTGTTATAAAACCAAAAAGCATTATCATTCAAGCCACTTCCACAAGAAATATGTTTATAAGTCTCTTTAACTAAGATCTACTCATTATACATAAAACCTTCCCATGATAAATTTTCTTTCTTCTCATTGAGTTTTAAACCTGCTATACTTAATTGTGTTTTGAAATGTGTCCATTCCACCAATAGATCCTCTGGAAATCCAAGTTCAAATGCATTAAGACAATAACTTGTAACAGAAGAAGATCATCAATCACAAGAGATTTATTTCATAAAGCAAAGCACTTTCGTATGTAAATGATGAAGGATGGGAATAGAAATAATATGTATTCCCTCCACTCCTTTGATATCATCTAGTCCTATTTCTATCCTATTCCCCCTTCCAACCTCCTAGCTCAGATTTCGTAGTAGCCAATGTTTGTTTCTCATCATGCTTATCCATATATAAGATGCCACCTTCCTCTTTGGAGCACCCTCTTTAATCAATTCCTTAACTTGTCCTTTTTTTACATATTTCTCTTTAATAACCTATTACCACATACCTTTTCTCTGGAAAGTTTTCCATAATTTCTTGACAATTAAAGCCTTGTTGAAACATTATGTGTCCTTTAAATGAACCCTCAATCCTTCTCATGTCTTTCAAGCACCTCTAAATAGACCAAAAGTATCTTATTTGTGGATTTAGGCCTAGCCCAAAGGTACCTAGCTATAATAGCATAAATTATTTTAGTTATATATTTAGGCAGATAGAAGAGATGCATCCTATATATAGAAATATTCTTAAGGGATGCTTTCATCAAAATCAACTTTGCTCCCAATAATAGCCACTTATTTGACCATTGAAACATCTTACACTCGAATTTTCTTATCAACCATTCCCAGCCCCTTATTTCATTTTTATGAGGTTCAAACGGAATCTTGGATATTATAATCCTCCATTTATCAAAATCATGTCCACCTCATAGATTCGAGCTGGAACTGGTAGCACAAACATTCCACTCGAAGCATATTTCCACTAGAAATTTCCATGCCTTCTCATTATCTACCATAGTCTCTGGAAAAAGGACTAATGCAATCTTTTTCATTGTTATAATACTACAAATAGAGCCTACTTTTGGGGTAGATCCCAACCCCCTAACATTTAAATACATAAAGATCATAAAGATTGTAAGTGGTCAGGTATAGGCTCTCTAAGGACCTAGGAACAATTGAGTTTGTAATCACCCATAGATAAATAGGGATATATGAATTCTAGTGGAGTGGATGGAGAAACCTCCATGATGGATTGAAAGGATTCATGAAGGTTTGAGGATATTGATGCAAATTTTGAAACCTTATTGAATTTAGTACCTATCTTCTTGCTCGTAGTGACATTCTTCTGAGAGATGGGACTAAATAAAATCATCCTCCACAAAGAAAGATTTTTTTATAGACAATGGCTTGAGGTCGATAGATTCGTTAAGTGCCAATAAGAAAATTTCAAGGTGTTTTAAGACTAGACAAGATGGGTTACCTATAAAATACCCAAAACTGATAGCATGGGATCAAGGATGACCTGAAGTACTAGAGAATCCATCCTTCCTTCCTAGGACCCAGATGATGGAAGGAGATTCTTTGTAAATGGTAGCTAATTCAAACATCATTGGAATGTGAGGATGGGGAACATAGGGGTTCAATGAGGACCCCTTATAGATAGGTCGAAAAACAAGATTAATAAATGTCTCAATAAGGTCATTTCCATGATCTAACGAAACATTGTATTTATGTGAATCCAATACATCATAATCACATGCATCATTATGCTTTGTAGAATTATATTCAAGGGAAGAGATGATGATATAATTGGGTACCTGAAATTATTGGGACATAGGATTCTTGAGAACTAACTTTCCTTTTTATAAGAAATCAATGGATTTTTGGTCACTCATAGTTCCTCGACCCAAATGTTCTACTGGCCCCAAACTTCTTTGGGCAAACTTCGATCATATGACTAGTTTCATGACACCCAGGCATATAAAGGGGATACCCTAGAAAATGATATCATCTCTAAAGGAAAATGACCCCCAAGATAAGTCTATCTCAGTTGAATGACCTCCATTAAAGTTCACTTCAACCAATGCCCAACCTACCCTCTTGTCAAACTTTCCCAAACTCCCCTCCTCTATGAAAGAAAATTTGCCAATCTTGTTATTAATTGCCATTATAGCCTGATTAGGCCAGAGTTCAAAAGGAAGTTCGGGAAGATTCATACTTAAGATCTAATGATGTGAAACACCCTTTAGGGGGTTAAAACATGCACTCCACCTCTCGAGGGATAGAAGCCCACGGTCCCTGACCCAAGAAAGATGTATATTTTATTTGTGTCCTTCATGCTAAGAAAATGAAAGCGTAACCACCATTTGAGTAAGATACTAACCTTTAGATGATATTTGAGAATTGGTGCCAAAATTTTATTGACCCATCCCTTAAAATATTCCCTAGAAATCTTAGTGAACTCCCATCTGCCGACTAGAGCCCAATGCTTGAGGTTTTCCACCATGTCTTAGAACATGTCCACCCCTAGAACTAGACTTTATACCTGTTTCGCAACCTTAGTCAACATTTTATTACAATGTTGGGACTTCTACAATTTTTAATTTAGACCATCAAAGCCCTTCCTTCCCCCTTCATAGATGATCTCAACATAAGAGCCCTCTACCAACCCTTTGACATGTGAAGAAGCATTATCACAATTCCTCAAAAACCTATGAGCATTGTTTTTGGCCTCCATAGTGACCTCCAAGAGCTCTTTTTCTCCCAATGATAAATATGAAAGGAGATCCAAAGAGTGTGCCATGTCAAGGCCCCCTAGAGTGACCCAAACCTTGACCTCAAAATCCCCACTCGCAAAACTCCTTTCTTCTAAAATATAGCCTAAATTGATCTCTAAATACTAGAATATCCTCACCTCCCCCAACTATCACCATGTTCCGAACCATCATAAAAGAGAAGTATGACCACCCACCTATCACGAGCCAAACCTTAAATGTAAAATTCCTAGTACCCTGCATTTGTAGCCCTGATATACATGAACATTATGTCACAAACCATGACCTCCTCTACCAATGTGGTGCTAAACCTAAATCCACCATGAAAGACTTTGACAATAGAAATAAGAGAACTATAAAATCTTGTGTGGCCCTTGCGTGGCAACATTCACTAGAAAAATCTAAAATGAGATACGATAAAATTCTGAGGACGCTACCAAAAAATCTTCAAAATAGATAGAATTAATTAGAACCCCATGAAGGTATTCATAAATAGTTAATATCCCAACTCCCACAATAATGAAAAAGGAAATGAATTAAAAAAAAAAACAACAACAATATTACTCAATCACCAATAAATAAATCATAGATGTTGAACCACCAAAATATCTACCACCCCAGATACCAGAAGGAAAATTTGAACTCTTCCAGACCCGAAGAGAAAGATCATAACCATAGGGCAGATACATAGATGAAACCCTAATCCACTTCCTATAGAGGACAAGAAAAGTTATGGAAATTCCTCATAACCATAATATAAGGATATAAACATAAGACCAAGAGACACTAAATCACCTAGAACCTAATGTATCATCCCCAAAGACTACGTCTCAATAAGGCCCATAAACAATAGAAGCTTCCACCAATATGGGTGATCATTAACTAAAATATCTTCAAAGCACCATGATTCATACTTAATGCTTGTTTTTCATCTCTTTCACTAATATGGGCCTCTACTTTGTATGATAACCTCCCTTATCCCATATCGATGCTTAGTCCACGCTTTCTCTTAGTCTTGGCAATTGAATTTGTAGGAGCTATAACAAAGCTTGATAGAGAAGCTTCTAATATAACATTGGACAACAGAGATAAAACAAATGTGTCGGGGGAGAAACATTCCTTCAGAATACCAATAAGCACTTAAATAAGATATATTTAACCACCTTATATATTTGAAAATAGACAACGTCCATCGTTTGCAACCTACAATGCCATCTGCACATTATGCTTCCCACTCCATCACAAAGCTTCCAAATTGTTGTCTTGAAACCTTCCATCACAAGACATGAAACATTCAGGTGAAAAGCTAGTTATTTACACCTTGTCCAAATCCCCTATTGCTTGTTTCCTTAGTGATCGCACATCTTCACCCGTCAAATTCCTCTACATCCGAGTCTCTCCATCCTCATTGATTTCTCATTGTGCCTTTAATAATAGTCGCTTTTCCTTGGAAGGGTTGCACAACTCCCTCGTATTCTGAAAAATAGCTCTCGCCAAAATCCAATTATAGTGAGAAACCAACTTGTACAAGAGAAGTTGGAACATTCAAAAATTCCCTTATTGGTTTATTTCCCTCTACCCTAATTAGACTCGCATACCCACCTTCAAAACTTGGATTTCAATTTGAAGGGATTGAAGTGAAATAGTTTCTTATTTATAAATTGTGAGAGAGGTTAAATTTTGTATGTATGCATTTTTTAATTATTTCTTTTATAGGGAATATATGTATAATTTTTTTAATTATTTAATTTTTACGAAATTAGAATATAATTTCATATTTTTCCTAAGTTTAAATTTATCTTAAATTTGGATTAATTAAGTATTGAGAGGAATTAAATTTCTTAGATATAAATTTTTTAATCATTTAATTTTGTATGGATTTTTTTTGTTTGACCCATGAGGATTTGAATTTTGAATCTCCTTATTTACATAAGAATTCATATCTCAACATTTGTCAATCAAGCTACATTTGTGGGATAATTTTATATGCAATTTGTATTTCAAGAATTTATTTTTTATGTACTTAATAAATTCATATTTAAAATGGATCTAATTTATTTTTTTAAATGTTTTTTTAACATTTTGCTAAGGTTTTCAGGAACTTTGTATGGTCGAAAATTTTTAGAAACCCTCATGGTAGTCCAAACTGTCATTGTGTTCGAGTTCAAGGGGTTTTTCATCTATGTGCTAGATTCTTCAACTTTATCTCATATCTTGTCAAGATCCCCTCTTGGCAGTTACTGCTCATCAGGTTTTTCTCCTCAAATCTAATTCACGATCTCAATATTTATTTAGAGCTTTGAGTGAGTATTTCCTTAGCCATGCAATGCCTAATTTTTCAAGGTAAGTAGTTGAATGATTCTACTCCTTTCTCATTTTACAACATTGGTAAAGATATCAGCGTTTATATGGTTCTTCGTCTATGGGGGGGGACTTGAGGTAAGCCTTCGTCCTCCCAAACCTTTCCTTCTAAATATCATATTTGGGGACCTTTTGCCTCTTTTCCTTGGACCCCTAGTAGTTCTTGGAGGTTTTAGTTGGAGGGGTTAGCGAATAAAAACCTAATATGACCAGCAAGAAAGGCTTAGGGGTTTTAGGAGTTAAGGGGTTTAGGATTCAAGGATAAGGGCAAAGGGAAAAGGGTTATGAATTAGGGGATTTAGGGGTTAGGGGGTTGAGGGCCATGGGGTTGAGGTCTAGGAGGATTATGGGTTAGAGTTTAATGGCCTAATGGTTAAGGGCTTCAACAGTTAGGGGTTAATCACGATGGGCTTATGGGTAAGGGGATTTAGGGGTTAAGTGATTAATGGTTATGGGATTTAGGTGTTAGTGGGTTAAGGGGTTATGGATTATAGGTTAAGGGTTTTAGGAGTTAGGGGTTAAGGGTTAAGGATTGGTGTTTAAGAGGATAAGGGGTTAGGACTTAGGAGATTCAGGTATTCTAAGTTAGGGGTTGAGGGTTAGGCGGTTAGTCACTTAGAGTTTAAGGGATCAAGGGGTTAATGGGTTGCAAGTTATGAGTGTAGGGGTTAATGGATTATGAATTTGGGTTTAAAGGGATAGGGAATTTAATGTTTATGTATTAAGGGCTTATGGTTTTGTTAAAATTGGAAACTAGGGCCAAACTCCATGTGGGTCATATTATTTATGGCAGCTGATATTTTTATTGGATCCCTCTCATTGAGAGGTGTAGGATTGATCTAAAGATCATCCGATTCCGATAAGTATTTATGAAGATATGAATTTATTTAGATTATGAACAAATTGTCAAGTCAGCCAGCAACTTATGTAGGCTCAAAAGCCCAACCGTCATGTCTATTCAACCTCTACGTTTTTAGTATCAATAGAAGAGGACTTGAAGTCTTTTGTCACACACTTACTCTTCAAGTGATCCGCCGCTCTCCACGTCTTTGGGTTTTGGTGAAGGAGAGACACCAAGGGATTACGCTGGCCTACAGATGATGCCCTAAACGTAGAGAAGGTGAAGGCCTTATACACATCACTAAATTACAATCATGGAGGAGACATCAAGATGCAAACACCTAAAGATCATGCATCCGCAGTAAAGAGGAGACTTCGTTGTAGTAAAGAGGTCTATTATGTAGCCGAAGGAGAATCCCTAGTTGTTGTCCAAAGGTACTCTAGCCACAGGTCTAAAGGAAGTCTTAGACGTAGTTGTGAAGGTGATTTAGAAGCCCTACACGCAGTAATAAGGAGCCCTTGATCCACCGTTCAGATATGCTCCTATCTGCAGCAAGCCGCAGTCAAATAGAGGCTGCTATACACAGTCAAAGTTGGCCTCATTTATGTGTTACTATTCACTATCAAGAGGAATGTTAATTCACTATTCTAAGTGGTCCAAATCCATAGTTAAGGGTGGACCTAATGTGCCCTAATCACAACAAGTTGTGAGCATGAAAGAGGCATGGTTTGGGCATATCTTTTGTCACAGTATAAGGTTATTTTCTTCTTGCAAGAGGACCAAGTTAAAGGAGCATAGTATCAGACCCGTTGAGGTGTCCAAGGTAGCTTCATACGCAACCCTAATCCACAGTCTAAGAAGTCCCATCTGCTATAGTCATCTAATCAGTATAAACTTGGATTGTTGTAGGTGACAACTTGATAATTTAGGTCTGTTGGAAGGTGGAACTATAACCTAGCTGCTTTGCTAGGCTGCAAGCCATAGAAAGCAGCTAAGGCTGATATACTTATTGCTGCATGATGTAACAATAAGTGATAGGTGCAACTGATGATGAAAAACAACATAGCAAGCATTGAGGGCAAATCAGCAATGTGTACAACACTCAGTGCAGTGTTGTGTGTGGAGCATGATTGTTCATAGGTCTTTGTTTCAGCCGGATGTATACCCCAAGAAGTTTGTACATCCCTCCACATGGGGGGATGCGGGGGGGACTTGTCCCCCCCACGGGGGTCCGGGGGGGCCGATCCCTCCTGGCTGGGGGGTCCGGGGGCTCGGGGGCAGTGCTCCCAAAGCTAAAAACAAATGTAAAATTTCCTTGTAAAAGTATAGTATTTTCTAGTCAATCTGGGCCATTCATTAGGCAGATGATCTGACGGTAGAACTTATGTTTAGTTTAGGGTTTTTTGCCCTAGAAGGAAACCCCTCTCTTTGTATGGGGGCATTGTATTGGAGGCTGAGATATAGATGTGTATTCTGTGAGCGAGAAACTGAGAGGTGAGACTGTGAGAGAAAACAGTGGATATTATAGCGGATTTGTTGTAGGTTGTGTTTCTTCATTTTGATGGATAATAGAAAGGAAGGACTGGCTGTTTGGGGTGGATGTAGCCCAAACTGGTTGAACCACGTATATCTGTGTCTCTCTTGTTTTATGCGTTCTCCATCTTTATATTTCTGCAATATTTTATGTGTTCCATTGCTCCGTAATATATAATTTTCTAACATGCAGATCCATGTTAAAGAACAGCTCAATGATTGGAGCAGATCAATGACAGGGGTAGCAACATGAAGTGCATAGCATGGTGTAGTATGTAGAGGTGCAGCAAGTGGACAAGATGTAGCACTATGATAGGTGAAGCAGTCACCTTGGATAATGAGTTGAAGCAACATGTCTTCAACTAATCTCATATAGATATAGAAAGTCAAAAGTGTTGACTTCTATTGTAAATGTACTATCTCTATCTCTCTTTCTCTGCTGAACTATTGAAGAACATAAAAGAAGAATTGATCAAGGGTTTCCCCACATTGGGGTTTGTCCCTAGCTGGCACCACATCTTGTGTTCTCTAGTCTTGGCTTGTCTTCTGCTATTTATATTTATGTTCTATCTACAGTTTAATTTAATGTTGATTTGATTGCTAATCATGAAAATTCAAAAAAATTGCTCTAACATAGAACATACCCAAATTAACATGGGATCAGAGCTGAGGTGAAGACAACGCCTAAGCAAGAGTTAAAGAGCAATCACCGAAGACAGTTGGGAAAGGACAAAAGGATCAGTGGATTCCTCATCCCTCTTCAAATTCACCAAGGGTCAAGTCGAAGCAGAGAATATTATTAGAATGGCGCAGTGGAATATGGCCTACCTCAAGATCACTTCATTGGAAGACCGGATCTCAAGGTTGAATGAAAGGCAGATAACTAGTTCGGCCATTATGTGAAGGAGTGTTTGAATGGCAGAGACGCATCTCTTGATGAAGATAACAATCATTCTAGTGGCATCTTCAATGATCAAAGGAATGACAGGTGATGCAAGTCTTCAAGGAAATGGCCGACTCTTCATAGAAAGCAAGGAACCCGACGTATGAAGAATCAAATGTTGTTTCTGATAAGATAAAGAAGCATTATCTTGTACTGGCCCTCTCCTTCAGATTCTTTGGGAATCTGGCTTATTGATTGTAGTGCTTCAAGGCACTTCATCAGATAGATGGGTGCACTCTCTAATTTGGTAGAGATGGAAACAATTGTGGGATTATTCTTGGAGCCGATGCCACCTATCCTGAAAAGGGTGTAGGGAATGTTACCCCTTAATTGAATGAGGGTAACTCGATTCATTTACATAATCTCTTTTATGTACCTGATCATAAGAAGAACTTGGTGACCATTTCAGCAATGGAAGTCAAAGGTTTCGGGGTGGCACTCATCGGTGGAAAGGTACGTGTTTAAAAATAAAATTTTCTAAGATGCTCTTGAGTTCAGGGTTGGCAATTTGTATCAAGTTGCAAAATGTTCCTTATGGAGCCCTACCCGATATGAGTTAGAAGGTGACTCAGATGCCTAAATTCAAGAAGAACGTGTAGATACATGTCTGAGATTTACCAAAGGAAAATTTTACAAGGGGACCATTCCCCTCATGTAGCAGGTCCACAGGTTTGGAACAACCTGAGGAGTTTGAGATTCATGATCGGGAATCTCATGTATACAGGTGGAAGAAAGCCCTCTATGTCTTGAAAAAGAACATCCTGGGCATAGTATGAGAGGATTGATAGCTGTCTGATGAAGCTGAGATTCACTAGGATTGAAACTGATCCAAACCATTGTTTGAAGATTGTGGATGATAGACCTCTCATACTAGCATCTTATGAGGACGACCTATTTCTAACAGGTGCAGACCCTCTCATTTGCAAAAGTAAGACGGAGTTGGATTCTAGATGTGGAATGATAAACTGCAAGCCTATGGCTGCCTCATGGATATTAAATTTTAGAAGTTATATGGTAGTGATGTCGAACCAGATTTGGGAAATGCCTCTGAGTTTCATAAATTCATTCGTGTTGATGTTCTTTGTGAAATTCCATTCGGACATATGTTTTGTAGTTAGAATGGTGAGCTCATATTTGATTGAGCCTCATTGGATTGATGCCAAGAATATTCTGAGATATCTTAGAGGCACGATCTCTCATGGATACACTATCGTATTATTCGAATGCTAACTGGGCAGGTAGTGTGGAGGATCACTAGAGCACTTCTCAGTGCTAGTTCTCTCTGGATTCTACTATGATATCATGGATGAGCAGGAAGCAGAATTCAGTTGCTATAAGCATCGTCGAGACCAAATACATAGCCACGATTATGATCTCGTGTGAAGCTGCATTACAGAAGCTCCTAAATGCGTTGTTTGTACACATGATGAATACCATTGTAGGAATATCGTATTATATGATTGCTCCAACAGATAGACATCAGATACTGCGTTATCTAGGATATGCTAAGTCGATAAGCAAGAAGGCTCCATCACACTGAGATGATGTATAGGTTGCAGAAATTTTGTAAAAGCCCTAGGGAAAGGTCAAATCTGTGACTTTCCTGAACAACTTGTAGTTGTTGAGAGACCTTCTTATAAGGGTCCTGCATGTTGCATGCATTGAGCTCTGGGAGCTCTGGGGGGCTTTGGGTACTTACTGGAGCAACATATGATGACAGGGTGACTCACCCTCCCCTAGTGGTGCATTATGTAAAAAATGATAGGTTGAACCTTCTCTTGTGACACCCCGTGGCGAATATGGAGCAGGATGATTCGTTTTCCATGGCAACTATGGAACAGGATAATTAGTTCTCCTGTGGGCCTGGATGATGTGTTCTCCATGGTGATTTTGGAACAGGCTGATTCGTTCTCCTGTATGCCAAGATGATTAGTTCTCTGTGACATCCACTGGACAGAATGATTTTCTCTCCTGTGGACAGGATGATTCACTCTCCTATGGACAGGATGATTAGTTCTCTTGTTAAGGAATCCTACCCATGTAGTCCGAGACTCATGGGAAGTACCTCTCATCTGATCAATGAGCAGGGAAATGAGGATAGGGACCATAGTAGTACCGATGGACGCATCATTGTATCTACCGTACTCCCTATGCTAGGATGACCTCCATTGATTTGGGATCAATGATACTGGTCTGGGACTAGTGAGAGTGGTGCATACTCTAAAATTGGCTTCAGGTCAATAAAGGACTGGTCTGGGACCAGTGGTACACACTCTGAGACTGACTTCGGGTCAGTTGAGAATGGTATGAGACATTCTCGATCAATTCTTCTTCTTCATGGTTGAGCAGAGCTGAGCTAAGTGGAGCTGAGCATAGATGAGCTGAGCTGAGCAGAACTGAGCAGAGCAAAGCTGAGATGAGCTGAGTAGAGTATATCTGAGCAGAATTGAGCAAAGCAGTGCAGGGCACTGATGGTAGAGATAGTAAAGTCGGACATATGGATCAGTGGATGGAGTTTAGTTGAGAGGGAGTGATAAAATTGGCAACTAGGGCCAAACTCCATGTGGGTCATCTTATTTATGGTAGCTGATATTTTTATTGGATCTCTCTCACTGAGAGGTGTAGGATTGATCTAAAGATCATCCGATTCTGATAAGTATTTATGAAGATATGAATTTATTTAGATTATGGACAAATTGTCAAGTCAGCTAGCAACTTATGTAGGCTCAGAAGCCCAACCATCATGTCTATTCAACCTCTACATTTTTAGTATAAATAGAAGAGGACTTGAAGTCATTTGTCACACACTTACTTTTCAAGTGATCTCCTCCTCTCCACGTCTTTGGGTTTTGGTGAAGGAGAGACACCAAGAGATTACGTTGGCCTACAGATGATGCCCTAAATGTAGAGAAGGTGAAGGCCTTATACGCAGCACTAAATTACAGTCATGGAGGAGACATCAAGACACAGTCACCTAAAGTTCATGCATCCGTAGTAAAGAGGAGACTTAGCCACAGTAAAGAGGTCTATTATGCAGTTGAAGGAGAAGCCTTAGCTACTATCCAAAGTTACTCTAGCCGCAGGTCTAAAGGAAGTCTTAGGCACAGTTTTGAAGGTGTTTTAGAATCCATACACATAGTAATAAGGAGCCCTTGATCCATCATTCATATATGCTCCTATCTGCAGCAATTCGCAGTCAAATAGAGGCTGCTATACATAGTCAATGCTGGCCTCATTTCAGTGTTACTACTCACTGTCAAGAGGAATATTAATTCATTGTTCTAAGTGGTCCAAATCAGTAGTTAAGGGTGGACCTAATGTGCCCTAATCAGAGCATGTTGTCAACGTGAAAGAGGCATGGTTTGGGCATCTCTTTTGTGACAGTATAAGGTTAGTTTCTTCTTGCAAGAGGACCAAGTTAAAGGAGCATAGTATCAGACCTGTTGAGGTGTCCAAGGTAGCTTCATACGTAGCCCTAATCTACAATCTAAGAAGTCCCATCTGCTATAGTCATCTAATCGGTATAAACTTAGATCGTTGTAGGTGACAACATGATAATTTAGGTCTGCTGGAAGGTGGAACTATAACCTAGCTGCTTTGCTAGGCTGCAAGCCATAACACGCAGTTAAGGCTGATATACTTGTTTCTGCATGATGTAACAACAAGTGACAGGTGCAACTGATGACGAAATGCAGCATAGTAGGCATTGAGGGCAGATCAACAATGAGTACAACACTAAGTGCAGATCTATGTTAAAGAACAACTCAATGATTGGAGCAGATCAGTGACAGGGGCAGAAACATGAAGTGCATAGCATCGTCATGCTTAGTGCAGCATGGTGCAATATGTAGAGGTGCAACAAGTGGACAAGATGCAACACTATGATAGGTGAAGGAGTCACCTTGGAGAATGAGTTGAAGCAACATGTCTTCAACTGATCTCATATAGATATAGAAAGTCAAAAGTGTTGACTTTTGTTGTAAATTTACTATCTCTATCTCTCTTTCTTTGCTGAACTATTGAAGAACATAAAAGAAGAATTGATCAAGGGTTCCCCACATTGGGGTTTTTCCCTGGCTGGTGCCACATCTTGTGTCCTCTTGTCTTGGCTTGTCTTCTGCAATTTATATTTATGTTCTATCTGCAGTTCACTTTAATGCTGATGTGATTGCTAATTGTGAAAATTAAAATAAATTTCTCTAGCATAGAACATACGCAAATTAATAGTTTGTGATAATGGGGCCCATAATCCCCTTATCACAACTATTGTGGGTTCCCTTATCAATTTCTCTCGGTGCCTTCCCTCTAAGCCCCCTAGCGCCTATGCCATGAGGTCTTAAGGACCCTTCTCATTCTCTAATGCTAGGATTATAGATCTCAATAAACCATGTTTAAACCTATCACACCTACCCATCCATGCACCCCTTATGTCCTCTTTCCATGTTCATTACACCAAAAGATCCCCCTCCCCAAGAATTCATGAGAATTGAACGTTTGGAGGTGGTAATTTAACAACCACCTCTAAAAGTTTACTTCTAATGCCTTTTTTTTTGTGGGGGCGAGAGTTTTCCAAAACTACCTCTAAAATTTACATTGTCATGACTTTTAAGGGTGGTTCAAGGATTATGAATTAGGTGTTAGGGGTTAAAGGCTTAGTGCCTTTGGGTTTAAGGAATCAAGGGGTTAATGGGTTATGATTTATGAGTGTAGATGTTACGTGATTATGGCTCAAAGGTTAAAGGAAAATGGAATTTAGTGGTTATGGGTTGTGATAATGGGGCCCCTAATCCCATTATCACAACTATTGGGGGTTCCTCTATTAATTTCTTTCGTTTCCTTCCCTCTAGGCCCCTTGGCCTCTATGCCATGAGGTCCTACGGCCCCTTCTCATTCTCTAATGTTAGGATTATAGATCTTAGTAAACCATGATCGAACCTCTCACTTATACCCATTCATGATACCTTTATGTCCCCTTGCCCTGTTAAGTAAGCCAAAAGATCCCCCTCCCACAAAATTCATGAGAATTGAACATTTGGAGGTGGTCATTTAATAACCACCTCTAAAAGTTTAATTCCAATGGCTTTTTTTCGGGGGGGGGGTAACAACCCCCATAAAAGTTACAAGAATTGAACATTTGGAAGTGGTTTTGGACAACCCCCCACAAAAGTTATGAGAATTGAACTTTTAGAGGCAATTGTTAAATGACCACCTCAAAAAGTTAAATTCTCATTAATTTTAGGGGGGTTTCAAAAAAAACCACCATGAAAAATGCATTTTGGGGCAATCATTTAAACCCACCCCCCCCCCCGACACAAAAGTTGTGAGAAAACACTTTTACAGGCGATTGTTAAAAACCCCCTACCACAAACAAAAATCAATTTGCATGAATTTCAAGGGGGGGAGGGGGGGGTGTGCGGGGTAGGCGGGGGTGGGTTAAAAACTACCATGAAAATATATTTAGGGGAAGTAATTTAACCCCCCCACTGACCACCCCACCCCCCCTCCCCCTTCAAAAAAAAGTTCAATTTTGATGACTTTCTTGGGGGGGTTTCAAACAACCACCATGAAAAATATATTTAGGGGGCATAATTTAAAAACCCCTTGCAAAAGTCATGAGAAAAACATTTAGGGGCGGTTTTTAGAAAACCCCTCGAAAAAGTTCAAATTTTCATGAATTTCAGGTGGTTTTTCAAAAATAAATCCTAAATCCCTAAAAAATACTTTCTAAGATGGTTTTGGCATGAACTCCACAAGTCAAATCACCCATACAGGCCTTTTTTGTAGTAGTGTAGGTGCCAAGTGTTAGTTCATTCTAAGTACCAAATATTCCTTTAACACTTCTCTCCTACTTTCCAATGATTGATATCAAATAATTTTAATCTTAAACCATGCCAAACCATGCCAACACATGCCAAAGCATACCAAGGCATTATAATGCAGGACATTCATGCTAACACTTTCCATGTGCCAATGTGTGTCAGGGAGTGTTACACATGCTATGGAGTGGAAAAACATGTCAAAGAGTGCTAAGGTGTGCCAAAGAGTTCCAATGCATACCAAGGAGTATTAGGGAGTACCAGGGAAACAAAATGGAGCAATAGGTCAAAATGCATGGAAATGAATGAGTATGAGGGTGTTTCAGGGAGTGTCAATGAGTGCTAGGCATGCCAAGGAGAGAGTGACAAGGTATGCTAGGCAGTGGTAAGGCATGTTAGGGAATACTAGGGCATGTCAAGCAGTGCCAGAGTGTGCTACAGAGTTCTATGGTGTGCTAACATGTGCCAAATAGTGCCAAGGCATGTGAAGACATGTTAGGTGCTAAGACATGCTACGATGTGTAGGGTGCTAGTATGTGCTAGCATGTGTCAAGGCATGTCAAGGAAACAAAATGGAGAACCAAGAGAAAATGTAAGGAAATGAACACATAAGAGGGTTAATAAGTCACGACATTACATTTTTCTAAAGGGGCATGCTAGGCACACTAACAATAGGTTCCAGTACATGCCAAGTGCCAATGTGTGCCAAGTGATAATGTATGTCAATGATCGCCAAGGTGTTCCATGGCATGTTAGGGGCTACAGGGCATGCCAACACATGTTAGGGGACTGCTATGTTGTGATAAGGAATGCCAACATGTGTTTGGGCATCCTAGTCATGGAAAGATGTTGTAGGTACAAAGATGTTCCAAGACATGTGAGGTGCCAAGGAATGTTAGTGTGTGCTAAAGCATGTCAAGGTGTTCCAAGAGTGTTGAGGAGTGCTAGGTATCTCTCATTAATAGAATTGACTGAGCTTGGATATGTATTAACTAATATGGTTCCTACACACACTAGTGGAACTTCATCTAAACTAAATTTGCTAGATAATAAACCTAATGGAGATGAATCAGGTGTTCGCTCATAGGAAAACTATATTATCATTACTTAAGGGAAATGATACACCCTCAATACTTCTTAACAAGTTGATTGAATCTATATATGTTGCTTAGTTATTTTATGGCCATGACTAGATGTTATTATTATCTTTGTAATTTCTTAAGTGGGACAGGTTGAGCTTGGACATGAGTGGCCTAAGATGAGTTATAAGAAGTTCTTAGGTGAAAAAGGCACAATCTACTTGTAATACGTTCAATTGGTAAAGTTATTGTGGTTGAAGTAGGCCAATGTCATATGAACTCTAGTAGCTAAGGACTTGATTGGGTTCCCAAGTCATGAAAAAATTAAGGCTAGTTGTGAGGGTATGAGTGCCAAGGCATGCTAGGGAATGCTAACATATACCAGATAGTGTGAAGGCATGTCAAATACGCTAAGATGTGCCAAGTGCTAAGGCATGCCAACATGTGCAAGGGTGTCAAGATACATCCCAGGGACTATCAAGGCAACAAAAATGAGGAACAAGTTAAACTACAAGGAAATGAACACATAAGGTGGTTAATATGTCAACAACTTACCTTTTCAATGAGGGTCATCTTAGGAACACCAAAATTAGGTGAAAATGGGTTCCAAGTGCCAAGTGTTAGTGAATTCCAAGTTCCAAATACTCCTATGTTACTTGTCATCTACATTCCAATAGTTGATCCAAAATATCTTTAATATTAAACCATGCCAAAGCATACCAAAAAATTTCAACGAATGCTAGACATGCTAAGACTTTCCAAGCAGCAACACATTCCACGTGCCAATTTGTTTTAGGGAGTGATACACATGTTATGAAGTCACAAGGCATGTCGAATAGTGATAAGGTGTGCCAGAGAGTGCTAATGCATGTTGAGGAGTGTTAGAGAGTACTAGGGAAACACAAGGCAGCACTAGGTCAAAATTCATGGAAGTGAATGAATATGAGGGTGTGCCAAGGAGTGTCAATGAGTGCTATTCAACATGATAAAGAGGGAGTAGTAAGGTATGCTAATCACTGGCAAGTCATGCTAGGGAATATTAGGACATGTCAAGAAGTGCTAGAGTGTGCTAGGGAGTTCCAGTGTGCGTTGTCATGTGCCAAATAGGGCCAAGGCATGCCAAGACATGACATATGCTAAGGGATGCTAGGATGTGAACAGTGTTAGGGTATGCCAATATGTGTCAAGGAGTGTCAAGGAAACATAAGGAAGAACCAAGCGAAAAAGGAAATGAACACATAATAGGGTTAATAATTTAGGACTTTATCTTTTTCAAAAGAAGCATGTTAGGCACACTAATAATAGCTTCCAATACATTCTAAGTGCCAATGTGTGCCAAGTGCTAATGCATGTTAATGCATGCGAAAGAGTTCTAGGGCATGCTAGGGACTATAGGGCATGCCAACACATGTTAGGGGAATGATATGCTATGTTAGGGCCTGCCAACATGTGCTTGGGTGTCCTATTCATGGCAAGATGTTCTAGGTACAAAGATGTTCCAAGACATCCGAGGTGACAAGGAATGTTAGTGTGTGCCAAAACACGTTAAGATGTGCCAAGAGTGTTGAGGAGTGTTAGGTCTCTCTCATTAATATAATTGACATAGCTTGATTATGTATTAAATAATATAGATACTAAACACACTAGTGGAACTTTATCGAAAGGGAATTTGTTAGATAATAAACTTAATAGAGATTAATCATGCATTGACTCATATGAAAATTACATTCTCATTACTTGAGGGAAATTATACAGACTAATTACTTCTTAACAAATTAAATGATTCTAATCACTACGACCTTGGACACATAATAAAAAAGACTCCACAAAAATGGTCTTAGATCTTTATCTTTTGACAAAAAATATAGTAGCATGCACATCGCATCATCGAAAAATCATTGGAATTATCAATGATGACAAACATTTTTTGACCATCACCAAAAGTAACCAAAAATAGAATTGGTGAGGGTCAATAAAATATTGTCACTAGAAGTGTCACCAAAGAGATAATTAGTTACAGGCATTTAACAAGCCTCACCAAAAGTGTCACTAAAAATTGCTTTGGTGACAAACCTTAAACGACCATCACTATATGCACTTACAACAACGCTTTTTGAAGGACTGTCACCATATGAGACTTTGGTGATGGACCTTAAATGTGCGTCAAAGGCATGACCCTCACCAATGACCTTTTTTTGTAGTGTTTGAACAACAACATTTTGAAGATGATTACTATAGAGAGAGAAAGACAGATCCAATAGACCTAATCAACTACAAGATTGACTCTCTCCTTCAATAGGTCAATGGACCAATCAAATCAAAACAATTTAATGATGAAAATTTCACATTCAAGCAGTCAAATGAAACCAAAGTAAAAAAAAAAATTATAGAAGGCTGAAAATTAACCTAGAAACCAAATCGGCCCTTCGGTTGAAGATCAAAGAGAGAAAGACTCGGAGAAATTTCATATTTTGATCAATCATCATACGTCAATAGTAGACTAGTGTGATGGTCACAGCTATTGAGAAGAAAAGCATGGTGTCAATGAACTCTCTCTCAAAGCAAGCTGTGATGGGTGCAAAAACTAGGAAAAAATAAATTTTTTATCAAAAGATAATGATAGTTCTGCGTTTTCAGAATTAATGAAGGTTGTCAAAGACTCGAAACACAACTTGAATTTTTAAGAAACAATGGAAGCTAAAGAGAATCTCTCTCCCCAGTGGAGTCAACAATTTGTTTGGCAAACAAACCTTATTCTACGGATAGGAGAGATCTTATTAGATGCAAAAACCAAGTCTAGAAACATACAAACAAACACATTAAAACACTTCCTAATTTATCATTAGATGACATGTGTAAGTAGGATTAAAATCTCACACCTTTTTCCCAAATGCCTGATGATGATCCTCATTTTTTTCCTTTTTATCTTTCAACCTTTCTCTCTTGATGCTTCAAGGAAAGACCTGAAAGATTAAAAAAACAAGTGACCAAAATGTATAGCAAATCAATGGTTCAACCATAAAATATGTAAGTGATCAATGAATCTTATAATAAACATAATAAAAAATGTATATGGAACAAAACAAGTATTTGTATTAATAATGAATAAAAGGAGAACTTCATCTAGACCTTGATTTTGGAGGCGTCCTTGCAATGATCCCCAATCCATACACTTGCAATCAAAAGAGATCAAATGGAAACTTGTGTTGGCATTGGTGTGTGTTGCAGTGTTTTTGGTCAACATTTGTGCCAACCAGGTAGCATGAGTTGTAAATGATTTCTTATTCATATGCTTGTTTGGTACAATTATTGGCCATGATTGGTTGTAGGTGTTAGTGTAGGAACTGGATGGTATTGGTTGTGTATGCATGCATGGAAGATGAGGATTTGAAGGTTGTGGAATATCTTAGTTTGTTAGAGAAGTTTGGCTTGTTAGAATGGAGATGAGTATGCTATTTGCGTGGCTTGTCATTAACACTTTAAAGGTTTGAGGTGTTGGAAGAGTTATGGAGTAGGTTGGCAAAGGTCTGGACTGAGAAGTTTTTTGTTTTTCCCTATGGATAGTGTGTTATGCGTGTGGCTAGAGGCCTTCATCCCCTCGACTGAATTTTTATGCATACGACTGGATTCCTAGATTTTCAATTAGGTGCATGCACTTGAGAGCCCGAGCATGAGCAAAAAATACATTGGTAAGCTTGAGCACGAGTAAAATATTACCTTGGTTTTTTTTAGGTTCATGAGGTTGGATTTCTATATATATGTGTAATGTGTGTGTGTCATGATTAATTGTAGTATTGGTTGAGTGTGTGTGAGAGAGTGCTACAGTGCTTTGTATAACATATTGTAGATTTGTAGATTTGTTAATTATGTTGTTTATCAGATTTCATATACAGATCAGAGAGGTTGTTGGGTTCTTCCTATTGAGAAGACTTGAGAACCCAGTTTGAAATATTGTGAAATGTGGTTCACATGGAGGAGTTGAAGGCATAGAGACTTCATGCTAGAGAAGGCTAGAAGATAGAGCGTAGAGGAGGTGGGTGCCTTCTAGATGAAAAATCAGTACATGAAGTAGTTTTATCCATAGTCCAATGGTAATTGGGTGAGGCTCAGTGGTTGTGTAGGCTTCTAGAGGATGGGTGTACATAGAGTCATGCGAATAGAGTCTTTCTAACTAAAGGTGCTAGCATACTTTCATAGGAATCAAGTATTCCATCTTGTTGAGGCAAGCAACTCTATGTAAAATTTGTTCAACCATTAATAGAATAATTCAGAAGCAACAATAGCAAGTAGTTTTTTTCCTAGAGGGGGTTTTCCACCACAACACTTGTGTCATTATTTGTGCATGTTTTCTTTATGTTTTTCTTGGTGTTAATGTGTTGATTTATGTTGGTTTTATATGTTACTGATTCTTTTTCTTTGGTAAAAATAATTTGAAATATTCGATAAACCCTATCACTACTGATTCACCCCACACTTACCCCCCCACCTCCCCAGTAGTGAGATAATTTCCAACAATTGATATCAAATCCAGTTCTCTCGACAGAGATAGATTTATTGAGGGTAGATTGTGGGATTATGGCTAAGAACAAGAGGAAATAATTCCAAAAAAAGAAGGGTAGCAAATAAGCTAAGAATGTTGCAAAACATGAGGAACCTCTCCTCCTAGTAAAAGGTATAGCAAACAATGTTTTTAGTCTTGAAATTTTTATTTCTTGTTGCCAGTCTAGTGATGATGATCTGGGGGTCATTGAAGAAGATGATAATCATATTTTTGAAGTTGATTCCTCGAGAGGTGAGGAATGTGTCTTTCTAGTGTAGCAATATGAATATGAAGAGCTTAAGAGATCAGTAATTCTTGAAGCATAAAACAAAGCTCAAGAATGATTCATAGAGAAGCTCATGTTAGAGAATAAAGATATGAAGAAACATCTTCAAATTCTTAAAGAGAGAGAATATGTTTTCAAGGAAGAAAATTATGATCTAAAAAATTAATTGGAGAAGGAAAGAAAGACTGAAGATGAGATTGAAAATCAACTTAAGGATTAAATTTTCTATTGTGAGAAATTAGATGGAGAAATAGAAGAGAGAATATCTTTTTGAGAAATCTAGTGCATTAGGATTAAGATATTTCTCTTATAATGATAACTTCTTGTGAATGATTTTTACTTCCTTTAGATTAGGTTCTTCTCTTTTTTTATATTATTACAGTGTTCTTCTTCACAAAACAATTACCAAAGCATAAACAATAGAGAGACAAAAGACACAAAATGTAGGTGATCAAAGAGGGCCAAAACCTATCCAACTTGAGAGGAAAAACTAAATGAATTCTTCTTCTTATAGATACTTCGATTGACGAATACTAAGACCAAGACCCTTTACATAACAACCTCTCCAAGTCTAAGTCACAAGATTTCTTAGTTTAAATCATTCTACCTTGAGTCAACGATGGTCAAACTTCCTTCTTCTCCCTTTATCTCAGTTATCCTTCATATTTTGGTCCCTTGGTTCAAATTTGCAACTCTCGACCCTTATTCAGAAACCCTAGTTGCATCATGTAAGAGAGATTGTCACCTTGATTCCCTTCGCTAGGATGTATCCTTCCCCTTCTGCAATTTAGCTTGAATTATTGACTATTTTTTCTCCTTAATTCAGTCTCTTATATTGACTATGATGACTTTGATTTCCTGTAGTAGATTAAACATGTTTTCCATGCACATGTGAAGGATTTCTTGCCCAAAAATAGGTCAATATACTTCGGATCCTAGACTTCCTTATCCTTTCTTGATGTGTGGCTTCTTCTCCTCAGTTTATTGTACCTTATCTTCTATTTCACTAATTGAGGTCGAGCTTCCATATTTATAGTGGTTTATTCATGCCTACTACTAGGGACAAGGCTAACATGCCTTTCTAGAATCATCCATACGCCGACTTCAAGGAGAGCTTGTGACATGATCTTAGAGGGTTAATAAATTTTCTTTTACAATGAATTACATACCCAAATGGGTCTTTAAAATTTGACATTGACTCAATATACTTTATGACATGATGACCAACCCTAAAGGCTCACAACAGGAACCTTAACTACAAAAATAAAATTCCTTGAGCATAAAACCCATGACTCAAGCATAACAAAACATCTCAATGAATGCTAGACATGCTGAGACTTTCGAAGCACTAACACATTCCAAGTGCCAATGTGTGTTAGGGAGTGATACACATGTTATGAAGTGGCAGGGCATGTCGAAGAGTGCTAAGGTGTGCCAGAGAGTGTTAATGCATGATGAGGAGTGTTAGGGAGTACTAGGGAAGCATAAGGGAGCAATAGGTAAAAATGCATGGAAATGAATGAATATGAGGGTGTGTTAGGGAGTGTCAATGATTGCTAGTCAACATGATAAGGAGGGAGTGACTAGGTATTCTAAGCATTAGTAAGGAATTCTAGGGAATATCAGGGCATGTCAAGAAGTTCCAAAGTGTGCCAGGGAGTTCCAATGTGTGTTATAATGTGCCAAATAGGACCAAGGCATGCCAAGACATGACAAATGTTAAGGCATGCTAGGATGTTCAGGGTGTTAGGGTATGCCAATATGTGTTAAGGAGTGTCAAGGAAACATAATGAAGAACCAAGTGAAAATGCAAGGAAATGAACACATAAGAGGGTTAATAAGTCAAGACTTTATCTTTTTTAAAAGGGGCATGATAGGCACACTAATAATAGGTCCCAATACATTCCAAGTGCCAATGTGCGCCAAGTGTTAATGCATGCCAAAGTGTTCTAGGTTATGCTAGGGACTACAGGGCATGTCAACACATGATAGGAGAGTGATATGCTATGCTAGGGCCTACCAACATGTGCTTGGGTGTCCTAGTCATGGCAATATGTTCTAGGTACAAAGATGTTCCAAGACATGCGAGGTGCTAAGGAATGTTAGTGTGTGCCAAAACATGTTAAGATGTGCCAAGAGTGTTGAGCAGTACTCAGTCTCTCTCATTAATAGAATTAACATATCTTGATTATACATTAAATAATATAGTTACTACACACACTAGTGGAACTTTACCTAAAGGAAATTGGTTAGATAATAAACCTAATAGAGATGAATCATGTGTTGACTCATATGAAAATTACATTCTCATTACTTGAGGGAAATGATACACAATAATTACTTCTTAACAAATTGAATGAGTCTAATCACTATGGCCTTGGAAACATAATAAAAAAGACTCCACAAAAATGGTCATAAATCATTATCTTTTGACGAAAAATATAGTAGCATGCACATCACATCATCAAAAAATCATTGGAATGATCAATGATGACGAACATCTTTTTACCGTCACCAAAAGTAACGAAAAAGAGAATTGGTGAGGGTTAATAAAAGATTGTCACTAGAAGTCTCACCAAAGAGAGAATTAGAGACGGGCCTTTAATAACTCTCACCAAAAGTATCACTAAAAATGGCTTTGGTGAAAACACATAAATGACCATCACTATATGCACTTACAACAATGATTTTTGAAGGATCGTCACCATATGCGACATTGGTGACAGAACTTAAAGGTGTGTCACAGACATGAACCTCAACAATGAACTTTTTTGTTGTAGTGAGTCATCTATAAGTGATACATGGTACACAGACTTTCCCAATGATGGCACTAACACAGGTCCAAACACATCACCGTGCAGAAGCTCTAATATATGTTTCACCCTTGTACCACTAGAGGGGAAACTCACCCGATTCTTCTTCCCATATACACAATTTTCACATAAATCCAAATCAAGAGAGCTATTATACATACCTTATACCATAACATTAACATGAAGTATTCAAAGGCCCTTTTATCAAATGTGTCCAAGCCTTTGATGGCATAACATGGCCTTTTCTCTAGAGACAATTAGATTTTTTGCTCCACTTTCAGGAACCACGGTATTGTTGCCCCCATCAATAACAGTTCTATCTTGAAGCTTGTATAGAGTTCCAAGCTAAACTCCCCACATCAATACCAGTGCTTCTCGAACCATATTGCAGGTATCTTTCTCGAACACTGTTTTTACACCTACATCATCCAAATTTCTTACAGAAATCATATTTTCGGCCAATGTAGGAATATGCAAAACACTCGTAAGTGTTCTAATCCTTCCACCTTGCAACTTCCACTTGACTTTTCTGCGACCAATGATTCTAGCCTTCATTTCATCCCCTAAGAAGACATCACCACCATCATATTTCTCATACTCATAGAACCACATTCTATGGGGAGTAAAGTGAAAGGTTGCACCTGAGTCAATCAACCATGCCTCATGATGTACATGTGTACCTAAAGAAGAAGCCAAGTACACATCCCCACCTTGATATGAGGTGGTTTTCACCTCTTCGGCAGCAGAATCATCGGATCCCTTTCCTTTCTCAAGAGCTTTAGATTTACAGTCCCTTTTGAAGTGCCCTTCCTTTCTGCATTTCCAACACACCTTTATAGATTTTCTTGGAGATTTAGATCTCCCTCTAGATTTATATCTCCCACTTGACAAATTATTTTTGTTTCTTTTCTGGGACCTTCCTTGTACAGACAAGGCATCACCATTCTGGCCCTCCATAATTTTATGTCTCATCTCCTTCGATAGCAAGGATGAGACTATTTCATCAAACCACAAGGCAATTGCATTGCTACCTATTGCAACAACCAAACTATCCCATGAATTTGGTAGAGAACACAACAAACTGATGTATTTATCTTCATCTGAAATTTTAATATAAACTGATAATAACTAGATTACCACAGTATTAAATGAATTCAAATGATCTATCACTGAGTCTCTATCTTTCATCATCAGGTTATACAACTTTTTCCATAGGAACAATTTATTCACCAGAGACTTATATTGGTACAAAGTCCCTTACTTCTCCCACAAATCCTTCGCCAAAGCTTTCCCCGATACATTCAGCAATACTGAATCTGAGACACACAATCATATTGAGCTCCTTGCCTTTTGATCCAACTTTTCCCAATCTTCAGCTAACATTGTTGTTGGTTTAGTACCCGGATCTACCACGATCCACTAATCTTTATCCACTAGCAGATCCTCCATCTTGAATTTCCACGACTCAAAACTTTGACCATTAAATTTCTCAATCTCTATCTTTCCACTACTCGCCATATTCTTTCAACACAAGAATCGATCCCACAAATCTCCCACTGAATAGGGTCTATCACAAGCCTGCAAAAAACCCCCTCAGTAGTAAAGGCATCCCCTTGAAGCCAAAAGAACTCTAATACCAAATGTAGGTTTTAACCCTGTACAGAAATTACTTGCATACAAATTCTAAAAAAAAAAAATAAACAATGGTGAGGGAATAAAACATAAAACATATATAAACAAAGATTTTCTCCATGAATCCCAAAATCTGGACTACTAGATTGATTGTTCATTATATTCCTTTCAATGTTACAATACATATATATACATGTCGAAGCATCCATAAACCCCAATCCATTAACCCTAGATTAGAAAATAACTGTATTTACCTTGACCACATCTACAAAATTCCATGGACAGTAAACCATCATGCCCAAAACCATGTGTGAAATCCATGCAAAAAACCATAAGTAGGTCTGCCCACCTAATATAGGGTCCAAAAAAAATTTCTTGGGTTGTTGTGTAGAAATTTTGAATAATAAACACTTATTCACAGAGATTATCCCAATTATACACTATTGCAGAATACATGCATAATACATAACCTCCTCTACGTTGATCATCAATTTAGCAGCATTAAAAACAATGAAACATCAATCGCATGCACACATTAACACAGTATGTAACCCGGGGAAAGCTTACAACTGAAAACCCCACACTATATGTATATTAATGATTGATAACATGTAACAATACATAATACAATACTCCTCACAAGTATCCAGCACTATCTCCACCTGTTACACACAAAACTAGCTCAGATCCGAACAAGTCACAGGTTCAAATCTTCTCCGCTGCTTTGCCTGCCTCTATTGCACAATACCATGTGAAAATCACTCACCTTGGAAATCACGTGAGCACAGGCTATAATACTGGGCATATACTGGGCAATCATCATGGGCATACTCAATCCATTGATTGTGCAAGATCTCATGCACAACTATAGTCACAATTGATAGCAATCTCAACCTCTAACACCTGTCTCCACTGAACTGTACATGCACTGAGTTAACTGATGTATTCTTTAGTTGCATTATGAGTTAATAATTAGTGAATTAATTTAATCAATTAATTCACATCACTTATCACTAGTCTATCTGTACTTAGACTAATTACAACTAGTTTAACGAAGTCAAACTGAACACAACTCTACATCCAACTCCACAGAACTCACATGCATGAGTTCTAACTGATGTCATGCATGCAATAGCTCAACTGACTCATAAGAAAAGCGTATTTCCTTCTGATAGATGCATGTTCCACATTTGTAGCTCAAACTGAAGTGCTCCAAGAGGATAAGATAATGTTTATAGTCTAAATATTATTATGAGACAATAATATTTGACTTTTCTATTTTTACCCTGGCAGTCTAAAAATAGACTTTGATCAGTCCTGCTGTGAACCACAAATAGAAGTCCATATATTTTTCCCAACATGACCAATCATCCATAAACAGCATCCTGCAACTCATAGACCATGATCCATATGTCTAAAAATTAACATAGTCTAAAATAGACTTTGTGCCATAATTTGCCTACGGGCCCACTTAATGAAGGGGACTCCTTTCCACTAAGCTCAATCATCTTGTTGCATTCTCAACACTCCCTCTCAACAAGATATGGATTATCAGCAACCCCTATCTTGCCTCGATTGTATTCGAATTTGCTCCTGGTGAGCACCTTCGTCAAGATATCAGCATCCTGATCCTCTGTTGGAATGTATGAAAGTAACATGATTCTTCGTTGCACACAATCTCTGATATGATGGTACCTGATGTCAATGTGCTTATATCTATCATGAAATACAATATTAGCCGAGAGTTTAATGCAACTCTGGTTATCAAAGTAAATCATAGTAGGCTCCAAGTAAAAACCGAACAAACCAACCAGAATCTTCCTCATCCATATAGCCTCGCATGCAGCCAAACTTGCTGGCATATACTTGGCCTCTGCTGAACTGAGTGCCATGGATCTCTGCTTCCTGTTGTACCAAGAAACTGTTTCGACCCGATACTGAAGACCCCTCCTGATGTGCTCTTTCTGTCTGTTGGGCTCCCTGCCCAATCTGCATCTGTGAAGCCACATAGCTTCACCTCATCCTCCTGTCTGTACCACAAAACATATCCCGATGTGCCTCTCAAATAACGCAATACATGCTTGCCCGCCTTCTAGAAGAGCTTGGTAGGCTTAACAATAGCTTGTGAAAGCTGGTTAACAGAATAGCATATATCGGGTCGTGTATTGACCAGATACATAAGCGACCCCACCAACTGTCGATAAACAATGGCATCCACTTCTTCTGCCGAAATGGCATCCTCCTTCCTCCAACCTCCAGAAGAGGAGTATCAACAGGCTTGCAGCCATGCATGTTGAACTTCTCCAGTATCTCCCGAGCATACTTACCCTGAGAAACAAATAGTCCATCACTGTGCTGCCAAATTTCCAATCCCAGGAAATAATGAAGGAGGCCCAAGTCCTTCATCTCAAGCTCCTGAGCAAGATCATCCGTGCATGAAAGTATCAACAGTTCATCACCCGTTAGAATCAAATCATCTACATAAAGTACAATGATAAGCAACTTACCCTCCACCACAATCTGGTATAGGTTAGGATCCGCCTCACTCTTGGAGAATCCAAGTCTGGTGAAATGGCTGTCTATCCATGTGTACCAAGCATGTGGTGCTTGTTTCAACCCATACAATGCTCTCTTGAGCCTGCACACATGCGACTCGCTACTGAATATCTCAAAACCTTTGGGCTGTTCTATGTACACCTCCTCCTCAATGACTCCGTTGAGGAGCGCAGTCTTCACATCCATTTGATGAATGTACCATCCCATCTGCGCTGAGAGAGAAAGAATCGTCCGTATGGAAGAATACCTTGCGACAGGTGCAAAGGTCTCCTCATAATCGATCCCCTCTATCTGTGAAAAGCCTCGGGCAACAAATCTTGCCTTGTACTTCTCCACACTCTCGTCAACTGCCTGCTTAACTTTGTAGATCCATCTCGAACCCACCACTGATTTCCCTTCCAGTCTAGGAACAATCTCCCATGCACTGTCTCTGACAATCAAATCATACTCTTCCACCATGGCATCTACCCATGCGGGATCCTCCACAGCTTCCTCGAAAGAGGATGGCTCAGTCACAACACATTTGCTCATAAGAGCCATGTATCCAGTGTACTGATAAAGTGACTGTCTCTGCCTGCGTTGGGTTGTAGGTGGTCCTACAACTTTCTCTACATCTTGAGCCAGTCGCTCAGCTTCTGTCAAGTGCTTTCGCCCTCTGATGAGTGGTCTCTTCCACTCCATGAACCTCGTCCCGTGGCTGATCCACATCCTGAAGCTCATCCTTAGGAACTAATATCTCCACATCTGCATGCAAGTGTAGCTCCCTCTCAAGCGAACACTTCATGGCTTTCTCTTCCTGAAATTTTATATCCCATTGCACAACAGTATTACCATTGTCTGGCAAATACACACAATAGTTGTGGGGCGTATCAGTGTACCCCAAAAATATCCCAACCTCTGCTGTCGGCTCAAACTTCTTCCTGGCATCCTTCATCACATGCATGTAAACGTTAGCACCAAAAATCCTCAAATGAGAAAGATCAAGCTTCTTACCAGAATAAGCCTCCTCGGGTGTACTCATGCCAAGTATTCTGTGAGGGACAACGGTTTTGCACATATACTGTAGTATTGCATGCTTCCACCCACAAGTGAAGGGGTAGGCCCTGATCATGCAACATTGCCCATGCAGCACCCACAATCGTTCTGATCTTCCACTCAACAACCCTGTTCTGCTATGGGTTATGGGGAGCTATGAGCTCTCTTCGAATCCCTTCTTCTTTGCAGAAATCCTTGAACTCGCCAGAGATGTATTCACCACCAATATCACTCCTAAGAGCCTTCACCTTCTTCCCCGACTCCTTCTCGACTAGTGCTTTGAACTCACAGAACTTTGAGTATGTATCGCTCTTCTTCTGCATGAAGAAGATCCACCACTTTCTAGAGAAATCATCAACAAAAATCACATAATACTTGTGTTTTGCTGTCGAAGCTACTGAGAAAGGTCCACACACATCTCTGTGAATTCTCTCAAGGATCGTCATGGCGCAACTATCCTTCTCGTGAAAGGTGTCTTTCACAAACTTTCCCGAAGTACACCCCTTGCACTGATCTGACCGTGCAAGGGTGCCTTTAGGAAGCCCTGTAGTGATCTGTTGCAGTATCTTCAAGGCTCCATGGTGAAGGTGACCCAATCTCCTATGCCACAACTCGCCATCATCCCGGCTCACCAATCCTTCTGCCTTGCATGCCATTGCTACGCATCCATCTACATGCAACTGATAAAGGTTCCTCACTCGAACCCCTATCTTTCGGGTTTCTCCAGTTGTCTTGTTGCGCAGGAAAGCCTTTCCCTCGCTGAAAACGACATCATATCCCTTGTCTTTTAACATCACCACAGAGATAAGATTCTTCTTCAATCCTGGAACATGCATCACTTCCTTCAATATGAAGGGTTTACCAGACTCCCTCTCAAAGGAAATGGTACCGATACTGGTCGCACTGTATCTACCATCATCTCCCATCTCGATGTGCACTCCAAGATATTTGTCCTCTAGATCAGAAAACAAATCTCGATCTCCTGTCATGTGAAAAGATGCACCACTGTCCAAGAACCACACCGATCCCATCACACTTGAAACCAAGCATGTGATCAATGAAAAATCAAGCTCAAACTGTGAGGCTAGAGCCTCTCCTGCTGCAGATCCAGTAGCTTGCTTGTTCTTCTTCTTCTGCGAACAAATAGTGGCATAGTGTCCATGCTGGTGATAGTGAAAACACTTCACCTTGGACATGTCCTGCTTCTTTCCTTTTGCACCAGACTGAGAAGCTTTCTTGCTCTTCCCCTTCTTTGCTTTGGTAGCCAAAGCGCAATTTTCTTCATCAAGTCCCTTTGATGAAGATCTGTCCCTAGTATTCCGCCAGATCTCCTCCTGCATAAGATCTGACCAAAGTCTCTCCCATCCTGGCAATTTCTCCCAACCATTGACAGAGTCCTGATAGGAATTCCAACTCTTAGGAAGACCAAGGAGAGCCAAGCTCACCAAGTCCTCATCATCAACAGTCACCCCCACACTTCCCAGCTCATCTCTGCACTGAGTGAACTTCATGAGATACTTGGGCATACTGTCTCCCTTCTCACATTTGATGTTTCTGAGTTTATCCTTGAGCACCAACTTCCTCTGATTGCTCTTGATTTGGAATAGGATCTGTCAACGCTTTCCACATCAAGTATGGATAAGACTTACCATGCAGCCTGGACACAATGTGATCCTTCATGCCCTCCAAAAGAATCCTTCGACACTTTGTTGTCTTCTTTTGCCAAGCATCAACTTGCGCAGCATCAGTAGGCTTTGGGACATCAGCCTCTATGAAATCCTTCAGCCCATTATCGTCCAACACTTCCTCCATCCTGTCCTTCCATACAATATGGTTTGAGCTGCCCTCAAGAGCATACTCCAATCACAATCCGTTGAAAGACATTGCCATGTTGATACCAAGAAAACACTACTACAAATTCGAATTCCACCAGCTCCAAACTCAATCGCCTCTGATCTAAGATTTGTGAGAACAAAGTATTTCTCGTACAGAGATCGACTGTATGGGCTTTTACCAGATATCTCACCTTCCAAAGGAAGGATGAATCCAGAGGCTACCTGGCCCGATTACAGACTCTGCCTGAAGAAATAAGATGTAAACACTTCCTAAATAGTAGATATGATGATCAACAGCTCTGATACCATGTAGAAATTTTTAATAATAAACACTTATTCATAGAGATTATCCCAATTATACACTATTGCGGAATACATGCATAATACATAACCTCCTCTACGTTGATCATCAATTTAGCAGCATTAAAAACAATGAAACATCAATCGCATGCACACATTAACACAATATGTAACCCGGGGAAAGCTTATAGCTGAAAACCCCACACAATCTATATATCAATGATTAAGAACATGTAACAATACATAGTACAATACTCCTCACAAGTATCCAGCACTATCTCCACCTGTTACACACAAAACTAGCTCAGAACCGAACAAGTCACAGGTTCAAATCTTCTTTGCTGCTTTGCCTGCCTCTATTGCACAATACCATGTGAAAATCACTCACCTTGGAAATCACGTGAGCACAAGCTATAATACTGGGCATATACTGGGAAATCATCATGGGCATACTCAATCCATTGATTGTGCAAGATCTCATGCACAACTATAGTCACAATTGATAGCAATCTCAACCTCTAACACCTGTCTCCACTGAACTGTACATGCACTGAGTTAACTTATGTATTCTTCAATTGCATTATGAGTTAATAATTAGTGAATTAATTTAATCAATTAATTCACATCACTCATCACTAGTCTATTTGCAGTTAGACTAATTACAACTAGTTTAACCAAGTCAAACTGAACACAACTCTATCAACTCCACATCCAACTCCACAGAACTCACATGCATGAGTTCTAACTAATGTCATGCATGCAATAGCTCAACTGAATCATAATAAAAGCATATTTCCTTCTGACAGCTACATGTGCCACATCTGTAGCTCAAACTGAGGTGCTCCAAGAGGATAAGGTAATGTTTATAGTCTAAATATTATTATGAGACAATAATATTTGACTTTTCTATTTTTACCCTGACAGTCTAAAAATAGACTTTGATCGCTCCTGTTGTGAACTAGAAATAGAAGTCCATATATTTTTCCCAACATGACCAATCATCCATAAACAACATCTTGCAACTCATAGACCATGATCCATATGTCTAAAAATAGACTTTGCGCCATAATTTGCCTGCGGGCCCACTTAGTGAAGGCGACTCCTTTCCACTAAGCTCCATCATCTTGTTGCATTCTCAACACGCTACCCCAGACCCTATGCAGGGGGGCTACCACCCCCCTGTATACCCCCTGATAGAGGGGGGCGTCACCCCCCCTTGACCCCCCCCCCCCACCCCATGTGGGCTAGTCGTGGAAAGAATATAACACAACCCAACAAGGAGGAAGGAGGAAAAACCCAAGGAAGAAGAAGAAGAAGCAAATTTTTTATTGGTTTTCTCACACGTGCAAAGGATATAGGGTTGATGTGCGAGTTTTAGGGCCAAGGGTTGTAGATTTTAATTGCAAACCTGAGGTAGACAATTTGAGTTAGAGCAGAATTTGTGGAGTTTGACCATCTTTGACTTGGTAAAATTTGACTTGTTTGAGGAAAACTTTTGGAGGGTTGGCTTGACTCTTATAGGAGGTTTGGTATTTGGGCCTTGGAGGTCCCACTTTAATTTGATTATATAAGAAGAGAATCTCTATTTTTGGCTTACCCCTTGGAGGAGTTTTTCCCAGGCTTATATCCTATATCTTTTGTTCTTTGTGTTCTTGCAAACTTCATGCATTTTGTGTTTGGTAATTGCTAATGAAGAATAAATTATAAATTATAAAAGACCAATAAATACCACAAGTAATTATGAAGTAAGGAGAATCAACCCTAATCATCAAATACCTTGATTTTCCAATACTTAATTTCCGTTATAGTTGTACTTTTCATGCACTAAGTATGCTCCTTACATCTTAATAAGTCACGTGCCTCAATTTTCAAGAGAACCAATAATGATGGAATGCAGCAAAGTAAGAATGAATACCTAGAACCAACTCATATGTAGGGTTTCCATCTCATTCTTTCCATAAAGATCACTTGGAGATTATAGCTTATCGTCTTCAAAACCTATGGTTTCCAAATATAAATCCAAGCTTGATATTTTTTAGTAGGAATAATTTGTATAGAGAGAGCAAGGATTGTAAATTAGGGGTTTCAAAATTACTTTCGTTTAAGGCCATCACAATAGAGAAAAAGCTTGAGAAAGAGGATGAGTATTTACAACTATACAGTAGAAGCTTAAAGTACATGCCAATAATTTTTGTTTCACATATTATGCATTATCCTTTGCTACTACTTAGTATTTTAGGCTTTATTGGAAACAATACTTTTCAAAGATTCAAAACCTTGAGTTATTAATTAGAATTTTACCCAATGTATTTTCATTATAGTTCTGAAAAAGGGTTCATCATTCATCAAAGTTATTATGATTCATTTGTATTAGGCATCACAAAGAGTTTTTAATTAATAAAACATCTACTGAGATGATTCCCAAAATATTGATAAAGCTATAACAAATTCTCCTTAATATTTAAGATTGGAAATTTCTAAATTGATAACATACATTATCAAGTTATGTTAGTTCCATGATGATCTTCAAAAATATTATGCCCAAATTTCATAATCTCCTGATTGTTCAATTTCCCAATTATTTGATTACCCAATCCCATGATGGCCTAATGTCCTAATTGCAATGATCACCCAATATCCTGATTACACTCAATCTCCCTATCACCTAATAGCTTCATGTTCTAACTAGAATGATCGCAAGGTATATATATCACTCTAATCTCCTAATTACTCAATTGCTTGATCTCCTAATATTTATATTCACAACCAAAATTAAAGGCTTGATTTAAAATAAATATCGACACTTGATCTCTCTCCCTCCCAATGTTCTAGTATCCCAATTTCTTCATTAAACATATTTGTTTCATTCATTTTTTAACGATTATCAACTTAAACTATATATCGAGAGATATTCAAATCACAACTAGATATATTTCTTGATACCCAATTTTCCAAAATGTCAATTAACAGGAAAGGTAGAATTTCCCTTGGATCATTTGAAATCCTTGTTCATTTAAAATTATATTTTCCCACATTAACCTTTGGACACTCAACCATTAATTCACTACAATTGAATTGATATAATTTCATATCACGCAATAATATCCAACTTAATTGTTTATTTATTAAAACTTGTAAAACAATTTTCTTAGTCTATTCCTTGCATGTGCTTTGAAAATACTAAATTTCTATTCTGACAGCTAATAGAGAAACCTAGTGACTAAAGGTACTAGATAATATTCCCCTTATATTTCAATCAATTCTTTTTCATTGTAAATTTTGTTAATTGATCGATTTTCCACTCTATTTTCCTATTCATTATGCAAGATGGCAACAAAGTTAGGAGAAAATTGATAAGAATTGAAGAGGAAGATGAGGATGGTGTGAATATGTTTTGGAACCTCCTAGACCTACACTAATTTATCAATTATTAAATATATTTTCCTTTTGGCTATTATAGCTAAAGGAATGATCCAACAAATAATGCACCATATGTAAAAAAAATATGTTTATCCCTCATTAGTATACAATCATAATTTTTAAACTATTAGATGATAGTTGAGGAAAAGTGAGATAAAAACCCAATTTTATATGTACTTACTACGCAATAAACTTTTCAATTAGTTTGAACAGCTCAAAAATTGTGTACTCAACATTAGATATTATTATAAGCTTTAAATATAATTGAGAAGATCAAGCTCTCTTTTGGTGAATCTATACTTGTGTGAGTAAATGATCAATGTAACAACATTTATATGAGATGTGTGAGAATTCTGTGTACTCATGTATATGAAAAACTCTTCTTTGTAAATTTGTTTTGATTGACCAATAGTTCACGATTAAGATATAATATTTAATTTTCTTTGATTCCCTATTGAAGGAGGATTTTTATACCTATGTACACAGATCCAATGATTAATCAAACATACTCCAATAATAATTCTAAGAAATTACGTTCAAGGTGAGACATATACCTTAGAATCTCAATTTATGTGTACTTTCTAACATTGTATATCTGATCCTAGATTCCCTAAAATCTAAAAATACTAGAAGCTTTGGAGAACTCTATGAAGATCTAAATATGCATTCACGTTATGCAATATTTACTTGTAATCATAGATGTTTTGAAGAGGCAATTAAAGAAGACAATTGGATCAAATAAATGCATGAATAGATGGACCCATTAGAAAAAATGATAGATGGGATCTAGTAGAATTACCATAATGTAAATATTGCAATGGCGTAAAATTGGTTTAGAAAACAAAGATTTCCTGAGTTTAGGCTTATATGATTCACAAAATTTTGATGTAGTTCTTCCAAATTAATCACTACTATATATATATATATATATATATATATATATATATATATATATATATATATATATATATATATATATATATATATATTTCCTAGATAACGTTTTAAACCAACCAATGTGGTTTATCATCAAGACACTGAAAAGGACAAGTAGAGAAGTACATGTCCAAATTGGTATTTTAGGTGAATGGCTTTATTGGAAACAATAAATTTCAAATATTCAAAACCACAAATTCTTAATTCCAAATTTATCCAAGGTGTTGTCATTATAGAATTAAAAAGGGTTCATCATTCATCAAATCTATTATGCTTCATATGTATTAGACACCACAAAGAGATTGTAATTAATAAAACATCCAATAAGTTGATTCCCAAATTCTTGATAAATGATAACAAGTGATCCCTAATATTCGAGATAGAAATATCTCAATTGATAAGTTATATTAGTACCAAGATGATCTTCAAAACTATTATTCCCAAATTTCTTAATCTTCGATAGCTCGATGGCCCAATTTCTCGACAACTTAATCCCACAATGGCCTAATTCCCTAATTTCAATGATCACCCAGTATATTGATTGCTCCCAATTTCCCTATTACCTAATGGCCTAAATCTATAACTATCATGATCATAAGGTCTCCCTATCTCTCTAATCTCCCCATGGTTCAATGTCTTGATCTCCAAAAATTTCTATTATCGACCAAGATTAAAGGCTTGATTTAAAAGAGATACTAACACCTGATATCTCTCCCTTCCAATGTTCTAATGTCCCAATTTCATCATGAAACATATTTGTTTCATTACCTTTTCAATGATTAGAAACTTCCACTATATATGAGGAAATATTAAAATCACAACTACTTATATCTCTTGATAAACATTCCAAAAAACCAATTAATGGGAAAAATTTCCCTTAGTTCATTTGAAATCCTTGTTCATTTGAAATTGTCTTATCCCACTTTAAAATTTCGACACTCAACCATCAATTGAATAACATTGAAATGATATAACTTCAATAACGCATTATTATCCAACTTAAATGTTAATCTATTAAAACTTGTTTTACAATTTTCTTAGTCAATTCCTTGCATATTGCTTTGAAAATACTAATATATTTCAATCAAATTGTTTTCATGGTCAATTTTGTTAACTTATTTACCTCCTATCCTATTTACCTATCCTTAAAAAAATATGATTAAAATTGTTAGGGAAATAGATAAGAATTGAAGAGGAAGATGAGGATGGTGCGAATAGATTTTGGAACCCCCCATACCTCCACTAATTTGTTAGTTATTAAACATGTTTTCCTTGTGGCTATTATAGCTAAAGGAATGAGCCAACAAAGAATCCATTGTATGTAAAAGAAGATGTTTATTCCGAAACACTATACGTAATTTTCCATTGTTAGATGATAGTTGAGGAAAAGCGAGATAAGAACTCAATTTTTAGACGTAATTTCTATGTAATAAACTTTTCAATTAGTTTGAACGGTTCAAAAATTTTGTACTTAACATTCAATATTATTATTAGCTTTAAATATAATAGAGAATACCAATCTCTTTGGGTGAATCTATACTTATATGAGTAAATGTTTATGTAACAACATTTATATGATTTGTATGAGCATTTCGTCTATTCAGTTATATGAGAAACTCTTTTCGTAATTTTGTTTTAATTTATCAATAGTTCATGAGTAAGATATATGCTTGAATTTCTATTATTTGAATAATTATTTATTACTTAACAATTTTTTTGGTACTCAATGATTATGGAAGTTAATGAACCTTTTCTACACCCTTAATGATCTATATTTTCTCTTTATCTAATTATTTGAGTAATCTTCTACTCCCAGCTAATATAGACAATTAAAATAAGAACTTAGAATAGTGTATATTTCATTAATTCTAAGATTTTTATGAAGACATTAGAGTATATTTTCTCCTCTTCTAAGGATTTGGAATCAAGTTCCAATTATTTTTGTGGCTAACCCAACCCACATATCAGTTGGAAGCTAATAAGCCAAACAACAGCCATTCGAATTGGGATTGACCATTGGGTATTTTTCCCTAGTGAAGGTGGATTTTTTCTACCTATCAATACAATCCCAATAATTAATAAAGCATTCCACAACAAGAACTCCAAAAAATTATGTTCAAGGTGAGGTATCTACTCTACCAACCTAGTTTACTCC
Organism: Pinus tabuliformis; assembly: GCA_031772625.1. NCBI lineage: Eukaryota > Viridiplantae > Streptophyta > Pinopsida > Pinales > Pinaceae > Pinus > Pinus tabuliformis. The sequence goes on along the minus strand of CM062816.1, from coordinate 812,925,997 downwards.
AACTTTTTAACATTGTAAATCTAATCCTACATTCCCTAAAATATAAAAAAGCAATGAGGTTTGGATAAATCTATGAAGATCTAGATATGCATTCATGTTTTGCAATATTTAATTCTCATCATAGATGTTTTCAATAAGAAATTAACGAAGAAAATTGGATCAAAGCAATGCATAAAGAGATAGACCCCATAGAAAATAATGATACATGGTATCTAGTAAAATTACCATAAGGTAAGTATTACAATGGTGTAAAATGGGTTTAGAAAATAAATCTTTCCTGAGTTCAGGCTTCTATGATTCATAATGTTTTAATGTACTCTTTTGAATAAATCATAACGAGCAATTTTTGGGCAAATGTTTTGAACTAGCCAATGTGGTTCATCATCAAGACACTAAAAAGAAGAAATAAAGAAGTGCATGGCTAGTTTAGCAGTAAAAGGATTTGCACAATAGTCTATAATTCATTATGGAGTGGACTTTGCACTAGTTGGAGTTCTAGACATAGTTAGATATTTATTATCCATAATAGCTTGAAAAATGTGAAATTTTTATCAAATGGATGTAAGGTAATCATTCTCAAATGGTATTATAGAAGAAGATGTTTATGTGGAGTAGCCACTAGGATATGTGATAAAAGGACATGAGGATAATATGCACATGTTGAAGAAAGAACCTGATGGAATTAAGAAAATGTGCATAACTTAGTATAGTAGGATTAATTCATATATAATTGGTAGTTGTTTTGGTAGAAGTAGTGGTGACCCTAGATCATACACAAAGGTAAATGGGAAACGTGAAATTATAATTTTTGTTTATATGTTGATGGTATGGTCTTCATAGGAAATCTATAAGTGGAAAAAAAAATACATTTGCAATGAAGCCCTAATTTGAAATGATCGATTTGGGGTTACCAAGATACTAAAATTCCTTGATATTGAGGACCTCTTATTATATTTAATATTTTTTATATTTTAGGAAAAGTATGCCATGGATTTGTTGAAGAGGTTGAGGATCATGAATTACAAATTATCATCACCTCCACCTACATTTGGTAAAATGGTTAGAAGATAGGATGTTGTATTGAAGACAAACCCTACTATTAAATAATGTGGTTAGTATCCACATTTATCACACTAATACTTGATCAAACATTATGTATGTTATCACTTTGATTTCGAGCTTATTATAGTCACCAAAACACTATCACTAGAAAGTTGGAAATTTTTATTGGAGATATATTGTTGGAACAACAAGATATGGTATATTATATTCGAGAAATAATAGTGAACTATTTATTGGAGATACCTTAAAAGTGATTTGCAGGTAGCACGGAAGGAAGGAGGAGTATTTTAGGATATGATTTTAATCTTGGTTCACGTTTAATTTCATGGGAATCCAAGAATTATTCCATTGTGGCAATTTCATCAATCGAAACTAATAATGTAGCAGCAATAACATTAGCTTGTCAAGTAGATTGGTTACAAAGAATATTGTGTGATCTTAAACAATTATTGGGTGTGGAGCCTAATTATCTTCCTGATTTAGAGGTATTTTATTTTAACTATGTTTCAATCTGTAGGAATTTATGAGTAAGTTCCTTTGATAGAACACCAAAGGACACCCCTCACAAACGGATCACAGATCAGTACACCGGTATTATTGACGTGGTTAAAACCCTCTAAGAGGGAAAGAATCCATGACCTAAGCCAACGCAACCACTTCAGGCAATTTATTGATGTAAAAGAAAGAAAATTTACATTAGCTTCTCTCATGAACAATCACCTTACAAATGACCCTCTATGCTCTTTAAATAAAGATCATGTACCAATCGGGTGTTAAACCACAAATCAAATGTCATAATACCAAGGAGAGAATGAACCATTAGATCACTTCATGCCTAGAACATATCGTGATTGTCGGATTATAAGTTACAAAAATTACATACTAAAGAAACACACTTTACCTAGCTATACACTAGACCAAGTTATACTTAATTATCTCCTGTGTGTCAGAATATCCTAACATCCTCCCTTAAGAACAACTTGGGATAGGATTGAAGGATGTACAAATATGCAACAATATGAGAAGGAAGGAGGCATTAGAGTCTATCCCCTCTTAGTGACAACATCTTGAACTCCAACCATAAATCAAAGTTTGGTAAATTTCGCCTCTATGAGATCCTTTGTAAATATGTCTGCAACTTGATCATCATTTGAAAAATAGTGCACTTCAAGAACATGGTCATGAATGAGATTTCTGATGAAGTGCATGTGTATTTCAATGTGTTTGATGCATTGATGTTGGACTGGATCTTTGCATAGTTGAATGGAACTTTGATTATCACGCCAAAGTGTAGTCGGATGTTTCTATTGAAAACCAAACTCTGACAGGATTTGACAAAGCCACATGGCTTCCTTACTAGCTTCAACGATGCCACGATACTCAACTTCTACTGACTAAAGAGAAATGACACTTTTTTTCTTGAAATCCCATGTAATATGTCCATAAGCAAGAGTGAAGACATAACCTGCAGTAGATTTCCAATCATCACGGTCACCAACCCAGTCAGAATCAATGAAACCAACCAATAGAGGAGATGCTTATGCACTGTAATGAATCCAAAATTGAAGTGTACCTTGAACATAATGAAGTATTATTTTAGTTTCTTTCAAATTTCGTTCATGTGGGTATTTTATAAATTGAGGAACAAGGCCAACAGCAAAGGAAAGGTCGGGAGGGGTATTGGTCAAATACAAAATTTTTCCAACAAGCTCACAATATAAGGTAGAATCAATTTTAGGGGAAGTATAAGTGACTGAAAGTTTGGCTACAGACTGAAAGGGAGAAGGGGTTGGCTTACAGTCTTCCATGTGAAAGTGGTTTAGAAGATCACAAGCATACTTTGACTGAGAAAGGGAAATACCTTATTTGGATTGCAAGGCTTGAAGACCAAGAAAATAATGCAAGTGTCCTAATTATTTCATTTCAAACTGCTTTTTAAGGATGTACTTCACATGGTTTATAAGTTTAGGATCACTACCAGTAAGGATAAGATCATCAACATAAAGAACAAGAATGATGAGAGACTTACCCACTTTCTTGTTGTAGACAGTATTGTCAGAATGACACCTAGAAAATTCAATATCTAAAAGAAAGCTATCCATTTTTGCATAGCAAACCCAAGGGGATTGCTTGAGACCATAAAGGGACTTCTTAATCTGACATACAAGGCTAGAGTCCATTAGTATAAAGACAGGAGGTTGTTCCATACAGATTTCTTCATGCAAGTCCCCATGCAAGAAGGCGGATTTAACATCCATCTAATGGAATTCCCATTTGAAAGAGGAAGTAAGGGAAAGAAAATGGTGAATAGAGTTCATTTTGGAAACAAGGGAGAAGGTTTCAGTATATTTAATGCCTTCAACTTGTGAAAAACCCTTAGCAAGAAGACGAGATTTATGTTTATCAAATTTTCCATCTGGTCCAAACTTCGGTCTGTAAACCCATTTGCATCTAACAAGTTTTCATCCCTTTGGAAGAGGAACAAGGTCCCATGTATCATTTGCCAACAATGAATGATATTCTTCATTCATAGTTGCATCCCATTATGGATGGCTGAAAGCTTCTACAAAGGTGTCGAGATCATAATTGTTGAAGCGTGATCTAGTAAAGAAGAGGTTCTATCGAATTGAGAATGTGTACGACGTTGGTCTGTAGGATCACCTACAAGAGCACCTTCTACATCCCGAGTAGTGAGGACCCATTTTGGAAGATGAGGAGCTGAAGGAGGATCCCGAGAAGGTGGGGGGGATTGTCATCCTCGTTGTCAACATCTTAAGAAGGAATATTTTCAGAAGTAGAAGGGATAGATAGAGGTGGCACATTCATTGAACTAGGCTTGTAGGCCGATATATTTTCTACCAACCTTACATCTCTTCTAATGATAGAAATTTTGGATTTAGGTTGAAGAAGTTTATATCCTTTCACATCTTCAAAATATCCAGAAAAAATACATTTTTCACTCTTAGGTTCTAAGGCTTTATGTTTCTCATCTAGAATATAGTCCCATGCTTCACTTCCAAAAACACGAAAGTGACTTGCATCTGGTTTAATTGAGCTCCATGCTTCTTCTAGAGGGATATTCTTTAAAACCTTATTAGGAGTGTGATTTACTATGTAATTTTCACAGTTAATTGCTTCTACCCCAAAATTAAGACTCAATCCTTTAGGTTGAAGCATACATATAGCCATTTCCTTTAAGGTGAAATTCTTCCTTTCAGCTACACCATTTTTTGTGGAGTATATGGAACACTATGTTGCAATTGAATTCCATGCTGAGTGAAAAAGTTAATGAATTTTTTGTTAACATATTCTTAACTTATTAATTTGATGTCTATATTGTTTCTCAACAAAGGCATTAAAGGCTAACAACATGTTAAATAATTCACTCATGAGTTTTAGGAAGTATACCCAAGTGCATCTAGAGAAATCATCAATGAAAGTTAAGAAATACTTGTAGCGAGAGAATGAAACAACTGGAAGTGGACCACATAAATAACTATGCACAAGTTGTAAAGGGGCTGAGGTGTGTCAAGAGGCTTATTTTTTAAAGCTATCTCGGTGATGTTTTCCAAGTACACATCTAGAACAAACGCCATATTTGCAAGATACCATGAGAAGACCTGTCCCTCCTTACTCCATTTTTATCCTATGTGGGTTCTTCACCTTCTAAAAAGAATTTCCTTTTCGCCAGCTGACTATTTGCTTTGTCTTCTTTTCTCCATGGAATTCCTAGGGGAAGTGTTGTGACCCTACTGATGAGTTCAGTGGTGAGATCTATAGTGAGCCCTCTAGCTATAACAATGGCATGGATTCTGTTTTGTGGAGTGAGGGAATGAGAAAATTATTGAGCCACCTCATCATCATACCTTGTGAATTTTCCGAGAAACCCCATCCAGTTGTTTCTTGTAAAGATTTCATCCACCTGGGTGTGTTGTTGTATCCTCGCAGTGTTTGTGGGTTCTTTCCTATTAAACCCTCTTGTCATCTTGCTTGTGAGGCCTGAGGAGAAAATGAGAGGTTTGACACAAGATTTTAAGTTCAGGAGGAAAACAAAGTTTACTGTGTATGTAATTCACCTCCTATAGTTGCTAACTCCACTAGATTTTAGAGCATTTCTAGTTCATTTGCTTGTAAATGGGGATGGATTTTTAGATCCTACCTCCTTAGAATAGTGATAGTGGACAATTCTCGTGATATCCCCTCTTGAACTATTCTCTTCCTATCCTGTAGACTGCCTCTGCGTATCCTATAGACTGCTCCTGTAGATTGTATCCTGTGGACTGTTCCTATAGGAATTCTTGTGCACACTCCTGTAGAAATTCTCTTGCAGAATGATGGATCCTTGCTTTTGATGGGTGGCAAGAGTTATGAGAGCAACTTGAGTGAGGGTGTTTCGAGGAGGTGGAATGCATGAATGCATGCAAATGATGTTTTATTTCCCTTATATGTTGCTTTGGGGTGAGGGGGTGTGCTGGTAACAGAGATACGTTGCCATTTTTGGATCGTTGGTCCCCACTACCACCTCATCATTTCCTCTCCCCCTTATCAGCTCCCACCTCGTAGATCCATAATTAACCACCTCTTGTCCTACTTCTCCTTTGTCTTTGATTTGACTGTAGCCACGTGTGAGAGAACACCCAGTTTTTCATGTGATGACTGAACGAAGGTGGCCAAGCTAACTGGCCACCTTTTCACTTATAAACCAACTATCTCGTAACCCTTACAACTTTTGATCAAATGATGCATATGAGTGAGAGGGATACTTACCTATGGTATCAAACCCATGCTGCAGTTGTCGAAGATCAAAGGTGTTGTGTTGTTTATTTGTTGCATGGTCATTCTTCCTTCTCCTCTTGCTATCTATTGATGGTTTCTTGGATTTTGTAGGTGTCTCTGACTAAAGATCTAATGTTGTTATTATTGTGGAGCTCTTGGATCATCCTAGTGAAGACCTGTAGCTGATGATTGACATTCTATGGGATAGGCTGCTATAGATTTCTTACAGGATGTCTTATAACTACTTCTCCCTTAGAATTTCTTAATCATGTTGCTGCCTGGGGCTGCGAAGATGGTGCAATGAATGGACAAAGGGAGTAGGAGTGTGTGTGGTGCAAGGGACATTCAGTTAATTCTCTTACTCTCCTCTGTTTTTCCTTTTTTTTCCTTTTTTCATAACCGACAGAAATTGATCTCTTTTTGTTTTGAATGGTGAGTGCAAGGATGATGGTAATGGATGAAGTGAGGGGTTAGACCATGTCTAGGATGAATTGTAGGGACCTAAAAAACCTACCATGTGCCCTTGGATTGCTTCCTGTAGGTTTTCTGGGTCATTGTAATTACTACAGGATCATCCTGTAGGTTTTCATGGGATCCTGTAGAAAACACAGTTTACGCATAAATTGAACCATTGGAGTGGAAAATGATAGAAATGATGGAGGGATGCATGGTAAGGAGTGGAGGAGATGGATAAGTGTGAGGTAGGGTTCCCTTCGCATCCTCTTTTTTCTCCTTGACTATCTTTGTCGCCCACCTGCAAATAACAATTATATCGTTTCTCTCTCTCTCTCTCTCTTTTTGAAAAAACACATAGGCTGTCTCAGAGAGGTTTTCACCCTAGATGTTTTCCTTCGCCACCTCAAAGAAGGTTTTCACCTAGGGATCTTATTATTCTTCTTTTTCTTTTTTCTCACCCTTGGGTCGCCTCACAAGGTTTTCAACCCAAAGATGGGAATCTGGCGCTTCATGGAGGTTTTCACCTGAGTCCTTATTCTTTTTTCTTTTTTCTTAGTGACCTTATGAGGGAGGAGTTGGAACTTGCTCCACCATCATCATTGTTTTATTGATATTGTAAATGAACACTTACTTTTATAAAGGCCTCTTGTACATTTTCAATCGATGTCCATTAACAAGCAATGGAATCGCTTCTTCATCTATAGTTATGATTTGCACTAAACCATTATCATGGCATCTCTCCACCACATAAGGTCCGAGCCATCTTGTCATTAGCTTGCCCTTGAAGTCTTTATACCTAGAATCATATAACAATGCCCAATCGCCCTCTTTAAATTGCTTCTCCTTAATATGTTCATCATGTCATATCTTCCTTTGAAGCTGAACTATCTTTGTATGTAGGAGGGTCTGCATTCTCAATTCATCCAAGGCATTCAATTAGAACAATCTTTCTTTCTGTGCATGACTGAGATCCAAATCTAGTTGGGATGCCATCCTCAATGTGTGATATTCAAACTCAATGAACAGCAAAGCCTTTTTTTGATAGACAAGCTCATAGGGTGTAAATCCAGTGGTGGCCTTCCATGTTGTATTATAGGCCCAAGTGGCCTCAACTAGCCTCTCTACCCAATCCTTTATGTTGTTGCTCACTACCTTGGTTAAGATGCTCTCCAATTCCCTGTTGGTTGTTGGGTCTTGAAAATGTCATTCATTTCCATTACGCGTTCACCATTATGTCCATTATATCACCTCCATTTCACTACTATGACACCACATTCATCCCACTTTCATTATCATTGGGCCACATTTATGTTTTTCCAAACTTTATTAATTCTAAGCCTTTTTAAGTGAATTTGTGGTTAAAAATTAGAAAATAATGTGCATATGCTTATACCTAACAAGTGGGTTGAGATTGTTGACATGTGTAGGTCAAAAGGAGGCTTCTAGAAGACCTTTATGTGGCACTCTAAGGCCAAATTCGAATTTGAGTGGAAAGAATCATGGGATCATGAGGATATGTGTCACATCTCCTAATTGTATTGAAACTCTAAGAAGACGTGTTTTATCAGTTCCTATTTTGATTAGGACTCTAGAGGTAGAGGGAGAGATTCATGTACTCTCATTAATGAGATGGCTTCTCATCTTTTTTTATAAATAGGAGATCTCTCTCTTTCATTTGTTAGTTTCGCTTGGATTTTTAGTTCTTTAGCTTGGAGATTGTAGTTCTTCCTTGATGGCTTTGGAAAGCTTTGGAGAGCTTTGTTGTACTTTGTAATTTTGAAAAATTTGAATAAAGCTTTGATGTTCTCAACATGGAAGGATATGTGAAGTAGATGTCATGGAGCATATTAGAATGTAAGGTAGAGTAGATTTTGCTTTGTAGTTTTGCTTTGATTTCATTCAAGTATGTCATTTTATTGCTTTCAAGTTTGATAGTTTAGATTTTCCATTCATGCAATTTTAATTCATGCAAGTGTGTTCAACCAGTTGATTGTAGATTAGTTTTTCTTTACATGTTCTTGTATTTACTTATTAGTTTTTGCTCAAGATTTTTAATGTAGTTTTTGCATCAAGTAGTGATATGGGATTTGCTTCTCTACTGAAATTTTTAAGCTTTTCAATTTCAGTTATGCTTTGATTTTAGTGATATTTGTTTGTTGCTGTTAGCTAGTTTAGATATCAAATTCTTCATGTTATTTGACGTTATTTCCGGTGCCATGGCTTAACCCAAGAAGCTACTTGGCGAGCTATCGGATTATAAGTGAAGTAATTTTATTTTTCTTTTATTAATATGCAAGTAGGTAGTTTAGATATCAAGTTCTTCATGTTATTTGACGTTATCTCTGGTGCCATGGCTTAACTTGAGAAGCTACTTGGCAAGCTATCATATTATAAGTGAAGTAATTTGATTTTGCTTTCATTAATCTGCAAGTAGGTAGTTTAGATATCAATTCTTCATATTATTTGATGTTATCTCCGGTGCCATGGCTTAACCGAGAAGCTACTTGGCGAGCTATCGGATTATAAGTGAAGTAAATTGATCTTGTTTTCATTAGTCTGCAATTTTTGGCTTTTTTTTAGTGCAATAGTTTAAATTTTATTTTTGTAATTAGATGGATAGCAGAGACAGTAACCTCATGTTCAGTACTTCATCTTTTTCTTGATTTAAGTAGCTGCATGTTTACACTTTTGTTCAAGTTCTGATTTTATAAATAGCATGTTTTGAGATCTTTGAAGTGCTAAGTTTGGAAATTACCATAAGAGACATAAGCCTTGTCTTAAATGATACATCCATATTTGACCTTTAAAAGTATTCTTAAGACCTTAGAATAGGATTTCCATTTGCATTAGACACTTTAGAAGACCAACAAGAACAAAAACCCCAAAACAACATAAACTATAAAACAACGAAGTAAGAAAAAGGGTTAACTAAGCACATATGGTGCACCGCACTTCATCAGTTTATGATACTTGGATTGATAATTTATGTATAGAAATTTAAGATGTTAAATTGAATAGACTTTTTGGTGTCGTTGCCGGGGAAGTGTAATTAGGCGACTTTATTTCTTACATCTAAAAAAATTAAAAAATTCTTGAATATGCTCTCCTCCTGCACTTTGTGTGATCTGGAGGATCAAAAAAAGGATTGTTATGTAAAAAGAAAAAAAGGAGGAGAAAAAATGGGACAAAATAAACTTCATCATTTCATTTGATTAAAAAAAAGGAAACCCAACTACTTTGATAGGTTCAACTATCCAAGATTGACTGGTTATGGTTTGTAGTGGTCCTCAAAATACTGTCCTGTTTTAACAAGATTCTGCAAATTAGCTGCGGAATGCAGCCTGATTCCGCAGCTAACTGTGAATTTCGCAACTAATTTCAAGGTTTAGCAGGTTATAGGTGTTCAATGAAGAAATCGACCACATGGGCATCTCTGAAATTTTCCTGACATGGATCCTATCCTAGTCACCCAGCGCAACTCGAAAAAAACTAGCTTATATGGCTATCTCCATTCCTAGTTTGTTTTCATTGTGGCCTCAATAGAAAATCTGCAATCCTGTTCAAGCTTTGGCCTTAAAATGAACCTGCAAAAGCATTTAAAAAAAAAAAACAACAATAGCCTCCTCTAGTTGTTTTTCTGACTCTTGTAATGAGTAGCAGCAAGCCAATGTTAGTAAAAATCTTCAACACTTATCCATATTCCATCCATTGCTGAAGTATCATCAGCATTGTTACTGCTGCTATTTGTCATCTCAATTATTTCTCCTCTCCGATTGAAAGAATTCGACCGAGGTTAGGGGTTCGATTTGCCTCGTGTTGAATTAGAAAATCAACTGAAAAAAAGTAGGTTTCCCACGATATCCAAAGCTCTGAAACTCGTGAAATTCTTTTATCCCTCTATCCAGCTGGAACATTCCAACTAAGACTATACCTATATGGAGATACCTACCAACATTTATGAGTAAATCAATAACTTTCCAATGCGATGCAAGGATCATAATATAGGATTTTATCGTGTTACACTATCGGTTCAAGAGAACATACCATATGCAATATCAATTGAGTGGAGGTTTATTACAACGTAGTTATACAAAGAGAAGGGAGCATGAACCAGAAAGCGAGAACATATGACCGAGAGAATATACCTGTTCAGGATGTCCTTGAAAAATTATAGCACCATTCATTTTCTATTTTCTTTTTTCAAATTGCAAATGAAACCAAAAAGTTGAATGTAGCGATTCATAAAAATACAAAACAATTAATCCACAAATGCGTAATCACTGAAAAAACGTCAAACTTTGAATGCACGATCTGGGCAAACGGAGGTGAACTTGGAAAAAATAAAACATGGGTTTTTTCAAGAATAGGGTCAATTAGATAACCTAAAAATGGTTTTAATAAATTTGCAGTGGTTTGGGAGGATTTCTCGGTTCTTTGAAGTCTCCTTTTGCATGCCGCGTGAGGAAAAATGATTTTAATTAAATGAACAGAGTGTTGTTTTAACACAGCTTGCTTGAGGAAGGGAAATACAATTTGGGAACTAATTATATGGTGGCATTCAATCCTGATTACACCACGCCTTTTCTCTTTAATGCTAATGGTCTCATGCAATCTCTGTGACTTTTACCTCTGCACTTAACATCTGTGAAATGGTTAGATTCATGACGTAACCCATTTGCATATGACTCTCAAACCCTAATTAGTTGTTCATTACACCGAGTATTTTTTCCCTTTTCATATCTTCGCAGCCTCTTTTCATACACATTCACTCCGTTTTCATACTATCTGTGTATAACAGTCAACTTGTTTTCACACAGTCTATGCATACAGTCACTCTAATTTCACATATTCTATACATACAGTCGCTTTAGTCACAATCATCTGCTTCCATACACATTTTCATTCCATTTTCATGTCCATAAATGTCTAATTTCTATCCATGCAGTCACTCCATTTCTCAGACAGTAAAGGGAATTATGAAGAGTAGCCGAGAACAAAAATGATGGGGCTCATTGGGAGAGCTAAATCAGTTGAACACACTTGGACTTGGACTTTCTTTAGCTAGGTCAAATGGCCAGTCAGGGATATGTGTCAGATGGTTGATGTAGGAGTCATCAAACTTGTTGAAAAGATCATACATTTTCATTACTTTGATATATTTTCATCACTAAAACTGTTTTGCTTCATATACCATTTACAAAGTTTTTATTTTTTAGGCAGACAGTGAAGAAAATTAAAAAAAATATAGCAGGTCATGAATAATTGGTCTTGTGCACCAGCTGTGATCTTAGGCTCTCTCTCCCTGGTACTTGGATGCATAAAATCTCTTTTCCAATAACTTAAATAATAAAACTGATGGTTGGCTGTCTTTTAGGTATGGAATGCAGTCTGATTTCGCAGCTAACTAGCAATTCCGCAACCATTTTCATACTTCTATAGGTTATAGGTGTCAAGAGACGAAACAAACCACATGGGTAGCTGGAAAATGTTAGTACATAGATGGTGTCCTATCCATTTGATCCAAGTCGATGAAAATACCTCGGTTAGAGGGAAGTCAAAGTGTGTGTTATCACTAAGTCGCCACACTAAGTCACTGCATGTCAAGAAAAAAAGAAATAATTTTGAATCAATGAAATGAATAAGTTATTTGCTCACTTTTCTGACAGTATTGATTAATTTTGGGCTGATAATGAAAAATGAATGGCTAACTTTTTATTCAAGATTTTTAGCTACAGATATTGCACACATTCCAAAGCTAAAGTCATTCCGTAGCTAAAGCCATTCTGCAGAGAAAAAATCTCATTGTTCAAATCAGCCTAACTTTCTCATACGAAATCAGATTTTAATGATTCAAGTATCATTGGAAAGATCTCAACAAGATCTACACAATGAGAAATCCATCATTAGATTTTGAAATGGTAAATAATGAAATAAATTGTTGAAAAGAAGAAACATCAACTTGAGGCACTAATTCCAAAACATGTATAAATTCTTTTGATTTTTCCTTTGAGAACCTGTTTCATTAATACAAATTTTTAGTTTTGTGTGTAAATATCATAACTAGAGAGATTGATCACCTCTCTCCTTTGATAATCTTACATTCCATTGCAGAAGAAGTATTTTTTTTTTCAGGTTCCAAGAGGAAGGACAAATGACTACAAGTGAATGGTGTCTCTCTAAGAGATCAATTTGTTTCATAAGAGGATGATCAACAACAAAGAGGAAATATGTTAATGCAAAATCAGATCCAAATACTTGAAAAGCTTTCATATACCATTGTTTCCATCACATCCATACTTCATAATAAACCATTCACCTCATTTCCCTCCATATTTTCCATTTACATTCACATCCACTTTCCATTACTTTTTCTCCATTCATAACCCACAAATAAAAGCAAGAAGCTCATTCACATGCTTATTTCCCATTTCCATTTTTGCTCTCCATTGCCATCTTCCATTTTCATCTTTCATTTCCTGTCATTTTCATTTCGCAAATAAGCCCTGCTTCAATGCAAATTATTGAGTCCATAGTCCTTTGAGTCTAAATTCCTTGTAAAGACACCTTGAGGCTTGCATGCCTTAATGGCAAGTTCTCATGCTGACAAACAATGGGAATCCATTAATATCCCTTGTTCATTAGATCTTCTAAGTGACTCGACATCGGCAAATTCATTTGTACCTAGCAAGATGTGTTTGGGCATCTTGACTCTCATTGTCATCAATGGTGAGAGTTCTTGTGTTGACTAGTGGCATCCATTAATGGTCACTAAGTCAACAATTTGTTGCTATGTTAGACATTAGAACATATTTTCACATAGTAGGAATTGTGCCAACGAGTTTTGAAGACATGAAGACTATTATTTTTAGCATTTTGGAGCAGATTCAACAAGTTTTAGTAGAAGCACTAAAAAGTCATCTTAACTCTTTATCCATGACTCTTCTTGTTCAGCCACTTGAAGAAGAATATGATCAGAATTTTTCAGCCACCACACATACAACTCATCCATTTGAAAGGATAAGTTAAGGTACGTCATTTTCTAACTTTTGACCATAGAACTCCAGAAAAATCTAGAATAATATTTGTTGGAAAAACATTTCTCTTCCTCATTTCATAAAATTGCCAATACCATCAGTTGGGGGGGAAATACATTCATATTCATATGTTTTCATGTCCATATCATATTCAAGGACCCACATACTTCCAACATATATTAACTATTACATTTTTATTATGAGCATATAATGGCTTTTCAAAAAGTGTTTCAAGGATAAATTGGATACAAACACAATCATGGTTGTCATACAAGAACCAGCCATCATGCAATCCAATAAAGATATACTTTGCAACAATAATCAAAATATCATTATGCAAAGTTCAAAGATCAAAATAGAATGCAACCAAAAAAAAAATGGTTGTAACACAAGAACCAACCATGTTGCAATTCAAGTAAAACACTTTGCAGAAATATGAAGTTATCAAATGGTATCAAGCAAAGTTAAGCCAAAGCTCAAGGATCAAAAGAATTAATGTAATATATATTGCATGAGGACATGCAATAGCTTCAGTTGGGGGTATGTTGGGTCTTGAAAATGTCATTCATTTCCATTACACTTTCACCATTATGTCCATTATATCACCTCTATTTCACCTCCATTTCACTACTATGTCACCACATTCATCCCACTTTCATTATCATTGGGCCACATTTATGTTTTTCCAAACTTTATTAATTCTAAGCCTTTTTAAGTGAATTTGTGGTTAAAAATTAGAAAATAATGTGCATATGCTTATACCTAACAAGTGGGTTGAGATTGTTGACATGTATAGGTCAAAAGGAGGCTTCTAGAAGACCTTTATGTGGCACTCTAAGGCCAAATTCGAATTTGAGTGGAAATAATCATGGGATCATGAGGATACGTGTCACATCTCCTAATTGTATTGAAACTCCAAGAAGACATGTGTCTTATCAGTTCCTATTTTGATTAGAACTCTAGAGGTAGAGGGAGAGATTCATGGACTCTCATTAATGAGATGGCTTCTCATCTTTTTGTATAAATAGGAGATCTCTCTCCTTCATTTGTTAGCTTTGTCTTGGATTTTTAGTTCTTTAGCTTGGAGTTTGTAGTTCTTCCTTGATGGCTTTGGAAAGCTTTGGAGAGATTTGTTTTACTTTGTAATTTTGAAGAATTTGAATAAAGCTTTGATGTTCTCAACAAGGAGATGTGAAGTAGATGTCATGGAGCATATTAGAATGTAAGGTAGAGTAGATTTTGCTTTGTAGTTTTGCTTTGATTTCATTCAAGTATGTCATTTTATTGCTTTCAAGTTTGATAGTTTAGATTTTCCATTCATGCAATTTTAATTCATGCAAGTGTTTTCAACTGGTTGATTGTAGATTAGTTTTTCTTTACATGTTCTTGTATTTTCTTATTAGTTTTTGCTCGAGCTTTTTAATGTAGTTTTTGCATCAAGTAGTGATATGGGATTTTCTTCTCTGTTGAACTTTTTAAGCTTTTCAGTTTCAGTTATGCTTTGATTTCAGTGATATTTGTTTGCTGTTGTTAGCTAGTTTAGATATCAAATTCTCCATGTTATTTGATTTTATCTCCGGTGCCATGGCTTAACCCGAGAAGTTACTTGGCGAGCTATCGGATTATAAGTGAAGTAATTTGATTTCTCTTTCATTAATCTGCAAGTAGGTAGTTTAGATATCAATTTCTTCATGTTATTTGATGTTATCTATGGTGCCATGGCTTAACCCGAGAAGCTACTTGGCGAGCTATCGGATTATAAGTGAAGTAATTTGATTTTGCTTTCATTAATCTACAATTAGGTAGTTTAGATATCAATTCTTCATGTTATTTGATGTTATCTCCGGTGCCATGGCTTAACCAAGAATCTACTTGGCGAGCTATCGGATTATAAGTGAAGTAAATTGATCTTGCTTTCATTAGTCTGCAATTTTTGGTTTTTTTTAGTGCAATAGTTTAGATTTTATTTCTGTAATTAGATGGACAACAGAGACAGTAACCTCATGTTCAGTACTTCATATTTTTCTTGATTTAAGTAGCTACATGTTTACACTTTTGTTCAAGTTTTGATTTTATAAATAGCATGTTTTGAGATCTTTGAAGTGCTAAGTTTGAAAATTACCATAAGAGAAATGAATCTTGCATCTAGCAGTTTTTGCAGTTCTTCTTTGACTATATCTTTAAGAGCTAGATTCATCCTCCTTTGTGGTTGTTGGACCAGCTTGCAACCTTCTTTGATGTATATGCGGTGAGTACACACTGAGGGGTGTACTCCCTTCATTTCCTTGTAACTCCAAGCGAAGTCTTCTAGGTTATCTCTCAACATGTTGCATAGCTTTTCCTCTTCGAGCACAGAAAGAGATGGCTTAACTTTCAAGATTTTCTCTGGGCCGAATTCTATGGTTTTGAAACGAAGTGGTTTGGAATCGACCAATCATAAGTCAATTGGATGATTGTTCTCGATTTCCCTTAGTTCTTCTTCTAATGGTAATTAACCAAGAGTTGGACTTTGGAGCAGGTGTTTAATTAAGTCATCCTCATCTTGTTATCCTCCTCCTATGGTTGCTTCCAAAACATAAAGTTGGGTGGAATAAACGTCATCTTCTTCCTCCTCCTCCAACCACAAAGGTAAATCATTCTTTAGAGAAGGTTGAGAAAGAGGGTATAAGACTAATTGTTTGGACATATGATCATTCTTAATGGTCATATTCCCATCTTTGCAACTAATGTAAGCATCGGATGTGACCAACCATGGCCTCCCAGGGATGAGAGGGTAACCAATAAGCTTAGCCTTATGCTTGAGAACTAGAAAATATGCAGGGTACTCCCAGGAGTCAATGGAGACCATTACATCCTCCACAATTCCCTTAGGGGTAACTATGGAACGATCTACAAGTTGCAGAACTATTGTGGTCTTTCTCAATGACCCTTGGAGGTTGAGCTTGAGCATGGTGTCCTTAGTCATCACATTAATGGCAGCCCTAAGATTGATCAGAGTGTGTGGGATGATGGTGCCATTGATGTGCACATCTACTACAAGGCTTCTAGGGTCCAAATATTTTGTACATATTACCTGCCCCAACATTAAGTCGAATAACTGCCCAATGAAATTAATTGTAGCGAAAACCATTTCTCTTCTTCTTGGATGCTTGAAGCACTTCTCCTTAATCAACTTATTGTAAATGGGGACATTTTTTATTGCCTAGAGAAGGGGGATCTTTACACATATATATTTCATTTCTATGAGAAGTTCAGTTTCTTCTGGGGTAGGCTGGAGTGGTTCGGATAATCTCTCAGGAAAGGGTGGATTTACTTTAAGGTTGCTTTCCTCTCTTTCTTCCTAAACCTCCCTATGTGGATAGGGAGGTTGGTTATCCGGGAGAATTCTCCCAGATATTAGGTTGATCTCTTGGATTTCTACAACATAAGCTAGGTATGATGTCTCTTCACTGTATACTTGTTGAGCCTACCTATTGTTTGGCTTCGGATTTTGCTAGGCAGGCATATGGGGTTGCTTAGGTGGAGTAGAATGTAGCAGTTGTGGTTGGGTCGGTGGTGGAGGAAATAGAGCTGGAGCAATGTTGTATTGTGGCCTCCACCCTTGGAGTGGTGTATTCCACTGAGGTTGTGGTGGAGCATAAGGTTGAAATGACTGGCTGGCTGGCTAAGAATTATACTAAGTTGCATAGGACCAAGGAGGGGGTGTAGACCATGAAGGATGAGTAGGGGGTCCCCAAGAAGGTATAGTTATGGTTTGGTTGGGGTTGTAATATGCATGGGATGACCCTTGCATACCCTGCTGGTATGGTCTAGGCCCAGGAGGTCTCCTTTGGTTGATGTAGCAAAGCTGCTTTGTGACCCCCTCGGCTCCTTAATATACAACTTTGAGTCCGGTTAAAGAATGGCACTTGTATATGGAGTAGTTTTCTTCAAAAACTGAGCAAATTTTAATACAGTTCAATGGACATTCATTCCTAGGATGCCTCCTGGTGCATCTAATACAAAATATGGCCAAGGCTCTCTCTGCTTCCTCTTGCTTCCTTTTGATATTCATGGTGTCCAATTGCAAGGCAAGGATTTGCAACATATCACTTTTGAAATCTTCCAACATATTTCCAATTTCACCCTTGATGGTTGAGTTGGAAGATGATGTAATGGCCATAGGTTGACTACTCCTACCCTTTTTCTTGGCTAGCCTAGAGTGGGTTCTAAATAAATTCTTGATATCCTCATAGGGTAATTGGTAGATATCTCCTCCTGCTAATAGATGTAAGGTATCTAGAAGATCTTCCCTTACTCTTTTGAGTGGGACCAGCTTTAGTGACTCGGGATCAAGTGTGCACCTAGCCCTTTTGTAACTGAGCTAGAATATTTCTTCATAGTCTTCTAAGGATTCATCCTGGCTCATGGTCATCCTGAAAATTTCTTCTTTAGTATCCTTTGACCTACAATAGTCCCGATATTTTTTGTTAAAAGTCTTCTGCATCTGAGCCCAAGTTGTGATGCTATTTCCCAGTAAACCCATGGACCAGCACAATGTTGCATCCTTAAGGGTAGATGGAAACAATTTTAACTTTTTCTCATCATCTATATAGTCATAGGTTTGACATATAACAAAAAACTCAAATAGGAAAGTGTCAGGGTCCTCTGTGATCAAGCCATGGAAATGAGGTATAAGAAAGGCTTATTTTCTTCATCTTGGTGTCCCCATTGGTTTCCCTGATGGGGAAGGCACCCTCAACTCTCTCTCTATTCCCTCTGTCATTTTAGTTTTCAGCCATCAGTTCAGTAGGAATGGGTTCCTCTTCTTCTTCTTCCCCATGTAGGTTCTTCAAATATGTTAGATTTCTCACCTAAAGGTTCCTCTAGTTCACAGCCACTGAAGAAGAGACAAGGTTTGTCATTGGATGCGGTGGGGGTATTTGGATAGAATTTCCCTAAATTGTCCCTATTCCTATGAGGCATGAAAGGAAATTTTTTTGGGATGGTTTTTATAAGATTTTTTTTTTTTAACTGGAAAGTTCTTTGTAGAAATAAAATTGTTCATTGAATGAAAACTACTGAGAGAAAGAAAACTTACTTGATGAATTGAAATTCTACTTCCAGAATGGAAAGGAAATCAGATAATGACAAATGAAAGAAAGGAAGCTACTATATTACTTTTTCATAAATAAACTAATGGCAGAAAATTGGAGACTAGAAATAGAAGAAAAGAAAGTAGTAATCACATTCTACTTAGACACCTCCCTGGCAATGGCACCAAAAAGTGATGAGCAGTAGTATTGCAGCAAGGATGTTGCAACTCCTGGGCTACTAGCTTTACTTATCAACCTAGGGTTCATACAAACTAAGAGGTGATAGTGCTATATGCACAAGTGGAAGTGAAATTCCTACCTGTTGTCACTGTTCATCCGACGAGAGACCCTAGGGGTTCCAAGCCAAACTTTTATAGGGTCAGAAGAAGCCTAATCATTTGATGGAATAGGATAAAATATATTCTAAGAGAGCTACTCTACTGTAGTAATGAAGAAAACAACATGTAATGCTAAATCACACCATATCTAATTAACCATTTAAACAACTATGCTAAGCAAGATTGTTGAATCAACACTAACCTAATGCTGTTGTCTAAGTTACAGAAGTAAATAGCATCAAACCATCCCAATGTGTAAGCAAGAAAACAAAACTAAATCTGTTCTCACTTTTTTGGTTTTCTTTGGTAAAATCAAGCATGCAATTTAATTGTTCTTATGAATGTGACAAGCGGATGGAAGGTGGTTGAGGATGGCTAGAAGGTCTATGGAGTGTTTGGATGGTGTGGGAGGGTCCTAGGAGGATTTTTGTGACATCCTAGAGGTTGCCAGTCAATTTGGCCTCAAAATAGGTCATTTCAAGAAAACCCACAGGATGTACTAGAAACCTATATATGATCCTGTAGGAATTACAGGAAACCTACAAGATGCCACTGAGAGCTAATTGTGAGGTGTTGGAGGTGTTGGTAAGCTTGGAAAAGGTTTGTGATGAGTGGGATAGGGGTTTGAAGGTTTAGGAACACTTAGGAGTTAATATCCAAAAGAAGGGATGGCTAGATTCACTCAATGTGTCTACGGGAATTTCAATAAAAAAGGACAAAAAAACTAGTGAGGGTGATGGTGGAACAAGAGATGGTTGAAGTGGATGAGGTGGAATATGGATGCTAGTGATGAAGTATAGACCTCCTCCTGAAGTACCTACAATGCTTAAAACGTGTGTGTCTTCCAAGAATTATGCAACAAGATACATTCTCATAAACTAGAAAAGCATGAATCAATTGCCCATATTATGCATGAAGAAAATGCTGAAGAAAATGAGAACATGAGTGAGATCTTATTGCAGAAAGAGGGTGATGGAAAAATATGACAGTGCATTGAACCAAGGACTGAATCAAGATAACAAACTCCAAAGCTCATGCAAGAACTAAAAATCTATGTTTTTGGGGTTGTTGAAGGATCTCTTCCTCAAATCATGGTCCCAGAGGGAGGAGGTGAGGCCGAGACACCTACTAACAACCTTACAGTGATATTTTTCTCCTTGATAACCTGCTAATTGAAAGAAGACACAAATGGAAGAAAACTAAAATATAACCAATCTATTCTACACTGTTGTAATGGAAACGCAGCTACTTAAGCAAATGAGCAATTAAACCATGAATATATGCTAGCATACATGTACAATAAAGAGGAGCCTTGGCTACTAGGGCTAGGCCCTAACCCAAGAGCTTCAACCCTCTAAGTTAGCTCAGTGTTGGCTCAAAATAAAACTCATTTTTATTATCAAAACCATGGATTACATAAAAAACTATCACAAGTCTTGCAACTCGAAAATAGAGTAGAGTTTTACCATCAAAAATCTAAGTCCTACTGAGGTCCTAGGCCTCTCTACTTATACATCTGAAGTCTCCAACGAATTCCTTAAAATTAGGGAGGCTCGACTCCCAAACTCGGGATAAACTGGTGCTTTGTCTTTCACTTGCTCGTCTACCTTCTAGTCCTCATGATTTGGTTGTTTGCACTCTAGGATGATGGAGGAATATTCGAATAGAGGGGTAGTAAATGAGGAGGCTTTACCTCCCATAATTCCTCTCCCTTGTCCCATTCGATTTTTTACCAAGGTCTTTGCCAAAATTCCTTGCTTTTATCCTTTAATCTTGCATTAAATGCACATTAGACCACTATCCAACTCTAACTCATCTCATAAACAAAATATAATCAAAAGTATGCAATAAGTTGTAAGAATAGTTGGTTTGAATAAGCTAGGAAGTGAATTAGGGCCCATATAATTACCCAATGATGAGGCTCATCACATAATATGCCTTCTTGAGTGGAGTATTTCTTCCTACATGAATAGAAAAGCAACAACTGAATTTATTCTCTCTATATCAAATTACCTTCAAGATGTGAAAGTTAGAAAAATGTTAGAAAATACATTTTTCTCTATAATGTTAGATGAAAGTATAGACAATAGTTTGGAACAACATTTGTGTATTCTACATGTCTAGACTTAAAAAATTTGGACCCTCCAGTCTCATAATTCATAAAAATGATTATTGTTCCTAATGGAAAAGGAAAGACTGTATATGATACCATCATTACTTTAAAGGAAATAAAGCAGTTCAAAAATGAGAAATTAATAACAGTAAATCAATAAAAATGTAGATGTCACATTGCTTCAAATAGTTATTGACCATGCAGAAGGTGTTGTACATATTACTAAATTTTTTAAAGACTCTAAAGATGGTTTCCTTGAAAATTTTGACAAAGAGGGGAATACCAATAGACATGATTTTTTATATATTCCAATACACGATGAAAATTTTTCACAACCAATGGCATCTTTCAATAAGAAAAATAAACATGTTTCAAATGTTCAACCCTTTTTGCTAAAACCTTCCAAATTATAGTTGTCAAAGTATTATAATTTAAATATATTTAACTTTTAGTCAATATGTCTATAAATTAGATTAAAACATATAGTCTCTAAATAAGACACCAAGGTAAAAAATATTTTTCATTTTTCAATGAAATTCTTTTCTTGGAGATCTTACTCTAATCATACTTAGCATATATGATTTGATAAATCAATTTGAAAATTTAGAATTCCACCACATGCCACAACAACTGAATTTGTCAAAAAACACCTTAAATGTTGAAAAAAATATCTTGCAAAATTTTTGAGTAAAATTTAAATTAAACATCCATATAAAAAATGAAGAATAGTAAAAAATCGTCACCCGTGTTCAAATCTTTGGAAGTGTTACTTATACAAGTGTAGGAAGATACAAGCAATAAAAATACAAGTCTCTATAATTTTGATGTTTGGAATCGATTTGCAAGAATCCCACCTGTGTTGTAACTTGAATAAAATTATAGAAAATCAAGAAAATGTAATTAAATTAGAGAATAACTAATTTAATTAATAAAATTTATTAATATTTTTAAATCTCTGGAGGAAAAAATAGAATTGATCATTTATATAAAAAAGAAGAGAGGTAACCTGAGTATAATTATATAAATAATTCAACAATTAAAAAAAAAATTGTGTAGTCAAAAAATTTTGTGGGTTGTTGGCCAACGACCCTTAACATCAAAAGATATTTTGCGTTTTTCAATTATTTCAACAATAAAGAATATGTAGATAGGAGAGTTTGATATATTTGATTAGTGTGAGCTCTCGAGAAAAGTGTGGCATATATAAATTGCATGAAACCAACAAAAAACAATGGAGTTGTTGTGGAGCCGATCAAGCCTGCTGGAGTTCAGGTAGCTCGCCTTCAAAGAAAGTCCCGTGGAAATAAATGTAGGAATTTATAGGGTAAGTTCCTCAGAAAGAACACCAAAAGGACACCGCTCACAACCAGATCACAGATCAATACACCAGTATTTTTGACGTGGTTAAAACCCTCAAAGAGGGAAACAATCCACGGCCTGAGCCAACGCGGCCACTTCAGGCAATTTATTAATCAAAGAATGAAAATTTACATAAGCTTCTCTCATGCATGGATTACCCTACAAATGACCCTCCATGCGCTTTAAATAGAATTCATGGACCAATCAGGTGTCAAGCCACGGATCAAGTGTCGGTAATACAGAGGAGAGAATGAACCGTCGGATCACTACATATCGTGACCGTCGGATT